>JAQPPZ010016381.1:7500000-8125000 GCA_028583015.1 Wollemia nobilis
GACTGCTTACCAACTTCTTTTGATTCCTGAGGAGCCTTCATTGCCTCACCAAATTATGTGGCCCAAAATCCTCGTTCCTAAAATCTCCTTTTTTCTCTTGGTTTTTATTTCAAAGCAAAATTATGATGATTGGCAATCTTCTCAAGAGAGGTATCATTATCCCCAATAGGTGTTACTTGTGTTTGTCATACTGGAAATCCATCCATCACCTTTTCCTCACCTATCCCCTCTCCATGACCATCCTCAGCATACTTTTCCAAACATTCCTTATCCTATGGGCCAAGCCTAATTCCATTGTTGATATTTTATTCCAATGGCCCACACCCTTTTGCAACCCACGCCTAAAATACGTTTGGATCACCTACCTTTGATGAGCCTAAAAAATGCTCATATTTTGTATGGATTTCATCGATTATTATGCGGAAATATAATAGAAACTGTGTACTATTATGAATTATTATGTAATTATTTAATAGAATTATGTGTATTATCTAATTTGTGTGTTTTAGTGTATTTTGTGGAAATGTAGTTGGTTTTGACAGATTTGGATCAGTCGAGGTCTTTCATGGACATGGAACTCTATTTTTTTTAGGATCAAGGCATGATAAGTAGGTACCTTCCTCTTCAAGGAAGGTGCTAAGAGAATATAGACACCTTCCTCTTCAAGGAAGGTGCCAAGAAAAGGGTAGGCACCTTCTTCTTCAAGGAAGGCACCAATAGAAGGTAGGCGCCTTCCATATACAAAATGCGCTCGACATACTTAGGTGCCTTCCGCATAGGGAAGGCACCCCATACAAGGCAAAGCACCTTCTGTATAGAGAAGGCACCCACATTAGTAGGAACCTTCCACAAGAAGAAGGCGCTCAACATCAGTATGCACCTTTCACATATGAAAGGTGTCTGTAAAAAAGCACATGAGGAAGGCACCTTCCTCATAGAGAAAGCGCTTCCATTCTTTGCCAGTTGACCAAGTAAAGTGACGTGGGCAGAGTTGATCGGTGTCGTTCTAGTTCCACATCATGTAAGATAATTCTGGGAGTTACACAAATGGACAAGAACATATTACCTACGCCAGATGAAGCATGCACCAATCAGCAGATGCGCAACCGTTAGGAACAAATCCTATTTTTAGTAGATGTCGATTATGTTTACCAGACTGTCCTAGTTTAGTCTGGACTAAACTACTATCGTAAATACTTTGTAATAGAAGATCTGTGTGTATGCTATATAAACACACAGACCTCTCTGATGAATATCTAGAATATATATTGAGAATACATTTGTCATTCTGAGGAGGTAGAAGCATTGTAATAATTATTTTGCAAATACAATAAAGTTCAAGAGTTCCTAACTATGTGTTTAGCTGGAAGGGAGTTGCTGGAGCCTGGACCCACTCCAAGCCAGTATTCCTTCCCTTTTATTTATGCTTTCCTAGATTAGTTTCTTGCTTTCATAGGTTTATTTTCTACACTGTTATTTTCATTTCTATAGTAGGTTTACTTTTATGCACATATGAATATTTACATTCTCAAGATTTAATTATTCATATGTAAATTATTATGGTGTGGATGAATGATTGACAATATTTTAAACCCCCCAATAGTAGAATTAGATGGATTCATCTCAAAGTGGGTATTGTAAGTGATCTTTTCTGAGACACTTCTGATGTTTACGAAGCTTCCTGGGTTGAAAATTTAAATGATCAGGCAGTGATAAAATAGGAGTAAAATTCACCTATGTTTGGCTTACAACATTTTGGCACTGTTACCAAGGAAGTGCCTCTATTAGATTAATTGCAATACCTGAAAACCTTCTATCTAAATTTTTATGAGTTCTTCGAGAAGAAGAGGACCTGATGGTCGGTTCATAAAAAAAATTCCACCAAAATATGAGATAGTTGAACATTTTGAGTTTGAACTAGATTCACCCGACTCACCACCAATAGTCCACTAGAGTGAGGATCCTCACTTTTTGCAAAGTGCTACCTCATCCCATTAACTAGGGGAAGAATGGACCATTGTAAACCCATTTTTTAAGAGAACACCCTCAGAGGAAGCTCTGTTGTGGAAAGTTGTAGAATATCGGATGATAACACCAGTCGATTTCAGATCCCTGACTTAGAAAGTTTTGAACAACCATGAGGCCATAAGGAATGCATTAGAGACCACATTTCATAAAAAAATAGCTGATGAAGAAGCTTCATCTGGGTTTAGTTTCCTGATTGAGGAAGGAGTAGGAGAAACCAAAATAAAAAACATATCCCCTGCCCACCTTCCTACCTTCAGAGGATACCCGATCGAGGAACCTAACCTATTTTTATTTAAGTTTGATGTTCTATGTAGGTCTGTGGACTACAAACTGATACACAAAAGTTGGAGCTCTTTCCTTCTACATTAGATGATGCAACTCTGTAGTGGTTCATTGGTCTAGGAGACAAACACATTGCCACATGGGATCAAATGAAGAGGCTATTTTTAGAGCAATATCAAGACTTTGGGAGAGCAAGAGACTCTAGAGAGGAGAATATGAGTCTCTTGAGGAGTACTAGGAGAGATTCAACTTCAATATTCAATGATCTCCTCACATGAAGCTAGCTGATAAGTATCTTAAAAGCATCTTTTTGAGAGGACTTAACAATGAATCACTAGAAGCTCTCAACATGATTTTTGGAGGTGATGTCTACCAGCACACTATGGAAGATATCCGATAGTTATGCCAAAAATACTCAAGGAGGAGAGGCAAGACAACTTATAGAACCATGAAATCAACTACTTCGATCACAAAAATAGAAATAGGCAACATGATGGAATATTTGAAAAGTGATATGCTTTCATCTCTGGCACTGTAGATGGACACGCTGTTGTTGGAGAAAAAGAAGCAAGAAAATGAAGCGGCATTAGCTTATTTTTATCCAAAATGTAGAGGGAAGCATGCAAAGAATGCATGCCCTGAAAAAAAATTTAGAGTATGCATGGTTTGTAAACTAAATTACAAGACCCAATTGTGCCCACAATTACCCAATTTAAAGTAGGATGCTGATGTCACGAAAGCTTATTTTATAGGCAATCGAAGGAGTTGGCCACAACCCCCTAGGGGAAATACGCCACTAGGAATGCCATAATATAGGGAAGGACCATACATGCCACAAGTTCAGCCTCAACCACCTAATATGGGGTGGTGGGACCATCGCCTTGGTCCAACACATCCCCAAGTGATGAGTGTCGTCAAATCTTCATCATTTAATCATTATGTGTCAATCCAGGGCGGTGTCCAAGGCTATATACGAAAGCAGGGGTTAACAGACTGATTTTTAGTTCATTTAGATCATGGATTTATTCATGGAACAGTTAGAGATTGGGGTGTTTGGGGTCTCCTTTCTTACTCCTAAAAACTAAAACTAAACTCCTACTTATCCTTGCAGAATTGAAATTCACACTATTGCAAAAAAATAAAACTAAACTATTGCAAAGCTGAAAATAGCAGAATTTAATTGACAGGAAATTACTAAATTGAAATTGCAGCATTGACATTCAAACTGGTAAATAATGAAACTTTCTGAAATTGTAGAAAACAATGTCACTTTCTGAAATGGAAATAACATTCAAAAACTGATAAATAAAGTTGCACAATTTGTAACAAATTAGGCTGACAAGAAATTATGGAAATATTGCAAATTCTGAAACAAATTAGAAACAGAAAGTATTGTGTTAAATTCTACCCTAGATGAGTTACCTACCATGCATTCAAATGCCACATTATCCTAATCACTAACCATGCAAAAATTGTTAGATCTCTGCTGACCTGCTGCAGCCAGAAATAGCAGAATTATGTCAGGTAAAAACCCTCCTCTAGACCTGGAAGTGGCCCTTGCTTCCTGAACCAAAAGAGGGCAAATAAAATTGCTCTAAACTATTAAGTCTTCACACTCAACTCAGAAGCAAACATGAATGTCAAATATTGCACCTTTATTTCATTCTCAGCAGCATGACAACAGTGCAGGGGAAGATCTGCAGGCTACTGTGTTGTTGCAATACACAATTACAACACTTAAAACAGTTCTAACTCTTATCACTTATTTCCTATATTCTTCTATATGCTCAACCAAATGGGAGCATTTTATTTATACAAGTAGGGTACAACATTGATAAGGTTTTGTGCTGCCATGTAGGAATGTTACAACTGTTACATGACTGTTTCCCAGAATGCAGGGATTAGGTCTATTATCTCTTATCCATTCCATCTATTGGGCTTCATCCATTGAGGGACAGGTGTTGGAAAATATAGGGATATCCCTAAAATAGCTGCAACCACCATTTACCACCCTCTGTTGCAATTAAAGGTGCTTTTGACCCAAACTATTGCTTCTACGCTTATTCCGGAGCTGCTCCAGAATATCAGGCAGCAGAACAGAGTTTATATTAATTCATGCTCCAGAAGCGCATGAGAATAGTTGTGACGGAGAAAATAGTCTCCATAAGTTCCTAGAAGACTGATTCCATATTTTGCATGAGCTGGAGTGGACAAATTCCAAGCCATGTTGTATATGTACAACTGGCTAGAATTTGTATGGAAAAGTTCCTATTTTTTGCACAATCAAACTATTGACAAAGTTTTGGCACCTTTTGGTTATTTAAAATGGTTAAACGGTGGGGAAAGCTTATGAAAGAAGCACAAAACCAAATAGATAGCAACACCTTAATATTACAACATTAACTTAATGCAAAATATACTAAATAATATAGTTGAAACAGATTATAAAACATAGATAAACAATCAAAACAAGTCATATGCACTTTATCATTCCAATATGCAAACATCATCATATAATGCATAGTATCACTAAAATTAGTACAAAATCATATCATAAGTGGTTCCAAATAGTTTAAAAAGTTATCAAAAGCAGTCTTTGTATGAGGCAATGTTCTGCCTCATCATTTCCCCCCAACCTATTGTAATGCATGTCCTCATGCATTCTGTTCTACTACAACAACACAAAGATCTATGTCAAGATAGCGCTCAACATATTTCCATAGTCTGCTTCCAACTTTGTAATATCCTTTGTGCTCTTTGATTTCCCTGAGCCACTCTTGGAATTGATCGTCTGATTGAGGGTCATTATCAAATAAATATGGAATAGGGATGATAATTATTGGATTCCTGTACTTGAGACCTATCCATTGCTCCTTTACCTCAAATATGGTCTGGATTATACATTCTGCCCTTCTTCTAGACCACATCAGGTTATTTGGTGAGATGGGTTCTCTCTTCTGCAATGATATAGGTAACTCTCCCCATCTATTTTTGCAAGCTGATAAAGCATCAACAAAGGATGCTGCACAGAAGGCTTGAAAACCATCTATGCATTTCTGCAAGTTCCCCGAGATACATTTTTCTTACTATGTCATCCCTCATTAGAGTATAGTGCTCACTGGTGGAGGTCCTATGGTTCCAGGTGAATAGGCCTAATGAGCAAAACTGCTTGTAATTCCATGGCTTTGCTGGTTTTCTTTTCTCGCTCCCAATATATTTGATTCTGGAGTGTAGACTGAAAAGCCCTAAGCTGAAGATCACCAGTGAAGACATGGGGAAGGAAGATAACTTCTGGAACCAGACCTTATGTATGCTTTATACTTAACTAGGGATATCATACACTACATAATAAATATTTACAATATTAAAATAGAAAAGGCACATACCTGAAGAAACCATTCTATCTACATTTTGTACAAATGTTTTTATTCTGATTTTAAGTTGACTCATCACAGAGTGTAACAGGTGCAATCTAAAAATAGGTGAAATAGAGGTGAGAATGAATGGAATGGTAAATAGTGAAACAATGGTGAGAATGAATGGAATGGTGGCGGGTCCATGAGGCAAACATGCCAGAAAAACTGGTTTTCATGTAAGCCCAATTCAGATGCGCCTCAAAGAGGTTTTCACATTCTAAATTATTATTATTATTTTTTTCATTTTTTTTTATATATTTTGGTTCATGTCACTTGATTGAGTCCATCTTGGAAGAAGTGGTTTCTTCCAATACTGATACATCCAAGTTTCCTACTTGCTTGAGAAACTCCTCCTTGGTTAACGGTTTGTGATATATCCGAAGATGATGACCGTTAACCACCATTTTCCTTCTTGAATCATCTATTGGTGAAAGACGTACAACTCCATTTGCAAATACCTCCTCAATCTGATATGGTCCAAGCCACCTAGTCCGCAATTTTCCAGGATAGTCTTCATATCGTGAGTCAAACAACAAAGCCCAGTCGCCTTGTTGAAACTTCCTTTGTTGAATGTGACTATCATGCCACAATTTTCGTTGTGCTTGGATCAGCTTAGTCTGGTGCAATGCATCCCTCCTTAGCTCATCCAATGCATTGAGCTACAGAATCCGGTCCATATGTGCCTGTGACAAATCAATACCAACTTCTAAAGCAGTTTGAAGAGTTAGTAATTCAAACTCAATAGGCAAAAGAGGATTTTTACCATAAACCAATTCATAGGGAGTAAATCCAGTAGTGGATTTCCAAGTGGTGTTATAAGCCCAAATTGCTTTAGGTAACTTCTCCACCCAATTCCTCCTATGGGCTGCTACAATTTTGGTTAAGATCCTCTCTAATTCCCTATTTGTCACTTCAACTTGGCCATTGGCTTGTGGATGGTAAGGTGAGGATTTTCGGTGTTTGATTTCATACAACTTTGTAAAGGCTTCAACAAATTTTGAGGTAAACTAAGGTCCCTGATCAGTGGTGATAGAATGTGGGGCTCCAAATCGCAGAAAGATTTGTGAATACAGGAAATCAACAACTTTCTCTTCTCGGGCATGCTTAAAAGCATGGGCTTCTACCCACTTGGTTACATAATCAGTACATACCAAGATATGCACTTTCCCTTGGGAAGGTGGATCAATGGGTCCTACAAAATCTAGCCCCCACCTTTCAAATGGTTATGTACCTAATTGAGGTTGTAAAGGCATTTCACTAGTAAAAGTAGGCTTACCCATCCTTTGGCATGCATCACAATTTCTGACATACCTTTTGACATCTTTGTGCAAGGATGGCCAGTAGTAACTAGTACCCAAAATATTTCGAATGGTACTTTTCACTGAATAATGCCCTCCTGATGGTTCATCATGACATGCTCATAGGATGTCATATACCTCATCCTTGCGAACACACCTACGCAAAACATGGTCAGGACTGCATTTAAACAATAAACCTCCTATCCATTCAAAAGAAGAACTTTGCTTGATCAACTATTTCTTTTGTTTAGGAGTAAAGTGAAGAGGAATCTTCCCTGTAGCTAAATAATTAGCTATATCTGCAAACCATGGAGATTGTATAGAAATAACAAATAATTTCTCATCAGGAAATGCATCCTCAACCAATTCCTCTGTATCTGCATTTGACAATCTTGACAAGAAATCTGCCACTACATTAGACTTCCCTGGTTTATTGACTATAGTAATATCAAATTCCTGTAATAGTATTAACCAACGAATAATTCATGCACTAACCAAGGGTTTATTCATCAAATACTTTATAGCAACATGGTCTGTGTGGATGAATATGGGATATCCTGTGATATAGTGTCAGAATTTGTTAATAGCATACACCATAGCTAAAAATTCCTTCTCGGTTGTGGTATAATTCTTTTCAGCTCCAATCAAATTTTTACTAATGTAGTATATGGCATAGTGTTGTCCATCTTCAATCTGCCCTAATGCAGCTCCAATAGCAGTATTGGAAGCATCAGTTTGAATATGGAAGGGTAACTCCCAATTAGGACCTCTCAATACAAGTGGAGTTGTTAACTTTTCCTTTAAAACTTCAAAGGACTGTTGACACCCAGTAGACCAAACAAATTCAGAATCCTTTGTTAACAATGCAAACATTGGATTAGCAATGGTACTGAAATTAGCAATAAATCTGTGATAAAAGCCAATATGTCCTAAGAAACTACGGACATCAGTTTGAGTTTTTGGAGGAGGAAGGTTCTTGATGACCTCTACCTTTTTAGGATCAACTTTAATTCCATAAGCAGAAATATGATGTCCAAGAACAATTCCTTCTTCCATCATCAAGAAACATTTATCAAGATTCGGAGACAAATGATATGTTTCACATCGTATTAAAATTTTTTCAAGTTGTTCTAAAGTATATTCAAATGTATCTCCAAACACTCTGAAGTCATCCATATAAATCTCTACACTTTCATTTGTTAGATCAGAAAATATAGCCAAAACAGCTCTCTGAAATGTTGTTGGTGCATTGCACAAACCGAAGGGTAATACTCTGTAAGCAAATGTTCCCCAAGGACATGTGAAAGTTGTCTTTTCCTGGTCTTCTGGTGCAACTTGGATCTGATTATAACCACTAAAACCATCAAGGAAACAAAAAAATTTCTTACCAGCAAGGGTGTCCAACACTTGGTCTATAAATGGTAATGGAAAGTGATCTTTATGTGTGACCTTATTCAATTCCCTGTAGTCCACACATACTCTCATATTCCCATTTTTCTTTGGAACAATGACCAATGGTGAAACCCACCTACTATCTGAAATTGGATAAATGAATCCTACATCCAATAGTTTTTTGATTTCTTCCTTAACAATATCCTTCAGAGTGGGATTCAGACGCCTTTGTGGTTGTCTTACTGGTTTGACATCTTCAGTGTATATCCTATGTGTACACACATCAGGGTGAATTCCAGTCATGTCCTTATAACTCCAAGCAAAAGCTTGAACATGTCTCTATAAAACAACAAATAATTTGGCTTCTTGCTCATTAGTCAACCAACTATTAATGTTCAAAAAATTTCCTGGTTGTATCTCAATCTGCTTAATCCCTAGATAAACAGAGTTGACAGCCTCATATTTACTGATTAAAGCATTTAAGGGACAATGATGTGGCTGTAGAGTATGAAATACTCTTGATTTTGGTGTAAATGTGATACCTGATGGGATCATTTGCATAGGACAAGTGAAAGAAGTCAGAAGATGATGATGCCATCCATGTGGCAATGTGAAGGAGCTTTCTTGTAGTGGAATAGATGACAGATGTTCAGCAGTTTGTTCTTCATATTTCCATAACAAACGATGGACAAGAATTTGATCATCCCTAAGGCCTTCTTCTTGCAATGTTTTCACCAAAATTGTTTCATGTTCAAAGATTTCTCTTTCTGGTGAATTAAGTTCTTCAATATGTTCTTTTACTACAATGGTGGCCAAGGTGACAATAGTTTCTTGTTCTTCATCAGACTCAGGATACCATATCTATCCAAAAAATTTGGTTGAAGGTTGGGCTGGTGGATACAAGGAAATATTTTTTAGGTCTACACCATTTGAAATGGTCATCTCACCTGACCTGCAATCTATAAATGCAGTTGCAGTGGCAAGCCAAGGTCGTCCTAGAATAATAGGATAGCCATTAGCTGAGTTTCTAGGCTGCAACACTAAGAAATCTACAGGGTATTCCCAAGAAGACACTTCAATGGCAACATCCTCCAGAATTCCTTTCGGTTTAGCCACTGACCTATCTGCCATTTCCAAAACTGTGGTAGTAGGACTAAGGTTATTGAGCTGCAATTTTTGCATGGTTTCCTTAGTCATCACGTTGATTGCAGCTCCTAAATCGATAAGTACATTTGGAATTTGAACTAACCCAACAGTAATTGTAACTACTGGACTCCCTGGATCACCATATTTAGGGGGTACTAGTTTTCCAGAAAGTAGGTCAGCCAACTTACCTTCTACTTGTACAGTCTTAGGAAAGGCTTTCTTCTTCCTGCCAGGTTTCCTAATACATAGCTCCTGAATGGTTTTCCTAATCAGAGGTACATCCTTTATTGCCTACAACAAAGGGAGTGAGATAGACATTTTCCTCAATTCTATGATTAATTTTGATTTAGGAGCAGTGATAGTGTGGTCAAACCTTTCAGGATACGGTAGGTCTACCGAGGCAAGTTCAATTTTTCCTTGTAAACTTTCTATTTTTTCTTCTTTTTGCTCTGTTTGTGGTTTTTATGGACTTGAAAATTCTTGCTTTCCATCAATTTCTTCAATAGTGGGTGGTGCAGGGTCAGGTAAAACCTTCCCTGAATGTAACTGGATGTTACTACAATCAAGGACATGGACTACAATAGTCTCTTCAGACTCAGCTCCATAAACAGGGGTTGCTTGTCTATTGTTATTGGGGTTAGCCATAGGTTGATCTGGAAGTGGAGGTTGCTTAACTGGCTGTGTTTGCTGTGGTTGAACTCTTCCCTAAAAATTTTGATTAGGGGCTGGCAGCAAGTGTTGATTTGGTGATTGATACCTCTGCTGCCCTTGATAGGATGGGTATTGTGGCCCCCATATTTGCCCTGACTGATTTGGTACCCAAGATGGATTAACTGGATGCCATGGCTGATTCCAACCAGAATGTGACCAATCTTGAGGGGCTGCCCAAGATTGATTCCAAGTTTGGGGAGGAGGTTCGGTATACGCCCATGGCATATTCCAAGGATTCTGTCCCCAATTTGAAGAAAAGCGAGGGGCATTTTGGTTTTGTATGAAGTTGCCTCCTGGCCTTTGCCCAATAGCATGAAGTTCTTCAACTTGGGTTTCTAAAACACTCCGAAGATGGGGCAAAAGGTGACATTTATCAGTTTTATGCTCCTTTGAGAAAATGCCACAAATTGCTGAAATTGAAGTCTTGTCCAAAGGACAATCTTGCAGAGCATGCTTATTTTTGCACCTAGGACAATAGATAGACAGGGGTGGTGAAGAATTGGCTCTTGTATTCCTTTCTCCTAAAGTAGTGTTTAGTTGAACAAGTATATCAGTTTTCATATTAGCCATTTCCTCCATCAAATATTTTATATCAGTATTACCAGGATTCCTTTTCCTTCTTCTTTGCCTAGTGCGGGAATAATTTCTGCACAACTCTACAATATCATTAATATCAAGCTGGTTTATATCTCCTTTTCCCATTAAGTCTAATACTTCTCTAGAATCATCCTACAAACCTCTCAGAAATATAGTTTTTAATAAGTCAGTTTCCACAGGACCACATCTCTTTTGGATAAAGGTAAATCTATCAAGATAATCCTCTAAGTTTTCATCCTCTTCTTGTCTTATCCGAAATAACTCATCCTTCCTATTTCTCACTCTACAATACTCCTGATACTTATCCAAAAATGTAGTTTCCATTTGATCCCAAGTGCGGATTGAATCTGGTTCAAGGCTCATAAACCACCGTAAGGCTGCATCTTTGAGTGTAGAGGGAAATAACTTCAATTTTTGGTTATCATTGACATAGTCATAAGTCTGACACAGAACCTTGAATTCAAACAGAAATTGATCAGGATCTTCAGAAACAACTCCCCTAAATATTGGTAATACTGAGGGTGAAATTGTTTTCATAGGAGCATTTTGAGTAGGATTTAGACGAATAGGGTATTCAAAAGTTCTAACAGGAGGATTGTCAGCATCATGACCAACAATATCCCTATCATGTTCTCCTTGTTCTGCCATAGGTGCTTCCTCAGCTTTAATTTGTTCAACTAGTTCATATGGATCAGCCCTATGGGTATGTCTAGAAGCAAGTGCCTCTAAGAGCTCTTCTTGCAAAGATCCTACAATTTCAGTTGATGAAGAAGATGATTCTCTTTTAAGTCTTTCAGGAAGTTCATACACAGGCAGATCTTCACCTGATCGTGAAGAACGCCTTGGTGGAAAAGAGCCAGTTCTGATAAACCTTCCTCTTTCATCTCTTGGCCTATGCATTCATGCCTATTTACTAAATAAACTAAACCTCAGGTTTCCAAAAACTATTTCCTGAAATAGGACAATTTTTGGACTGCTAGACCTCTCCTAACAACACCTAAGTGTCCCCAGAAATGGTGCCAAAAATGATGAGTGTCATCAAATCTTCATCATTTAATCATTATGTGTCAATCCAGGGCGGTGTCCAAGGCTATATACGAAAGCAGGGGTTAACAGACTGATTTTTAGTTCATTTAGATCATGGCTTTATTCATGGAACAGTTAGATATTGGGGTGTTTGGGGTCTCCTTTATTACTCCTAAAAACTAAAACTAAACTCCTACTTATCCTTGCAGAATTGAAATTCACACTGTTGCAGAAAAATAAAACTAAACTATTGCAAAGCTGAAAATAGCAGAATTTAATTGACAGGAAATTACTAAATTGAAATTGCAGCATTGACATTCAAACTGGTAAATAATGAAACTTTCTAAAATTGCAGAAAACAATGTCACTTTCTGAAATGGAAATAACATTCAAAAACTGATAAATAAAGTTGCACAATTTGTAACAAATTAGGCTGACAAGAAATTATGGAAATATTGCAAATTTTGAAACAAATTAGAAATAGAAAGTACTATGTTAAATTCTACCCTAGATGAGTTACCTACCATGCATTCAAATGCCACATTATCCTAATCACTAACCATGCAAAAACTGTCAGATCTCTACTGACCTGCTGCAACCAGAAATAGCAAAATTCTGTCAGGTAAAAACCCTCCTCTGGACCTGGAAGTGGCCCTTGCTTCCTGAACCAAAAGAGGGCAAATAAACTTGCTCTAAACTATTAAGTCTTCACACTCAACTCAGAAGCAAACATGAATGTCAAATATTGCACCTTTATTTCATTCTCAGCAGCATGACAATAGTGCAGGGGAAGATCTGCAGGCTACTATGTTGTTGCAATACATAGTTACAACACTTAAAATAGTTCTAACTCTTATCACTTATTTCCTATATTCTTCTATATGCTCAACCAAATGGGAGCATTTTATTTATACAAGTAGGGTACAACATTGATAAGGTTTTGTGCTGCCATGTAGGAATGTTACAACTCTTACAGGACTATTTCCCAGAATGTAGGGATTAGGTCTATTATCTCTTATCCATTCCATCTGTTGGGCTTCATCCATTGAGGGACAGGTGTTGGAAAAGATAGGGATATCCCTAAAATAGCTGCAACCACCGTTTACCACCCTCTGTTGCAATTAAAGGCACTTTTGACCCAAACTATTGCTTCTGCGCTTATTCCGGAGCTGCTCCGGAATATCAGGCAACAGAACAGAGTTTATATTAATTCATGCTCCAAAAGCGCATGAGAATAGTTGTGATGGAAAAAATAGTCTCCATAAGTGCCCAAAAGACTGATTCCATATTTTGCATGAGCTGGAGTGGACAAATTCCAAGCCATGTTGTATATGTACAGCTGGCTGGAATTTGTATGGAAAAGTTCCTATTTTCTGCATAGTCAAACTGTTGACAAAGTTTTGGCACCTTTTGGTTATTTAAAATGGTTAAACGGTGGGGAAAGCTTATGAAAGAAGCACAAAACCAAATAGATAGCAACACCTTAATATTACAACATTAACTTAATGCAAAATATACTAAATAATACAACTGAAACAAATTATAAAACATAGATAAACAATCAAAATAGGTCATATGCACTTTATCATTCCAATATGCAAACATCATCATATAATGCATAGTATCACTAAAATTAGTACAAAATCATATCATAAGTGGTTCCAAATAGTTTAAAAAGTTATCAAAAGCAGTCTTTGTATGAGGTAATGTTCTGCCTCATCACCCAAGAGCAGCGTTTCCAAACTAGTAGCCCTGGATGCCATATCAATACCCTGGACAATAGTGGAGAGGCCATACTCCATGGAATCCGGATCCACAAAACGTAGTGCTAGATCACCCCCATTAAAACATGTTAGCCTTGCCTACAGTGAGACCTGTGCATCTACCCGCACAACCGATAACAAATCCAAATAACAGAGTAAATCAGTCGACATACAATGTAGAAGGTGAGATGTACCTGATGTATCATATTATTTGTAATCCTATTCAGCTTAGATCAGGTAGACAGCTAGGAGTAGAGACACCTTCGTTGATAGAAGAGGAGGCAGATGTAGAAGAAAAACATCTTATAGAAGAGGTGGAAGAAGAAGTGGATGAGATAACAAAGGCTATGTTTCCTAACTGGCTACAAGAATAGAGGAAACTAACGCAATCAGAGTTTGATATACTTTCTAACTTGAAAAATCTCATAGTGACAATTCCACTTTTTCAAGCTATCCGAGACATCCCGATATATTCAAAAGTGATAAAGGAGATGTGCCTAAGAAATTCAAGACAGAGAGAAATCTAGACTATCAATGTTGTGGGTAAGTTTATAGATTTAATGATGGGTAAGATGTGTCAGCCTAAGTACGTAGAACCAGGCAGTCTAGTATTGACTATAAAAATCAAGGGATACTCCTTGAACAATACGTTGGTCGATCTTTGAGCAGCCATCAACATAATACCTCAGGAGACCATACAGAGGCTACAACTCACAAACTTGAGACCTACCTCAACGGTGCTACAGTTGACCAACTGGTCAACCATAGTACCAAAATGAATGCTTGAAGAAATAATAGTGACAATTGATGTGTGGGAATATCCGATTGACTTCCTGGTTTTATAGTCTAAAACTAGGCTGGGTGGCTACCTGCTTATCTTGGGAAGGTCATGGTTTGTGATAGTCGATGCATACATCAGCTGTCATGATGGGCTGATGACCATCTCTAATAGACATAATGTAAAAATGTTGACTATTTCACCCCCCGTGCAGTTTGTTGATTCGTTGTGAGAGTCCATGTTGACCAAGCACAAAGAGAAAGAGTTGTCCATCATCCAACCAGTGATGGTATTAGATGAATTTGTAGAGGAATAAGATGAAGATGGTTCTATCATAGAATTCCTCCAAAAATAATTCTTTAGCACCACGTTTGAGTCACCATTAGCTAGCACCTAAGACCACCACATTCAACAGATAAATTTTGTACCAGGAAAGACATTGAATATCAACAGTGGGTTGACCCCCACACAGCTAATGAAGGTAGAAGAACTCATGGTTAAACACCAATCGGTATTTGCATGGGATTAATTAGATATGAAAGGTATCAGCCCAAAAATTTATACCCATAACATATACCTTGAAGATCAGGCAACTCCAAGAAAGCAACCGCAAATAAGAATGAATTTGATAATGAAAGATATTGTTAAGGCAAAATTGCAAAAACTCGTGTCTACTGGATTCATCTATCCAATTTTTGATAGTGAGTGGGTGTCACTACTTGAGGTGGTCCCAAAGAAGAATGGGAAGTGGCAGATTTGTGTGTACTATAGTGCATTGAACAAAGCGACCAAAAAGTATCACTTCCCACTCCCATTTATCGATCAGGTCCTAGATACACTTTCAGGGTGAAAGTACTTCTCCTTCCTGGATGGATTTAGTGGATACAACTAGATCCAGATAAGAAAAGAATATCAGGATAAAACGACATTCACCTTCCCTTGGGGAACATCTGCTTATTGGGTATTGCCTTTCGGGTTATGCAATGCACCTGCCACCTTCCAAAGGGCGGTGCTTAGCGTATTCTCAGACATGATAGGAGATGCGATTGAAGTATACATGGATGACTTCATAGTTTATGGAGAAACCTTTGATGAAGCAATGATGAACTTGGAAAGAGTGCTCAAAATAAGTGAGGAAAATAATTTGTCCCTTAGTAATAAAAATGCTTTATGATGATACAAGAGGGCATCGTATTGGGACACCATCTCTCCACGAAAGGAATAAAGGTTGACAAAAGAAAAATAGAGGTCATCAAGGACCTACCCAGCCCTAGAATGCAGCGAGAGGTGAGAAGTTTCCTCGGATCTTCCGGGTATTACCGATGATTTATCACCAACTTTAGTAAAATTGCAAGGCCACTACACATTTTATTGTCTAAAGATGTGGAGTTCAACTAGACGAAAGACTATGAAAATCATTTCAGTCGCTCAAGGAAAATCTAATATCTGCACTTGTTCTAAGGGGACCAAATTGGGCCATACCCTTCCATATATATTGTGATACATCCAACAATGCGATTGGAGCAGTCCTCGGGTAGAAGGATGGCAAGGAATTTTACGTCATCTACTACATAAACAAAAACTTGGTAGGGATTGAGCTCAACTATATAGTGACGAAGAAGGATTTCCTTACAGTTGTGCATGCCATAAATAAATTCAGCCATTATATCATCGGATATCAGGTGTTTGTCCATACGGACCACGTGGCTATCAGGTATTTAATGAGCAAACTGGCTATTGGCAAAAGAGTTATAAGATGGATTTTACTATTGTAGGAGTTTGACATAACAATATTCAACAAGCCAGAAAAGGACAACATCGTAGCAATTTTTTTGTCTATATTAACACTAGCAGATCATGTGGTAGTGGAATACTAGTTTCTGGATGAACATTTGTTCACCATCAATGAAAAAATGCCATGGTATGTAGACATAGCTAATTACTTGGCCATCGAAAGAACCTCACCTGCTCTCTCCTCATGAGAAAAGAAGGCAGTAGAAGAGAAGAGTACCTTATTTTTATGGGTTGGCGACCTCCTGTTTAAAACATGACATGATTAGATTATAAGGAGGTGCATAGCAGAGCAGGAGTTCTCAAAAATACTCAAAGCTTACCACAATGAACCATTTAGAGGACACTTTATAGGGAAGCGAACTGCCTATAAAATATTATAGGCTAGGTATTTTTGGCCCACTCTATTCAAATATTCGGTTGCCTACGCTAGCAAGTGTGACGAGTGCCAAAGAATGGGTAAACCAACCCATCAGATAGAGATGCCTCTTCAACCGCAAGTGCATCTAGAGCCCTTCGATAAGTGGAGCATGGATTTTGTGGGGCAAAATAATCCACCTTCGATAGGTAGGAGATTTATTTTAGTCTATATAGACTATGTCACCAAGTGGGTGGAAGTCCAAGCATTGAGGGATTCAAAGGAAATAATAGTAGCCTATTTCTTATTTGCTCATATTTTTACATGACTCAAGGTCCCTAGAGAGATAACAATAGATCAGAGGCCTCAATTTACATCCAAATTGATCGAGGAGTTGATGAAGCAATATAGGATTCGACACAACAAGACTACGCCCTACCATCCTTAGGCAAACGGGCAAGTGGAGGTGATGAACAGAGAGATTGAGAACATCCTCAAAAAAATCATGCAACAACATAGAAAAAATTGGGTTACATAGATTTCAGAGGCAGTATGGGCATACAACACCATGTGGAAGTCGACCACCGACTTCACACCCTTCCATCTGGTTTATGGGAAGAGTGCAATGATGCCCATCGAGTTTGAGATTAAGACACTAAGAACTACTTTAGAATTAAATTTGAGTTTGGAAGAAGCTCAAAAAGAAAGGGGTAGCTGGATGAAATTCGAATGGTGCTCTACAAGGAATGGATATCATACAAAAGCAAAGAAAAAAATGGCATGATCGACACATCAAGCTGAAGCAGTTCTAGGAGGGAGAATGGGTGTTGTTGTATGATTCTAGGTTTTAGGAATGGAAGGGCAAATTAATGCAGATATGGATGGGACCGTATGAGGTGGTAGAGCTCATCAAGAATGGTGTTGTGCACATTAGAACCATTGACAATAGCAACATTGAATTGACAATAAATGGCCACTAACTGTGGCCCTACAACATGTCCAAAATTTTACTGGTGGAGTCCAGAAAAGGCATGGGGGAAACCCCATCCTTGTAAATCTAGACAAAAATATTAGCAAGTAAAATTGTGGACATGGAGGTGTCCACCAAAATTAGTTAGTTTAGGTTTATTTTATTTATTACGATGTATTTTACATGGATGACGCCTGCATGCAAGATGCAGACATCCTATTAGAGGGCCTACCAGGCATGGAATGCATCTAACTGCCTATAGTTTTATTTTCTTTGTAATTAATTTTGCAGGTGAAGGACCTGATAGCTCAAAAAATAGGTATCTGGGAAACCAGGCTTGAAATGGATCATCATCCCAACACCTGCGCATATAGTTTAGAATTAGCACCTATCTAAGCTTAGGTGAAGGCAAAAAACTCTCCTTCGGGAGAAAATCACATGCAAGGCCTAGTAGGAGGATGGTACGACAACATGAAGAAAGTTTGAGGAGGCTTGATCACCCTTGCCCAGATGATTATGATGTGTTGCTAAGAAAAATGCCTTGCAAAAAGCCTTCATATTCAAAGTAGACTCTCCATAGGAGGAATGACACCTTCCTCTTCGAAGAAGGCACCTAACGAGGGTGGACGTTCCCACCGTGAAGAAGGTATCAAGCTGGAGGTAAGGTACCTTCCTTATAAAGAAGGCACCCCATAGAAATAAGGTGCATTCCTTATAAAGAAGGTACCCCACAGAAATAAGGCACCTTCATTTTAGAGAAGGCATCCAACTGAAATAAGGCACCTTCCTTATAAATAAGGCATCCATAGGAGAGTTCCTAAAAAAAAATGATGATCAAGGCGCCTTCCATTCCAGGAAGGCACATCCATTCAAAATCACCTTCCGTAGTGGGAGGGTGCCACTCTTCAAAAGAACCTTCTGCAGTGAGAAGGCGTCGTTCTTCAAAAGCACCTTCTGTAGTGAGAAGGTGTCGTTCTTCAAAAGTGCCTTCCATAGTGAGAAGGTGCCTTTCTTCAAAAGTGCCTTTCTTCAAAAGTGCCTTTCTTCAAAAGTGCCTTCCACAATGGGAAGGCCCATTCTTCAAAAGCATCTTCTGCAATGAGAAGGCACCATTCTTTAGAAGTGCCTTCCACAACAGGAAGGTGTTGTTCTTCAGAAGTGCCTTCCACATCAGGAAGGCACCAAAACAGTACCTTTCGTATACAATCGGTACTTTGGTTTCACATGTGCCTCAATTCAAATGAGATCAACACACGATTAGGTAGCACCAAATTACCACCAGACCCACGTGATGAAAAATATACCCCAATCAAAAATCTTACAGAGTTACAAGGTGGGATATTCATGCACACCCCAAAGATGATGGACACACAATTTTTTAAGACCAATCAGGAGCCGGTCTTTGGCATCGAACCTCGAACAACATAGCAGTGAAGTCCAACGTAATCTATACATTTGAAATACCCATCCTCCATGTCATAGACTGATGAATTTCTACTCTTCATGATGCATGAAGCATCCAATCAGGTACATGCATAATTTTAATTAAATTTTTATATAATATTTCATGAATTATGTAGTACCAAAAAATAGCGCCGCCATAAAAATCATGCACCCCTATGACCAAAACATCATGCCAATAATATGGCTCGAGAGGCATACCGTGCCAACCCCAAAATTGAATGCTAGGGTTAGGTGCCTTACTTATAAGAAGGCACCTTCCTGAGAGCATAATGTGGGAACAAAAGAATGATTAGGGAAGGTGCCATGGGAGGGTGATCAAAGAATCACGTCATCAAGAAAAATGAGTCGAGTGACACAGAGGGGATCAGGGGGGTGGTGATGACTCAGTTTGAAGCTGAGGGATGGCTCGATTACTATACCCTAGTTTGTCAGAACCAGGATATGGAGGTAGCCAAATAATTTTTTGCCTCCTTGAGAGGTGATGTAGCTCAGGTGCATGGAAGGGAGATCCCGATCACCTCAGAATACATCTCCTAGGTGACAAGCTTGCCTCCAACAGGTGAGTGCACATATAAGGGGGGCATGTTGAAATAGTGTACCAAATTATTGCTACCAGGAGAAAATGTGCATGTAGAGGAGGGGTTGCCAAAAATCCGACTTCCTATGAACCTACAAAATTTTTTCAAGCAAATTTCTCACTTTTTCACATGCAAAAAGAAATATTATCACCTACATGTTAATCATGTGCAATTCTTAAATCACCTGGTGCATGGGAGGAAGATGAACGTGCCCTTCTACCTGGAAAATGCCTTGAAGGAGGAAGCAGATCAATACCAAAGGGAAGCACCTTCCGCCTTGGCCCGCCACAGGATGATATCGACACTGGTTCACCATGCATAAGAACAAAGGGAAGACTCCCATGCAGAGGGAGATGGTGGCCAATAAGGGTAGGAAGATTCTACTGTCAAGGTAGAGAAAAATGAAGAGAGCCCCACATAAGAGGTCAAATATGGAGGGCAATTATCATTACCTGGTTCTATAGAAGGAGGGCACTCACCTTTGCCTAAATTCATAGAGGAAGGGGTACGACTAGCTAGTAGTAGAGACGAATTATGGTAACTAGAACCAATTCCTAGGAGAAAGCGCCTGTGACGTCTACTTCTATCATCAAAGGAAGAAGAGGATGACTTGGAGGCTGGTCTCGTAGCCCACATCCTCAAAGAATTAACAAGCTAGAGTCCACAGGATGCCAGGAATTTTGTGGACATTAATTAAGAGGTTGATGTAGCCCTGGAAGAGGACCTAGAATGGTAGACCAATTGTTGGATGGCCCAACAAATGTTGGAGCATTGCTAGACGATGCATAAGGAGGAATTGGAGGAGCAGGTACGAAGAATTGCTCAGCTTGAGCAGCTGGTCCAAAAACTGTAGGAGGAGAATCAACAATTCTGGGCCAAGGAGACGGAGGAAATGGATGTGTCAACTCAAACTGACTGGATGATTGAGGCCTCGACGAATTCCCCTACATAATTAGAAAGAGTATTTTATTTGGGAGAATTTCGCTTGGATACCTGATAAAGTAGCCCAGAAGCAGGGAATAATTCCTCTATTTTTGATATTAATAGGGGAGGGAGCCCAACAAATCCCCCTGTTATAGACCTGAGTGACACAGAGCCTGGTGTGGACCAGCAACCATAGACAAAACCAAGGGTGAAGGAATAATTCCCCAAACCTGAAGAAGGAAGGACCGAAGAACCTGCGGGGTTAGCATTAGAACAACCAGAGAAAGGAGGGACAGCTCTGGGGACATCAAAGCAAGCCCATCATGATGAAGGTACACTCCTCGAGGAGGAGGAGAAACCCCCTATTCGAGCCACCACACTTTATACCAGGGCCAAAGGAAAATGGCCCATGATGACTCGAAAGAAGTTGAAGGTGACCTTCACCGAATCATTCAAGGATGAATGGCACATGCAACTATTTGTGGAGAGGCAAAAGCGGTTCACATAGCTGTGTGAAGAGATGGTAGCAGCAAAGGAGGCCAGGAAGTCAGTCTCTAAGGTCTAGAGAGACCTGGGTATTTTTGTTAACCCAGTGGATGACGATCAGTTTTGGAAGATTTATAGGTCATCTTGTGGATTCCCTTCAAAAATACGAAGATATTTCGAGAGATGGGGGGTATATGGACCCAAATTAGAAGACACTACCATTGCAAGAGAGAATACAGGGCTTACCCCTAAGGCAGCCCAATTACACAAGGCCCAGGTAGTTTGACTCAGGAGGGATAATTCTAACATCCCTCTTGTAGTGTTTAGACCTCCACATGCTAACCTATGGTAGGCTACAGAAGCTGCATTTCAGGCAACAAGAACTACACTGGCTATACCACCTCAAGGAGCAATCGAGGTGGGAACCTCGAACAAGTAGAGTCAGTGGATTGAGTAAATTCAGACAACAGTAGTTGGTTGCCCCAACACCATAGCTCCGTGTAGAAAAAGAAAGATTGCACATCCCAATATCATTCCATAGAAGAAATAGTCACAGGCCGCAGGTACAACCAGATTCACTGGAAAACGGTGACGATAAAGAAGTACGAAGAGCTACCTACAATTTTGATGCCACGAGGGCGTAGCATATGTTAGGCATGGGGGGATGATGAGCCTAAAAAATGCTCATATTTTGTATGGATTTCATCGATTATTATGCAACAATATAATAGCAACTATGTAATTTTATGAATGATTATGTAATTATTTAATAGAATTGTGTGTGTTATCTAATTTATGTGTTTTTGTGGAAATATAGTTGGTTTTGACAGATTTGGATCAGTCGAAGTCTTTCATGGACATGGCACTCTATTTCTTTCAGGATCAAGACATGATAATTAGGTGCCTTCCTCTTCAAGGAAGGCACCAACAGAATGTAGGCACCTTCCATATATAGAAGGCGCCCGACATACTTAGGTGCCTTCCGCATAGGGAAGGTGCCCCATACAAGGCAAAGCACCTTCTGTATAGAGAAGGTGCCCATATCAGTAGGTGCCTTCTGCAGGAAGAAGGCACTCAACATAAGTATGCACCTTCTGCATATGGAAGGCACCTATCAAAAAACCATGCAACAAGATAATTCTGGGAGTTGCACCAATGGACAAGAAAATCTTACCTATGCCAGGTGAAGCATGCACCAATCAGCAAACGTGCAACCGTTAGGAACAAAACCTATTTTTAGTAGATGTTGATTACGTTTACCAGACTGTACCAGTTTAGTTTGGACTAAACTAATGCTGTAACTTCTTTGTAATAGAAGATCTGTGTGTACGCTATATAAACACACATAGACCTCTCTAATGAATATCCATAATCCAGATTGAGAATACATTTGTCATTCTGAGGAGGTAGAAGCGTTGTAATAATTATTTTGCAAATACAATAAAGTTTGAGAGTTCCTAATTGCGTGTTCAGCTAGAAGGGAGCTGCTAGAGCCTGGGTCCACTCCAAGCCAATATTCCTTCTCTTTTATTTATGCTTTCCTAGATTAGTTTCCTGCTTTCATAGGTTTATTTTTTGCACTATTATTTTCATTTTCGTAGTAGGTTTACTTTTATGCACGTATGAATATTTACATTCTCAAGATTTAATTATTCATACGTAAATTATTGTGGTGTGGATGAATGATTGATAATATTTTAAATCCCCCAATAGTAGAATTAGATGAACTCATCTCAAAGTGGGTATTGTAAGTGATCTTGTTTGAGACACTTCTAAAGTTTACGAAGCTCCCTGGGTTGACAATTTAAATGATTGGGTAGTGACAAAATAGGAACAAAATTCACCTGTGTTTGGCCCGCAACAACCTCCATAATTTCCTATGGTAAATCTAGCTCGAGAGATATCACCATTTTTTTTTCAATATCAAATCAAATCCTACCTTGATCACCAAAAAAATTATCTTCTATGCTAAGGAAAATACTCTTCTCATATATCCCTCCTTGTGAATAGTCTCTAGATTTGATATTTCCTTATGGAGATCCCTGAACCTACCCTTGGAGGAAAGACCAAACAATCCAAAAATAGATCAATTTCTAAGTGGACTCCTCCACCAAGGGGTTGGTACAAATTAAATTTTTATGGAGCAACTAAAGGTAATCCTGGAATTGTAGGAGTAGGGGGTATCCTCAAAGACCATAATGGGAAATTCATCTTTACCTTTGTAGAGCATTTAGGATTCCAGACCAACAATCTTGCTGAAGCAAAATCTATGTGGCGAGGCCTTGATCTGGAAAAAAATCATCCTAGCAAGATCATCATTGAGGGAGACTCAATGAACATCATCAACTACCTAAGAAAAACAAGAGGCCATATTGGAGGATCAAGGATTGTATCAAGGAAGCAAGTATCCTTAGCTTCAGCCATTTGGAGACCATCTTTCAACACACTTTCAAGGAATCTAATAAGGCTGTAGATATCCTAGCTAATCAAGGAGTCAAATATAATAGGTTGATCACTTGGACGGCTGACCTTCCCCAACAGGTCAAAATCATCGTGGCCCAATAAATTGTTCAAAATGTTTGAGTTTGATCATTTGGATTTTTGGTGTTTAGCTCCATCTCTTAGCTTTTAGGTTTGTCTGATCACTTAGGTTGATAGGACCCATCATCAATGCACCATTTTGGGTAACTTCAACATCTATTACCAAGATAGTAGTAAGGGTGGAGAACCCAACCAAGTTAGATTAGCTTTCAAAGTCCTGACTGTCACCATTGACCACTTTACACAAGGTTAGGGCTTTTCTTTGGCCAAGGCAATATTGATAACACTATGACTCCCAAGGAAAGGAGTTTTTTCCTTGTCTACCACATTACAGGTCAAGACTTTTTCATTGGATGAGGTGAGGCTGGTAAAGATATGACTCCCAAGATGACCTTTTGGCCTTCCACGTCCAACTATAATTTCATCAGTTGTCTCATGTGTGACTAGCATAGATGTATTTGTATTTAAAATCTAAATTTTCCTCCCAATGCTATAAGTGATGTGTCCTCATGTGAGTTTTTTGAGTGGTGGTACCTTGAAAATTAAAACTTCCCTACGGTAAATAAGAAGAAAGGTGAGGATCCCAAAATTGATAAGGGAAACATTCAAAAAAACTTCCAGAATATTTGGGCTCTAGTTCAAATAGGTGAACCTCCTGAGTGTCCTAACCTTGTCAATAGCCATAGAAGTATCTTTCCCTATGCCTGTTTCCTAAATTTACTTGTTACTCTTGGCCTAGAATTCTTGTCCAGGATAATATTTGTGGAGCCAAGCCATGCAGATTGGGATCTTCTTGCTGAGTGTATTCTAAAAGAGAGGGGATTTGTCCTATTTTTTAAGAAATTATCCAGTGACGAGCTCGATATCACCATGGATGTCCTGGAGACTTGGGAGAATGATAGTCAATTTTTGAGGGAGATAATTCCTAATTGACATACATATCCTCTCCACTATTACTAGGAAACTGGTGAAAGGGAGGTCGATCCACAGAGAAAAGCACAATTGGGAGGTGGAATTGAAGGAGTTTAAGGACAATGATAAAATCTTCAAGGAGGAAAAATAGGGATTGCACCAAAAAACCTCCCCACCCCCTGGAATGACATAATGAAGTAGGTGATGGATTTTATTACCATGGATGATCCAGAGAAGGTACTTTATAGCTTTCATTTTTCTTTTTCAATAACTTTAGGGATGTTAACCCCATTAGAAAAAAAACATTGACCTCCCATATCACCAAGGGCTTTACAAGATCATACATAACCATATCCTAATTCACAATCCTCAGGTCAATACCACCTCTTCTAAAAGAAAACCTATCCCTCTTGGAAAATCGAGTGTTCCTTTTTCTACTTCCTCATCCTTGGGTTCTAGGAAAAGAAAGGTGATAGAGGCGGTCCTTGAGTTGAGGTCGAAGAAGAATATCAAATTTGAAAAAATTTAAGGTCCTACTAGGAAATCATCTCGTTTGAAGGAACAACTCACCCAGGGTAAACAAAATATTATTTATATAAAGGATGATGAAAAGGAAGATGATGTTGTTGTTAATAAATTGAAGAGGTTCATCATTTCAACAACCACAAACATGATGAATTCCATGGTGAATTCCATTACTGAACTCAGGGAAGCCCTATATTTGCTATTCTATAATGATCAATATCTAGGTCAAGAGGAATCCAAGGAGGACGAGGCCAATTCTGAGGATGAGGCCAAGGAAGATATCAAGGAAGATATGACAGATGAGGACAAGGAGGGCGACAAGGATGCCACTAAGGATTAGCTTCCTCATATATTTACTTATGTTTCTTAGGTTACCCTATGTGGAGCCTGGTTTACCCTTTATTTATCAGATTCTTGATGGAGTTGTATCCCCCATTTTGTTTCTAGGCTATCTTAACTGTGATTGGGGATACATCCCCCTTTTTTTTTAGCATCTCTTTGCTAGGGGTTGCGTCCCCCATTGGATCCTCTTTTTTGATGTCTTTTAGTAGTTCCTTTCTATTTTTGTAAATAGGTTTTGGTATCCTCCTCTAAAATCCAAATATTAATGAAATTTTCTAACCTATATATAACAAAGCCATACTTTCTAGCAAACTCAATGTATTTAGCTCCTATGAAGGTTGGACCATTATCACTTACTATAGCTTTGGGGATACCAAATATTGCAATCAAGATCTCCATGAAGTCAATTACCACTTCATGATCTGATTTCTTTGTGGTTATAGCTTCTACCCATATGGTAAGGTAATATGTGGAAATAAAAATGTAATTATTTTCTTGTTGAGGAATTTGGGTTAATTGTCCCAATGAAATCCAACCCCCATTGTTGAAACAACTCTTCTACTTGGATGGGCTTGAGGCGGAATGATGCATTTTTAGTTCTTCCCACATACCTTTGGCATTAATCATACACTCTTGTTAATTTGAAGGTGTCAACAAAAATAGTAGGCCAATAATAGCATATCCTAATGATTTTTAAAGTTGTGACCTTTCCTAAAAAATGTCCTCCATATAATCCTCCATGGAATTATTTAATGATTTTTTGCTTCTGATCATCCTTCAAGCATCTTAGGAGGACTCCATCCAATTTTCTCCTATCTAGTTCTTCTAGCAATAAGATATACTTTAATGTGTAAAGCCTATATCTCCTCCTTTGTGATGGTTTAAGACCCTAAGGATAAATCCTTGTCTGGAAATATCTGGTCATCTGATCAACCCAGTCTGAATATCTTGATTGAAATTCTTTGATCTGGTCTTCTATTGATGATTGACAAGCTGGCATTTGTTCTATAACCATATTTTTTGTTAACCCTTGGCACAATTCTCTACCTATGACCAACTTGGTAGGATAGATTCCCACATTATACTCATGGATCTTGGTGATCTAACTAGCTCTTTTATCTCCCAACTCACCTTGTAAAATGAAACTTCTTACATCTGGATGAACTACATACACTAAGGTTTTACTTTAAGTCAAGTATTGCCTAAATTTTTTCAATGATTTCATCACTGCAAAGACTTGTCTTTCGATGAAGTTGTATTTGATCTGATACTCATGGAGATTTTAGCTCTAGAAAATTATGGGATGTTCTTCCCAATCATCATTTTTTTGAGTAAGCACAGATGCATAGCTCTCTTCAGCTCCATAAGCATACAAACTAAAATCAGAATTCACCAAAACTGGAATAGTTGCAATGGATTATTTAATGATCTCAAAAGCATTTTTCCTTACTTCAGTTCACTTGAAATCTGCATTTTTCTTCAACAAATCTAAGATAGGTTTCACCTTTTGAGAAAATCTGAGATGAACTTTCTAAAAACATTAATCTTCTCGAAGAAGGATTGCAAAAATTTCTTGTTCATGGGTAAGGGAAGTGCAAGAATTGATTTAAATCTATCTGGGTCAATAGACATCCTTTATTTAGAGACCACATGGCCCAAAACATTTCCCTCATGAACTGCAAAGAATGAATTCTTTGGGTTAAGGGAGATACCAAATTCTCTATATTTCTTAAATACTTCAAATGTGTCAAGTGATCTTGTTTCTCATGAGAGAACACAGTCATATCATCCAAGTAGATCAGAATGAATTTATTAATAAGCTCTCCAAAGGCATAATCCATAGCTCTCTGGAATGTGGCCCCTACATTGGATAGACCAAAAGGCACCCTCTAGTAATCAAAAGTACCCCATTTGGTGGTAAATACTATATTGAATTGATCCTCATATTTTATCCAAATCTGGTTATAACTGGAGAAGTTGTATAATAGTGAGAACCTCTTTGCTCTTGCAACAATCTGTAGAATCTAGTCAATCTGAGGGAGAGGGTAATGATCCTTCAATTATGCCTAGTTGAGATTCCTAAAATCTACACAGAGGCAGGTGTATCCATTCTTCTTCCTCATAAGAACCAAGTTAGCTACCCATGTGGAGTGCTTAATTGGATATATAATTTTAGCCTTTAGTAGTTTTCTCTTCTCTCATTATGGATTCAATCCAAGGATTGACAGGCCTTTACTTCTATCTAAAAGGCATTGCATCTGGTTTTAGATCAATTGTATGTTGGATCACCCTTTTGTCATATACCTTAATATCTTCATATGATGAGGCCATAATATCTTGGTATTTTAGGCACGGGGCTTTAATCTCCTCTACCTCTTTTGGAGAATAGTGAATACCAACTTTGAGCTTCTTTTCCTTCTCAATCTTGATCTCCTTAAATATTTTTCATTGATCTCTGATGAGCACAAAAAATGCTCATTTTATATACACTGTTAAGGGGTATCATTACTGGTTTAATTAGCATTAGAGATATATTTTTATTTAACTTATGCATATAATTGATAAAATCCAGTATTATGCTTAACGGGTGTTTTTAGTAGAAACTATGTATGAATGTAGGTTTTGGTACTAATCCAATATTTTTCCCAGTCTATCTCCCAAATGGACTTGGCATGCTTCTACTTAACTGTGTCTAAGGTATATGGAGTAGGCACCTTACTCTAGTACCTTACTCCCATACATGGGGAGACACCTTACTCTGGTGCCATACTCAAGTAGGTGTCAAGCAAATGCCTTACTCAAGTAGGTACTAGGCAGGAACCTTACTCAAGTAGGCGTCAAGCCGATGCCTTACTCAAGTAGGTGCCTTATTGGTACCTTACTCCCCATACGTTGGAGACACCCGCATTGGAGATGCCATATGACCAAGTCAACATTGACCAGGTTGACCAAGGGGCTAAGGAGGAGGTTGCACGTGAAGACAAAGGAGAACTATTTTAATCATGCATTTATTAAATAGAATAAAGTATTTTTTATTATTATCAACCGATTGGTCGGTTGACCTTGTAAAGCTTTCAAAGCATTATTTTTAGGATGCATTAGTTTAGGATTTTTTTGTTATGTACACCTAAGGGATTTTTATATTTATCCTTTTGGTGAATGGGCAGGTAAATATATGTAGAACCAATTGCAACTAATCACATCATGTGATTAAATTAGATTAATTTTTTATTGTAACAATATCTGGCTATCCAAGGTTCAAATCTCGGGCCTCGCCATACTAAATGATTGTCCCTTTCCTGGTGCTTTCAGCGGTGTAAAAGGTTTAAAATGATTGTGGCATGGTAGTTATAGGGGCGGACTGCGCGAAGATCTATGTGGCGGCTTCCAGGGTGGACAACGCAGAATACTATGGCGGCCATAAAAGTTGGACAACTTGCTCGGATTCGTGGTGGCTATCGATTCCACCATGTAAAATAAATAAATAAATAAATATATATATATATATATATATATATATATATATATATATATATATATATATATATATATATATATATATATATATATATATCCGCTACGCTTTATATAAAGACGTAGGCCAAATGAACGAGGAGATCAATAATTAATTTACACAAATTATTATTCCATTTTATTCTTTGTTTAATTGATTAAGAGTGCAACTCCTCTTATTCGAGTAAGCTCTACGTAGCTAGCCATGCGGACTATCTGCGAGAGCTTGGGTCCACTCCCTGCAGTAGTCCTCCCCTTTTATTTATGTTCTTTATTTTTAGTAGATTAAAATTATTGTTTTATTTCCCACTTTCTAGTTGTGTGTGTTTATTTCCTTGCATTTTATTTCCAAATTTTATTTTTAGCACTTTAATTTTAGTTCATAATTTATTTATTTAATTTTCCGCACTTAGTTTATTTAGTTTGGCTAACTTTCAAATGCACAAACATCCCCCACCAAACTAAATAAGGTACAAATAGATTAATTTCCCAACACTACAGGCATATACTGTGCATGACACTCGTAAGTTTATGGACTTACCGGATTGATAATTTATGGAAGAGAAATGATTATTTTTTTGAGACATGATTTCTGCTCACCATTTTGGTGTCGTTGCTAGGGAGTGTCAAAACTGTAGTGTTATGATTTACAAGTTAGATAAAATGCCCATTTAAAATTACCTATAGATATTTTACCTGAGAAGTGTGAGTCCACCAAGGGCCTTTTTATAAGGCCAAAAATAGTTGTTGGCACAGTTAGAGCCAAATCCCACAGGCAACAATTAAATTTATCAGCTTCTTAGGTAAATACGGGAATGAACCTGATGTACCATATTAAGTGTAGATGTAGAAATAAAATGTGTTGTTGAAAAAAATTTAGAAAATCAAGCGATGAAGGATTTCCATCAGGTTCTGAATGGTTTCAAAAAATCAAAGAAATAACACAACCCATATATAATTGAAAATTTTTAGGGATGTGTTTTTATATAGAAACTATTGTAAAATTATGCCTCTAAAAGCTTGGTTTTAGCAATGAAAAATTTTATAGGCTTAACGCTTTGCAACATATTGGTAAATTTTTTACTGATGCAAGGAAAATGACAAAGCTGAATTTAAACAGAACATCTTGTTATGGAGTATGATTTTCACTTGCGCTTAAGGTGACCTAGTGAATAAGAAATTAACACATTTTAAAAAAAAATACTACTACGCCCTATTTTATTTAAGGTGCTAGCCTGCAGATAGTCATTTGCCGACCTACACATTTTTTCCACAATGTTGAAAGAGTTTGGGTGTGAGGCCATGAAGGAAAATACTCTTCTCATGCTACAACGCATCAAACTAGTTGATCAAGAAGGAGATGATTTTGAGAAGACTAGTTTAGATGTAGGCATGGGGGAGACCCCACCTTCATCAATATCGCCAACAACACAATGAACATTGGTTGCAGTGTTCATGAAAAAATAAATCATCTGCTAAAAAAGCTCCAAAGTTAAGAGCAAATAAAAAAAATAGTTTTTTTTGCTACTTGTTGGAAGAGAGTATCCTATTTCTCTAGGACCAACTTGGTCTAGAAGGGAAATGATAAATCTCCTACCAGTAGCTAAAAAAACAAGGGAGGAACCTAAAAGAAATCAAATGTCAAACATTTACAAGAAGGCCACATGGTGCCCGATCACGATAAAAAAAAATGAATGGATCTCGTAGTGGCTAGAAATAACAACACATAAATATCAACGGTGCATCTCATGAAAATGTCACACCTAAACACTGGACAGATGTTGCAGATGATGATGAAAAAAAAAATATTTCTACCTCAATCTAAGAAATGAAACAAAGGATCGCAATGCTTCTCTAATTCTTCCTGCGAAGAAAATAATTTAGATTGGGGGATCATCTTGAGTCAAACACATGAGTATCAGGGCCATATAAAGTCTAAATCAGTTGAAAAAAAGAGAAAAAAATAAGGGTGACATATTCAGGAGCACACGGTGAGAAGTAGCGATGCACAAAGTTGTTAATCACGACAATCCCTGTAATGCATCCAAAGAGTTAACTCTCTTGAGATACGTCAAGTCTGGATTAAGATATTTTTTTATGTGTTGTTAATGATGAGATTGGGTGTTTTACAGTTGGAGCTTTTGGTAATTGGCTGCCATTAATCCTCTAATAGGGGTATATGGGATGCAAAAATTTCCTACGTGGCCTCCACTTTTTAATCAACAGTGCCAATATTACTGTTTTCCCTGGCAACATTTTATTTCTATTAAAATATATGGGAAAATAAAATACAAGGAAGAGGCAGAATTTCACTATGATGAGGAGAACACCAACTCTATAAGGAAATGGTGAGGATTTGAAATCATGGAGAAATCTGTTGTCACAATGCAAAGAGTTAATTATTTCCCACAAATAGTCGGGTGGAGAAGACATTCTAGTACACAACATGAAAAATTCCTAGGGTGGAGCGGTGATAGTTCTCCAGCTTGGCCACTAAATTTTGAAATCCCTAGCCCACATGGTTGTAGTTGACATTCCATTCTTCAATGCAGATGATGAGAATAAAAAAAAATGATAAGCCAAGAGCTATTCTAGTCATGGCAGAACAGACAAAAAGAAAAAAATAGTTAGAATTTTATTAATGCCTTTAGTTTAGTTTTTTATGTTTTGCAGGGCAGCATGAAGTGCGATATAGATAAATAAAGATATGTTAGATTTGGTGAAGAGATATTTTTATGTGAAGTGATATTGACAGTTCTCAGGCATGTGTCTTACTCCCAAAGCATGCGCCTTACTGAGGTAGGAACCTTACTGAGGTAGACACATTACTCAAGTAGGCGCTTTACTCAAGTAGGTGCATTACTGAGGTAGGTGCCTTACTGAAGCAGGAACCTTACTCAGGTAGGCAGCTTACCAAAGCAGGTGCCTTACTAAAGTAGGTGCCTTACTAAAGTAGGTGCCTTACTCAGGTAGGTGCCTTACTGAAGTAGGCACCTTACTAAAGTAGATGCCTTACTCAAGTAGGTACCTTACTCAAGTAGGCACCTTACTCAGGCAGGTGCCTTACTAAAGTAGATGCCTTACTGAGGTAGGTGCCTTACTGAGGTAGGTGCCTTGCTGAAGTAGGAACCTTACTTAGGTAGGTGCCTTACTAAATTAGGCGCCTTACTCAAGCAGGCGCCAAGCAGGTGCCTTACTCAGGAAGGTGCCAAGCAGGTGCCTTACTCAAAAAAATGCAATGCTCCTCAAGCGACACCTCAATGTCCATCAACGGAGGCACTTGATCATAAAAAAAGAGGACAAACACCTTGATGTCATGCGTCAAGGGTGCCTTGATTATTATTATAAAAAAAAGGAAAAAGAAAAAAAACCGCACATCATCTATCCTGCTCAACATAAAAAAAAATTGCTACTTTCGTGTGTTATAGGGAAAGTGCCCACATGCAAGTTGTAGGCATCCTGAGATCCAGGGCCTAACAAGCATGGATTGCACTGAACTACATTTTAGTTTTCTTAGTTTTTATTTTGCAGGGGAAATGACCTGATTGTACAAAAAATAGGCATCTTGGGAGACAAGGCCTATACCGACTCAGCATTCATGAACCTGCACATTTTTTTAGGAGGTAGAAACTTGACTGTTTCCATTCGAAGGAGATAGTCACCATGGATGTGGGTGTTAATTTCTTGCAAAGGGAAGAGGTGCCCACCTCTATGTTTGGGCAACGTAGATGCTGATGTAGTATGAAAGAAAATTGGAGGACCTGATCAAATCTACCATAGCAGACGCATTAGCAACTGCTCACTTTTCAACACCACATGGGCACCTTGATTTCTATCTCATGTATTTTATGGTGCACTAGCTATGGGAAAGTTAAAAAAAAAGAGAATTGACTGGCTGGGAAAGAGAAGAGTACTAAAAAATATTTGCAGCTCTTCCTAGAGAAGAGAATTGTAGATCCACTTTATCCCAACATTGCTCAAAATTCTTCTCCCTAGATTGGGGATTCCTGTTTCTCAATGTGGGACCTGATGTTCATAGGGTTGCAGACCTGTTGCATAGAGGGACCTGTTACTGGTGATGAGGGCATCACCAATTTAAGTGGGGGAGGATTTGGGTGAACCTATTACTGGTGATGAGGGCATCACCAATTTAAGTGGGGGAGGATTTGGATGAACCTGAATCTCCCGCAAATGAAGTGAAAAAAAAAATTTCTTGTTTTTCTAGAAAAGGCAGTGCATGACCCACGTAAAATAACTGGAGCTCGTCATTTTTTTCTTAAGAGAAATAATTCCATGGTCTATTCATTATTTTCATCTAGCAATCCATATGGGCACAAAATTTTATATTTACCCTTTTGAAGTTGCGTAGAAAAGACCCACCTCTAGAATTTTAAAGACTGCATCATTTTCTAGATTTTCACAAACACAAGAAATGACATCTTCATTGATTTTTGAAGGTCGTTGAATGGAAATTAGCTCAATCTACATAATTTGTTCTGAGCAGGGAAGTGATGAAGAGCAAATTGGTAGTGGTGGTGGAGACCCCATGGTTGCAACACGAATTCAAATGGATCACAAACACCATTGCACAACACTACCATCATAGTTTTCAGTCAACGCTCATAGGAAGAATGAAGATGTTTAGCAATGTGGATGATGAAATTCTCCAAGAGCACCAACATCACTTTTCTAGAACACCTTGGTTACGAGCAATGGAAACGTTTTTACACCACCAACATGGTATAAATCAAAACCTACAAAATTCACCCAGGTATGTACTAAGTTTTCCATTAATTATGTGTACGGTTATTTTAAAAATAATTTCTATGCTAAACTCAATAGATGCCTCCTTAAATTCTCTTTATCAAAATCTCACATCAAAATTCCAGCATATGAAATGCCTCGGATGAGAAGAATTTTATTACCCCGAGACAATTGAAAAAAAAAGAAACAAAAGAAAAAGCTACGACATTCACATGAATAAATTGGCATTGTTGCATCATGACAAGGGAGGCCAGATTGTATGAAGACATAAAGTTTTAGAGATGAATCAAATGTGTTCCATACATGGGCAAACGTAGCGATAGGTGACCACATTTATTTTTAAATTTGGTCTCACCAAATTTGACCAATATGCAAAATTGGAAAATGCAGCCCTATGATAGCTACATGAAGGCTTGGATGGGAAATTACACAGTAGCATTTAGTAAAATTAGTGCAGAGTGTTTTCCCTGGTGTCGTAGTGTTTAATAATAATAAAATAGTGCAGTGGTAATTTGGTATGAATAGTATAGTCATGATTTATCTATTTGCTCGTAGTGATTAATCCTGATGTGTTTCTGACTTCTGTTATTGTCGTAGTGTTTCTGCTAGTGTAATAGTGCTCAAGGGAAGAAAAATAACAGTTCTAAAAGAAAAAAATATAGCAGTGCTCAATGAAAAAAATAACAATGCTCAATAACAGTGCCCATGAAGAAAAATAAAGATTTTGAAGGCCATTGAAAAAAAAAATATTATTATTATTATTCTAGGGGTTTTTGTCACGAGGACGTGACAATATTTAGGTATGGGGGGATGATGAGCACCAAAAACTAGTTTAATTAGCATTAGAGATATATTTTTATTTAACTTATGCATATAATTGATAAAAAATTTGGTATTATGCTTAACGGGTGTTTTTAGTAGAAATTAAGTATGAATGTAGGTTTTGGTACTAATCCAGCGTTTTTTCCTAGTCTATCTCCCAAATGGATCTAGCATGCTTCTGCTTAACTGTGTCTAAGCTATATGGAGTATGCGCCTTACTCTGGCACCTTACTCCCATGCATTAGGTGACACCTTACACTGGCACATTACTCAAGTAGGCGCCAAGTAGACACCTTAATCAAGTAGGCACCAGGTAGGTGCCTTACTCAAGTAGGCGCCAAGCCAACGCCTTACTCAAGTAGGTGCATTATTGGTGCCTTACTCCCCATACGTTGGAGACACCCGCATTGGAGATGCCATATGACCAAGTCAACATTGACCAGGTTGACCAAGGGGCTAAGGAGGAGGTTGCACATGAAGACAAAGGAGAACTATTTTAATCATGCATTTATTAAATAGAATAAAGTATTTGTTATTATTATCAACCGATTGGTTGGTTGACCTTGTAAAGCTCTTAAAGCATTATTTTTAGGATGCATTAGTTTAGGATTTGTTTGTTACGTACACCTAAAGGATTTTTATATTTATCATTCTGGTGAACAGATATGATTTAAAATAGGGAAATAAAATTTGTGTAGAACCAATTGTAACTAATCACGTCATGTGATTAAATTAAATTAATTTGTTATTGTAACAATATCTGGTTGCGCTTTATATAAAGACGCAGGCCAGATGAATAAGGAGATCAATAATTAATTTACACATAAATTATTATTCCATTTCATTATTTGTTTAATTGATTAGAGTGAAACTCCTCTTATTCTAGAAAGCTCTACTTAGCTAGCTGGGCGGACTAGCTGCAGGAGCTTGGGCTCACTCCCTATAGTAGTCCTCTCCATTTATTTATGTTCTTTATTTTTAGTAGATTAAATTTATTGTTTTATTTCATGCTTTAATTAATTTAGTTATGTGTGTTTATTTCCTTGCATTTTATTTCCGTATTTTATTTTTAGCACTTTAATTTTAGTTCGTAATTTATTTATTTAATTTTTTGCACTTAGTTTATTTGGTTTGGATGGCTTTCAAATGCACAAACATCCCCATCAAACTAAATAAGGTATAGAAAAATTCATTCCCCAACACTACATGCATATACTGTGCATGACACTGGTAAGTTTACGGACTTACCAGATTGATAATTTATGGAAGAGAAATTATTGTTTTTAGAGACATGATTTCTACTCACCAATCTCCATAGCTTTGATTTTCTTCCTATCTTTTTTTTTTTTGTTAATTATAGTGTTTGTATTTATAGCAGGTTTTAACAAGGATCCCAAAACCTGATTACATAAGAAATGGGCCTAGGGCATCAATCCCTTGAAACTGAACACCAAAAAGAAATCCCACCCAGCGGTAACAGTAAGCATGAAACAATCCCTCTCAGCGGGAAACAAACAAATAAGAAAGAAAGTAGTTTTGGAGATCCCGCCCAGCGGGGAGTAGCCAAAAACCACCATCGAGAAGATCTCGCCCAACAGGAAGCAAAGAAAAACCGTTACAATAAAATCCCGCCTCGCGGGAAGCAGTCAAAACCACCACAAACAGTCCCGCCTAGCGGGAAGCAACAGGGAAATCCCGCCATCCGGGAAACCAACAGAAAAGAAAGGATCCCGCCTCGTGGGAAAACCGGTAGATTTTGCGGATCCCGCCCTGTGGAGAAACCATCCCACCCATTGGGAAAACATTTCATTCAGCGAGAGCCATCCTGCAGGAAGCCGACAGCCAGCACAGAGAGGATCCAGCCCATCAGGAAGTGACCAGAGAGTTGCACCACAAGGAACCCACCCCGGGAAAACAAAATAGGATCCCAGCAGCAGGGACCAAGAATCTCGTCCAAGCACAGAGCCCACCGAGGATTCGCAAGAAAAGGGGGGAGCTATCCAAACCCTAAATCGTCACCTCCACCACACCGAGAAATGTAGAGGACCAGATCCACGCGAATAACCTGCAAAAAACCCCAGGGGGAAGCCTGAGGGAAAAAGGGAAGGGATCCCCAACCAAACAGGGATCCCTTGGAAGCACCAGTCCGAAAAAACAACCAAGGAAACCCTAGCCGACCGAGAGGGGCGCAGTTAGTGGAGAAGGATCTCCCCCCAGGAGATCATCTGCAAAAAACCACTCCCTGGGAGGGATGACCTGGATTGAGCCAGGGACTGGGCAGGAACCAGGAGCCATGGGAGGGGGAGCAGGGGAGGGACCAGAGCCCTCCGATTTTCTTCCTATCTTCATTATCGAAGAGGCTTTCAATTATGACCAACCCTATTGGTATATGATTGTTTTTTAGTTGGATAACATCTTGTTGGTCAATATCATTTGGCACTTCCTCTTAAATAATGGATAAAAAAGCCTCTCTTACTAGGAATTTAATAATTTTTTCATCACTCTCAAAAACCTACCAAAAGATATGCATGTCTGGAACTACAGGCCTAAAAACCATTTTGATTCTTTTGTATTTAGAAACTCCTATATCTATATAAGGGTTGAAAATGGATCCCCTAACTGCAAAAGAGTCAGCCAACATGTTCTGCCTTCTAGGAACAAAATGGATGTTGAGGGCATCAAAGGATTCCATCAAATCCCACACCATATTTTTGTATGCCTTTAGGTAATGGTGTTTACTACTGCACCTCTATATTACCTAATTTACTATTATCTCAGAGTCACCATATATATTGAGTGTCTTAATACCCACACTCTCAACTTGAAATAGCCTTAAGTATAAAGTTTCATACTCTGTAGTATTTTTGGTGCAGGACCATATCAATTTGTATGCAAAACTCTTTACACCTTTTGGCAAAGACTGCAAAACTACACCACTATCAACTCTATTTCTGCATCTTGCACCATCAAAGTGCATGATCCAAGTCTCTGTTTCTCTCAAATACTGATTGGATATAGCAAGGATATTTTTCTCTACTTCTAAGGAGATGTTGTATGTGCCCATTCCTGTTACAAACTAGCTATAATCTTCTCTGAATGGAAACTCATCTTCAACCTCTAGTTTTTTAAAACTTTTTACTATTTTAAAACCATCTAGAGGTGTGATGTTATACATGTCTTCTTCAATTTTATCAATGTGATAATACAAAAGCTTCTAAGGTGTGATTCTTATCCTCTTTCCCTTGAAGGGAATCACCATATTGGAGTAATACAAGTACATACATCCTCCCAATTTGGCAGTGAAATATCTAGAAATGCATATACCAAAATAGCTTTCTAGGTCTACCACCACAATATCTTGCACAATGGTCATGTCTGGGGCTTTATGCAATCTCATTAGTACATATTTTATTACTCCAATTGTCTTTACTGGTGTTCCATCCAACTGTAAAAATCCAAGATAGGATCTGGTATAATCCATACCCATATCCTTGCAGATCGCCTTGGGCATAACCATTGTGGAGGCCCCTAAATCAATCATATAGTTGTGAACTATCCAACCCTCCATCCGTAAAGAAATGTAGAATGGGGGGGGTTTATTATTTAATATAGCAGGAGACATATTATATTTTTTAGAAGACACAATGAGGATGGTAGTAGCCTACTTTTGTTTGAGTATTCTTACTCAAATAAGATTTCATAAGATCTATCTGACCAGGGATAAAAAGGGTATCATAGAGGCTAGCCTTGGATAGAATTCTTTTCATCTCTTTTATAATGTTATATTCTGATTTTGCTGAAGTGGGATTCTCAATATTTCTCTCTGGATCCCCATACTTCCTCTTGTATTATTGTGTGGCTTCAATCCTTTGCCTCTTAGTTATGGAGGGGAATCAAAGTTTTTCTTATGCTTCACTTTTGGATCTCATCCTCTCTTTATCATTTTCTTTGTCAAACCGCATAGGGAAACTGATCTCCTTTTCTTGGCATTTAGGAACCATGTCTCTCTTTCCAGTTGCTTGAGGAATAGAAAAATGGTCATTATTTTACAAATGAAGATCTTTCTTCTTCTGAGAAGGGACTTGAAACTGGCTCATATTCTATGGATCAACCTGCAATGTATTATTTCTAAATATTTTCATGGCAATAATAGGTCTCTCTTCATCAGGATCCTATCCAACTATAATTTGGTCTTATTGCCAAAGTATATTAACTCTAACTTTTTTATTTCTCTTTGCATTTTCCATGGCCTGCTACACATGATGTTGATAAATAACACATGAATCTAAATCATGTGGATCATTACACACAAGGTACCATACATTCACAAGACTAGTTTCAGAGGAATATTTTGGATCTTCTTGAACTACATTAACTCTGATTCCAACACTATTGCTAGTATCAGGCTTTTGGAAATATTCTTTGTTGTGACCTCTCTATCTCTCTTTTCTCCATTGAATTCATCTTATTTATGAGGGTTTTAAAGGTGTTCTGGATATCAAGAAGCACAAAATATTCTCTAGGTGCTTGATATGGAAGAGGAGGGAAAGAAACTAAAGTAGATGATAATTTGGGGAGGGTAATTGAAGTCATCTTAGGAACTGGGGATGACAAAGGAGGGGGATCCATGTAAGAAGACATATTTTATTGACCTTGAATATTAGAGATTTCAAAGTAGTAAGGCATCATAGTCTTTGGGGGTAACCTCCCTACACTGATAAGGATATTCTCAGCTTGGATGGCTACATTGTAAACCTGGGGAAAGGTATATATCCCTACTTTTTGAGTTTGTAAACATAATTCTGATCCAAGGGCTTTGATATAGTACTTAAAATCAAGGATTATATTTGGTATGGCTTTAGGTTGAATCCTTTTCCAGGTTTCGCTAAATCTCAATTTAACGTCTGAAACTGATTCTTACTAATGTTTTTGCATGGACGTAAATTGATTTAGAAGAGAGAAGGGATCAACAGACTCATTGAACTCTTCTACAAAGGAATTTTCTAATTCAGCCCATGAAGTAATGTTATTGTCCTCTAAGGTCCTAAACCAATGCAAGATTTCACCTCTAAAGGATAGGGTCAGGATTCTTATAGTAACATATTCATTCTTTATGTTATGAATTGCTACTAGATTTAGAATATCTTGGCAATGCTCGTAAGCGATTTTGCTTGATCCATCATAGGTAGGGATGGCTTTGGATACAGCTTGGGGAATATCATGCACATGAGAAAGCCTCAGGGAACCAACTATATTCCAACTAGGATACTTCTATAGGAGCAAATTTGGGGCCACATTGGCATTATTGACTACATTGTTAGCCATATTTCTAGCCACTACTCATGCTAGAGGTGGTCTTAGAGGTACCTCAGGTAGAATTTTTGGAGGAGTTTCGTTTGACTGGAAATATGGGTTCAAATTTCTTAAGATGGTAGATCCTCTCAAAGGGAGCTTACAATAAATAAAATACTCTAGTTTATTCTTCATAAATGACCTAGTATTAATGAAAACTATGAGCTATCAAAAAGGTTTTTCTGGATTTTTACATTCAGGGAGTCACAAGGTAAAATTTACTGATCACCACTTGATGAGGTAAAGAAAATTCACCAAATCTTGATTCCTCTAAGAAAAGGTAAAATTAAAAAAGGGTGGGTTGATTAATGTTCTTGTTATCAGGTCCCACTGAACATGCCAAAAAATTTTGGGATCCAAATTTCGATCAAGCAAAATCTTAATACTATGAGTGTTATCTTCCAATTCTCTGATTAGGCATGCACTCACTCATCACATTTCAAACCACAAAATTGGATGAATTAAATATTGCTCTAATCCAAACTCTAGAGTAGGTTGGTATTCCTTATCAATTTATAAGGTGTTCACTCATTTAAGCTCAGTTAAATGTTTAAGATATAGGGATAAGTTAGGGTTAAGAAATAGTAATCAAATAGTGGTAGAATAGAGGTAATAGCATAGGCATCTACAAGAAAAACCCATATTACAAAATAATTTCCAGTGTTCCACATTTGAGATTAACAACATTCAAAACAAGTAATCTTCATCATTATAAATAGAGCAGAGATGCACTTCAAGAAAGCTATTTCAATATCAAGATACTAATAATCCAAATTAGCAAAATAATATCAGTATCAAGATTTAATAGAAAATAACTTCTTGCAATAACAGATTCAATTATGAAAGATTTCAAATGCTCTAAGCTAGTAATCCAATATCAACATAATAGACTAACCATAGCAGTAGTAGCAAAAAAGCAATTCATAGCTTGAATCTCTCCAAAATTAAATAAGACACTAGTCTAAGGTAAACATCTAAGTAATGTTCCTTCTATTGATTTGCAAAAAAATATTACACAACAGGGCAAGCAAACACTCTAGAGTTGACCCTAAAAAATGAGGGTTCGACCTCTTTTTATAGTTTTTACATGCTTGAAAAGAAACTAACAGAAATGGAATATTACAAGGAAAATGAAATCCCAGATCATCTAGATGCTGAGGTGGTAGCCTATGATTTACATTTGAGAATAGAATAAACTACATGATCTTGTGCTCCTTTGTAGCTCGACTCCTGCAACTTGCTAGTTCTTCATGGCGATTTGTCTCCAAGTTGTTTAAACCATGGTCTAGATTGTCTCTCATTCTTGTGGATATTATTTATCATATATCTGCAACTAACTATATTTTATCGGTTCTTGGCCTCATTGATGCTTCATATTCTATCTCACTTTTCTCAATCGATTCATGTCATAAAGGCTCTGCTTTTATGTGTTCGAGATATCGTTAGAATGAACCAATTGTTGATCTGCTCATAAACGGTAAGAATAAAGCTTGAAATTCATTGATAGCTCTATGGCATAGAACATGTTATAGCTTGCTCATCTTAACAACTTATCACATACTTTTGTCACTTTGATCGTGGGCTAGAACACATGAGACTCAAGCATGAAAATACACTTTAAGGTGTGTAGGATGGAACATTGCACTAGATTGTTGATCTTATTCTTTAACTTGCTTTAAATTTATTTTGGGTTCGTGGTGTAGAACCAAATCTAAAATATGTTGTAGTCCACACCTTAAAACTCATGCATCCAAGTTTGACTATGGCTGACCATGAGGTAGAATATTGCTCTGGACCACACGGGATGCAACATAAAACTTATACCATATAAAATCTTGTGTTATCCCATGATTTCATTATTCACTTTTGCAATTTTTGACCATTTTGACCATGGGTTGGAGCATGTGTGCTATGCCACTAAAAATACACCTAAACTCCTATCGGGTAGAACAAGCTTGAAATAGCCTTTATCTTGCACAGTTTAGAATAATATACACTGTGCCATGTTTCGAAAGTAGCCAAGTGCAAAATTTGACTGATTTGATTGCAGGCTAGAACCATGTTGGATGTTACACATACTAGAACATGTTATAAATCATGGATCTTTTAGAATTAATCAAACATATGTTGTGACCCACGATTCTAAAAGTGATGAAGTGTGAACTTTGACCACTTTGAATGTGGGATAGGACATCCTGTGCTGCACCATTGTAAAATACACTAGATCTCACATGGGGTAGAACATCATTCTTTGCATTAGAAAATATTTCATAAAGTTTTCTAAGGATGTGGCCATTTTGGGCCTACAAAGAGGATCCCAAAACTTTTCTCATGCCTAGGGAGCATTGAATTGTATAGGCCTAATTATCTTGTAATCACTTTAAGCATGTTAACGAAAGCCGTGAATAATATTTCTTTATCTTCCTCTTGACTTATCTTGATTCTTTGTGGTGTGTTTTCTCGGTTGTATTCACTAGCCATAGGTGATATTTTTGATGTTCATTTGCCACTTGATGCAGTAAAAAATTAGGGGCCCTAATTCTTTGGTGTATCACCCTTGTAGCTTAAGAATTTACTTTCCTACAAAGAATTTAATTTAATTTAATTTACTTTCATTACAATTCTTTCCTTCACCTCATATTAGGGAGGTCATTATGCATCAAGTATTTAGATCTGACAAGGAGTCAATGTAAATTAAAAAATTTAGAGCTTTCCCATATTTGATCCCTAATCCATCACTTCATGTTGTTTCATTATTTTTAAGGCATAAGTGCATTTGTCTTGTTAAGACACCCTAGCCTAGGTTTGATGGGTGTATTTTCAGATAAAAATAGTCCGTCTAGCATGCCCAATGAGATGAGATTTTGTGTTTGCCCCACTAAGAATTAAGAGATCCAACTATGTCTCTAGTGGAGTTCATAGTCTTTCTACTTGAAGAGAAGCATCTAGACAACTCACCTAGTGACTCTTCTTGATGACTCAGACTAAAATAATAGAATTTGAAGAAGTCATCCAACAAAATATAGACTAATATTTCGATGGGGTTATTTGTTTCATCATATTGTTGAAGCAAAATATCCCCACCTTATGACTCCATTATCAAAGGAAAGGTCAAGTGTTATATGAGCAGAAGACCTATAACCAAAGCCTTAGCCAAAGGTAATCAACAAGAGTTGGTGCCACCTCTAAATCAAATATAAATAAGGGATTGATGATGCAACATGGAAGCCATTGTACATCAGCCTCCTAAAATATTTCTAGCATGGAATGATAGAAGTCCCCTAATTTCACCAGTTCTACCTGACACATGAGATTTGATTTCTATCTTCATCCTCAAATCCTCCAAAACCATCAAAAGGTAGTCTAAAATCCAAAGGTTTCCCTACCAAAATTATTCAAAGCCTTCTTTCCAACAAGGAAACCCAAGCTTTCAATCACCCTCAAATGGATATCATAAGCCCCCATTTTTGACTAGAAATAATCCTAGTCATTCCCAAGCCCTGACTTAGTAGATAGTACATGTGTCAATCCTAACCCATAAAGTGCCTACAAGCTCAGCTAGGTACATAATCACCACATAAAATAACTACATTAAAGATCCTAGTGGATGGTACTATCTTATTCCTAAATATACTCCCTCTAACTATTATGTTAAAATGAAAGCTCAGGTTGTCAAGATTTTCTCTCGCAACTACAATGATACTTATCCTTCTTAGTCAAAAGTCTTGCTGATTAGTTAGGAACCTATTACTAAGTATCTAATCATGTCATTAGTTTTTGCCTTGTCAACCTTAGAGTAGACCTTTGTTACCTAGGATGAATTAAAAGTATACATTGTATCAAACAAAGTGTAGACATGGAAAATTGACCCAGTTGAGTGAGTCATTTTCCCTAGATCCCTAAAGAGACCCTCCAACTTACCCAAAGCAAGTTTGGGTCCCTCTCCCTCTTCCTTTCCCTCATTTTTTCCTAGTTTTAGTAAAATTGTGGTTGGCCCTTATAGGGCATGATTTTGCTTAGCTAGGGTTTTCTCTTTGAAAACCCTAATTTTTCAAATTGACCTTTGTGATGTTAGTTTTTCCTTGATTTTCCCACCCATCCTTGTTTTAAATCCCTTATAAATAAATTGTTTGAAGCCTTATTTTCCCCTAAGAAGAAGAAGAAAAAAGAAAGAGATCCAATATTCCAAGAGCCCAAAATCCAAGAAGCAAGTCAAGAAGAATAGGTTGTAAGAGAAGCAAGAAGTACCTAATTACAAAAATACTAAGTGATCTGTTGAAGCTTTTTAATATTTGTGGAATTTTCTTATGTTGCATTTATTGTGTGTTGCTACCCTCGATGGATAAGTGTTGAAGCCCTAAGGAGGAGTATACTATCTTAGAGGACTTCATCCTTTTGAATAATTTTTTGCTACCATAAGGTTGTTTTCATTCATCTGAATTCATATATTGGTAATTTTGCATTGCTAATTAGTTTATTTGCATTGTTCTATTGCTTTTGATTTTTCTTGTAAAATCGCACCCTGTAATTAGAGGGATAGATTTCATCAATGAAATAATCATGGTCACCTTGTACAGGGCATGATTTCACCTGTGATAAGCTTGGGGGTAGAAGCTCATATTCAAACCCTAGATCTACATTTCATGTTGTGTTTAGATAATAATAGCCTCATTTGTACTCTGTTCATCATATTGTTCTGCTGCATTGTATTCTATTTGTTCACTTTCCAAAAAGTTCAACCTTCACTTTTGTATTCTAAAGGCTAGATAAAAGGACCTAGGGGTCTTGAATGTTACACATCCAAGCTTATTTATATAGAAACCTAAGCAGACCCTCTAACACTGATCATATTTTTTAAGGGTTTTGTGAAATTATTTTATAGGATTGAAGTTTGTGGGACATTGTTGGATGCAAGTTAAAAGCTTGGAACAACCACCAAATCAGATAAGTGTCCTAGTAGATCTCTAGGTTGTTTGTTTATTTCCTTTGCATTCCTAGGGTTAGTGATCATTCAAGAAAAGAATCATTCTAGTATTAGCTCTTGTCTTCTTGCATCTTGTATCCTACATTTTTTCTTTCCTTTTCATAGTATAGTTTTAGAAAAGCCAAACATAGTTGTATGCTAAATTGACACATTCAAAACACATTCCACCCTAAACTTGGAGTGAGTTCTAAAATCATTCCTGGTGAGCCCTTCCTCTTTTCCCATCAAGTGTAGAGTTATAACATACCCCTATGGTTCACCTCATCTCCCAGTGGATCCAGTCAAGAATCATATGCAGTAGGGCAGTTTTTTCCCTTATTTGGTGAAATCGACGTGAACACATGTCTGTAGTGGTCAAATTAAGAAGCCTTTTCATTTTTTGCTTTTCTTTTGAAAACCTTTCAAAATGACTACTAATTTTTTTGGTTAGAATTAGAAGAACATTAATAAACCTCTTAAAAAATTTCTTGTGTGTCTTTTATTAGTTTTTTGTTTTATTCTTTCGCTTCTTCTAATGGCTCCATTCCTTAAAATTTAGCGAAATCATATAGAGTTTGATCATGTTCCCCAAGAATATGATCAAATTGATTAGGAGAACCTTAATCTTAATGTAGAAGAGCAAGAGAATATTGAAACCAAAATGAACTATGATCCCCTTGAAGGTCCCGATGGTGGCTACTTATTTAGATCATTTGATCATGTTTGGGGTTTTATGAAACGACATAGGGTATATTTACTTAAGGCTATGGAATGGGAAGCTCAACTCAAAAGAGGTGAGACTCCTCCTCCTCCAGTAGTCTCTCCTAGACATGTTCATAATAACCCTTTGTTTGAATATTTAAATCATGGTAATCCTGTCCATAAACCAACTTATGTCACTACTATAACCACCAATGTTGGAATGAGTTCATAAATTCTTCCAACTACTAGTACCACTCAAGATTATTTTCAATTTCCTCCTCATTTTGCTAAAATTATTATTTTTCTAATGTTCCACCAACTGTCAGTCATATCTCATAGTAATATACCGCATACCATAATGATGTCAATGTCTCCAACGTAATCCAAGTACCTTTTCAACAACCTACCTATACCCCTCCCGTGGGGAATCTAAGGGCATTACATAGCAATAATTCTAAGATGCATAATTTAACTAATATGGTGAAAATTTTGATTTCTAAAGTGGATATGATTTAGTCGCCTAGTTTCACCTATAACTACAGAGAAATATGCAATCAACCCTTAGACCCTATCATTACCTCTAGGCCCTACCCTAAGCATTTTTCAATGTCAAATTTTCCTATATATAAAGGAGTAAATATATTTAATTGAGCATTTAAGAATTTTTAGAACAATTTTCCATGATATCATATATGATGACATGTTGCTAAAAGTGTTCCCTAAGATCCTTGGTGGTATGACATTAGAGTGGTATTATCAATTTTCTAATCATTCTTTGAGGAATTTTGAAGAGATAACTGAAATGTTTGTTCAACAATATGGTTCTTATGTTGAAAAAAATGTGAATATGAAATATGTATATATGTTGAAATAGGTTAAATATGAGAGCTTTTCAAAAAAATTGTCTCATTGGATGAGTCTAGTTGGACACTTAAGATATACTTTACCTCCTCGAGACATGCTTGAGATATTTATTGAACATTTGCAAGAGAAATTATTTTATGCATTGGAAGCTAAAACCATCACATCCTTTGATCAAGCAATTGATCTAGCAAGAAAGGTATAACAAGCTCTTATCATAAGAGGATAACTTTAAGTAAAAGAAGATAGGACCACTAAAAATCAATATAAGAATAAGCATGTGGTTGGTTATGGGGTAATAGATAGTAGGCCTATTAATAGTGGTGTTAAAACCCTATAGAAGATAGTGCTTAAACAACCCCAAAAAAACCCATGAAGGAGTTTCATGAGGCTCAACATACCTATGAATGTTGTACTAAAGCAGATTTTGGAAGCTAATATGACTGAGTTACCTCCCATAAGGCAATAAGATACCATAACTGATTAGTACAAGCATGGTCAGTATTGTGAATATCATAGAGTGTATGGGTACTGGACAAACTCTTGTAAGAGGTTGAAAAATATGGTTTAGGATTTAATTGATGAATATTACCTTATTATAGAAGGTTCTCGATCTAATCCTCCACCAAAAAATCAACCTGCTACTCAAAAATCACCCATAACTAATCAAGACATGGGAATATTCCAAGATCCCCTACCTAAGCATGGGTAGCAGGTAGCTAATCAAGTGTTATATCATAATGTGCCACCTCCCTATGATAATATGGTTGGTATGATAGTAGTAACTACAAGGCAACAAGCTCAAGATCAATTGGCTTAACATTCTTAGCAATATATGATCTCTTCGTCCAACCCACCTTTGAAGCCCATCTTAGTTTTGAATAATACTCATAGAAGGAGCATGGGAGTAGAAATCCCACCTTTAGTGTTGAAGCCTCAACCTAAAATCTTCTTTGATGTTCAAAAATAGTTAGCTAGTACTCCAGCCAATATCTCTCTTGGAGCTTTTGCAAACTTCTCCCAATCATAAGGAAGCCTTGTTAAAGCTTCTAAGACAATAATCTATTCCTCAAGATATCTCCCCTAGTTCTATAGCTAATGTTTTGGGTTCTCTTGGGATGACAATATGCCTTCCTTAGAGTTATGGGGGGATTCTTACCTCTACATCACAACATCTATTGGGAGAATTTTTTTTTAGATGACTCTTGATTGACAACAATTCTTCCCTTAATTTATGCACTTACCAATTATTCCAAAAGTTTGGATTAAAAGAAGAAGACTTAACTAAATCTGACATCATCATCAAATATTTTAACAGTGAGTCCCAAGAAGCTTACGATGTTATATCTCTTTCCATTAGATTTGGTCCTAAGATCTTAGATACCTGGTTCTTTGTGGTGTATTTCCCTACATCTCTTAATCTTCTTCTTGGATGTTCTTGGACCCATTCTATGAGGAGGGCCCCTTCTAATTTTCATCAGTGTTTGAATTTCTAATTTAAAGTCCAACTGGTCACCATTTTAGGTGATTGTCACCCATTCCAATATTATTTGATTATTGAGAAAGCTCAATATGATATCAATTTGTGTCCTTTAGTTTCCTCATATCACACAACTAAGCAATTTGAAAATATAAAGGTGAGTGAGGAACCTCTCATCAATGTTTCATCATGGGATCAAGTTAATCAATTTCTTAAAAAACCTCTTTTGGATCTTGCCAAGCTACCATCTTCACCAAGGACTATGGGTTTACCTCACACGAAGGATGAATTTGTACACATTGGCAAGTGTACCTTTACCTTTGTATGCATGTCCCTATAATAAAAGATCCATGGTAGCAACCCTTGTCCTGTTGAGTGTTCTTTTACCCATTGTTACCTATATAATGATTACCCACTTCCCAAGTAAATCCTATCTAGTATGGGATATATGGTTAAAGGTTTGGGGCCATGAGAAAAGGGTATTCAAGAACCCTTGTATGTTGAGGTTTGGCCAGGACGGTCTAGTGTATGTTACATCCCTAACAAAACCCAACCTTTACCCTTTGGCAATGATGATAATCTTGTTACTTATGTTGAATATTTAGATCATAAAATTTTGGAGTGGAGTTATGAGGATGAGGGATCCCATTATACCTTGGATATTCTATTTTGCAATATGGTAACCACTAGGCATCCTGAGTCTAGTGTGGTCTTGACAAAGAATGCTAAAAGGAGTATCCCCTGTGATATGGTTCATATGGATATCTCCCAAAACAACTTCTCCTTCATTGGGTATGTCCCTTGTGTTGCTCAATGTTGAGTCTTCTTGTTTTTGAGAAGACCCTTTTCCCTTGTCCTATAGGGACCTTGCAAAGTTGGGGATCACTCCCTATTTTATCAAAAAGGATGGTACAAATAGAGTTTGCACTAAATTTTGTGCAACATCTTCTAAAGATTTTTCTATGGGAGATTCCTTTCGTGATGAGAATCATGAATATATCCTCCATCATAGTCCTTTATTTTATGGATTAGATCATTAAACCACCATCATGTTTATCAAAATCGGTGGCACACTTAGAATTTCTGTTGACTTTAAAAACCAATGAATGAATTTTTAAAACTTATAATATATAATAAAAAGAGAAAAATTAATAAACCTAAAAAATACTATGCATGGTGTTATGTTCCCATTTTCATCTAGTTTGCATCTAGTTTGCTTGTTCACACTACATGATTGCCTATCATATTTTGCATGGTTTGCCTGACATTTTGTTTCACTTGCATTTCTGCTTGTCATGATTGCATTGTTGCTTGTTCATACTTGCATGGTTTCTTGATCATATAAATTATTGGGAAATTTGCAACAATGGCAAGTGATGACACCTAGTTAGGTCATAGATCACATGCATTGCACTCTCACTAGGGATATGATGCCTAGAAAACCCCCAACCTAGGTCCCATTGTGCATTTCCATCATTGCATCTGCCCATCTCATATTTTCCTTATTCCTTGACCTTGAAAGTTTTCATTGCTTATATCTCTCCAAGTCAAGGGATATGGTTCTTGTTTTGCTCCATTGACCTTGACCATAAAATTTATTGCAGACACCACACCCCTATAAAGTAGCACTCACTTTAGCATATAATTTACATAATTTCAACACCCCATAGTGGATAGCTTCATGGTCACAAGCGAGGGATATCCTCCATTCGATCATTTGTGAGCATACATCCTAGTGGGTATATATCTTTTTTGACCATCTTAGCAAACACTACACCCATAGTGGGTACATCTCCACCTTTCCCATATTTGCAAACCAACAAAACCTCATAGGATATATTCATATCCACACCCAAGGGGTAGCCTCCATCTCAATCATTTGCGAGCATACATCCTCATAGGATTTCATTCTTTTCATTTTTCTTTGACCTTTTGGAGCATTTTTTTCATTCACCCATGCATTTAATTTAGGTTTGAATTTTTATATGCATTGTATTTAGTTAGATCCATACCATTCCATCTCAATAATTTAGTTTCATTCATTGCATTCATTATATTTGTGTCTACCATGCATATAAAAAAAATTATGAAAACATATAAAAATAAACACATAAGTACACACATTGCACTAGAAAGTAGCATGATATTACATAGGTTTGCCTGGTTGGTGTACCATATTATAAACCTAATACACTCAACCATACCTAGGGATGAATGCCACACATAATTTTGCATGTCATCCTGATCCTCTTCCTAGCTTTGAGAGTCTATCTCCTCTGCTCTGCTCGTTGAAGGTGGTCCTGGTGGGGGCATGTTCACAAACCATGAAATAATTTTTGATCTAGAATAAGTTTAGCTTGATGTTTTTAGGGATGAAGGTGGTGTAACTCATTGCTCTACAAAAACTACCTGATAGTACACCATATGGTAGAGTATCTCCCTTTACACGGCTAACTCTAGTCTCTCTCTTACCCTCTGTAGCTCTTCTTGTAGTAGGTAGATCCTATCATCTTGTTGGTTGCTACTAACCACAACCATCCCCTTTGCTTAATCCTACTATCGCTCCTCATCTAGTTGGATCACCTCTTACCAAAGGTGGTCTACCTTTGCTCATATTGCATCCCTCTCTATCTCAATGGTGCTCAGTAAGCTCCTCAACCCCTCTATCCTCTTGGTATTTTCCTCTTGAAGTAGGTCCATATCCATTTGTAGGGTTGCTATTTGTTCCTATAGCACCTCTATCTCTATCCCTATGTATCCTTGACCTATGGTCATGCTTATATCATATATTTATAATATAGAGGTCTCCCTAGTCCCTCTACTCGATCTTGCTCCACTTTTCATGGGGGTAACTCTGGCTGCCCATTCTCCTTTGGTTCCAATAGTAGTGGTGGTAGCTGCCACCATATCCACTTAGAACCATGTACGTCTATGTCATGGGATAACCTAGCCCTACTATTGCCACTATATGGAGTATCGAGTGGCCTCTCATAGTGCTAGCTACATGCATTGGTTGATGACCTAGCACCTCTACACCAACACTCATGGGGAGATCCTTAGGGACATGATACCCATGTACTATCTCTGGTACTCGAGAGCCACTCTGACATAATACACCTATGGATCCATTTAGAGGGGTTCATATAGGTCCTCCTCCACCCGTATCCCCACATCGAGGTCTCCTCTAACTCTCGATGGGTCTCGATACACTCACCTATACTAGTAGTCACCCAAGTTTGGTATCTCTTGAAAGATACCAAACTACCGTTGGACTCGCAATAAAATCAAAATAGCTCTAGCTCCTCCTTCTCTATAGATACCCACCTCGTCCTCCTAACCTTTTCCATATCCTCTACATCCTTAGTCCATCTAGGGTGTAGATGCCATGGTCACCATATGATCTTAGGCTCCCACAACTCATATATTACCCACCTCCTTAATGGTAGGTTCTCATAATATGTCCTCTGGACTCACTTGAAGGACCTAGACTATCTATATGCTACCAGTCACTCTAGGTTGGTAAATGGCCCTAGAAGTGCATACGATATCCACATTTTTATGTGCTCCCAACACCACAACTAGAGCAACATCATACATACTAACCCTATATGTTGTTTATGCATGACATTGTATAATTTTTTGTATAATTAGACTAGCACATATGGACCCCATGTGAATCTCTTTTACTAATATTGCATGTATGACACTACACCTACAATTACCTATGGAAGATATTGCTTGCTAGTATGGCACATCAACAATCACACCACCACCCCACAAAGCATGATCTCAAAGTATTAGCTTCATATCACCCTACCATCTCATTAACAGAGATATCCCTCTCACACCTAGTGGGCCTAGCCTTCCAACAATATTTGCAATATGGACCATTGCCCTCATGCTTTGTAAAATACTCTCCCCCTAATGGGGATGCATAATATGCACCACACGTCCTCCAGTGTGACTATCATCTCTCTTGTGAGTAACTAAAAGATCGATGATTTTAGGTACCACCTCTTCGCTAGCACTATTAGTAGCATTATGTCTGACTCTATCCAAGGCATATTTTATAAGTGGTGTAGCCCCACTACATCTAGGGTACCTCTCTCTACCTATAATAGGTCATCTAGCTTCACCTCCAATGAGATTGATTGCCACTCACAACTATCTAGTACATCATGTTGCATTCACAAACATAATAAAAAATTTCATTAGTTAACTATGCACATTAATAATTTATAATTAATAAAATTTAGATCTTCTCTTATTTTTTGTTTCCTAGCTTGCTTTATCTTCCTCTTTTCTCTTCTATGAAATCATGCCCATGTAACTTCAGGCATAATTTTATTTTTCCCTCTCCTTTTGTAAAATCATGCCCTCTACTTCTAAGGCACGATTTCATGAAATCATACCCCATGTTTTTTGGGGTGCGATTTTAGTCATCACCATGAACCAGGAAAAATTGTGATCATATTGTGAAATCATGCTCGAGTCGTATGCGATTATTTCTAGAGACAAAAATGCTAAAAATGACCTAAAATCTAACCTATCATAATCTAGAGGGAGGATTTAAGTCCTTACTTGTGCTCACTCCACTATTGCACTGGACTCACCCCTTGCAATGGTTGAACTATGTGTGGGTGGCACTATTTTTCCTTTTTTTCTAGAGCTCCTTTCTTCTCTTTTGCATGGTGAAAATGAATTAGGGTTTTCCCCTTTTCCATTTTTTTTCTACTTTTCTCTCTCCTCTATTTTTTCTAGTTTTTGCTTCTCTTTCTTCTGCATATACCATTTTTATTTTCATCAATAATTTTGCATTCTTTTTTAAACTCGAGTGAGTACCCTAGCCTAAGAGGTATTAATATCCCTAATACCTCAATTCACATGAAAAAAAATTCTAGAATAACACTATTTTTGCACCACTCATTTTTTTGTTTATTGTCCCCTGCCCAAAGGTATCTACATCTTTCTTTGATACATTTATTAGGCCATAAATGCATCAAAGAGGGGGTAAAATTTAGGTGTGGAAAATTGACCCACTTAAGTGAGTCATTTATCCCTAGAGATACCCTCCAACTTACCCAAAGCAAGTTTGGTCCCTCTCCCCCTTATTTTCCCTCATTTTTTTCTAGTTTCAATGAAATTGTGGTCAGCCCTTATGGGGCACAATTTTTCCTAGCTAGGGTTTTCTCTTTGAAAACCCTAATTTTTCAAATCAACCTTTGTGACATTGGTTTTCTCTTGTTTTTCCCACCCATACTTGTTTCAAATCCCTTATAAATAAAGGGTTTGAAGCCTTAATTTCCCCTAAGAAGAAAAAAAAAAAAAGAGATCCAAAATTCCAAGAACCCATAATCCAAGAAGCAAGTCAAGAAGAACAAGTTGTAAGAGAAGCAAGAAGTATCTAATTGCAAAACTACTAAGTGATATGTTGAAGCTTTTTAATCTTTGTGGGATTCTCTTTTGTTGCATTGATTGTATTTTGTTGCCCTTGGTGGATAAGTGTTGGAGCCCTAAGGAGGAGTCTACTATCTTAGAGGTCTTCATCCTTTTATCTACTTTTTTGCTACCACCAGGTTGTTTTTGTTCATATGCATTCATATATTGTTAATTTTGCATTGCTAATTAGTTTATTTTCATTGTTCTATTACTTTTGCTTTCTATTGTGAAATTGTGCCTCATAATTATAAGGTATAATTTTGTTAGTAGCAAAATTATGGTCACCCCTTACTGGGTGCGATTTCACCTATGACAAGCTTGGGGGTAGAAGCTCAACACCAAACCCTAGATCTACTTTTCATGTTATGTTTAGAGCATAATAGAATAATTTGTACTTTTTTATCATACTATCCTGCTACATTGTATTCTAAAGGTCAACCTTCGCTTTTGTATTCTAAAGGTCAACTAAAAGGACCTAGGGGGCTTGACTGTTGCATCTCCAAGCATAATTATATAGTGGCCTAAGCAGACCCCCTAATGTCGATCATATTTTTCAAGGGTTTTGTGAAGTTATTTTGTAGGATTGAAGTTGTGGGACATCACTGGATGCAAGATAAAATCTTGGAAAAACCATCAAATTAGATAAGTACCCTAGTAGACCTTTACTTTTTTTTTTGATTGCCTTTTATTCATTTCTATTCAAAGTATAGATCAGAAGTAATAAAAATCACTTGATCAAATTTTTAGGCATTTGAAATAATAAAGGTATATAGTGTGCATTTAGCGTTTTAACCTTGTTTATGCATTTCTATTAGAGCCTTGATTAAAGGCTTGTCTTTGTAATCCTAAGGTTAGTGATAATTCAAGCAAAGAATAATTCTAGGGTTAGATCTTGTCTTCTTGCATCTTGTATCTTGTATTGTTCCTTTCCTTTGCATAGTATAGTTTTAGAAAATCTAAACATAGGTGTATGCTACATTGACACATTCAAAACATATTCCACCTTGGACTTGGAGCGAGTCCTAAAACCATTCCTAGTGAACCCTTCTCCTTTTCCCACTGAGTGTAGATTTATAACATACCCCCATGGTTCACCTCGGCTCCAAGTAGATCCAAACAAAAATCATACATAGTAGGGTAGTTTTACCCCTCTACACAAAGTAAGCCCTTTAAGCGATAGACTGCAAATCTAATATAAGTATAATGCATGGTCTAAAATAAGGGTCATTGAAGAGTAGGGAACACCTAGTCCAACTAAGGCTAGACCTTAAAGATAGAGGCAGATAATTGGAGGACCCCTCCAGCACAAGTTACACTAGTAAATTAGGGCCAAGAAATCCTGATAGTGATAACAGTTGACCCTAAACTACTAAGTAAACCTATTATGACTCTATCAAGGCCACCTCCAACAACAAAAAGTACTAGGCTTCTAATAACATCAACCATTTTTAGAGCCCCTTATTTCAAAACCTTCAATGTGATGGATCACCTAAGGAAATCTACTATAGCCATGTGTAAAAACCCAAGTTTACTCACCTAGTCGTACCATTCACATTAGCTCATTAGTTCACAGGATTTTTTTTCCTAGTTACTCTCATAGTTCAACCTAATGGAAAAGTTTCCAATTTAATTAATTTTATGTTCATTCAATATTTTTATTTAGTATAAGGTATATCACACCATATTTGGAAATTAGGACAGCTGTAGATAGTCTTCCAAGTGGATGATATTGGCCAAATCCCATAGAAGGTATCATTTTGTGGATCTATCTACTCATTTATCATCCTCTTGTTCTTGCATGAGTGTAAATACATGATTGGGGTTATCCTCTAGTGTCCATAACACCTATAGGGTGGATGCATACTTTCCCCATCCCTTCGCATGATAAGCCTTGATCTAACTTTATTGGAATGTTCAAGACTTAGCATGCAAGGGGTTAGCATACATATACCTAGTGCCTAGCTGATTATCCACTCACCTAGATTTAGCGAGGGTCATGTCATTACCCTAAATTTGAACTTGGTACACTTGATCATTTATGACTCACATCCAATTTTCCCATACCAATCATCGTCGATTGGACTAGATGCTTGGTTGTACTAGTCCCTTACTAGTCAAAAATAGTACAAGGTCCTATCATTGTACTTCCCAGGAAATGACCTAGAGGGAATGTCCCATATCGCCCCTCATTACTTTCTCTTCTTAACCCATCTTGTTAAGAAGCAGTCATTCTCGAGTCGTAAGGGTTACTAACCCATAACCATTGGTTTTGGTGTTTATGATTTGTTATACTCCTTATGAATACATTTATTCATTCTTCATCATGATTTCAGGTAAAGGCTTAAGGTTCGCTAGAAAGGCTCTATTTCTTTTTAAGATGATTATTTTTCTAACTAGTTTTAACCTAATTCTCAAGTTAATTCTCCTTATGGACTTAGATAAATTTCACCAAGCTTTATAAATAAAAATAACTTTATAATATATAATTAATTACTTAAACTATCTACTCTAATAATTTGATCGATTATAAATTGAGCATTCTACTATAGCAGAATGTTTATTTTTGAAAAGGGGAGCTTATGGATTCTATACATTTATTCAATAAAGATTCCAAACTTGCATAAAAAAAACCTAACCTCCATTCATTATTTATTTCTACTACACTATATTTACTATACTTTCAATCATTAGGTAGCCACGTTTTATGATTTTAAAACTTCAGCTTTCAATTCTCCAATTATAAAAAGGTTTTTAAGATGGTTTATTAATTGGTAACCAAATCTAAGTTACAAACTTTATGTGGTCTCTTAAAAGAATATATTGAGTGTTACACATCTTTAATATATATCTTCAAAACTTTATATTGGTCTTATATTAGTAGGCAGGTTTAATAGGAAACACATATTTCGTGATCCACATGGTGGTTTACATATAACACAATGACTCGTGCATTTCCAAAAACTATTTGTAATGATATTTTGGGTTTCAAGCCTCTTTTCACTTCATGGATAATGCTCAAAAAATATGGGAAAAGTAATTACTCAAATATCCCCTATTTGCATTAATAAATTAATCATTCAATTTTACTATTTGAAATTAAGTGTTTATCCCAAAGTATATCCACCATTACGTGAAAGGAAGGGTCCTATCTACAACTATAAGAAATTCATAATCATAATTAAATCCTTTTCTAAAAAAAATTAATAAAACATGTTCGAATCTACCCATATGCATGCTTCGGCCAAATGTTTTTTCAAGAACAAGATGAAGTAAGGTGACATGAGCATTCATTTTATACACTCTTTATTCACTAGAAAACGTTCGAAGACCGAGGTTATCATTTTATAAAAGTAAAATATTTTCTCAATTAAAAAGACTTATATATTGTTCTCATGATGATAGATATATGCAATTGATATTTTAGGGACCTCATATTAACCATTCATAACATGAAATATTTTTTTTATAGCATATTCATAATCATCAAATCGACATTAACATAGTTTTGGGTCTAAACATAATTCTATAGAATTTAATGATAAATATGTTCTTCCATTAAATGTATGGTCGTGGTGAACATGTCCTATCCACGATTACATGCAATAATAAAATAACCCTTCTGCATGCTTATCTAAGGACTGACTTTAATAACAATTATATAATTTTCTAACTGCAATAGCTATAGAAGGTCTCATCCAAAAATGTTACATCGGGCCTCACATAAGGGTTAAGACTTAAAAAATTTGGTTTAACAATTGATATATAGTTTTACAACAAAGAATGATTTCTCACCGAAGCTACACAAGATCCCATTACACTATTCATAGATATACATTACAATAATTTATTCAACCACGCCAAAGTCAACTCAATGATAAATCACTTATTCAAAGAAGGACATCATGTGACTACAAACAATGAAGATATTTTGGACTACAACTAACTAAAATTTTTATTTTAAAATACATTTGATGATGTAGACTTAGGTACATCTTTCATATCACTAGGGACCATATTCGTTAAGGTAATATTTCCCATTACACTTGAACTAGGTCTCCAATTTGATATTGTCCAATTAAATGTGCAACCACCATGCCATATTTAAATGGAATCTGTACAGTTTATCCAATTTTGGATTTGCATGTTGCTTTATAGAGGATTAGAACAACTCCAAACCTCTACATATGAAACTACCATGTCATGCAATTTTAATGTTTTTTCCAAATGTATTCATTTCCACCTGAACATGAATACATATAATTCAACTAAATTCCTTTCCCAAATTGAATTCATTTTCAAATCAATATAATGAATCACAGGTATTCAACTAAATTTCTTTCCCTGATTGAAATTATTTAACACCAGAATTATAGTATAATGATTCACATTCATCACAACCTCATTCTACATTGATTTAATCATTTAGTAAGAAATAAAACTGGTTTTGTAGACGTCAAAGGAAATATGTAACCTTTGCATTCCTTTTTCTTTAAAAACAACATAGCCAGATAGATAAGAATGATTTCCAATTATATTTTCTAGCATGAAACAGAGTACAACTATACACACACAGTAAAATATCAAGCATCTACATAATATCATATTTATTTTTCAAGGGAAGCACAAGTAAGCAGGTAAACAAAGTTTCAACCTGTAAATTGTAAATTTATAATTTCGCATCTTCTTCCTTCTTCCAATCAACACTTTTCATAGTCATACATGAGCAAGATGCCAATCCACACTCACACAACCATCCCTCCAAATGCCACACATAAAAAGTAAAAACTTTTTGGATAACTTACCTAGCCCTTTTTTTGCTTCTAGATTGAGGAAAAATAATTGCAATAGGTGGTTCTTATATGCAATCCCATACCACATCTCTACCACCTCGTAACTCCACTATGTATTTTAACAAATGGAAAATATTATATTTTAGAATTGATAAAATATCTAACATATAGAATTGTAATAATATAATAAACTTGATAAATGTAAATTCATGTAACCATCATAATAAGAAAATAAAAAAATAAACGGGCCATTCTTATTGATATTCAATAAATATTTTACAATGGGTTACAATAGATATATCTTAAGGATTCACTAATTTGATACGAAATTACAATAAAGTATTCAAAGAGTAGGTGTTCTCCAAAGATCTCTTGTAATCTCCTAAATTGATAATGGAGGATTTCCTTAGCGACCTCCGCTTGATGATGCCAAGAATGATGATCTTGATGGTGACATACTCCTAATAAGGCCTGTAACTTGCACATATAAGCACCTAAAAAGCATCAACAACATATGAAAGCCTCCCACGATGAGGACTATTTTTTGATAATGCAAAGTGGAAAGAAATTGCATGGAATAACAAATAATTGCATGAAATAATAAGCAAATGCATGAAATACTGAAAGAACTGATACTAATCTATGTTAAGAACAGAATTGAAAGCAACTAAGACTAATTTAACTAGAAAAGACAAGCAAATTGGATGTCACCGCAAGGTTTTCTTTGATCATAACGGTTGGTTATGTTCACTGTCTTTGTTACCAAAAAAATTTCTTGTGTACCACTATCAATAATAATGACCACCAAACAAAGACTCTATTATCTAAGCTCAATGCATGGTGATGATCAATTTGGCTATCAAATTGATGTTCAAGGGTCTGTCTCTTGGATACAAAGTGAAATTGTGAAATATTAGATCGTAATCATGGCAAAATGATGATTGAATGATAAGGGGATTTTTCCTTCAAGTTCCAATGCATTCCATGGCTATGAATGCAAACTCCATGATGCAAATTCGACAATACCTAGACGCTTATGAGAGATTTCTCTCTCTGATCACAAAAGGGTAGCACTTTTTTACGTCCAATTCAAGATCAATTCTCCTTCCTTTGTAAATTTTTGGGGTACCTTATATAGACCTCCCAAATTGGAATTATAGCTTGTTGAAGAAGCCAAGACCAAGATGCAATTATGCCCAAGGAGACTAGGCATCACTTCTAGAAGGTTCTAGCATGTAACCATCCAAGAACAATTACATTGTAACTAATTTTACTTAGCTTAGATAGCTTGATTTTATGGAAGATTTGGTCATCATGGATCATAATGGTAGGCTTGAAGGTTTTTCTATGTCACCGTGGTCACAACGAGGCCATCATGGACCATCACGGTGGTGCTAGAGTTGTTAATGGACATCACGACTCAACCTAAGATAGGTAAAGTTTCCCCTATTCGAGTGGTTACCACTACTAGATCTTGGGAAGACCCAAAATTAGTCATATGGTCTGAAAAGGTGTCCACATGAGTAGACTCATAAACATGATGTGTTTTAGGTGTCTACAGATGCTCCTTTTTTATATGCATTATGGGAAAACACAACACTGAGCAAAAATAGACAACCTAACACCACATTGCAGGTTGATTGATGTTCATTGATCTGGTCAACTTTAGATGCCCTAATCATGGAAAGAGCATACATATTTGAATCATTGCTTCCAACAAAATGGAAGGCTTAATAATTTTGGTAAAATTTTTAGCCATGAAGTGGACCTGGGGTCTACAACATCATGATTCAAGCATACCAAGGTTTGGTTTAACATTTTTGTTTTTGCCCCAAAAAAATAGGGAAGCTTATGATAGTTGTTAGCAATGATTCATGGACAAACACAATGTGGATGATTAATTATTTTATTATTGAATTTGATTATGATTATTGTGATTATGACTACCCCCTCAAGCAACACGGTGATGAGGAGATGTAAAATTATGAAAGCGACGAGTCGCTTGACCAAGATGACTTGGATGAATTGACTAAAGGGATAGGTTTCTTTGGGGCTTTTGGAAATTTGACCAAAGAAAACTAGGCATCTTTGGAGCTTTTTGAGATTGAGATAGCAAGGCCAAGGGTGCAAAATTTTGAAACCATGGCATTTTTATTGGTTGACTGGTTATTGGATTGAAATAGACCTTTGATTAGGAAGGTGCACTATGTTAGGATTAAATAATAAAACACGAGCAATAAATAAATACAAAAATAAAACACAAAAGAATAAAGCAATACACGAGACACAAATTTACATGGTTCACCCAATGTGGGCTACATCCACGAAGAAAATAACCAGAGCTTATTATTTCATCCAACAAATCTCGAAGGGATACAACCTACAGCAAATCCACCGTACTTCCTCTCCTATCTCACAATTACAGTCTCTTCTTCTTCTTCACTTCCTTCACACCCTTCACACTGCAATCTCCAATACCGTACAACATCCTATTATAAAATGAGGGTTACAATTTTAGGGTAAATCATTAAGACCCCAAAATAAAAAAGAATTACTATTTTTGGCAAATTATATTTTCTATCGCAATTTGCCATTTTTAGTAATTACTATTTTTAAAAAATTATTTTTCGTCAAAACAATTTCCGTTTTTAGTAATTACTATTTTCGTCAAATTATTTTTCATCAAAAAATTCTGTTTTTAGTATTACTATTTTCGAAAAATTATTTTTCATCAAAAAAATTCTAAAAATAGTAATTCACAAAAAAACTCGAATTAACATGCAATTTGACACACAATTACATAACGTCCATATCCTTTCGTAGAGTGGGTCCAAACACGGCTAAAATAGGACCTCCAAATTAGAATCAAGCTCCACAACCAACAATCTCCCACTTGGATACTAATCACAGTAACTCCATTGCTACTGCACCTGTTGAATTATGCTTCAACTTTGGACCAAGAAATTTTCTCACAATTTATTGTCATGTTTGAAGACCAACTGAAACTGAGCAAGAACTCGGTTTCTCCCTAGTTACTACCTTTGTGAACATGTCTGCAAGATTATGACTAGTGTGTATCTTTTCCAATTTTAGTTTTCCATCTTCCAACACTGAGCGTATGAAATGGTACTTGGTCTGTATATGTTTAGTGCTGGAATAAAAGGCTGAATTCTTAGCAAGATGAATGGAACTTTTACTGTCATTGTATAATATGCTATTCATTTTCTTCTTTCCCAACTCCTCCATAAATATTTGTAACCAAATCATCTCGGTACTAGCCTTTGTAACAACAATATACTCTAATTTTGTTGTTGAAAGTGCAAAAGCCTTCTATAATTTTGAAATCCAACTTACTGCAATTCCCCTACAGTAGAAACATACCCTGTAGTACTCCTACTTTCTATATCACCTGCCATATTTGAATCAACATATCCCTGTAAAGCAGTGTTAGAACCTCCAAAGCATAATACTTGAGTGATAGTACCTCTCAAATACCTAAGAATCCACTTCACTACCTCCCAATGTTGTTTTCCTAGATTGTTCATAAACCTACTCACAAATTCCACTGCATGTGCAATATTTGATCTTGTGCACACCATCGCATACATCAAATTGCCAATTTCTAGTGAATAAGGAACCTTGGACATATAGTCAATCTCCTCCTATGTCTTGGGGCACATCTCTTTGGTAATTTTGAAATGATTTGCCAAAGATGTACTAATAGGTTTTGCATCCTTCATATTAAATCTTTCCAACACCTTCTCAATGTACTCACCCTGAAACAATGTTAATTTACGATTTTTTCTACAAATTATTATTATCATACCAAGGATTTGCTTTGCAACACCTAAATCCTTCATTGCAAATGACTCTACCAATGTTCTTTTGAGCACAATTATATCCTACATGTTAAACTTTGCAACAAGCATGCCATCTACATACAATAATAGGATAATATAGTTACCATTATCCAATCTCTTAAAATAAACACAATTGTCAGAATAACATCTACTATAACCTTGTTCTGATATAAACCTATCAAATTTCATATACCACTACCTTGGAGCTTACTTCAAGCCATACAAGCTCTTTTTCAACCTGCATACTAATTCCTCCTTCCCTTTGACCTCATACCCTTGTGGCTCCTACATATAAATCTCTTCCTCCAAATACCTATGTAGAAAACCTATTTTCACATCTAACTGTTCAAGACGCAAATCCTCTATAGCCACTAGGCTTAAATTTTTTTTAATTGAAGTCATTTTAACAATAGGAGAAAAAAATTCATTATAATCAATATCTTTCTTCTGTGCAAACCCCTTTACAACCAGTCTAGCCTTATACCTCTTTTTGCCTCCATCTTCTTCTTTCACCTTGTAAACTCGTTTATTCTACAATGCTTTTTTTTCTGCAGGCAACCAAACCAGATCCCAAGTATGATTGTGTACCAATGAGTCCATATCCTCTTTCATGCCTAGCTCCCACTTCTTTCTAGTTTATACCTGCATCGCTTCTTTATATGTTTTTGGTTCACCAGAGTCACACAATAATACGTAATATAATGAAGGAGAGTAACGATCAGGAGGTCTACTTATCCTAGTAGATTTTCTAACAACACTTGCAAAATTTTGAGGTACTTGTTGCTATTGTTGTTGATTTTATAGCACCTCTGGAGTTTCAATTTCATCAAGAACTGTGTATTTTGTATTTACCTTTTCATATTTCTTTTGCTGCAAGTGGTCTTTATACATAACTTTCTCATTGAATACCACATCTCTACTCCTAATAATTTTGTGATTTTCATAATCCCAAAAATGATAACCAAAATCATTAACTCCATATCCAATGAAAGTGCACTTCTTGGATTTTACCTCAAGTTTAGTTCTATTTTCTTTATCAATATGCACGAATGCTTCACAACCGAAAGTCTTCAAAAATTAGTAGTTAATAGGCTTACCTATCCATACCTCTTATGGAATCCCAACATTTAGGGAACTTGAAGGCCCTCTATTTATTAAATAAACTGTAGTATCCACAACATCTATCCAAAACTGTAAGGGCAATCTTGCATGTAATCTCATACATCTAGCATATTCCATGATAATTTTGTTTGTCCTTTCTAATACACCATTTTCTTGTGGAGTTCTTGGAAGCGTCTTCACTCTACAAATCCCATGGTATGAATAGTAATTGTTAAACTCTTTGCTGCAATACTCACCTCCATTATCTGATCTGAGACACTTCAACTTATTTCTTGTCTCATTCTCAACCAAAGCTTTCCATTTATTAAAAGTATCAAAGACATTCAATTTCTTTTGAATACAATAAACCTAATTTTTTCTAGTTGCATCATCAATAAACATAACATAATAATAAGATCCACCAAGAGATGATACCTAAGTTGGTTCCCATACGTCTGTATGCACAAGCTCTAGCTTTTCACTCTTATTTTCTTTTCCAAATCTAATAAATCTAACTCTTTTCTATTTTCCATAAATGCAGTGCTCACAAAAGTCCAAATCAACCTGCTTCAAACCTGGTAATAAATTCCTTGAGTGGAGAATCTGCATCACCTTCTCACTCATGTTACCAAGCCTATGATGCCATAAAACTATATCTACTCATGTAGAAGCTAAAGCAATAGAAATATCAATATTACCATTACATACATACAATGTACCTTCCTTCTTTTCTTTTGCTAATAATACTGATCCTTTAGTAACCTTCCACGAATTTGCTAAGAATGTAATTGTACATACTTCGTTTTCCAACTACCCTATGGAAATTAGATTTCTTCTCAAATCAAGAATATGCCTTACCTTTTTCAAAAACCATTGGTTTCCATTTGGTAATTATATCTGTATCTTACCCTTTCCAATGATTTTACATGGTCTATCATCACCCAAATAGACTTGTCCAAAATCACCTTGAACATAATCTAGAAAATATTTTCTATGAGGTGTGGCATGATATGAAGCCCCTGATTCTAGAACCCAACAATCATTAATATTATCTAGTGAAAGGATTAAAGCATCTTGTAATACATCACCTGCTATGTTTGCTTCATGATTACCTTATTTTTCTTCTCCTTTTTTTCTTTTTGAGTCCAAAAGTCTCTTTTTAGGTGTCCTTTCTTTTTGTAATGCCAAAATTCCAACTGCTCTCCTTTGTAGTTTGATATGCCTTTATTTGATTTTCCATGTTTTCTTGGACTCTTTCCTCTCTCCTTTTGTCTACCCCTATTTTTCACACTCAACGCATTACCCGATATCTCGCATATGCTTTTCCATCATATTTCCTAGCTAAGGATAACACCAATAACATCATAAAATTTTAAAGTATTTGAATTGGAAATAAAATTACTCACAACCATGACCAAGCCATTCCAACTTTTTGGCAATGAGCATAAGATCAAAATAGCCCTAACCTCATCATAAAAATTTACTCCAACAAAATTTAACTGATTAGTAATTGTGTTAAACTCATTTAAGTGATCAGTAACAGACCCACCTTCTGACATCTACATATTAAATAAATGCTTCATAAGAAATACCTTGTTCAAAGCTTAGGGTTTTTCATACAGTTTAGCCAACACATTCATTAAACCCTCTGTTGTCTTTTCCTTTGAAATATTGAAGGCCACCAATGATTCCAGGCACAAATGTATTGTTCCTAGTGCCTTTCTATCCAAAAATTCTCATTCTTCATCTGATGTCTTCGTTGGCTTCTTTTCTATTCCGCCCAATGGTAGGTAAATATCCTTCTAATAAATATAGTCCTCCATTTACATCTTCCATAGCTGGTAATTATGACCATTAAACTTCTCAACCCTAAACTTACCTTTTGCCATTATTCCCACTCAAATCGAAACCTCTATTTTCAAGTGTGTTCTTAAAACCCTAGGCTCTTATACCAGTTGTTAGGATTAAATAATAAAATACGAGAAATAAATAAATACGGAGATAAAATACAAAAGAATAAAGCAATACACGAGACACATATTTACGTGGTTCACCCAATGTGGGCTACATCCATGGATAAAATAACCAGGTCTGATTATTTCATCCAACAAATATGTTGTACTTCCTCTTCTATCTCACAATTACAATCTCTCTTTCTTCTTCACTTCCTTCACACCCTTCACACCACAATCTCCAATGTTGTACAACATCCTCTTATAAAACGAAGGTTACAATTTTAGGGTAAATCATTAAGATCCCAAAATAAAAAATAATTACTATTTTTGGCAAATTATCTTTTCTGTCGCAATTTGCCATTTTTAGTAATTACTATTTTCAGAAAATTATTTTTCATCAAAACAATTTTTGTTTTTAGTAATTACTATTTTTGATAAATTATTTTTCATCAAAAAAATCTGTTTTTAGTAATTACTATTTTCGAAAAATTATTTTTCATCAAAAAATTATTTCAAAATTGACTAAAGGTATATGTTTCTTTAGGGCTTTTAGAAATTTGACCAAAGGAAACTAGGCGTCTTTAGAGCTTTTTGAGATTGAGATAGTGAGGCCAAGGGCGCAACCTTTTGAAACCATGGAGATTTGATTAGTTGACTAGTTATTGGATTGAAATAGATCTTTTATTAGGAAGGTGCACTACCTGAATTTATCCAATGTTGCTTGATTGTTTGATTGATGGTTAGGGTAAGTATGATACTGATCATGCCCTAGTTGATGTGTGAAAATGTTTTTTTGATTTGCAATTTTGAAGTTGTGGACCATTAGATATGATTAAATGCCCAATATGAAGCTCATGGTACTAATAAAATGAGTGCATTTATTTTTATTTGGTGGTTTTCCTAAAGGTACAATGATGGCCATGTGCAAATTTTAGTGCCATCATGGGGTCCAATGGCTGGGCCAAAATGTGACCATCCTCAAGGTGAGCGGCTACCAATTTTGAAAAATATAAAAGCAATTTTGTGAATTTTAAAACTCATTTTTATAGTTGGTAGTGAGAGAAAAGTGAGCTCTGAGGGAGGAGAGAGATAATTTGATGTAAAACGATGTCGAGGTCGAGACAAACCCACCATGGTGGATCAACCCGAGGCATCAACGAGTGGTGAATACAGAGATCCTAAGGTAGACTCTCCATCTCACCCTCATGATTTGTGAAATTAAAAGGAACTTCACTAATTAATGGGTTAAATGAACCACATTAAACTACAGGTAATGAACCTCACCCCTAGTTTAGGATTTAGCTTAGGTTAGCTTAAGGGTAGGCTAGGTTTAAGTTTTGGAAATTTTTGGAGTGGAAAAGGACCCCACGTGGGGGCCATTGCAAGGCCATCCTAGGTAGGAGCAGTGCCCGACTAGCCAAGAGGGATCGTTAGAGGGGCTAAGGACGAGGTTTAAATTCTAATGGTTAAAAAATTGACCATTTGCGGTGGCCATCATGGGGTCCAATGGTGGCCTCGGTGGTCGTCGAGGCTCAAAGTGGCAACCAAATTTAGGGTTAATTTTTTGGATTTTTTATTTTTTGTTTAATTTTGATGAGTTTGGTTTTTGGATAATTGATTGATTGGTTGGTTTGAATTGCATGCTACTGGGTATCAGACTCTAATATCTCGGGATAGGGATCCTAACCTGTTCTTTGAGTTATGGTTACTATTGGATGATGATGACAGGATTACCGACTGTGATGTCATATCAATCTTACCTTACATCCCTGGCTCATGGTTGGGATAGTAGGACCAAAACATTCCATCTCCCTACTAGCGAGATGATAGTGACATTGGAGGATGTCTACCCTATTTTTAGGATTTACATAAATAGATTGGCTATCACTTCTTCTTCGACTCAAAATTCAGAGAGGGTTTTAGAGCGGGTTTTTGGTGACAGAGCTAATGATACACTAGGGAATATATATCATGGCGGGATCTTATTCCATAGGTGGTACAATAAAGGCATATTCTCTCGATGTCAAGTAGGGTTGATACACATCATCTCAAATGTGCTACTACTAGACTCATCAGGAGTGAGGTTCCCTTGGAACCTCCTAGATATGGTGCAGGACCTAGTGGAGTGTGACCTATGGGACTCAATGATTATGGCATGGGGGAGCACACTATTAGCACAACTCTATGATGAGTTGTATGAGATACAGCTTTAGGAACGAGTGGGAGTGGTATGTAGTATGCTACTTTAGATCTAGGGATGGAAGCACATCCAAGTAGATTGGTCCATTGGATTATCGGTATTCTAAGCTGACTTAGATGATGATGGTATTGGCTATATAGTATGATGGCCACAAGATTATGATGGTGGTAAGATCCGGCCACATGCAGGGGTGCTAGCACACTATACTAAGTCACTTGAGGGACTACACCATGGTCACATTATATGGAGGCTCTACTTAGATTTTTCTAATTGGCCTGAGGTAGGGAGGTACCTATCTAGAGTTAGGCATGGTAGATGGCTTGTGGGGTACCACAAGAAGGAGAGAGAGTATTTCCATTACTCTCAAGTCAGTAGACAGTTTGACATAGCCCAAAATGTGCTAGAGGAGCTAGTCCTCTATCATTATAGGTATGTTGAGACATAGTATGAGCCACCTCAAGTAGATTTTATTATCAGAGGAGGTGGATCCTCGAGTTGCAGAGACAGGTTTAGAGGACCCAAGGACCACTATTGAGTATGATACTTGGTGGGTCTCTCAGCTATGGCATGGTGGTGAACCTATGGGTAGACCTAGAGAGGTGGTAGTGGAGGATGGTGGTGATGATGATGAGTGATGAGTGTATCTTAGGATGAAGGGTGAGTGGGGGTAGGTAGCAAGATAACCATATGAGCCCCAGGAGGAGGAGGAGGGTGAGGAGGATGCCTCGAGTGATGAGGTAGTAGAGCTATGGGTATAGGTGTAGAGTTTATAGGCACAATTGTAGGCTTCTCAGAGGTAGTTGATGGAGCAAGATACATCTCTCACTACTGCTTAGAGTTATCTCAGTGCTAGATAGCAACTATGGTGGGGGTATGCTAATGAGAGAGCTCTCTTATAGGCTCAGATGTTGATGGTGTAGACAATGATTGACCATGTTATGGTAGAGAGGGATACTCTACATATAAATTTGGTGGCTAGGATTGTAGAGGTAGATGCTCTATGGGTATAGTTAGCAACCATGACTACAGGTTAGGGTGCACCTTCTACTCTAGCCACTCAGGTGCTAGTAGCATCGGGTGGCAATGCAAATATTAGGAGACTATGAAGCCTCATACCGAAGACTATGGCTTAGCACTAGGCAGATGCAAAATATATCATAGCCTTGAAGACTCTGGTTAGGCTATGTGGTGGTACTCTTGTGGAGAGGTCAACACTAGAGGGTTCCCAACAGAGTAGGCATAGTGAATCTGGGTAGTCATCAATGCAACCTAGTCATAGGTTAGGTGCATGATCAGAGAGATGCAGTTACTAGCTCGAAGCAACCTTGCAGATATGGGGCTAATTGTGGAGGCAACTCAGGGAGAGCAGGTCTAGTTTGATGTGCCATCATGATGTGTTTACTATGTATTTATTATTTTTGAGTGTAAGGTCTGAGGACCTACATAGTTGTAGCCTATGAGGAATTTTTGTACCATGATGTACTTTCTTATTCACACATATATATGATATTATCTTTTATGGCTCATTATGTGTCATGGTTTTTTTATGTTCATGGATGCATTAATGGATGTAATACCTATATGATGATGTGATTTTTGATATATGCTATGTACTAATGACATGCAATAGTTAGATGATTGATTAGATGTTATGATCTAGATGTGTATATGTACTACTATGTATGTTTATATGGATGCAATAGTGAATGTTAAATGCATGTTTTGATTTATTTCATTTATTATGCATTTAATTTATGTTTATATGATATGGTGGATGTAATGCATTAATTTCATGTGGATGGTCTAATGCAAATGTACTTGTATGCTTTAATCACTTAAAACATAATGAATGAATCTAATTTATGTTTAACAGACTAATGGTAGACACCACAGAATGTATGAAAATCATGAATGAAAATGTTAACTCCTTATCATAATAATTAATCATGTATACATCCATATGTGAGATGAAATGATGTGAGATGTAGGGGCTTTCCCTATAAGCTTCTGCAAACTAAAATATATGCATAAAATAGTCAGTGGTCATCTAAATATCATTGTTGATATCCATCTGGTATCTATCCTATTCTATGAACACCCCTTAATAAAAAAATCTCATAAGGAAAACTGTGATTGTTTGATGAGATGATTTGTTGCTATGAGGGAATTTTTGAGGTTTTCCATGAGACTCAAACACCCTAGTTGATTGATCAAAAGTTGTATAATGACTACACAAGACTCCTAAAAGATACAAGCCTATTAAGAAGACCTAGATATTCACTATCCCTATGTGTGCAAAGTGAATATATTAGATGAGGCATAAGACTACCTCATTGCCAGGTGGGTTTCATTCAACCCATTTTTGTAATGAGGATCACCATATGGTCATCATGATCCTGAGTTTGGACGTAGTTAGACTAGACTACTAGGTAATACAAGCCACCTAAAGCTAGCTCATCCATAAGCTGACATTGGTCTATACAAAATAAGGTTGCTAATGTGATAGACATATCACCACGCATAAGGCTACTCCATTGTCAGGTGGGTTTCATTCAACCCATTGTTGTAATGGAGATCACCCCATGGCATTTGAATACTGAAGATTCCAGGGATTCAAGCTCGTTACCCCCTTCTTTTATTTTGATTTCTTGGGATACTTGCTCATGCTTAGTGATGAAAACCATTGTTTATTTTGCATTTTTGTTTTTTTTTTGAGCAAGGGATTTTCTTAGTGATGAAAATCACTGTTTATTTTGTATTACTTTGGGAATTTGCTCATTTTGTGGAAGAGCAAAGGCATTGTTTGGGTAAGGGGGAGCTTGTCCTTTTTTCAATGATCAGCATTCTAGACCATGCGCATAATAAGATGAGCAAGGAAAACCTTTCGCTTAAGGTGACAAGGACCACTTTGTAGTGTCATCCTTCCTTGTTCAAACTAGGATTGTTAATGTTTATAATTGTGTTGGGATTTTGACATATGCAAGGTACTATCAAAACTAGACCTCACCTTCTAAAAGCCAAGATAGCTTTCTAAAAAATCTAAAAATATAACTAGGGATGGTTGAATGACTGAAAAACCCTAGTATACACCTTATAGCAACTCATTAGATGTGTTGAAAAACATAGTTACTCACAATGGAAATATGATAATGATAAGGATATGTGGATTCATGATTGACATACAAACATGGTGTCATTCGTAAGAATGTAAACACAACCTATCCTAATGCAAATGCAATGGATGAAGATGCCTAATGCAATGCAATTAATGAGTGCATATGATGAAAATGCAAGCATAATGTAAATGTTTTTTAGTTTTATGTTTTGTATTGTTTTTGTGTTTTATATTTTCTAATTTGTTTAGAATTTTGATGATTTTTATTGTTTTTGTGATTTTATAGGGAAGGTGTGATACCTTATGTACCCCTAGTGTGTGTGATAATTGATGAAAGCAGGGAAGGTGTGATACCTTTAGAATCCTCAATTTGCTTCATCGATTGTGATGTGGATGGTGGGGAAGGTGTGACACCTTGAAGACCCCTAGTGTGCATTTCATCTACTACAATATAATTGGCCTGACTAGGAAGAGTGATGGAAATCAACTCTCCCTATTGTGGCATGGAAATTTGTGCAATGTTAGTGTCCCGATGGGGTAATATAAGTGACCCATTTGTGGATAAATTCTTCTTATCAATAAGGTCTTGGACCACATGTCTAAAAACATAACAATCACTAATGTCATGACCTCTCATTCGGTGATAAAGGCAAGAGTGATCCTCCCTGTATCTTTTAGACCTGGGCCTATTTGGGTTGAACAGGGGTATGTCTGGTAAGATGATTGCCTTCGTTTCTTGCAACTTATGAAAATGGTATATATGGTCTCAGTTAACGGAGTCCAAGTATGAAATTGGTGTTTTAAGCATAAAGGATGCAATGGTTGATTTTGATGAGGTGGTTGAGCTACATGTATCTCGATCATCTTCTTAGGTTGCTCTTCTTGTTTTTCTAGCATAGGTAATGGATCATTAACTATGCTCACTCGTTGATTTTTGGTAGTGAGAAGGTTATCAATTCAAAGTTGATTCTTCTCAAGCATGTTTTGTATTTTGTTCCTGAAGGTGTAACATGATTGAATATCATGACCATCCAGTCGATGGTACAGACAATGTAAATCTTCTCTATATCCTTTAGGCTTCTCACGGTATGGATCTGGGGTGCAAATTTTAGGTAAAGTAATGGTCTTCATGTTGCATAATAAATTGAAGATATCATAGGTTTGGGTAGTGGTGTATAAATATGGGGTGATCAGCGTGGCCAACTCTGCACTTGATCTTGTTGAGGTTTTTCTTGTGGTTGTAAAGGAGGTGGTTTGGCCTCGGATGCGGTTTGCTTCTATAGCTCCATGTTCATGAGTTGGTGCATGATTTGTTGTAAAGCATCATTTTGATGATCCATTTGTATCTCTATCTTATCTAGGTGATCTAGAATATATTGTAGGATTGATGGTGATGATTGGTCACTTTTGATAGGTGATTGAAAGGATTGCGTTGTTGTAGCAATGATAGATGGAGTTTTAGGACTCTTGTCCTGTGTTACCAAACTAATTATTCCAACAAATCCTTCATCTAGATGAGGTATGCATACCTCATTAATCTATTTAGGAGGCTCTTGACAAGAATCTCGTACCCCAATGTTAGGTATCGAATCAAGGAGGGTATCCATGGATGAGGATTCGATGGGAGGGAAACCTAAGTCCTTTACTGACTCGATGATAGGCGTGAATATCCTATTTTGCATTATGCACTCACCTAGCTCGAGGCTAGTTGGCTGAGCTGAAGCATGAGGTAGGATGGATGTCGATAGTATAGAGGGTATTGACTCAGTTATCACAACTATGGTTTCCTCCTCATATTTAGGTGTGATGATATCTTGTGTTACAGTGATGGGAATATATGGAGGAATCTCCTTGATTGGCCCCTTTGAGTTTTCTCCATTAGAGGATCCTGATGATGTAGAAGGGGTATATGGAGGAATCCATAATGATGGTGGATATGAAATGGGTGATGATGGCTTGACTTGTGGTCATAATGATGGAGTTGAAAATTTTATGATATCACTTGCATGGATATTTAGGTGACTAAATGATGAAGGAGGTTCTTGTGGTTCATCGATCACTTTGTAATATTTGAAGGGATCTGGATCGGTGTATACCACATGTACTTGACCTTGGTGTATAAATTTGAGGTATTGATGTACTATGGATGGGATGCATTCCATATCTCTCATCCAAGGTCTTCCCAATAGTATATTGTATTATCTTTCACCCTCTAAAATGTGGCACAATGTAGGCATAATATTTATTCCAACCTGAATAGGTAGGACTATTGTACCAATAGTAGGGGATACGACATCATTAAAATCTCGTAAGGTGAACATGGATGCGATGACATGTGAAGGTGGAAGGTTGAGATGTTTTAATGCAGTGGTAGTGATGATATTAATGGATGAACTAGTATCAATCAAAACTCGCTTATACGGAGTCTGATTGATGCTAGCTATAATATGCAATGGTAGATCAAGTTCATTAATAGGGGTTGGCCTAATCTCCTGCTTGTGAAAAGTGATCATAGGGTCCTTGTATGATTGAATGGGATTTAATTGTTATGAGGATTGTGATGAATATCAAGTGTTTATTGGATTTGGTAGTGATGCAAACTGGTTAGGGAGTTTCTTGCTCCCCATCATGATATTGATCATGTCGATAAAACCCTCATTAGGTGGGGCTATATGCACCTCATTCACATGCTCTATTTGATCTTCCTTGACCTCATGATTGGGTAAGGGATATTTAAATATGTCGATTTTTTTATTATCGATAGCAAGAGGGTTGTCGATTTGCAGTTGATTTTTTTCCAACATATTTTGTACCAAGTTTTTAAATGAAATGCAATCTTGGATATCATGGCCATTTTGTCGATGATATACGTAATATAGGTCTTCCCTATACCCTTTAGGTTTTGGATGATTAGGATCGAGGGTATGCATCTCAAGCAAGATAATAGCCTTGGCCTCACATAATCGGTTGAAAAGTGATGCCAAAGATTCAAGTAATGGCGTGTAAGTGCAAGGTGTACGACATTGTCATTTTTACACCTAAGTCTAATGTGGTTGATTATTATTTTATGCTAGAGGGGTTTGAGCCTAATAGTTAGGCTGTTGAGGCACTTTTTTTGCTTTTGGAACATTAAGAACAAGTTCACAAGTGATGGTTTGGCTTGATGATGATTGTTGTTACGTGGGTTTTTGTTCCATTCTTTCTTTTAAAGTTTTATATCTCCCTCCTAGACCTTGATGTCCTCTATCACTTTGGCTTGAGCCAAAGCTTCCTTGAATGTCTAGTATTGTTGCAATTGTAATAGCAATAATATGTGCTTAGAGCAACTCTTAGTGAACATCCGTGTTAATTCAAAAATAGGAATGGTGAATGGCAATTTTGACATGATCTTGTACCATCTATTTTCATAATCCATGACTAGCTCATCATCATATTGGTGTAGATTCAACAAGTCAGATAGATTTACCTTCTTCTTGATAATGAAAGAGAAGCATTCAAGGAAGGCATTAGCTAGTTGTTCAAAGCTAGAGATGCTATGTCTAGGTAGCTGATTATACCACTCTAAGGCAGAACCCGAGAGTGTTATCACAAATGTGCATAATAGCAAAGCATCATTATTTTGGAGTTGAAAGCACAAGTTCATGAAACTTGTGATGTGCTCTTGGGTATCCTCATCCCCTTTAAATTTGTCCAACTTTGACATTTCGAAATGCTCAGGGTAAGTCGGACTAGGCACTGATGGATAAAGGGGTTGGTTATACAATTTTCTCAATGTGGGTTTTTGATAAACCACACCTTATTTCTTGAGTGAATGGATTCACTCCATGAGAACTTTGTAGGCCTATGATGAGATAATATCATCCTCCTGAAGAGATCTCTTAGGAGAAGTAGGTGGAAGGTTTCAATTTGAATGAGTTGGAGGATTTTGATCATCCCCCAAGTCTTCACAAGATGGCTTAGGATATGTTTGGTCCTATTCATCTACTTCCATCTCTTCATAACCCTCATATTCTAGTAGGTTTGGCACTAGGTGCTATCTTTGCCAAGAATTATGGAGAGAGGCATGAAGAGGATGGGTGTCTATCGGTATAATAGGTAACTCTTGATGATGTGCAGTGCACCTCAAGGTGAATTGTTGCCTATAGGTAGTAGGTGTGGGTACCTCATCATGAGCTACCCTACATGATTGTTCTTCATGTAACTTTTATTTGAGGATTCTTTCCTCATGTAGTTTGTGTTCATACAAACATTGGTGATGCAACCTTTGTTGCTCTGTATGCTCATGGTCTAAGCACTCTTGCTCATGACACAAATTCTCCAATTGAGATTAGAGCAATTGCTCTCTTTGACTAGCATTAGGTCGAGGTAGTCGATCTATATGATCTGATGTGTAAGGTTGATGACTTCTCGTCTTGATGAGAGGGGTTTTAGCTATTTTGATTCTTGCAGAAGGGACAACTACCCTCTTACCTCAATCAATTGAGATTGCATTTACTCTGTGTTCAACCCTAGGGGTTATATCCTCATGTAATGATGGTGCAGGAGTATGGCATGTTCTTATAGAACACTCATCATGCTCATGTGTAGGATAAACTATATCTTCATCATGCCCACTCTCAAAATGAGAATGTGTGGAAGAAGGGGCTCTACGGGTTGCATTTGGACCATACCTATCTAAATGATTTAACTTGTGAGTCTTCCAAGGTTGGTCAGGAGGAGTATCTCCCCCATATCGACTAAGCAAGGGCATGTACTCTATCCCAAGATCTAAAGTGTTTGTAGATCTATGGGGTACATGGATGCATGGAACCCCTCTATTAGGCCCCTCATTGGGCAAATTTTATCTAGAAACAACATGTGATGAATGAGGTCTAGAAGGATCCTCATCATGGTCATGAGGAGTTCCCATAGGAGTCCTCCTAGTAGGGGTCTCTCGATGAGTGGATCCTCCATGGGTAGAGTTATCTCCACAAAGATTGCTTGAACATCATTCAGGTAAAGCTAGGTCATGTGGGCTATATCTGAGGTGTTTAGAGCCTTCTCATGCATTGCTAGTTGCCTCATATTGGGACTAGGTATGGCTTCATGTAGTGACCATTTTAATTATGATTATGTATGTGATTAGGAAATAAACAATGTATACAAATTATTATCTCATTTAAGAATTAATTGTGTTTCCTAAAACTAGCTTGTGTGTTGTAATTCATTGAATTTCTTGCCTTGCTCTTGTTCGAGTTTGAAAATGTTGATGTAATGCTCAATGTTTAAGGGTTTTCACTTGTATGCTCTCACACACTAACCTGGTGATGAAGTCAATATTGTGAAACCCACCAGGATATGGAGATGAAGCCCATATTCAATGAGGGAGCACAGGTCCTACTAGTCCTCACCCAGTTCACCGTGATTAGCGATACACCTTTCGAAGAAGAGTGCGTGCAATTTTTCATGGCTACGATGGTTCTTGGAGCTGGCCTTGGCCAAGAATGGGGTTCAAAAATCCATAATACAAGCCAAAAAGGTGGTGATGAAGGCCACCATTGGTCTTGATCAAGCGGTTGGATGTCACTTCCAACTCACTTGATGTTAAATTTGCAACGTGAAGTGTGTGTGGTTCCTTTTAATTCATGCAAAAGAAAAATGCAAAATAGAGCATACGATGAATTTTCACTAATGCATAAGGTACATTTCAAATTCCCAAATATGAAGATAAAAATATTTTATTTTTAGAAATTTTGAAATGCAACCCTAAATGATAATAGCCTTTAAGCAGGCCACATGCAGGTAAACCCTAACAAACAATTTATCAAGGGTTATCTCTATGAAAAATGGTCTACAATAGAGGCCGTCAGACATAGAGTCGATCAAAAATGTGGGTCATTGTCTCCTGGGGTGGCTAACAGTAGAGGCCATTGTTCCCAAAAGTGGTTGCCAACAAACAAATAGAAACTTAAAATTTTCCTTAAATTTCTCTAGATTTTCTACTTAAAAATTAATATTCTATCTTTTTTCTAGTAAAACACAGTGAAATCAGGCTCAAAAACACTTACATGTGTAGCCATCATTTGAATAAGATGTCATAAATCTGGTTTTCTAATTCTACTTTGAGGCTATCAGAGATCAAAGTGACAATCCTATTGACCGTTAGAGCTGATGGCAATGGACCATTGTTAACCACTCCTACTCAGAATGGTGGTACCTACAAATGCAAAAATCAAGAAAACAACAAGTTAGCAATAATTTTTGGAGATTGTGGGAAGAGTCCCACATGTGATCGCCACTATAGAATTGATAAAATATCTAACATCTACATAATGTAATAATGAAATCAACTTGATAAATGTAAATTCATGTAACCATCATAACAAGAAAATAAAGAAATAAATGGGCCCTTCTCATTGATATTCAAGAAATGTTTTACAACGGGTTACAATAGATCCCTCTTAGGGATTCACCAAATTGATACAAAATTACAATAAATATTCAAAGAGTAGGTGTTCTCCAAAGATCTCTTGTAATCTCCTAAACTAATTATGGAGGGTTTCCCTAGTGACCTCCGCTTGATGATGCCAAGAAGGATGATCTTGATGATGATATGCTCCTAATAAGGCCTGTAACCTGCACACATAAGCACCTACAAAGCATCAATAGCAAATGTAAAGCCTCTCAAGATGAGGCCTATTTCTTGATAATGCAAATTGGAAAGCAAATGCATGGAATAACAAAGAATTGTGTGAAATAATAAGCAAATGCATGAAATACTAAAAGAATTGATACTAATTTATGTTAATAATAGAATTGAAATCAACTAAGACTAATTTAACTTGAAAAGACAAGAAAATTAGATGTCACAGGAAGGCCATATTTGATTAGAATGGTTGGCTCTATTCACCATCCTCAAGACTTGTGGCTGCACCTACGAGCCATTATCAAGAACAACGACCTCCAAAAAGAGACTTTGTTCTTTGAGCTCGATGCATGGTGATGATCAATTTGACTACCAAATTGATGTTCAAGGGTCTGTCTCTTGGATACATAGTGAAATTATGGAATATTAGCTCATAATCATGGTGAATTGATGATTGAACAATAAGGAGATTTATCCTTCAAGTTCCAATGCACTCCATGGTTGTGAATGCAAACTTCATGATGCAAATTCAGTAGCACCTTGATGCTTATGAGATATTTCTCTCTGATCAAAAAAGGGCAGCACTTTGTTACGTCCAATTAGGGATCAATTCTACTTCCTTTATGTAGTTTTGAGGTGCCTTACATAGACTTACCAAATTGGAATCCTAGATTGTTGAAGAAGCCAAGACCAAGATTTGATAATGCCTAGGGAGACCAGGCATCGCTTCTAGAAGGTTCTAGCATGTAACCATCCAAGAACAGTTGCATTATAACTGATTTTACTTGACTTAAAGAGCCTGATTTCATTACAAACTCGACCATCATGGCTTAGAATGGTGGGATTGAATGCCAACCTGAATCACTATGGTCATGATGGGGCCATCGTCACGATGATACCAAAGTCATCAAGGGACATCACAGCTCAGGATGAGATAGGTAAAGTTGCCCCTATTTGTGTTGTTAGAACAACTGCTAGGTCTTGAGAAGACCCAAAATTAGTCATATGGCCTAAAAATATGTCCACATGCATAGCCTCCTCAACATGACGTGTTGTAGGTTTCTATATATATTATTTTATTTTGTTTGAATTTTTAATTATATTTACTAATTAATTTGTATGTTCTTTATATATATTTTATTTTATCCCATGTTATTTTACAAACTCATAAGAATAGGCATACAAATAATTTCTTATCCACCAAATAATTTAATAAAGAATGGCTCCCATGCCTTTGGCACTTTCATTGCCATCAAAAGTTCAAACATTTAACTACAAAGGCAAGGAACACACAATCCAAAACATTCACACAATGCAAGTTAAATATGTCAAATGCACCTATATGGATGCAACCTATGAGCCATGGTGATATTTCACATTACAATCATATCTCACTTACCTTATTTTGTCGACCTTCTTTTATCTATTGAAAGTATGTATCCGGTCCTTCATGCACAACAACCATTAGCAGTACCACATTCTAGGAATAAAAGATGAGTATAATCCATCAATTCATCTACAATCAATAGTTGTACAAGGAGGGTTGTTACATCCTCCCCCACTAGAAATAAAAAGTCCCTATGTTTTAATGCATATTTATGCAAAGCAAAATATATGTATTCATTTATGAATCCATCAGTACATATTTCCATACATAAATCATATAGAATTCAAACATGTTCATATAATTAACTCTACATAATATTTCATATTTACATTCAACCATAGATCTATACATTAACCAAAACATATTCTAAAAAATAATTATATTCAGTAGTCTAGATATACATCCATAAATTAATATAGTAATTTTAAAATATTCATATTCACTCAAAAAGGAAAGGAAATTGTTTCTTCATGTCAACCACTACTCCCATGTGGTATTTCTATTCGAGCATTGGTCCCACTAGACTTGACATTGATCAATGTTTCTCCTCCTCAAGATCTTGGTTCTAAAACCAAGTATTCTGACTGGATGGACTTCAATCTACAAAGGGTTTGACATATGCAAGTTATAAACATCCCAAATATGATTAGGATGAGGGATGTATTTCCTAAGTATGGACACATGGAAGATATTATGGATTTTTTATAAACTAGGTGGTAGAGCAAGTTTGTAGGCAATAAGACTTATTTTTCCTATAATTTCAAATGGACCCATAAATCTAGGGTCAAGTTTAGAAGATTTAATATAAGTATTTGTAGGTTTCACCCTCAAGAAGACTCTATCTCCCATGAAGAATTTTCTTGATGTTCTTTTAAGGTCCATGTAGCTCTTTTGTCGATCTGTGACCTCCTTGAGCTTTTGGTTAATTTCTTTTAACTGTTCTTCAATTTCCTTTATATTATTTGGCCCAATCACTACTCGATCCTTTGAATTGTACCAATATGGAGTCCTACCTTCTCCCGTACAAAGCTTAAAATGGGACCATATATAGTGAAGCATGATAGCTATTATTGTAAGTAAATTCAACTAGGTACATATAATCTTCCTATTTGATTTGTTGGTCCATATAGTACATTCGTAGCATATCTTTTAAGATCTGATTCACCCTTTCATTCTATCCATCTATCTTAGGATGATAAGAAAACTAATATTAAGTTTAGTTCCCAAATCCTGGTGTAAAACTTACCAAAATTTTGAAGTAAAGCAGGAATTCCTATATGATATTATAACTTGTAGTCACACTATCTCCCTAGCAAACTTATTTGTAATAGTAGGTGCATCATCTTGTACATTACCTTGTATAAAATATACAAACTTGGTTAATTTATCTACTACAACCAGTATTGCATCATACCTAAATTTAGTTTTAGGTAATCCAACCACAAAGTCCATTGATACAACCTACCACTTCTGTGTAGGAATATCATCAGGTTCCAAATGACTTGCTGGATGTACATGTTCTGCTTTGAATTTTTGACATTCCAAACACTGAGCCATAAAATAATTAATATCTTTCTTCATTCCTAGCCAATAAAAGTACTTCCTTAAATTATCCTGCATCTTCGTCCCACCTAGGTGTGCGAAATAAGGAGTATTATGTGCCTCCTTTAGGATAGTTTCTCTAAGTCCACCCAAATTCAGAACAACTAATCTATTTCTGAAGTATAACAAATAATTCCTATGTATAAAATATATGTCCCCACTAGGTTCTTGCTCGATCTGAGCTTGATATTTTATACAAAAATCATCTCTCTATTGCATTTTCTTAACCTAGTCTACCAAATCATAATGACACTGCATCATAGCAGTAATATGCCCTCTTCTACTCAAGGTATCTACTATTTTGTTTTCTTTACTTTTGATGTATTCGATTTCAAAATTATACTCTGTTAGAAACTCCATCCACTAATGTTATCTGGAATTCAACAAGAGTTGAGTAAATATGTACTTTAAACTTTGATGATCTATTTTGAGTTTAAAGGGATTCCCAAGTAAATAATACCTCCAAATCTTAAGAGCATGCACAATAGCCGCCAACTCTAGGTCATGAGTGGCATAGTTTATTTCATGCCTCTTAAGTTTTCATAATTTTAAGTTAATGACCACTTCTTTTGGTTCAGGACTCCTCATAATCCCTCAGTGGATGCATTAGTGCACATTGTGAATCTCTTAAAAGGATTAGGTAACTAAAAAATTGGTGTGATCATTAAAATCTCCTTTAAAGTTTGAAAGGCTTCCTCATACTGATCTATCCAATTAAAAGCCTTTCCTTTTCTTTGGATATTAGTGATAGGTTGAGAAATTTTTGAGAAACCCATGATAAAACATTTGTAATAGCTTGTCAATCCCATAAAACTATACACCTCAATTACATTAGTGGGTGCAAGCTAGTTAACAATAGCTTCAGTTTTCTTCGGATCAACAACAATCCCTTCAGCAAAGACTATATACCCCAAGTATTATACCAAAGGAGTATAAAATTCATATTTTTATAGCTTCCCATACAACTAATTTATTCTAAGGATCTCAAGTACAACTCTCATATGTTGGTCATTTTTTTCCTTTTTCTGGGAATAGATTAGTATGTCATCAAGGAATACGAGCACAAAACAATCTAGCTACTCTAAAAAAATTATTATTCATGAGATTCATAAATTTAGTTGGGTCATTAGTCAACCCAAAAGGTAGGATAGTAAACTCATAGTGTCCATACCTTGTCCTAAAAGTAGTCTTATGTGTGTCTTCTTCTCAAATTCTCAACTGATGATAACCCAACTTGAGATCAATTTTTGAGAAGATAGTAGCTCATTTCAACTGATCAAAAATATCATCTATTTTAGGTAATGAATACCTATTATTTATGGTAACCTTTTTGAGCATTTGATAGTCTATGCACAACCTTAAGGATCCATATTTCTTCTTAACAAAGAGAATAGGAGCACCCCATGGTGACACATTGGGCTTAATAAGCCTCTTCTCTAACAGATCTTGAAGTTGTGTCTTGATATCCTGCAACTCAATAGGAGCCATTATATATGGTAACCTAGCAATTGGTGCATCTCCAGGCAAAATTTCAATTGAAAAGTCAAATTCTCTTTGGGGAGGTAGACCTAGTAAGTCTTCAGGAAAAACATCCTTGAATTCACTCATGATAGGGTACTTTTGGAAGATATCAGAGTTAGCTTTAGTTTCTTCTTTCTTGTTCATATTGACCACATAAATAATTTCCTTTTTCCTTATTACTTTCTTCACCTACATAGTTTCCAATAAGTGTGGTCTAACAGAACCATGGTCACAATGAATTCTAACTCACTGATTAGATTCATTTGTGAACTCAATCCACCTATGTTCGAAAGTCAATAGGACTTTGTGGAATTTCATCCAATATACACCAAGAATGATGTCAAAGGCATGCAGAGGATCCACATACAAGTTCTAACTAGTTTTACCTTGGTGAAAAGTAATATGATGGTCAAATAAACAATGATTAACTAAGTAGGTTTGCCTTGACCCATACTCTACCTTCTACCCATTTGACAAAAATCCAAGTTTTTTTGGTATGTCCCTCACTAAACTAATAGAAATGAAACTGTCAATAGATCCACTATTAATAAAAATGCATACATTCTTATCATAGATTCTACCATTCAAGATAAAAGTACTAACTTATCCATTGAGTATACGACTACATGTTGCAAAGATTTGGTGGGCAGTCTCCTTTGGTGCCTTCTTACGATATGCTCTCTGAGGACACTTGTTTGTAAAGTGGAGGCCTCCACAAACATAACAACCATATGGAGGATCTCTACATCTCCTATTCTATGGTACAAATTCCTTAGCCTTATCCTGATATGGTGGTCTCTGTTCGTTTCTTCTTGGATACCCTTTACCATACCTTCTAAAATTATTGTCCTAAAAATTACTTTGGTTTTTGTTTACCAACTTGGTTTGATCCTCTCCTTTAACCTTTTTATTTTTCTCTTTATCCCATTTCATGAATCCTATGCTCTTTCACTTCCTAAGTTCATCCTTATCTTTTTTAGACAACTTTTGATACTTGAAATATACCTTTTTGGCTTCTTGATTTGTTTCTTCATGACGATCTAAATGCTTTGGAATATCTTCACGGTTAAGCAAATTGACTACAGTTATGATCTTGGGGTGAAGTCCTAAAATAAAATTATGTGCATTCATATCTTCCTTGTTCCCATACTTGAGCATATACTTCAGAATTTGGATGAACTTTTTGTGATATGTCCGGATAGTCATTGTTTCCTACTATAGATTGGAGAACTCAAAAAAATTTCTATATAATATTACCTAGTTAGGAATCTCTTTCTAAATTATTTTACAAAATTCTCCCACTTGAGGTTTGTGGATTCAATGTCCTTTACCTTCTTATAGGTCTTCCACCAATCTAAAGTAGCTCCTACCAAATTTAAGACAACCCATGTAGTTCTAGATTCATATAACAAAGGTATCATGTAAAAGTATGACTAGACTTTCTGCTACATCTCCATCATCCTTACCATTAAATTTTGAAATCATGACCTTCTTCAAGTATTTTGCCAATTCAACTCCCATTCAGACCCTATTAGTTCTCGCAGACTCATTGGGTGCTTTCTCTGGTTTACATCCAAGTTTCCTACTCTTGGTTAAGTTCTTTATCAATTTATGTTGTTGGACTATTAGTTCATGTTATTGAGCCATATGTGCTTTTTTTTGTTCCATTTTCTCTTTCTATTGTTCCATATGGGTTTGTAACAACTAAACTACTTTTGCTAAACTTTCATCTTCCCTAGTAGATTCATTTTTTGGAGGTTCATTAAGTAGTTTTAGTTGTCTTTCCCTTTGAGGACCTTCTCTTCTAACCCTTGTATGCAACCCTTTCGAAGGTCTAACCATGGATTCTTCCTTCCCAACTAGTGTGGAATTCCTCGAAGATCCACCTCACAAAAGTTGCAATATTAGACCTATTGACAAGGGAATTATGTTATTTGTTTGTTTTGGATTTAAAAAAACAATATACAAAGTTATACAAGGATCATATATTGCTCTCATACCACATGTAACAACCCAAGTCTACTCACCTGGTTGTACCATTCACATTAGCTCATTAGTTCATAGAATTTGTTTTTCCTAGTTACTCTCATAGTTCAACCTAAGGGAAAAGTTTCCAAGTTAATTAATTTGATGTTCACTCAATATTTTTATCTAGTACAAGGCATAGCATACCATATTTTGGAATCAAGACTACTATAGGTAGTCTCCCAAGTGGATGATATTAGCCAAATCTCATATAAGGTGCTATTTTATGGATATATCTACTTATTTATCATCCTCTTGCTTTGGCATATGTGTAAATCCATGACTAGGGTTATACTCTAGGGCCCATAACACCTAGAGGGTGGATGCATACTCTCTCCATCCCTTAGCATGATGAACCTCTATCTAACTCAATTGACTTATTCAAGACTTAGCATGCAAGGGGTTAGCGTACCTATACCTAGTACCTATTTGATTATCCACTAACCTACAATCAGTTAAGGTCATGTCATTACCTTGACTCTAAACTTGGTATACTTGACCATTCATGACTCACGTCTGATTGTACCATACCAATCATCATGGATTAGACTAGTTGCTTGGTTGTACTAGTCCCTTACTAGTTAGAAATAGTACAAGGTCCTATAACTATACCTCCTGAACAACAACCTAAAGGGAACGTTCCATACCTGATGCAGGAGCATCCAGTGGTGTAAGAGTGATCTTGCATCATCCAAAATTTGTATTAATTTTTATTATGTTCTAATTTTTTTTAGTTTTTTAGGGGTATGTATGAATTTGAAATTGTACCCCAAGGAGCGAAATGGAAAAATAGACCTAATGGTGAAATAATCACCCCAATATCCTGAGCGGTTTGGGAGATATGTAAGTTTTATGGTGAAAATCCTGCCAATATGGTGAAAATCCTACCACTAAAACTTAAAGGTAAGATTTGAAGGCCTTAGAGGTCTCATAGAGGGATGCAAATTGATTGTAGTACCGATTACTATGTTGTTGTAGATATTTTTGAGATATTTCTAAAAAATGCACTAATAGTCAATCCGAGCAACGAGCGAGGAGTTATGACCCTAGGAAGTTTTACCTCTAAAATTCAAATTTCAAATGAATTATCCTAGGCGAGAAAATGGGAAACATGGTATTATAGGGGAATTTCAAAATTTTAAAGGGTATTTTGGTCTGTATCTCCATTTTTTTATGAAAATAATATGAAATATCTGGCTCCTATTGCAATTTCTCTATTTTTTAGAAGATTATTTATGATTTGTTTATCCAATTCTGCATAAATACCGTCCCTCGTTACTTTCTCTTCTTGACCCATATCATCAAGAAGTGATCATTCTTGAGTCACAAGGGTTAATAGCCTATAACCACTAGTTTGGGTGCTTGTGATTCATTATCCTCCTCAAGAATACATTTATTCATTCTTCATCATGATTTCAGGTAAAGGCTTAAGGTTCGCTAGCAAGGTTCTATTTCTTTTTAAGATAGTTCTTGCTCTAACTAGTTTTCAAGTTAATTATCCTCATTAAATTAGATAAATTTCACCAAAATTTACAAATAAAAATAACTTTATAATATATAATTAATACCTAAACTATCTACTCTAATAATCTGACCGATTACAAACTAGGCATTCTACTATAGCAGAATCTTTATTTTTGAAAAGAGGAGCTTATGGATTCTATTCATTTATTTGATAAAGATTTCAAATTCGCATAAACAAAACCTAACCTCCATTTATTATTTATTTCTACTACACTACATTTACTAGACTTCCAATCATTAGGTAGCTACATTTTGCAATTTTAAACCTTTGAATTTCGATTCTCCAATTATAAAAAGGCTTTTAAGATGGTTTATTAATTGGTAACCAACTCTAAGTTACAAATGCTATGTGGTCTCTTAAAATAATATGATGAGTGTTAAGAATCCTTAATATATAACTTTGAAACTTCCTATTGGTATTATATCAGTAAGCAGGTTTAATAGGAAACGCGTCTTTCATGATCCACATGATGGTTTACATCTAACACAATGACTCATGCATTTCCAAAAACTATTTGTAAGGATATTTTGGGTTCCCAGTCTCTTTTCACTGCATGGATAATGCTCAACAAAATATGGGGAAATTAATTACTCAAATGTCCCCTATTTGCGTTAATAAATCAGTCATTCAATTTACTGTTTGAAATTAAGAAGTGTTTATCCCAAAGTATATCCACCATAACATGAAAGGAAGGGTCCTATCTACAATTATAAGAAAGTCATAATCATAATTAAATCATTTTCTAAAACATTGTAATCAAACAGGTTTGAATCTACTCGCATGCATGATTCAACCAAATTATTTTTTAATAACAAGATGAAGTAAGGTCACCTAAGCATTCATTTTATACACTCTTTATTCACTAAAATATGTCCGAAGATTGAGGTTATCATTTTATAAAAGTAAAATATTTTCTCAATTAAAAAGAATTATATATTATTCTCATGACGACAGATATATGTAATTAAAATTTCAGGTTCCTCATATTAACCATTCATAATGTGAAAAACTTTATTTACAGCATATTCATAATCATCGAATCAAAATTAACATAGTTTTGGGTCTAAACGTAATTCTATAGAATTTAATGATAAAGATGTTCTTCCATTAAAGGTATGGTCATGGCGAACATGTCCTATCCGTGGTTACATGCAATACTCAAACAACCCTTCTACATGCTATCTAAGGACTTAATTTAATAACAATTAAATAGTTTTCTAACTACAATAGCTACAAAATGTCTCATCCAAAAATGTTACATTGGGCCTCATATAGGGGTTAATAATTAAAGAAGTTGGTTTAACAATTGATAGATAGTTTTACAAAAAAGAACTATTTCTCATTGGATCTACGTAAGATCCTATTACACTATTCATAGGTATACATTACAACAATTTATTCAACCACGCCTAAGTCAACTCAATGATAAATTACTCTTCCAAAGAAGGACATCATGCGACTATAGACAATGAAGATATTTTGGACTACAACTAAGTAACAGTTTTGTTTAAAAATACATCTGATGATGCAAACTTGGGTACATATTTCATATCACCAGAGACTATCTTAATTAAGGCAATATTTCCCATTACACTTGAACTAGGTCTCCAGTTTGACATTGTACGATGATGTGCAACCACCACATTGCAGTTAAATAGAATCTGTACAGTTTATCCAATTTCAAATTTACAAGTTGCTTTATAGGGAATCAAAATGGCTCCAAAGCTCTACATATGCAACTACCATGTCATGCAATTTTAATATTTTTTCCAAATGCATTCATTTCCACCCAAACATGAATACATATCATTCAACTAAATTCCTTTCCCAAATTGAAATCATTTTCAAATCAATATAATAAATCGTAGGTACTCAACTAAATTTCTTTTCCTAATTAAAATCATTTTGAATCATAATTACAGTATAATGATTCAGAATCATCACAACCTCATTATGCATTGATTTAATAGTCCAAGAATCATTTAGTAAGAACTAAAATTGGTTTTGAAAATGTTAAAGGAAATATTTAACCTTTGCATTCCTTTTTCTTTAAAAACAACATAGCCAAATAGAGAAGAATGATTTCCAATTATATTTTTCAGCATGAAACAAAGTATAGTTATACACATGCATTCCAATATCAAGCATCTCAATTCCACTACATAATATCATATTTATTTTTAAAGGAAAGCACAAGTAAGTAGGTAAACAAAAATATGACCTATAAATTACAAATTTGTAATTTCGTATTTTCTTCCTTCTTCCAATCAACCCTTTTCATAGTCATGCACAAGCAAGATGTCAATCCACACTCACACAGCCATCCCTCCAAATGCCACACATAAAACATAAAACAATCCATATAACCTCCCCAACCTTTCTTTTCACTTATGGATTGAGGGAAAATAATTACAATAGGTGGTTCTTACATGAAATCTCATACCACAACTCTGCCACCTCGTGACTCCACTATGTCCTTTAAAAAATGGAAAATATTATGTATATATTTATTTTATTTTATTTTATTTTATTTGAATTTTTAATTATATTTATTAATTAAATTGTATGTTCTTTATAATTTTCTTTTATTTAATCCCATGTTATTTTACAAACTTACAATAATAAGCATACGAATAATTTCTAATCCACCAAATGATTTAATAAAGAATGGCTCCCATATCTTTGGCACTTTCATTACCATCAAAATTTTAAACATCTAACTACTTAAAGGAAAGAGCACATAATCCAAAAAATTCACACAATGTAAGTTAAATATGTCAAATGCACCTATATGGATGCAACCTATGAGTCGTGGTAATATTTCACACTACCATCATATCCCACTTACCTTCTTTCGTCGACCTTCTTCTATCCTCCAAAGGTATGTACCTAGTCCTTTGTGCACAAAAACCATTATTAGTACCACATTCTAATAATAAAAGGCAATTATAATCCATCAATTCATATACAATCAATAGTCATGCAAGGACGTTTGTTACACCATGCCTTTTTGGGAGGTCCTCTATTCCAAAATATATGAACCTTAAAGAGGTCCTAAAGAAGTAGGAGCTAAGGAAAAAAATAATGCATGTCATGCTATAGATTTTAGGCCTAGATCCCAAAAATCCCAAGCCTACACCATTATACTTGACCCTGATCTATAGATATTAAATTATAGATAACTGAATAGTTGAATCAGGGGCCAACATATCAATGATACCAAAAGAGGTGGCAAAAGAACTTGGTCTACCACTAGAAAATTCCAACAAAAAGGTGGTGTAGCTAGATGGCACTCTAGTACCAATATTTGAGCTCATCTGAGACATTTCTTTGGCACTCCAAATATACCCACACTTGATGGTTCATCAAGATAGCGGTGATCAATCTCCCAACCTCATTTATAATATGTCTTTAAAGATAATTCACCACTAATATTGGAGGATACATGTCACTTGACTGGACTCACATGTTGCTCTAAACTAGATATAGGACCACGTTCAAAATCTCATCAAAACCCCTACACATGCACCATGTAGAGAAAATATCTTTTATAGGGGAGGGAAAGAATAGGCCTACTTAGTAAAAGAAGAGTTGTCAAAATCTAACTACTTCATCGATAAGTTGCACCCATATATTCTCAACCGTTACCTAGAGTAGTGGGCATCTAATACATGGAGACCAGATCCCAACAAAGCATTCGAGGCAGCCGACATGGGGTGATTTATCACCAAGTATTTTCCTCTGTACATAGTTTATGTAGAAATATATATGTAGAATAAAACTTTGGTAAGAACAATCGAAAAGTTTTTCAATGCCAAGGAACTAAGATCTTACAAGAATGGAACTTCCAACAATACCAACTACACACCCAATCAAAATATTATGTCTTTGTGAAAGAGAACATGGTATAATTTCAAAGGATGGTAGCAGAAATGATACCTCTATCTAGGACATATCCATAAGGCACCGCCCTAACATTTGTAGTGGTACACAACCTAACCTTAACCAATAATCTCCCAATGCACTCTTTGGAAAGTGTGCCTTGATATAAAACTTGTAGGATATATATTCAATGCAATAGGACACATGTTGAATTTGATAATGGAGAATAGGGATCTTGATAGTAAGATTGATCTAGAAAAGAAGATATGTTTTCATGAGTCAACACTCTAATAAACTAGAGATGTCATATCCCAAGGAGTATCACATATCAAAAGGATGAATGTTCCCAAAACATTGTCAACAAATGTAAAAAGGGTGCCAAAGAGGTTGATAAAGGGGGTTTTAAAATAATTTGTTAGCAAACCTAAAACTCCCTATGTTGTGAAGTCATGCAGACCCATTAGATAAGGATTTTCAGTATTCTCAATGGTAGCTAAGCTCAATCTTGCTATTAATAAAATCCATGGCATCCTCCTACTAACACCTAAAATGGATTTATGGTTAGTAGGGCCTATTCTTGTCTCAAGATTACAAACCTTCCCATCATCCAAATGGATAGGCTTAAATTTTTTGAATTTTCTCTCATTAGTGATTGGTTTTTCTATCCCTTGGGGCAATTACCAAGGCAACATCAGTAGGCTCCTAAGGAAGAGGAAACTTACGATCAATTTAAATGACAATAAGATCTTGAGGTGACCAAGCAAGGGATTGGTATCATCCAAGGGGACATGCAGTCTTACAAAAAAATGGACACTCAAGAAATAGGATGTGAAGTTTCCATTAACTATATGGTCTTCTTATCATACTAAGGAGTCACCCCGATCATGACTAACACATGTAAAGTCTCTAAAAATCTACAAAATCCTAATTATTTCACAAGAGGGAAGGGATATGATTCAACCTAATTATATGGAGGAAGTAGTTGGGATCATCTTAGCCTAAGGACCTATGTCGCAACACCAAAGAATAGGAAATAAATATAAGGGAATTCACTCTAGGTCCTTCACATTAAAGAAATCCAAGGGTATTCTTACAAGTAATGTGATATAAATATATCATCAGAAGAAATAGACCCTTGAAGAATACAATCAATGTAGAAGCAGCATCTCACCACTTTCATTTCCTCAAATTTTATTTTTTTTATTCCTTGTGTTTGTAGCTCCTAAATTTTGACTATGTGCCTTATGGACAAGGTAAGATGTCTATATTTTCTCCTTTAGTAGGATGAGAAACTCTGGGAATCACCAAATATGTACAAACTTTTCCCCACAATCCTATTTTAGTCCAAGCAAGACAGTTTAAAAGTAAAATAGGCCAATTCCATGCTATCAGAAGGTGATCCCCACCTCTAGTTAGAAGAAAGGATATTTTAATAAATATAAGAAATCCTAGAAGCCACATAAACCATTAGATATTCCATCTATGTCATGCACTCATCTTCCACCTAATCTAGTCGCGTCAAGGGCACCAAGGCCTGTAGACCATTTATTTTCAATCCAATGGTCGACACATTCCTTTCGATAGAGGAAAGCACCAACAAGAAGGGGAAGCTTAAATAAAAGAAAAAGGACACATGGAAACCAAATAGAAGGCCAATAAATGAAAGCACCAATTCTTCATGGAGAAGGTCCACCATTGGCCAAAGAAGGTTCCACCTCATTTGAGGACATGTGGTACTCATGCATGTGAAAATAAAAGCAGGTAAAAGAGCATTAAAAATAACATCCACTAGTGGCCACAAATCTTGACTTTCATGGTCAAGCCTATTAGATCCAATCACACATCAACCATGGACATTTTCCATCATATGTGTAACCCTACCTTGTCCACCTACACCAATAAAGAAGTTCATGTCCACCATGTTGGCAAAGTTATGCACCATAGGAGAAATACGATAGAAGAGTAATGGCACAACCACCCCAATGCAATAGCAAGGAGTCAAGTTAACCACATTTGATCATCTAGAGGTCCATAAGCTTTCATAATTTATTGATCTAGATCTAGATATCTCAAGGCTATTATCATACATATTACAAAAGGATTTATCAACTATAGGAATAGAAGATACTTGTAGGTCTTCTACACAGAAGTTCAAAGGGAAGGCACTCTCCTCTCAGCTTATAAATGGGTCTAATTTCATTTTAAAAGGTATTGGAATTTGTGTGCTCATACCTAGTACCTAGCCTTGTAGGATCTTCCTTTCACCCTTATTTACTATAGTAATAAGGGAAGCCCAAACCTTTTCTTATGCCTAGGGAGAATCAAACCCTCTAGGCCTCATTGTCTTATAATCACTTTAAGCATGTTAATAGAAGCCATGACTAATTTTTTTGTGTCCTCCTATTGACTTGTCTTGATTATTGGTGGTGTGTTTGCTTGGTTGCATTCACTAGCCATAGGTGATGTTTTTTATGTTCAATTGTCACTTGTTGTAGTCAAAAATTAGGGGCCCTAATTCTTTGGTGCATCAAACCCTTAGCTTAAGACTTTACTTTCCTATAAATCATTTAATTTCTTGTTCTTTACTTTAATTACAATTCTTTTCTTGGTCTCGGGTCATGAAGGTCATTGTGTCAAATATTTAGATCTGATTATGATCTAGGCTTTATTAAAATCCATGGAGGTTTCCCCATAGGTGATCCCCCATCTATGGTACTTCCTGTTGTTTTTCTTTACACGAGACATGGGTGCATTTGTCTTGTTTGGACCTCCCAACCCAAGTTTGGTAGGTGCATTCTAATATAAAAATAGTAGGAAAATATAAGTGATGATCCAATGAAGGAGGGAGGATTTGTCTCCCAATTATCCATGGATTTGATGATAATAGGTGTTAAACCATTGAAATGTGATGTTGATGCATTATACTTTTAGATCCAAAGGATGGATCTAGTTGACTTAATGGCAAAGGATTTGAGTTAGTTTGTTGGGGATAGTCCATGATTTAACCATCCCCTATAGAGATACCTAGGGTTTCATGATCTTCCCTAAGAAATTCCTTTGTGGTTTTCCTATGCTTATGCAAGAAGTAGACAATATAAGTTGTAGAATGGAAGACTACTCTTCCATATTCCTCTTAGATAGGTCTTAGAGGACTATCAGGTGTAGATACCTCATCTTCATAAGTGGAGGTAAGGTTCTCAAATATGGGTTGTTCATCATGACCCTCACTAGGAGGATCAAAGTTAATGGCTAACTAGTGAGTAGTATATAGGTTAGGTAGCATTTCTCAACCATAGATTTAGGAAAAGAGAGGATTAAATGGTAATTTTTTATAGATTTCATCATATAATAAAGAGAATATGATTTAGAAACCCTATATATCCTTCCCTCAAACACCTAATTCAACCTAAATACCTCAAGGGACCTACTTATATACCAAAGGTCATGATATATTAAAACTCCTCTCGATATACCCATTGGTATGTGAGAGAAAATTGATACATGGGACACCAATGATACATGAAAGTAACCTCTTAGATATGTGTCCAAGATGGTACATGAGGGACAATAGTATGCCTCCTCGTGAATCCCACTAACCCACTACAATATAATCCTTACTAGGTAGAAATATGCATGAGATACTATGTGGGTGGTTTGTGGCTCAGACTCGCTATATATCTAATATAACCTAGTAGCTTGTATAATAGTTACTCAAAGGACCATAAATATTCTTAGTATGATTATAATTGGTTATTTTCTTGTTATTTAGATTTAATGTAATCTAATCTAAATAAACAAGATTAATAATATTGATTAAAATTTGATTAAGGTTTAGCTTGGTCAAGAAAATATTGGGATCCTTTGTGGTGTTCACATTAGGTTCACAAAAATGTGAGAAGGGGAATGATACATCATGAAGGGTCTCTTAAGGGATCTGCTACAATGCTTTCTACTCTTCTACTCACCTTAAGGATAGAGTAATTTTGTGAGATTAAGTTTAGGGTTTTTTAGATTTAGTTGGAGAACACCTATATTTCTCCTAAGATTTCCTTTGATATAACTTAACATTAATTTAGTCCTAGTTAGCTATAAATGCATCAGTCAATGTAACATACAAGATCTAATGAAATAAAATAATTTTTCTTTTGATAATGAAGTAAATAGATCTTTCTTTTCAATACCAATGGTTCAAGAAGGATTATGCAATAAAAAATCTTAATGCAACTATATGCAATTTTTCTTTAATGATAATAAGAATAAAGATAGTCCCTTGAAAAATGATGCTAACTCATTTCTTTTCTTTCCCTTTATCTTTAATAAAAAAATAGAAATATAGATATAGAAATAGAAATGGATGTAGAGTAGATAACAAACAATCCTATGCTCTAAATGCTAAAACAAAAGGGTTGGTATCCAAAAACCTAGTTTTTCTACCATAAAGACAAAAGCACTTTGGGTCTCATGGTAGTGTCATCGATGCTACTACTTTCTTGTGGTATTTTTGTTCACCTACAAAATAGACAAAAAATTATGGATCAATAGCAAAGAGGTTTTCCTAAGCTAGAGGAGAGTATGTGGATCCCTTGACTAGCATCAAACCCTTGTATAAATATTATATGAAAAATTGTAAATGATAAAAATAGTGACTATGTGCTTAGTGATAAAAGCACCACTAGGTGAGCAATAGACCTATCATTGATTTTTTTATTGGCAATGCTTTCACTTTCTATGATTGTGACTATTTTTAACATAGATAATAATAGCACCACCAAACCTATAATTCAACATCACTTTTACCTATGTGTATAAAAAAATGATGCTTAGGTGATAAAGTTATGATTTTTGTAAGTGATGCAATGAGGGTCCCCAACTAGGAGGTACAAGAGCCTTGATATATCTAGTAAGACAAAATGATTGCTAGGAGGTACAAGGGCCTTGATATATCTAGTAAGACAAAATTATTGCTTGTGGAAAATGCAATCCAGTGATGTACAAATACAAGAAAACAACTAGATGTAAATATGATGATCAAAAGCAAATTTAATAAGCTATAAAACATAAGATTAGATATCTACAAATGAAGAGAATAACAACTAAGAAGGGAAGAGAGCACAACCCCAAACAACTTCTAGCTCTAAGATGCCAAGGTTGATATCCTCTTCTATTGATTTGAGCTTGCTTGGTGCTTGGAATATTTGAGATCTTGAGATGCTTGAGAGCTTGTTGCCTTCAAAATATCATGGCATAATTTTTCCATGCTTGGATATTGGTTGATATCAATTATGACAAAGTTTTTTTAGTACAAAAGATGTTATGAATTAAGTTCCTTAAATGTTAGTTTTATAGGAATTCATGGCTTGAAGTTGATAGTATTTGTGAAGGTAAGATTTTGAAATGGGTTTTAGATGCAATTAATGGATGGAGGATAGAAAACTATAAATATTGGGATTTGGATCTCTGGTGGGATTGTAAATCAAACTAATATGATTAGGTCCATTTATGATGGGCAATGTGGAAGGTACTAACTATTATTTTTTTCATTGTTGACTGAAAGCCAGTAGCACTATAGGAAATAGCATTAACAATGCTAATGCTCCAGTGCTCTTTACAAAATAACCATTGTTAGTCAAATTGTGTGAAAATTGTCAAAATTTCAAATTGCACAAAATTGCTACCAAGAAGCAAAAGTATGTCAGTGCTTTCACTCATGTCCTATTTCTTTTTCTTATAGAGTAATAAATGCTCCTAATTTGATCTTAGGGATGATTGATTTGGTTTAGATGCTTTTTTGGATGATTAATTAAGATTTTATCAAGTTTGAATCTCTTGACAATGTACCCAAAATTGGATGTCTACACTAATGTCCTCATTTGCATGTGTTGGCATAAACACCTTTAGAATATACTATCTATTGTCCTTGACTAAAAGCGAGAATGTTTTTCACCAAGATTTCTTTGCATGTTCTATAGTTCCTTGTTGAAGGAAATTTCTTTTGGATAGGATTTTCCCTCTCGAGTGAGACACACATGTACTTTTGTGGCAATACTGCCTCTGTTATATAGATAGTAATATCATCATAATTATCCATATGTATTCATTCAAAACACTAGCAAAGGTGTGTGCACCTTCTCTTCCCTCATTATAATGGGATCTTTAGAATCATAACCTTCTACATTTCCTTCATTCTATGGAAGGGGATCACATGGTTTTGTTAAACTTCATCATGCATACTCATTCATGTCATCTTCACTATGTTCATGTTTGTCATTCAATTATTTCAAGCATGGCATGATCCATGCCCATGGTTGTTTATACTTTGTACATTGTTGTTAATTCAATTCTTCCTTTGTTTTCTCTTTATCATTTGTTCTTTTGATCTAAACTCACTGCATTAATTATGTCAAATGTAGCACAATAATTTTGCATTGCACATAGTGCACTAAAATAACATATAGTTGTAGGAATCAAATAACCTACAAAATATGAATGTCATAATTAATCCTAAAGACAATCATTGGGTATGCATAAATAGTTATCCTATAAAGCTTCAATGTTATTTATATTAGATTGTAAAGATAACAAGTAGCACTTACAATATACAATGCAAACTCAAAGTAGTGAATATATACAAAATAAGCATTACGTGAGATTGTTGAAAATCGTATAACTACTAATACCACCCAATAGTTGCATAAATAATAAATGGAAAATAACCCTACTTTATTTATTATAATATTAGGTGTATAAAGAAAAAAATGCTCATATGTGTATGAGATATTCTTGATAATATAGTCTATGATGGCATTTAGTTGATATCATATTAGATTTGTCACCTACATATGAGGGGAAAACGATTTACTGAGTCACTTCCTCAAAGTGAAATGATTGACATGATTTTTTATTAAAAATATTTAGTCTTATTGGTTGTGGTGGAGGCATAAACATTTTTTGCTCCAAAAAAATTACAAGCCTATGTAAAATGATGAGATGACATCCATTGATGTTTAGTTTTAAGCTATTTCACTCTTTATTATCTCAAAATTGAGGCTTCAATTCTATACTAATTTCTCAAGTATTTTCATTGGATCCACTATTAGATATTTGATACTATCATTTCTTTAAATATCGTGTTTGGTAGTTTTAATTTTGATTTTGCAAAAATGGTTTCTTCCCTTTCATTTTTTTGGAGGATCTACCCTTGCCTTTCTCATCACAACCTAACTAATATTGTATTCAATTGTATCTTCTTCTCCATATTTGTAAGATCATTTGGTGTTTATGTACTTCAAGTTCCTTAAAGCATTATTTCTTGTTCCTATTTTGATAAATAAGCTAGTTTAGAATTCTCTTTTATGGTTGTCTGTTTGGTTATTATTTTATTGATATTGTTATTAAATGACTATCCACCTTTTGACCATTTTTATTACCACTATTGTTATAAATATATTCGTATATCTATTGACATGGATTTGAAATTTATCATTTTGAATATTACTTTTTTAATCCTCCTGCATTTCTTGAACCATTTCTTTTCAAAATGAGATATGGAATAATCCTAAACTATGCTCTTTTTGTAGAATATATTTATAATAGTTGCAAGGGAATTAAGGACAAGGTAGATATATTTTATGTTATCATTGACTAGGATATTGTTGTTTGACATTTACTATTTTATTTTTAATAGGTAGTTGCTTGCTTTGCATTTTTTGTAGAATCTTATCATGTATTTCTCATGGAAACCTAACTAATGCAAAGTTACTTATATAATCTTCTTGTGGCCTTTGAGTTTCTTATAACATTCTTTCTTGTTCTTCTTTTGACAAATAAACTAGTAGGATTATCTTCTATGGTTGTGGTCCTAGTTAATAATTTTGTTGATGGTTGTTATTAAATTGACTCGCCATATTTTAACCATCTTGACCACCACTTTTGAGAAAATTTAAATTATCATGTCTATTGAAATGGGTTTGAAATTTACCTCATTTAATTTGACTTCTACAATCCTCATGCAATTCTTGAACCTTCTATAATTGAGATATGGAATAAGCCTTTAAATGAGGCTCTTTTGAAGAAGCTCTTATAGTCTTTGCAAGGGAATCAATAGTGATGAGGCATATTCTCTAATTTTTTACAGCCCCTCCCATCCTCATATTCATGTTCTTCCTCGTATGCTTGATCTTCAAGCTTGTCATCCTCAAAATAATTAAATCATCTAGCATTGAATGTATTCACATTCTCCTTACTTATATTTATTCTAATCGTAGTTGATTTTAAATGTAGGGTTTTCTTGGTTATGATCAAACACATTTGAAATTATGCTTTGGGAACTCATGATGAATGGATAATAATATAAATAGATTAAAAATACAATAATATCCACTTACAAGGAAAAATTTACACTGAGTTCACCAAAGATATACCATAAGAATTTGGACAACCCTAGGAAGACAACACACTTATGAGAACAAGCTCTACTAGGACAAGCCAAATCAAATAGATACAACTTAAGATAAGCAAAAATGACAATGATTAGGTTAGAATCTAGAAATGCCATGATCTAATGTAAGGGTAAAAGGTATAGGGAAAGAATAGATAGATAAAAAAAATACTATCAATAACTAATATGTTAAAAGTATTGTGAAAACATAAGTAAAGAGGATGAAATAAGATAAACAAGATATAAAGGAGAGCATATCCTTTTGGTTAGAATAAGGACTTGATGTGGAATTGGAGCATTGATTTCTTGTTGGTGCACGTGATAATAAAAAAACTACATTGTTCCTATCAATAACCTCCACCAATGACCTTGAAAGTTTGAAAAATACAAAGTACAAACAAGGAAAAACTATGAAGTTTTAGATTATTCACCAATTGTTTAATCCTAACAATTTTTAGACCAATAAGAGGCACTATAATCAAATAAGGAGAAAAAAATAAATCTGATTGGTGAAATGTTATCTAGAGGACCTTAGAGAAAACCAAATATATGAAACATCTAGTTTTGGACTCTATTATAGTGACAACACTATGTAAAGTAAAGACATAAGGTTCTTCTATGTTGGAACTATTATCAATTTTATAGGTACTATTGTCATTATAGACCTATATAAAAAGACAAGGAGTGTTATTGTTCCATTTTGTTTTTTTTTTTAATTTTTATGATTGATTATATGGAATTGAAATGAGCTCCACCCATATTACATCATCACCACATGGTATCACAGCTTGGAATTATGCATATATTATTTGGAAATATTCAAACCTAAGTCTTCTCCTTGAAAACTGAGGAACTTAACCAATTATGTTCATACCATTTGATTAAAATGTTAAGGTTCACCCAATAGATTTGAACCTTAGTAAAAGGTGTGAAACTCTTTATTCCTTACCAATAACTCTAAACCTTATGGGCTTAAATGTTAAGATTTACCTATGGTATTTGAACCTTGGTTTATTGTTAGGACCCTATCCTAACACAACCATTGTTATGTACTTGTCTACTATGGTGTATGTTTACACCTTGGGTGCCTAGTGTGTATGGGCTCATTACGATGTAACCTTTACTTTTATTATAAATAGGAGTTAGTAGCTTGGATTCCCTCTTTATGTGGTCCAACCCTTGAGAATTAGGGTTAGGGTAAATAAGATTCTATATGAGGACATGGGTTTGAAGTAGTATATATCTCATATTTTTCTCATTTTGTATTGAAGCTTTGCTTCCAAGGGGGTTTCCCCCTCGAGGAGGCTTGTGATACTTGTTCAACTTTTTCTATATATTTTTGTTGTATTTACATCTAATTTTTTCTTGAGCCAAGGTTATGCATAAGGGGTATGCCCGAAAATGTATATATAAATATAAGGTGAATAAGTTTCGAAACTAAGGTGAATATGGTGCAAAGTCATGTATAGGCAAATGACAAATTTTTTTTTTTCACAAGAAAAAATAAAGTAGGTGAATTGACCAAAAAAAATCACAAACATACCATAAGATATAAATAATCACTAAACATGATCTGATTCCCATTCATGATCATAGGGATGATCCAAGAGAGTCAATAGGCTTCATTCAAGGGATGACTCAGGTGATTCAGGGATGATCCAAGGGAGTCAGTAGGATTTATTCGAGGGACGATCAAATTAAGTCAATAGGCTTCATTTGAGGGACGATCCAAGTGAGTCAATAGGCTTCATTCAAGGGATGACCCAGGTGCATCCATAGACTTCACTCAAGGGATGACCTTCGAATGAAGTCTACAGACTCACTTGGGTCATCTCTCATAGACATCACGCATGGCATCATCATGTTTTTCATCCATTGAATGAAGTCTACAGACTCACTTGGGTCGTCCCTCAATGAGGGGCGACCTGGGTGAGTCCGTCGACATCATGCAAGGGATGAAAGCCAAGGATGACTGACATCATACAAGATATGACCATGAGAAGTCAAAATTTGAGGGATGATAGCTTGGTTTTGTGCCACGCATTGTACCCATTACCATGTGTCACAGTCTCATTGAATTCGCATGCAAATATAAACCCTTCAAAATGCACTCATGTCATTTTATGCATAACAAAAAAAAACTCCAACCTTAAAAAATTGTTTCCAAACCTCCAAAGTACTAGTAATGGTTGCAACTTCTTCCAGTCAAGGTAGAATTGCATTCAAAAACTTGGTTTGCCATATCATCTCATAAATTGTCAATGATCCCAACTACGATACAACATGGATGAGGGAATCCGAGCTGCCAGGGCTAGCCCTAATGCTCCAATTTGAAATGGACATTCATTTTCTAAATACAATTATTTAGTCCTATGAAAATCAGGAGTTGGTTGTTACAATGACGGTTAGCAGTAAAACTCTTTCTTTGTCGATGAAACCATCTGATGTGCATCAATTAACAGGCCTTCCCCATCAAAACTGTGAACACGTCCCATCAAATTTTTCTCTGACGGATGATAAAAAATCTATCTAGAGACTTACTATGAGCTCTCATCCACATCATTACAAGGTATGTCTTCCAAGTTGTAAATATTAATTTTCATTTTATCCAAACAAACTAGAATTTGTGTAAATAAATTTAGGTGTAAATTTAGGCATAAATTTAGGGGTAAATTTATGTATAGGTAAATTTAGAGGTAAATTTAGGGGTAATTATTTTTCTTTTGGTTGAAAAATACAGTTGTAACTAATAGCAATAGAAACATAAAAATCCCATTCAGTCATCTCTGTAGGTCGTCCCTTGTATTCATTCATCCCTCACATTCAGTCATCCTTGAGGTCATCCCTTGCATGATGTCGACGGAGTCACCCGGATCGTCCCTCGACGAGGGATGACCCAAGTGAGTTAGTAGTCTTTATTCGAGGGTCGACGAACAAGCTGAAGTGATTCATTTCTTTTTGCATGGGATATTTAGGTGTAAATTTAGGGGTAAATTTATGTATAGGTAAATTTAGAGGTAATTATTTTTCTTTTGGTTGAAAAATACAGTTGTAACTGATAGCAGTAGAAATTGAGAAAATCCCATTCATTCGTCTTTGGAGATCGTCCCTCGTATTTAGTCATCCCTCACATTCAGTCATCCTTGGAGATCATCCCTTGCATGATGTCAATGGAGTCACTCAGGTCGTCCCTCAATGAGGGACAACCCAAGTGAGTCAGTAGTCTTCATTCGAGGGACGACGGACAAGTTGAAGTGATTCATTTATTTTTGCATGGGATATTTAGGCATAAATTTAGGGGTAAATTTATGTATAGGTAAATTTAGAGGTAAATTTAGGGGTAAATTTAGGCATAAATTTAGGGGTAATTATTTTTATTTTGGTTGAAAAATACAGTTGTAAGTGATAGCAGTAGAATATGGCATGAATAGGGATGGGATATTGTACACTGTCACTATCATGAAAGAAATAAATCTTCCATTTTTAAGCTTTTAATTTATTTATTTTCAACTACATCTTCTTATCATGGAATTACCTTTCATAGTATTGTTGTTGAACATCATTTCATTGGAACTTGGAAATATATATTATTTACGTTTTGAATTGCATCTTATCCTTGGTCAATTGGTTGGAATGTTAATGTTGCTGAGAAATAGTATTGTAGTGGCTAAACTTAGAAACTAATAAAACCCCATTCAGTAATCCTTAGAGGTCATCCCTTGCATTAAATCATCCCTGGAGGTTGTCCCTCGCATGATGTCGACAGACTCACTCGGGTCGTCCCGCGATGAGGAACGATCCATGTGAGTTTGTAGACTTCATTAAAGGGACGACAGACACGCTGAAGTGAGTCATTTATTTTTGCATGGGATATTTAGGCATAAATTTATGGGTAAATTTATGTATAGGTAAATTTAGGGGTAATTATTTTTCTTTTGGTTGAAAAATATAGTTGTAACTGATAGTAGTAGAAACTGAGAAAAACCCCTTTCAATCGTCTCTGGAGGTCGTCCCTCCCATTCAGTCATCCCTCGCATTCAATCATCTTTGGAGGTCGTCCCTCGCATGATGGCGATGAAGTCATTCGGGTCATCCCTCAACGAAGGATGACCCAAGTGAGTCAGTAGTCTTCATTCAAGGGACAACGGACAAGCTAAAGTGATTCATTTATTTTTGCATGGGCTATTTAGGCATAAATTTAGGGGTAGATTTATGTATAGGTAAATTTAGGAGTAAAATTAATGGTAAATTTAGGCATAAATTTAAGGGTAATTATTTTTCTTTTGCTTGAAAAATATAGTTGTAAGTGATAGCAGTAGTCTACGGACTCACTTGGGTCGTCCCTCGTAGACATCATGCATGGCATCATCATGTTCGTAGTCCCTGGACTGAAGTCTATGGACTCACTTGGATCGTCCCTCGTCGAGGGACGACCTGGGTGATTTCATCGACATCATGTGAGGGATGACAACCAAGGACGACTGACATCATACCAGAGACGACTAGGAGAAGTCAACATTTGAGGGATGATAGCTTGATTTTGTGCCATGTGTTGTAGCCATTGCCACATATCACCATATCGTTGACTATGCATGCAAATATAAACCCTTCAAAACACACTCATGTCATTTTATGCACAGCAAAAAAATCTACAACCTTCATAAATTTTTTCCAAGCCTCCAAAGTACCAGTAATGGCTGCAACTTCTTCTAGTCAAGGTAGAATTGCATTAAAAAACTTGGTTTACCCGCTCATCTCACAAATTGTCAATGATCCCAACTATGATTTAACATGGATGAGGGAATTCGATTGGTTAGAGCTAGAACTGATGCCTCAATTCTAAACAGACATTCATTTATTGAATACAATTGTTCAATCCTATGAAAACCAGGGATTGATTGTTACAATGATGGTCGACAGTAAAACCCTTTCTTTCTCGGTGAAACCATCTGATGTGCATCGATTAACAGGCCTTCCCCATAAAAATTGTGAATGTGTCTCATCAAATTTTTCTCTGACGGATGATGAAAAATCTATCTGGAGACTTACTATGAGCTCTCATCCACAGCATTACAAGGTATGTCTTCCACATTGTAAATTTTCATTTTCATTTTATCCAAACAAACTAAATTTGTGTAGGTAAATTTATGCATAAATTTAGGGGTAATTATTTTTCTTTTGGTTGAAAAACACAGTTGTAATTGATAGCAGTAGAAATAGAAAAACCCCATTCAGTAGTCTCTGGAGGTTGTCCCTCGCATTAAGTCATCCCTCACATTTAGTCATCCTTGGAGGTCATCCCTTGCATGATGTCGATAGAGTCACCCTGGTCGTCCCTCGATGAGGGACAACCCAAGTGAGTTAGTAGTCTTCATTCGAGGGACGACGGACAAGTTGAAGTGATTCATTTCTTTTTGCATGGGATATTTAGGCATAAATTTAGGGGTAAATTTATGTATAGGTAAATTTAGAGGTAAATTTAGGGGTAATTATTTTTATTTTGGTTGAATAATATAGTTGTATCTTATAGCAGTAGAAACTGAGAAAACCCCATTCAGTCGTCTCTGGAGGTCATCCCTCACATTCAGTCATCGTTGGAGCTCATCCCTTGCATGATGTCGACGGAGACACCTGGGTCATCCCTCGACGAGGGACGACCCAAGTGAGTCAGTAGTCTTCATTTGAGGGACAATGGATAAGTTAAAGTGATTCATTTCTTTTTGTATGGGATATTTATGCATAAATTTAAGGGTAAATTTATGTATAGGTAAATTTAGAGGTAAATTTTATTAGGAAGTGAAGTCACTATGCAGTACAGGAAACCAATAAAGAGGATTGTAGTAGGCCAAATCAAGCCAAGCGTCTAACCTATTAGACATCTGGGTCAGACATCTAGGCAGTAGGCTAGACATCTAGGCCAGACATCTGGGTTGCTAGATGTCTAGGCTGGTAGACGTCTGGGCTACCAGACGTCTAGGCTGGTATATGTCTAGGCTAGACGTCTGGGCTACCAGACATCTAGGCTGGTAGATGTTTAGGCTAAATGTTTGGGCTACTAGACATATAGGCTAGTAGATGTCTAGGCTAGACGTCTAACCAAGACATCTAAGACATACATCTAGCCAAGTAGACATCAAACCAAGTAGACGTCAAACCAAGTAGACGTCAAACCAAGTAGATGTCTAGAGAGACATCTAATGCAGAAGATGAACAGGTTCAGGCATTTTCCTTGGGAGAAAAAACAAACAATTTTTGGAGGCTTCCGTCGGGAGAGGAAACAAATAATTGGAGTCTTCTTTCAGCTCTATAAAAGGGATGTGATCCCTTGCATATGTATGGTTGGTGAAAACATTGATAAATGTGAATGTAAACTTTGATGAAAATAATAAAAAGAGAAGTCGCCATTACCCCATGGTTTTTCCAACACATTGCAGGTTTTCATGTAAATATTTGTGTCACTTGTGTTATTGTTTTCATGTTTTCTATTTTTGTTATTATGCTTACTCTTACAGGTGCAAAATTTGAAATTTTTTTCCTAATATCTAGTATCAGAGATAAGGTTTTGTGTGAGTGGGAGCTGCAACAATGACAAAAGGTGTAACCAAGTTCAAAATTGAGAAATTTGATGGTAGGAACTTCGCTCTATGAAATATGAATGTGGAGGATTTGTTGGTTCAAAATGATCAAGCTCAAGCCTTGAAAGGGATCGTGAGTAAACCGAGCAGCATGAAAGATGAGGAGTGGGTAACGCTTGATAGGAATGCAGTTTATACAATTTGTATCTACCTAGTGGACCTTGTCTTGTTCAATGTAGCTGAAGAGAAGACCGTGGAAGTCCTTTGGCAAAATCTTGAAAATTTGTATGAAACAAAATCAGCAAAAAATAAGGTTTTTTTGAAAAAATAGCTTTATAGCTTAAGGATGAAGGAAAGTTCATCTATTGTAGATCATTTGAATGAGTTTAATACTCTGATCAATAAAGTAATTTCTGCTAATGTGAAGATGGAGGATGAAGATAGAGCTATCACCTTACTTTGTTCCCTCCCGAAAACTTGGGATCATGTGGTGATGACCATCAGTCATTCATCATCAAGAACTCTCAAATTTGATTATGTGGTAGTCGCTTTGTTGGTAGAAGATTTGAGGTGAAAAATGTATTTGTAACCCTCAACCAATGAAGCCCTATCTGTGAGAGGTTGATATTTTGAGGGGAGTAAACAAGGTAGAAAAAAATCCAAATCCAAGTCTAAAGGATGTAAGCAGAAAGGGAAGTGTTGGCATTGTGGGAAGCTAGGACACTCCAAGAAGGACTGTTGGAAATTAAAAAATGGTGAAAAGAAAAATTAGCCATCATTTGAGGCCAATGTAGTAGATTCAGGAGAGATGGAAACACGTGAAGCCTTCTGTATCAATAATAGCAAATCGGTTTATATACCTGGGTTTTGGACTCAGATGCATCCTTCCACATGTCTCCCCACAGAGACTGGTTTGACAAATATCAATCATACTATGGTGGAAAGGTCTATTTGGGTGATGATCATCCTTTAGAAATTATGGGAAGAGAGGATATAAGGATCAGGTTGGATGATGGTAGAGAAATGATGTTATGTGATGTGCGACATGTGCCCGATTTAAGGAAGAATTTTCTCTCAATAAAAATGATGAATAAGCTAGGGCATTTTGTCACTTTTAGTAACAACTACTGCAAGATTACCAGAGTAGCTCTTGTAATAGAAAAAGAATAATCTTATGGGACCTTATATCATTTATGCGATGATATGGTGACAAACCATGTAGTAGCAGCAACTTCTGTTCAATATGCAATAATTCTATGGCATCAACGCCTAGGCCATATGAGTGAAAAATATATAAAAATTTTGCATGATAGAGGTATGCTTTTTGGGATTAAGTCTTGTAATTTAGACTTATGTGAGCACTGTATTTTTGATAAACAGAAGAGGGTTCGGTTCACTACAAGTCCTGGTAAGAGTTCAGATTTTTTACAACTTATACATTCGGATATATTTGGACCTGTCCCCACTCAGTCCTTGAATTGTGCCATCTATTTTCTAACTTTTATAGATGATTTTTTCTAGGAGAGTGTGGGTTTACTTTCTGAAGAAGAAGTCGAAAGCTTTGCATAAATTTAAAGAATTCAAAGCATGGGTATAGAAGAGTTTGGGTAAGTCAATTTTATATCTCAGGTCAGATAATGGGGGTGAATATTTCTCTAAGAAATTTAATAAATTTTATGCGTAAGAAGGTATTAAGCACCAGAATACTATACCATACACTCCATAGAAAAATAGTGTGGCTGAGTGGATGAATCGCACAATCATAGAACGTGCAAGAAGCATGCTTAGCGCAGCCATGTTGGATAAAACATTATGGTTAGAGGCTATTAGTACAACTATTTATCTTATTAACAGGTCACCTATAGTTGTGTTGGATGGACAACTTCCAGAGGAGGTTTGGTTTTGTAAGCCAATTGATTACTCTCGTTAGCGTACCTTTAGTTGTGATGTGTTTGCCCATGTACCCAAAGAAAATAGGTCCAAGCTTGACCTGAAGTTAAGCAAATGTATTTTTCTCGGCTATGGAGATATAATGAAGGGGTATAGACTGTGGGTTCCTACTACCCACAAGGTAATTATTATCTGGGACGTAATTGTTGAAGAAAAATCCATGCAAAGGAAGGAGGTACAACAAAATCCTAATGTTGTACCTATTGAAGTAGAATTGAGTGAAGACGAACATGCTGAAATTTTTTATCAACATGCAGAATAGCAAGTAGAGTGGCCATAATGATTGAGCGAAGGTGGGCAATAATATAAAAACAAATTTATTTAATTAATTTCAAATAGTTTACTCCACACCGCAGCACGCAAAATACAAGGAGTAAGGTATTTATAGGGAGGAGGAAGAGGGAGAGATAAGGGACGTGGAGGGATAAGGGAAGAGGAAGGAGGTGGAGGAATAAGGAGTGGAGGTTATGGAGGAATAAGGTGGCGGAAGAATAGGGAGGAAAATAAGAGAGAGAGAGAGAGAGAGAGAGAATATAGGGAGGGATTTTTTAAAAATCTTGCCGACATGTTGCCGACAAATTTGGGAACATGTTCACACTGAGGGCCAAAAATCTAGATATTTCTAGGCCACTTAGTCTGTAACCCTCTTCACACTTGCAACATTCTCCCCCTTAAAGTTGAGAGGACTGACTACACAGTCTCTCAACTTTATAAATTGAGCTTTAGCCATCGCTTTGGTGAAGATATCTGCAACGTTCTCCAAAGTGCGGCAAAATTTAAGCTCAACAATTTCATGCTCCACCATGTCTCGGATGAAGTGGTACTTCATATCAAAATGTTTCGTTCTGCTATGGTGGATCGGATTGTATGCCAACTGAATGGCACTGATGTTGTCACAGTAAATCCTGGTCGGACCACTTTGCTGCTCTCCAATCTCTTCCAACACTTTTCTTAGCCATAAGGCTTGAGTACTAGCATAGGTGACTGCTATATACTCAGCTTCTGTAGAAGACAAAGCTACCACAGTTTGCTTTTTGGAACTCCATGTTATTAGTCCTGATCCCAGACTAAAACAGTTCCCTGAAGTTGATTTTTTGTCATCAATATTGCTGCCCCAATCACTATCACTGAAGCCTACAAGCTTGATAGTGTTACATTTATGGTACTGGATTCCAAAATCCAATGTACCCTTCACATATCTGAGAATTCTCTTAGCTGCTTGCAAATGCAGCTCAGATGGGCTAGCCATAAATCGAGAGACAAGAGAAACAACATACTGAATATCAAGTCTGGTGTTGGCGAGAAACATCAAACTCCCAACCATGCTCCTGAAAGTGGTCACGTCAACTTTTGGTGCTCCATCATCTTTGCTTAATTGGATCCCATGTCCAACTGGAGTTGCAACTGGTTTGCAATGCTCCATAGCAAACTTCTTGATCATGTCCCGAGCATACTTATGTTGACAGATGAAGATCCTTGTATCTGACTGATGGACTTCCATTCCAAGGAAGTAGTGCATTAAGCCGAGATCCTTCATCTCAAACTGCTTCATCATGGAGCGTTTGAACTCCATATTCACTTTTTCATTACTACCCATGAATATGAGATCATCCACATACAAGCAAACTATGAGGATGTCATTACCTTGCTTCAGGTAGTAAAGGGTGGGTTCATTTCTGCTTCTGGTGAACCCAAAATCTTTAAAGTACCCATCAATGCATGAGTACCAAGCTCGTGATGCCTGCTTGAGGCCATAGAGTGCCTTTTTCAGTCTGTAAACAAGGTGCTCCTTACCTTGCTCTTGAAATCCTTGAGGTTGCTCAACATACACTTCCTCTATCAAGTACCCATTGAGAAAGGCACTCTTCACATCCATGTGTTGGATTTTCCAACCCTTGTGAGCAGCTAAAGCAAGAACTGTTTTGATGGTCTCCTATCGGGCTACAGGAGCAAATGTCTCTTCATAATCAATACCATACTTTTGTGTAAATCCTTTTGCTACCAATCTTGCTTTGTGTCTTTCAATGCTTCCATCAGCATTGAATTTGGTCTTGAAGACCCATTTGCATCCAACACACTTCTTTCCTTTAGGAAGCTTTACCAGCTCCCAAGTGTCATTGTTTTTTATAGAGGTTATCTCCTCTTTCATGGCATCTTGCCAAATTTTTTGAGTACATGCCTTCTCATAACTAGAAGGTTCAAGTTGTGCACTAGTTAACAAAGCATAGTTAACTACATCTCCCCGAGGTTCTTGGGAGTCATCATCACCATACAAATGCATATTTTCAAGTCTTTGCAAAACAGAACTCATTTCACTAGCTTGACTTCTAGTATATCTTCTTGAAAATTTTTATCCAACATCTGATAAGATGGATGATGTTGGAGAGTTCTCTTACCTCTGGATGGAGAATCAATATCCATTGGTGAGGAACTGACTGACCTTTGTGGAGAAGGACTTGGTGAAGAAGATGATGAACTGGATGTAGAATGTCTGCTTGGGCTTGGAGGAGGAGACTTCTTGCCTTTCTGTGGCGCCTGTTGAATTTGTGAAGAACCTGCATCATGAGATTCAACATCACTATAAATTTGGGGATGTCCCCATTCTCCCCCTTCATCAAAAATCACATCCCTGGAAAGTATTATCTTTCGAGTCCTGGGATTGTAGAGTCTGTAAGCTTTTGTGGTCTCACAGTACCCTACAAAAATGCATGCTTGACTCTTAGGATCGAGCTTCTTCCTCTGCTCATCAAGAATGTGTGAGTAAGCCAGTGAACCAAACACTCTGAAATGCTTGACATTTGGTTTCTTACCATACCATGCTTGGTAAGGAGTTTTCCCTTTCAAACTTGAAGTAGGGCTCCTATTCAAAATATACACACTGGTCCTGGCTGCATCTGCCCAATACATATTGCTCAAATGCTTCGTTTGAAGCATAGATCTTGCCATCTCTACAATGGTGTGGTTCTTTCTTTCAGCCACACCATTCTGTTGTGGAGTATAGGCAGCAGTGAACTGCCTCTTTATTCCATGTTTTTTACAAAAATTCAAAAATTCATTAGAGGAGTATTCTCCTCCTTTATCTGATCTGAGACACTTAACAGAATATCCACTTTCATTTTCAACTCTTGCTTTAAAATCTACGAAGCAGTCAAATGCTTCATCTTTATGCTTCAAAAAATATATCCAACACATTCTTGAAAAATCATCAATGAAAAGAAGAAAGTAAGAGTTGTTACCAATGCTCTTGGTCTGCATTGGACCACAGATGTCCGAATGCACTAGCTGGAGTGGATAACTGGCCCGCCATGCTTGCCCTTGAGGAAATTTGGTTCTAGCGTGCTTGCCCAAGGCACAACCTTCACAGACTTCCTTATTGTCCTGAACTTTAGGAAGTCCGGTCACCATCGCTTGAGAAGTTAACATCTTCAAACTGGCTGAATTCAGATGATCGTATCTCAAGTGCCACAACACACTTGGATTTGAAATAGCAACATTTGCCAATTGATCTCCTCCTGGCTGGCCAAACTTCAAAGGGAATAACCTATTCTTAGTCATTGGAACCTGTGTAATGACTCTATTACTATCATTTTTATCAAAAATGATACATTTACCCTCATCAAATAGCAACTTATAGTTTTTCTCCAACATTTGACCAACACTAAGAAGATTGTGTTGGAGATGAGGAGTGTAATAGATATCATTCACCTATTTGATGCCCTCTTTTGTTGGAACCTCCAAGGCTCCAATGCCTTCAACCGCCAATGACTTGTCATCTCCTAACTTGATGCTAGATTTGTAGGAAGAATCCAGGGTAGCAAAGAGTTCTTCTTTGCCACTCATATGATTTGAACACCCAGTGTCCAAGATCCAGGTGTCATTCAGGTTCTGATCTGACTGGCCATATGAGAGAAAGAGATTTGAGGTCCCTTCCTCTTCTCCAAAATTGCCATACTGACTGCTTTGGCTGTTGCTACTCCCTTGTGAGGGTTTTGACCAGCAGTCATGAGCGAAGTGGCCAGGTTTGCCACAATTGTAGCAAACTTGCTTTGACTTGTCACTTCCTTTTCCTCGACCTGGATGCTTTCCTTTATTCTGTTGACCACCTCTATTTTGACCTCCACCTCTGTTTGAAGATCCTCCTCTGCTTGGAGTTCCACCTCGTGGACTATTCCTGCCTCTTCCTCTTTGCTGACCTCTGCCACGACCTCTACCTTGGCCTTTTCCTTCTTGTGAAGTGAAGGCTTTGTCATCGCCTCCATGGCTAGTGGAAGGAGATTCCTGCAATCTCTCTTCATGTGAAAGGAGAGAACCAATTAGTGCATCAAAAGAAAGTGTAGTCAAATATTTTGACTCTTCAATAATGATTGCTACATGATTCCACTTAGGAAGAAGTGTTCGCAACACTTTCTTCACCACAACCTCAGGTTTAACCTCTTCACCTAGAGTGACCATTTTATCTACTACGACTTTGACTCGCACGCAGTAGTCTCCTACTTTCTCATTCTCCTGCATTCTGAGATTTTCAAAATCTCTCTTCAGTGTTTGAAGTCTGACCTGTTTTACTTGATCACTACCTTGAAAACTTTCCTTTAAAGCCTTCCAAGCATCTTGAGCTGTTACACAGGATGCTATTCTAGGAAATATACTTTTATCTAGGGCTGCTTGTAAATGGTACAGGGCAAAGGAATTATTTTTTTGGGCTTCTTTCTTGGCTTTTCTATCGGCAGCACTTAAAGCAGACCAGTCAACAGTAGAGGGTTCTGTGTAACCCTCTTCAACTATTTCCCATAAACCTTTACCTATCAACATAGTTTTCATCTTTATTGACCAGTATTCATAATCACTACCATTAAATTCAGGAATTGGGAGATTTGAATTTGAGGCCATTTCTACTACTTGAAAGCAAACTTTGATTTGACTAAAAATAGGAAGTACAAAGCAATTACAGATTCAAATCAAATCTAGATTTCTTAATTCTCTCACTGATTTCACGTTCCTCTTGTTGTGGATTGCCCAGTACTAGAGGCCCAAAATTGTCTGCAATGGAATCCTCGTCATCACTGATGATGATGATTTCAAGAACTGCTATTGGCTCGACCTCTGCTGGAATTAGGCTCAGGCTCTGGCTCTGGAGAGCATGGGGTATAGCTCTCACTGGATTGTTCCTCAGGCTCAAATGCAACTGAATCGGACTCCTCCACTCGTTGTCCAAAAATATTGTCCTCTGAGTCAGCCTCGTATCCAGAATCGGGCTTCCTCTGGTGGGCTATTACTGAATTCTGTAGTTGACTGAATACAATATGTATTCCGTCTCGCCAGACCCGCTCATCAAAAGACTCAGCTGATTCTCTCCTCAGTAGAGAGCATAGGGCATGGTAACATCCGGTTGACCGGATCATCTACTCATCATGGCAAAAAATTTAGCTGAGTTGCATATGTCAATTTTTAGGTGCTCAAGAAATTAAAAATTCCAATTTCCCTTTCCAAAAAGTTTTAAAGGTTTTCAATAATTTTATAAAGTTTTTATAAAAAATTTAATAATTTTTTTATATCTTTAATTATTTTTTAAAAAACTTATATTTAAAAAATAATTAAAAATATAAATTTTAAAACTATTAAATTAATTAAAAACTTTAATAAAAAAAAATTAAAAAAAATTAAACCTTTAATTTCGAGCTTGGAGAGGCTCGAACCGATGACCTTATATATGCCTCTGACCGCCTTAACCACTACGCCACCCCGCGGCTTTGAAACAACAAAGGATCCGCCCATATTTTATACCTTCAACGATTAACATCCAAAACAAAAACAAAAAGAAATTTGTCTCGGCAGGTTTCGAACCCGAGACCTCCACCAAAAAAGCCTTCTGCCTTTGCCAACTACGCTATGCACTCGGATGGGAGGTAAGTGCAAGCAAGGTGTAATGAAATCGTCGTGCTCTAAGTTTTTTTTTAAAAAAGAACCTCCTTTTTATCCCACATGCACTGTGAGATGGGTGTGGAGGAATTTATTAATGCAAAGGCGTGCATTAAGAATCGATTGCCTTCGGGCAATCGACCAACCAACCTTTTGCCACATCATAGGACACATCGCCACCATGTCAACACATCACCATGTCAACGCCTGCCTTGCCACCTAGTCAGCACACCATGTCAACGCTTGCCTCGTCGCCACGTACTCCTCACCACCTCAACGTACCACGTTACCTCTGCCAACTCAGCTCCTCAAGCTGCATGTCCAATATGCACCTAACACCTGGTGCCTTGAACTACATGTCCAGCTCCTGTTGGCTGCTACCTTAACCTTGCATCAGTCTCCCAGTCAGTGCCATGTGTTGCCTTAAAATTTGTGCCTCCCCACATGCACCTCGGTCCATGTGCTAGATCTGTCTCTGCGTGGACCTCCTGTCCACCTCCTAATGCACCTTGAAAACTGTACGTGGACCTTGAAAATCATGCCAAACTCCTGGTACGTTGGCTCTGATACTAGTGAGAGAAGGTGGGCAATAATATAAAAAACAAATTTATTTAATTAATTTCAAATAGTTTACTCCACATCGCAGTGCGCAGAATACAAGGAGGGTAAAGTATTTATAGGGAGGAGAAGAGAGAGATATAAGGGACGTGGAGGGATAAGGGAAGAGGAAGGCGGTGGAGGAATAAGGAGTGAAGGTTACGGAGGAATAAGGTGGCAGAAGAATAGGGAGAAAAAATAAGAGAGAGAGAATATAGGGAGGGATTTTTTTAAAATCTTGTCGACATGGTGCCAATAGATTTGGGAATGTGTTCACACTGAGCCTAGAAATATCTAGATATTTTTGTGCCTAAACCCTCTTCATATTTGCAACAACGATCACAAGACCAAGAGCCACAATCGACATATCATTGGGTTAGAAGATCTACACATCCACAAAAGTGTTTGAAAAGGTATTCTCATGTGTATCAATCCTCTTTTGCTTTGTTAACTGATGATGGTGAGCCTAGTTCATTTTAGGAAGCTAGAGAGTCTGAGAATGCAAAAAAGTGGAGGAAATCCATGGAGGAGGAAATCGAGGCACTTTGAAAGAATAAAACTTGGGAACTTGTGGATCTCCCACCTAGAAGAAATATATTTGGAAACAAGTGGGTGTACAAAGTGAAGAAGAAAATCGATGGGTTGTTGGAATGCTATAAAGCTCTCTTGGTGGCAAAGGGCTATGTGTAGAATTTAGGTGTTGACTTTAATGAAATTTCCTCTCCAGTTGTGAAGATAAATACTGTTAGAGTTCTACTTACACTCGTAGCTACATAGAATTTGGAATTGAAGCAACTTGATGTAAAGACTGTTTTCTTGCATGGTGATCTTGAGGAAGAGATATATATATGGAAGAGCCTGAGGGCTATGAAGAAAGAGGCAAAGAGAATTTGGTTTACATACTGAAGAAATCTCTGTACGGGTTGAAATAGGCACCAAGGATGTGGTACATAAAATTTGACACCTTCATGAAGAGCCAAGGTTTCAGCAAGAGTGAAGCTGACCATTTTGGATACTATAAGAGGTTTGATGATGGTAGTTTTATTATTTTGCTGTTGTATGTTGATGATATGTTAGTTTCAAGCCCCATCATGAAGAAAATCATTGATCTTAAGGCTCATTTGGCTAGGACATTTGAAATGATGGATTTAGGAGCAGCAAACCAAATTTTAGGGATGAAGATACACAGGGACAAAAAAGGAAGAAAGATCTGGTTAAGTCAAAAGTCATATATAGAAAATATTCGGTAGCACTTCAATATGCGAGAATGCTAAACCGGTTAGTACCCCACTTCTTTCACTTAAAATTATCTTCCAACTAGTGTCCTAGAACAGAAGCAAAGAAGATAAGCATGTCTCATGTATCGTATTCATCAGCAATAGGAAGCCTCATGTATGCCATGGTGAGCACCAAACCGGATATTGCCCAAGTAGTGGGAGTAGTCAGTCGGTACATGGCAAATCTTGGTAAGGAGAATTGGAATGCGATGAAGGAAGTGGATATTTAGATATTTAAGAGGCACTTTAGATGTTGCTATTTACTTTAGATCGCAGATTTGTAAGTTGTAGGTTTGGTGGATTCTTTTGGGGAGAAGAGGGGGAGAGAGCCTGGGACCCCCCTTGGGGGGGGGGGGGGGGGGGGGGGGGGGGCAACCACCAGGGTTATGCATAAGCACGAAATATCATAAATTGGCTCTATTTAGGTTTTTTAAATTTTGAAAAGGCTAATTTTGGATCCTTTCACTAGGGGCCATTCGCCCGAAATTTACGGGGTGGAAGTTTTTTGGGGTAAATTCGTCCATCGTTGATAATCATGAACCTAACTTTATTTTAATTCGTCGACCTCAAATTACATATGATTTTGATTTTCGCTCAATTCGCCTTCAAATTATAAATGATTTTATATTTCCCACCCAAATCGCCTTCAAATTATAAATGATTTTATTTTTCCCGCCCAAATCGCCTCATATACTACCCGTATATATACTATACTAGGTACCGATAAACATACATCAAAAATACTCTAACTCAAAAATAGCTCTGAAACAACGAAAAACTTGAGAAGGTTGCAGAGGAGTGACTATCGAAATAAACCGATCGGTTGTAGAGGAGTCTCCATCGGTGCAAGATGATCGATTGTAGAGCCATGTCTATCGGTATAAGTCGATCGGTTGTAGAGCCATGTCTATCGATATAAGTCGATCGATTGTAGAGCCATGTCTATCAATATAAGTCGATCGATTGTAGAGTCGTGTCTATTGATATAAGTCGATCGATTGTAGAGCCATGTTTATCGATATAAGTCGATCGGTTGTAGAGCCATGTCTATCGATATAAGTCGATCGATTAGAGTCATGTCTATCGACATAAGTCGATCAATTGTAGAGTCATGTCTATCGATATAAGCTATCGATTTAGAGTATGTCTATATAAGCCTATCATTGTAGAATTTTTGATCGATATTTATCTATCGATTATAGAGGTGTCGATCGACATTAGTCAATCGATTGAGAATGTCGATCACATTAGTCGATCGATTATAGTGGTTTTGATCGGTATTTGTCAATCAATTACAGATTCATCGACATAAGTCTATCTTAGAGATGTCGATCACATTAGTCTATTTAGTTCAATTAATCATTATATTAATTTTAGATCGATCAAATTTATCTATCGAGTTTGAGAGGTGTCAATCGACATCATTCTATCGATTGCAAGGACATGTCGATCATATCTTTCAATTATAGGGACATGTGATCGACATTTATCTATCGATTGTAGGGACTATCGATCGGTATAAGCCGATCGGTTGTAGGGAAGTGTCTATCGATAAAAGCCTATCGATTGTAGAGGATTCATGACTAAAAATTGGTAGAGTATTCTTCTTCCATTATTCTTTTGTCCAAATATCTTTTTCTATAGTTTCATAGGCACTATAGGTGAACTATACGCAACTATGGTAGACAACTATCAATGTCATCTGGTTGTGTGTCAAGAGCATTTCTCTTGTCAGAGACTGCTTCTTGTCTCTTAGAGTATGTTTCATACGTAGTGTAGAAGCACTATCTACAACTATGGTCGATAAGTATCCCTATCATGTTGTGTGTTAGGAGCATTTTCTTGTCAGACTACTTCTTGTCTTTCAGATGTCATTCTATAGGGCAGCATAGGTTCGTCTTGAGGGATGTCTGCTATTTTCCTTCAATTTCATATACATTTCCTAACATCTGAAGGTTTTTCTTTATAGATACAATGTCACCTACTGAATATGGAAATAAGGGAGGCCAATATTCTTGTAAAAAGATAATTCTAAAATATTTTACACAAATATCAAAATGCAATGAGGCATCAATCTCTATAGATTCTACACAACTTGCAGGTACAAACACCTTTTACCATCAGTTTTTTAATATTTATGTTCTTCTTAAATGTAAAACCTTTCTCTATTAATAGATAAATGGTTTTCTGCTTATCTACCTCTTTTTAAATGCTTTGTAAAATTGTATTATGTTAATTCTTTAAAATAGTGCCTTTTTTACAACAAAAAATGATAGAGAACACCAAACATTGAATGCAGTAAACATTGTCGAGCCTGATGTGCGTTCACTCGAAGATATTCCAGTAGATGAGATGGGACCACATGATAATTTTCCTAATAACGACATTCAACAACCACTTCAGGAGATTTTAAATTCAGACACATCAACCGAAAGAGAAAAAGATAGTACAATTAAAATTCAGACCTCTAGGGAATCTTGTAGTCAAAAATCTAAACATCAAAAGATAAGTGAATGGACTATTGGAAGGGATTTTAAAAATGAATGGGCATGGTTATACCCCTTTATTGAGCGAGATGAGAAACTGAATGTGTGTAAATGCATTATTTGTACATGGAAGCTGGGAAAGGATCATTTATTGCAAAATAAGAAAGACACAATAGAAAAACACTATGGGAAAGTTTACATCAAAGAAATACGAAGTGATGGAACAATTAACAGATCTCATAGGTGGAAGGATGCATCAGAATGTGTGCATGTGAGATATGCAATTGAATATGAAAAAGCAATGAAACAAAAACAAACTCTCATTGAGAAGGGTGGAACAATCGAGGCACAATTTCAAAAAATTAATAAGACTATATTAGCCTCAAAGAAATTACAGTTTGCTATTGTATACAGTATTCTAAAAAAAGGTCGACCCATGTCTGATTTTGCTGATTTTAAGGAAATACTTCAACTAGCCAATGTACAAAACCTTACCAGTTCACATTGGTCAGATCGAAGTGGTTGGGAAATGGTAAAATGTCTATCATCTGGTTGAGAAGGAAGACCCGAGAGAGAATGTGAAACAAGCCAAATTTATTTCACTTTCCATTGATGAGGTAACAATTGTTGACAACACATCTTGGATTTGCATACATGTTTACACATTCAAAAATCATTTGAGACAACCTCATTTACTAGCACTACATAAGATGATTGAAAATTGTAATGCGGAAAACATTTATAATGTTGTTGTAACCAGTTTAAAGGATATTGTCGAAATGGATGAAAAGGAAATTGCCACAAAGTTAATTTGTGTTGGAGCTGATGGTGCGGCTACAATGCAAGGACAAAGGAATGGTCTTTGTGTTAGGCTTCAGACTTCCATTGCCCCATATGTGATTCCTATTCATTGCATGGCTCATCGAATGAATCTTGCATACAAAATTGTGAGCAATTTTGATAATGTAGCCAGAGTGGAAGAACTCATCCGCGATATACACTCATACTTTTCATGCAGTCCAAAAAGGTTTGCAGAGTTTCAACAGTTTTCTCTAGGTGTAACTGAAGGCAGAAAAATGTTAAAAGATGTGGAAACCAGGTGGATTTCACTGTTTCTTCCTGCAAAAAGGGTATTTTCAGAATATCAATCCTTGGTTGGGTTTATGTATGCACATCGTAGAGATGTTGACAAGGCAAAATATTTGCTTTTTCGTATGACTGACTTGGAAACTCTTCTCACATTATGTGGTATTCTACCAATGTTACAAGAAATGAATACTATGATTAAACTTGCACAGGAAAGGGCAATTTATATTGTCGATTTCATGAGGATGAGAAAACAAATATGTATGATTATTGATAGGATTTATTTATCCGATAAACATTTTGAGGATCCCAAGTTTGATAGTTGGAATACGTTAATTAATGTCAATGAACAGAACAACTTTTTAAAGTTCAACATCAACGATAATCTTTGTATTGCTATCCATGGAAAGTTGATTCCTGTATATCATTTTGAAAAGTGATTAAATACTTTGACAGATGATGTTGAACAAGTGCCCGTTACACATTTCAGATTCGATGAGGTTTTGGATAGCACTAAGAATAAATTGAAAAGAATTGCAAATGCATTAACAAGTGAAATAAGAGATCATTTTAAGAGAGATGAGACACTTGAGGCCATGGTTGTTGTTAATCCTAATTTTTGGAATCCTTGTGGTGACCATAGTAGTAGAAGTGAGTTGTTTGTAAAATATATGGGTAATCTTATGACACATTTCTCTAAAAGTGTGGAAATAAATGGCATTGAAATCAATGGTATTCTAAACAAAGATCTTTTGAGACATCAATCAACCAATTTTGGAATAACAATGGATAATCAAATTGCACAATTCAAAAATCCACATGAGACTGGTTCAATCACGCGTTTCTAGCAAAAATTGTATCGAAGTAGTGTCTTGCAAGATACTATGAGTGAATACTTTATTTTATATGAATTATGTCAGACAATGATTTTGGGATCTGTTGAAGATGAAAGGGTTTTCAGTGCATTAACTTTTGTTAAATCAAAAGTTCGTAACAGGTTGGACAAAAATTTGGAAAATTGTTTGAGAATGTATGTGTCATCGTACGAGGTGGGTAAGTTTCCCTATGACAGAGCGTTGACATATTGGAAGTCCCTAGCAGAAAGAAGAGGTCTCTCTAATATGGTTGATAATGATGAAAATGATTCAGCTAGGAGTGATGATGAGATTATGGAAATGCAAAATTCACAAATGATTCTCGGCTCTTTTGGAGAAGTCGATAAAGCTTTGTATCAGCTTCCAAAAATTTAAAAATTGCAATGATTATATGAAAAATTCATATAATCTAAGATTTTTGGGATTTGAAATCATTTTGTAAAATTTTAGTGATTTGAATAAATTCATATTATCAGTGATTTTCCGTATTTGATATCATTTATATATGTCAATGATTTGAGAAATTTCATATTAACAAAGATTTTTCGTATTTGATTTGTTGTAAAATTTTAGTGATTTGAAAAAATCATATAATCATTCAATTTTCAATTATTATGCATGTTTGCTTTTTAATGATATGGACATGTCTATGTTTTCAATATTTATGATTTAAGCTATAACTTTAAGTAAGTTGAAAATTTGAAAACCATGTATACGTAATGATGCTATGTTATTGAACTATTTGAATATGTTGACAAAACATAGTTATTTTTCCTTTGAATTTAAATGTATGTCTGTATGTATCATTAGTATCATAAGTTGTATGATGTGACAAAATATAGTGATTTTTTATGGTTTATGCTTTATCATTGAGTAAACCTTGTATACATACATAACTAGTAAAAATTTCTCTACATATGTATGAAAAGTGCATGTAGTATATTACTCTAGATATGGTAAATGAAAATTTAAACCCATTCATAGATATATCCATTGTAAACTCACTTTGAAATATAAAAACAATATAGCATAATATAAATTACCATATTCATTTTTATACAACTATAATGACTAACTATGAATGCACTGAAAATTGAAACCCATGCATAGATATATCCTTCGTAAACTCACTTTGAAATATAAAACAATATAGCATAATACAAATGACCATATTCATTTTTATACAACAACTATAATGACTATGAATGCACTGAAAATAGAAACCCATGCATAGATATATCCTTCGTAAACTCACTTTGAAATAAAAAACAATATAGCATAATACAAATGACCATACACATTTTTATACAACAACTAGAATGACTATGAATGCACTAAAAATTGAAACCCATGCATAGATATATCCTTTGTAAACTCACTTGAAATATAAAAATAATATAGCATAATAGAAATGACCATACACATTTTTATACAACAACTAGAATGACTATGAATGCACTAAAAATTGAAACCCATGCATAGATAGATATATCCTTTGTAAACTCATTTGAAATATAAAAACAATATAGCATAATAGAAATGAAAATACTCACTTTTATACTACAACAAGAATGAATATGAGTAAACTGAAATTTAAACACATGCATAGATATATCATTCGTAAACTCATTTGAAAATTGAAATATAAAACAACATAGCATAATATAATAAAAATGACAAAATGAAAATAACACACAATTATAAATGTAAATAGTGTAATAGTAAATAATAAAAGCAAGTATCTTGTTTTCAAATGAAAACATATGAAATGTCTTAAAATTGTCTTTCGAAATATCAAGTTTTAAAATTCAATTTCTCACTTCAGAATATTTTCCCCCTCCTCCACTCCTTTTGCCTTCTCAATGGCTTCCACAGTCTCCATAGCAATGGCTCCTCCCTCTTCTTTCCCATGTTCAACTCCTTTTTCCTCATCCACTACTTCCACGATAACCACATTCTGCATTCCAACAACTCTTTTCTTGGGTTGGGTAACAGTACTATCAATTGCTCCAGAATTGATAAGGATCTTCTCAACATTTTGCATTCCATCGAGAAGGGTGCTTTCTTCTTTGCCAACATCTTCAGATGTTGGTCCTTGAACTTCTTTACCCTTCTCCTTTAGCAGAACATCAGGATCCAATCCGTTGCGGATAATGATTTTCTGCAAAATGTTGTTTTGTCGAACTGATTCCTGTGCTCTTTTTTTCATTGCCATGGAAGCGTTTAAGAACTCCTTTGCCATCCTGAGATAGTCATGCAGGTTTTGAACCTGCTTCTTGAGATTTTCATACTTTACCTGCAAAAAGGAAAAATAGTTAATCAACATGAAAAGATAATTACATTTTAAAAAAAGAACAAAAAATTTTGAACACAAAAGTGATTAAGTCAAACCTCAACAACATTCTTTGCAGCTACAACAACAACAACCTTTTTCTTATCACTTGCCCATTCATTGTAATAAGCTTGGGCCTCACCATTTATGTTCTCCAATATGTTCATCATAAACTTTAAAATTTCATCTGTGTATGATGTATTCACATTCAAAATGCCAGATTTTACTTGTTGTAGCAGAGCCTCCATATTTTCAAGTTCATTTTCAACAACAAATTTTTTTCTCTTTTTGAAAAATTATTGTATCGGGCATTAATTTCCTTTATCAACACCTTTGCCCGATACTCCCATTTTTTCATTTATATTATATCTGGAAGTAGTAAATCCTTAATTGTAGATTCAACATTATCAGAAACCAAATATTTTTCTGAAATGTTTAATCTTTCATCCTCTTGTCAAGGAGGAGCCTGACGGGTGCTTGTTTCCCTTGGAGGAGATTTGCTTGAACATTCTACACCTTCATTTCCTTTGTCTTGAAGCAATTCTGATAGTTGAAAAGTAGTGGGTGTGTTATCTTGCAAAAATAAATCTTTATCAAGTGGAACTTCATCCAACCCAACACCAGAAGCTTTCGGTATATCCTTAAAAGTAAAATTAGCAATAGAAATATGATCGAATCCTGAAAAAGTCTTTGATGCTTCCTTCTCTGATAATTGTTGTGTTGCTTCTCTCTATGGCCGAGATGGAAGAATGTGTTTTCCAACTGGGAAGCATTGACCTCGCATTTGAGTTTGGCGTTGTGGAGGAGGGGGTGGCATTTGTTGATTTTGTTGATGAAATTGTTGTAAGGGACCTTGAAACATAAAAATAAAAATTAGTTATAAAATTTGTGAAGGTAGAAAATAAAAACTAGTTATAAAATTAAATTATGAAAATTGGTTGCAAACTTTGTTATAACACTTACCGACAGAAGAAAAAACATCTTGCATAGTTGTTACTGCAAATGGAATGTGGGCATGTTGTACATCTAAAAAAATAACAAAATTAATTAAAAATAGTAAAAAAATTGTGAAAAATTTGTTTCGACAGTAATTAAAACTTACTCCCCGAAGATGAAACCTCATGCGCAACTACGCCCATTGGCACAGGACGTGCAACCGTAGGTTGTCGATGATCAGGAGAACTAGATCTTCTACGTTTCCTTGTTGATCTTCTCCTTAGCGGTGGTGTTATTTCCTCCATAGGTGTTTCGGAGTCTCTTGATTCCTCTAGATTATAACCTCTGATAGCAGCATCCCGCTTTGAAGAGGAAGAGGATGCCCTTTTCTATGTTTGGTATAAAATGTCAAAATTACAAAAAAACAAACAATGGAAAAATAAAAATTTTACTTAAATATTAACAAAAAAATTACCTGAACCTATTGTTCTGTCATGGCTAAATTGACTAGGGTAGAGTGCCAAGATGTTGGTACAGGAGTGTTCTATAAATTATATAAATATTCATAAAAAAACAATAATATAATTGCATGTGCTAACTATCGGTGAGGGTGAAGCGTGGGTTTTCACGTTCTCAATTTCCAATCTGATCCGATGTGAGACATAGGTGGACCAGTCAAATTTTTGGTGTGCAATACAATGGACCAAATACGCTAAGGCCCACATCAAAATTTATATCAACCTTCCTTGTAGAACGAGTCTAGCAAGGAAGAATTCGCAACATGCCCGAAGAAATTTATTTTCAATCGTCGATATGGTCAAACCCCTTATGGACTTGGTGGACGTAACTGCAAAAATACAAAATCAGTAATTGTACACTAGTGACAAGAATTTAAATTCAATTAAATAAAAAAATAGTTATACCTTGAAAATATTCTGACTGCACTTTGAAGTTGGTCTCCAAGTAGAGTTTGTCCTCATCAATTAATTGGTATTTGGAAGTGACAGGCTCAACACCAACGTGGGGCAATGTTGTCAATCTGGCGACATCTATGGCTATGAAAGAAAGAACGATGTTTTTGTTGTCGATGACAAGATTTACCTTACCCGAATCCATATTATAAGCTGCAATGATCCTCTCCACCAATTTAATGTCCGTGTCAAAATGCGACATTGAAACTAGACCCCGAAGACCACAGTCCATGACCCAAGACATGTCGTAACCCGGTGTTGATAAAATTTTTGAAATCAGGGGGTAAACCAGGTTTTTATAATTAACTTTAAACATTCCAGGGGTTGTAGGGGATGCCATAGGGTGTACGGGTATGGATAAGAAGATACAGTGGAAAAGGGTTCAAATGAGAGAAAAAGGGTTAAAAATCGCTTAAAAATTAAGGGAAAATGATAAAACCAAGATAAAAGTGGTGGAAGAGGGTTAATATTACATTAAAATGAGAGGAAAAGGGGTGAGAATGCATTAAAATGGGAGGAAAATGGTTAAAACTATGATAGAAAAGATGAAAAAATGATTGTTAATCCCTTTATATAGACTTTTTTGCATGCAATAAGCTCCTGGATGGGTGACATGTGTCCTCTGCATGCAATCGATCAATGGATGGATGACACGTGGCACTGATGCACCATTGCTACCAACTAGGAACTCGACACTATTGCAACACATCGACATGCTTGCAACCGATCCGCATGCAACCGATCATCATACCTACAACCGATCAACATTCCTTGCAGCCTATCTTCATACCTGCAGTCGCTCATCATGCCTACAATCGATCATCATACCTACAACCAATCATCATACCTACAATCGATCATCATGTCATCCATCCTAATATCATCTCATCTCATCCTACAACATATCCTATAGTCAATCATCATCCTACAATCATCATACCTTATCCATCATCATCTATCATCTCATCCATCCTTATAATCATCATACTATAGCCGATCATCATCCTCACCGATCATCATCATTCATCCTCATCGATCATCATGCCTACAATCGACCAAACATCATCTTCCTACATCCGATCGACATGCCTATAGTCGATCGACATTCCTACAGCCGATCGTCATGCTATCGGTCGTCATGTCGACCTAAAGTCTTTCATATCGGCCTAACGCTTTTAAGTATGTCATACATTTTTTAGATTTTGCAAACCGATATTCATAGCCCCCAACACAAAAAAATTCGCCATGGTTTGAAAATTTTTGGAGACAAATTAATGAAAATCGCCATGGTTTGAAATTTTTTGAAAACAAATAAATGCAATTCGCCATGTATACTTCTACAAATATCATCGGGATTCCAAGACAATTCACCTTGATTTTATAAATAGATTTTGGGGCCGACCCCTTATGCATAACCTCTGTCAACCACTAAAGTAGAATATATTGCAGTGACTCATGCCAGTAAAGAGGTAATTTGGCTAGAGTGGTTGTTGAGTGAATTCAAGGTAATGTAGGAGAAAATTACGTTGCATTGTGATAGCCAGAGTGCTATTCAGCTAGTGAAGAATCTAACATTTCATGATCGCATGAAACACATTGATGTCAAGTACCACTTTATTAGAAATGTGGTGGAAGAAGGTAGGATCCTATTGCAGAAAATCGACACTAAAGTGAATCCTACAAATATGCTTACAAAGTCGATCAAGGTAGAGAAATTTGGTTTTCCAAACTTCTAGGCTGGTAGATGTCTAGGACAAACATTTATGCTGGTAGACTCTAGGCCAAACATCTGGGCTACCAGATGTATGGGCTTCCAGACGTCTAGGCTGGTAGATGTCTAGGCCAAATGTTTGGGCTACCAGATGTCTAGGCTAGCAGACGTCTAGGCCAAACGTTTGGGTTGGTAGACGTCTAGGCCAGACATCTAACCAAGTAGACGTCTAAGCCAGATGTCTAGCCAAGTAGACATTAAACCAAGTAGATGTCAAGCTAAGTAGACATCAAACCAATTATATGTCTAGATAGACGTCTAAGGTGGAAGACGAACAGGTTCCGAAATTTTCCTTAGGAGTAGAAATGAACAGTTTTGACGAGAGAGAAAACAAACAGTTGGAGTCTTCTTTCAGCTCTATAAAAGGGATGTGATACCTTGCATATGTGATGGTTGGTGAAAAATTTGAGAAACGTGAATGTAAACTTTGCTAAAAATAATAAAAAGAGAAGTTGCCATTGTCCCGTGGTTTTTCCTACACATTACAAGTTTCCACGTAAATCTTTGTGTCACTTGTGTTGTTTCTGTGTTTTCTATTTTTTTTATTGTGCTTCCTCTTGCAGGTGTAAAATATGAAAGTTTTTTTCCTAACAAATTTAGGGGTAAATTTAGGGGTAATTATTTTTCTTTTAGTTGAAAAATACAGTTGTAAGTGATAGCAGTAGAATATGGTGTGAACAAGGATGGGACATTGTACACTGTCACTGTCATGAAAGAAATAAATCTTCCCTTTTTAAGCTTTTAATTTATTTATTTTCAACTACATCTTCTTATCATGGAATTACCTTTCATAGTATTGTTGTTGAACATCATTTTGTTGGAACTTGGAAATATATATTATTTACATTTTGAACTGCATCTTATCCTTGGTCAATTGGTTGGTATGTTAATGTTGTTGAGAAATAGTATTGTAGTGGCTAAACTTAGAAACTGAGAAAACCCCATTCAGTCGTCCTTGGAGGTCATCCCTCGCATTCAGTCGTCCCTGGAGTTCATCCCTCGCATGATGTTGACGGACTCACCCAGGTCGTCCCTTGATGAGGTATGACCCAAGTGAGTCCGTAGACTTCATTCGAGGGACGACGAACACACTGAAGTGAGTCATTTCTTTTTGCATGGGATATTTAGGCATAAATTTATGGGTAAATTTATGTATAGGTAAATTTAAAGGTAAATTTAGGGGTAATTATTTTTCTTTTGGTTGAAAAATACAGTTGTAACTGATAGCAGTAGAAACTAATAAAAATCCCATTCAGTCGTCTCTAGAGGTCGTCCCTCGCATTCAGTCATCCCTTGCATTCAGTCATCGACGGAGTCACCCAGGTCGTCCCTCGATGAAGGACGACCCAAGTGATTTAGTAGTCCTCATTTGAGGGATGACGGACAAGCTGAAGTGATTCATTTCTTTTTGCATGGGATATTTAGGCATAAATTTAGGGGTAAATTTATGTATAGGTAAATTTAGAGGTAAATTTAGGGGTAAATTTAATGGTAAATTTAGGGGTAATTATTTTTCTTTTGGTTGAAAAATACAGTTGTAAGTGATAGCAGTAGTCTACGGACTCACTTGGGTCATCCCTCGTAGACATCATGCGTGGCATCATCATCATGTTCGTCATCCCTAGAATGAAGTCTACGAACTCACTTGGGTCGTCCCTCATCGAGGGATGACCTAGGTGAGTCCGTCGACATCATGCGAGGGATGACAACCAGGGACGACTGACATCATACGAGAGACGACCAGGAGAAGTCAACATTCGAGGGATGATAGCTTGATTTTGTGCCACGTGTTGTACCCATTGCCATGTGTCACCATCTCGTTGACTCCGCATGCAAACGTCTATATAAACCCTTCGAAATGCACTCACATCATTTTATGCACAACAAAAAAACTCCAACCTTCAAAAACTATTTCCAAGCCTCCAAATTACCAGCAATGGCCGCAACTTCTTCCAGTCAAGGTAGAATTGCATTCAAAAACCTGGTTTGCCCGCTCATCTCACAAATTATCAATGATCCCAACCACGATTCAACATGGATGAGGGAATCTGGGCTGCTAGGGCTAGCACTGATGCCCCAATTTGACACGGACGTTCATTTGCTAAATACAATTGTTCAGTCCTATGAAAATCAGGGGTCGGTTGTTACAATGATGATCGACAATAAAACCCTTTCTTTCTCGGTGAAACCATCTGATGTGCATCGATTAACAGGCCTTCCCCATCAAAACTGTGAACGCGTCTCATCAAAGTTTTCTCTGACGGATGATGAAAAAATCTATCTGGAGGCTTACTATGAGCTCTCATCCACAACATTACAAGGTATGTCTTCCAAATTGTAAATTTTAATTTTCATTTTATCCAAACAAACTAGAATTTGTGTAGGTAAATTTAGGTGTAAATTTAAGCGTAAATTTAGGGGTAAATTTATGTATAGGTAAATTTAGGGGTAAATTTATGCGTAAATTTAGGGTTAAATTTATGTATAGGTAAATTTAGAGGTAAATTTAGGGGTAATTATTTTTCTTTTGGTTGAAAAATATAGTTGTAACTGATAGCAGTAGAAACTGAGAAAACCCCATTCAATCATCCCTGGAGGTCATCCCTCACATTCATCCCTCACATTCCATCATCCCTCGCATGATGTCGACGGACTCACCCGTGTCATCCCTCGATGAGGGACGACCCAAGTGAGTCAGTAGTCTTCATTCGAGGGACGACGAACACACTGAAGTGAGTCATTTATTTTTGCATTGGATATTTAGGCATAAATTTAGGGGTAAATTTATGTATAGGTAAATTTAGAGGTAAATTTAGAGGTAAATTTAGGGGTAATTATTTTTCTTTTGGTTGAAAAATACAGTTGTAACTGATAGCAGTAGAAACTGAGAAAACCCCATTCAGTCATCTCTAGAGGTCATCCCTCACATTCATCATCCTCACATTTATCCTGAGGTCATCCCTCGCATGATGTCGACGGACTCATCCGGGTCATCCCTCGACGAGGGACGACCCAAGTGAGTCAATAGTCTTCATTCGAGGGACGACAAACACGTTGAAGTGAGTCATTTATTTTTACATTGGATATTTAGGCATAAATTTAGGGGTAAATTTATGTATAGGTAAATTTAGAGGTAAATTTAGGGGTAATTATTTTTCTTTTGGTTGAAAAATATAGTTGTAAGTGATAGCAGTAGAATATGGCATGAACAAGGATGGGACATTGTACACTATCACTATCATGAAAGAAATAAATCTTCCCTTTTTAAGCTTTTAATTTATTTATTTTCAACTACATCTTCTTATCATGGAATTAAATTTCATAGTAATTTAGAGAAATAGTATTGTAGTGGCTAAACTTAGAAACTAAGAAAACCCCATTCATCCCTAGAGGTCGTCCTCACATTCTGTCATCCCTTGCATGATGTCGATGAACTCACCCGGGTCATCCCTCAATGAGGGACAACCCAAGTGAGTCCATAGACTTCATTCAAGGGACGATAGACACACTGAAGTGAGTCATTTATTTTTGCATGGGATATTTAGGCATAAATTTATGGGTAAATTTATGTATAGGTAAATTTAAAGGTAAATTTAGGTGTAAATTAATGTATAGGTAAATTTAGAGGTATATTTAGGGGTAATTATTTTTCTTTTGGTTGAAAAATATAGTTGTAAGTGATAGCAATAGAATATGGCGTGATAGGGGTAAATTTTCATAGTATGTTGTTGAACATCATTTCGTTGGACTTGGAAATATATATTATTTACATTTTGAACTATATTATTTGGTTGGTATGTTAATGTTGCTAAGAAATAGTATTGTAGTGGCTAAACTTAAGAAACTGAGAAAACCCTATTCAGTCATCCTTGGAGGTCATCCCTCACATTCAGTCATCCCTGGAGGTCATCCCTCGCATGATGTCGACGGACTCACCTGGGTCGTCCCTCGATGAGGGATGACCCAAGTGAGTCAGTAGACTTCATTCGAGGGACGATGGACACGTTGATGATGCCACGAACTCAATTCCCTCATGGCAATCTATAACAAGCAGAAGTGCATATGATTGATCTTTTGTTTTCAAATCTAGTGTAGTATCTCATTGCACATTACTTTATTGCTTTATTATATTACTACACTATATATGTTGAATATCTTAAACATAGCATTTTGATTTAAGCATTCTATTTTGTTATAATGTTTTTGCAGTGGATGCAACTCCATCCAGAAGGGGCCTCCCTTTTCAGTCTATTAACAACAGGTTCCTTAAATCCATCATCGAGTTCTTCCAGTCACGTATTGTTTTGTAGGGAAGAACATCAGACATACCTTTATGGGCTATGGGGTATATTGTGCGTTGCCTCAAAAAAACAAATACGACTGGTCCTCGTATGTTTCCAACAAAATAAAAAATGAACTTCAAAATGTGCGCACAAATACTACGACCACTTCTACCCTTGTTGCTACTTGCAATTACTTGATTGGTTTTTATTATGAAGAATATTATAATGTAAGCAATACCACCATGCCCACCTCCCTCCATGCAACATTGAAGTCACTTACCTTAACCACCGAACAGATGCAGGTAATTTTTTACAAAAAAAAAATTACAATAATTTTTTTTAGTGTTTATATTTCTAATTTTTAAGTTTGCTTTAATGCAGAGAAGAGTGATGTCAGTTTCGAATAGAAGAGAAGCAATAAATAGGGGAAACAACCCAGAGGGTAGTGCATATTCTGACACACATTCACTAGAACGTCCGCTAACAAGGTCTACAAAACGTATTAGATATTCAAAATCTACTTGTGTTCATCCAGCTCCCTCTACTATTTCACGTCCAACTCCCTCTTCTACTTCATGTCAACATCAACATGCCATCGATGTTGAGGAAGATAGCCAGGCCATCTCAGGTAAAGTTTCTTTGGATGTCATCCCTCGCATTTAGTCGTACACTCAGTCATCCCTAGCGGTCGTCCCTCGCATGATGTCGATGGACTCACCCAGGTCATCCCTCAATGAGGGATGACCTAGGTGAGTCCATCGACATCATGTGAGGGATGACCCGGGTGAGTCCGTAGACTTCATCCGATGGTCAACGGACTCACCCGGGTCATCCCTCGCATGATGTCGATGGACTCACTGGGTCGTCCCTCGACGAGGGATGACCATGAATTCTCTAATTAGTTTTAGTTAGCACTTACCATTATTTTAAATTAAAACTTTTTAAATGTTTTCAAGGAATCATCCCAGACAAATTTTAGAACCAGTCCGACCCAAAAATGACACAGCAACATCTGGTATGTGCAATTACAGTTGAGAATTTCCTAGTAAATTTTATTATCAAATTATTTTTACAATAAATATTATTTTTATTTTTTGTAGGTTCAAGTCAACATCACCAACAACAAATGATGGCACATCCACCGCCACCGCCTCTACGTCCTCTACAACAAGACCGCATAGAAGTTTCTGAACAAATGTTTGAAACAAGGCAACAGACCAGATCAGAGCACGATATACAATTAAAATTTGAGTTTCCCAATATTTTTATTAAAATATTTTCTTCAAAAGTTTAATTTATTTTTTTATTTTTTCCTTAGGTCGATCACAACAGCCGTGCAACATTTTATACCACCACCACCTCCACATAGACAGTAGTTCGTGAGGCCTCAACATATGCATGGAAAAGTGTTACATGATGAGAGTTCAGCAGGCCCATCCATTGGCCTTTCAAACTTTCCAACTTTGGAAAATGTTTCAAAACTTTTCAATGATTCTCCTGGGTTGTTTGTTCCTCCCTTGGATAAGGAATTCTTTATCCAAGGTTTGTTTCCTGAAATTTTTAAAGCATCTGATATGCTTCAAACCCAAAGAGGAGAAACTATTGATAAAACATTGCAAACTGGTGGAAGAGCCACCACTGCTCACAACACCCCTCCCCCGGTCCAACTGGTCAAGATGCTCCTCTTACTGAGGATCAAATATTTGATTTTTCAGAATCAGATTTAATAGCAGAAAATTTAGAAGCCATAGTGAAGGATACAGTGCTTTCTGATATTTTTGAACTGAAAGTTTGGGAGTATCGGGCAAAAGTTCTAGCTAAGGAAATTAATGCCCGATACAAAAATTATACAAAAAGAGAAGAATTGTTTTCTTTGGTTCAACAACACCCTGAAAATGTGGATGCTTTGTTATATGAAGCAACCTCAGGAATTGTAAAGGCCACTGGCACTGATGTTTATGGTGATGAAATTATAGATCACCTTTTGAATATGCTTGAGAATCTGAATGTTGAAGCTCAAGCCTATTTCAATAAGTGGACAATTGACAGAAAAAAGTTAAAGTGGCAAAGGCTGCCCAGGTTGTTGCAGAGGTAAGTCAACAATATTTTTCTAAATTAATTTATTTTTATAATATTTTGATCTTCATTAACTAACATTTTAAATATTCTACTATGCAGTCCAATTTTGAGAATGTCAAAAATCAAGTGGAAAGCATGAAGGTCTTTTTGGGCACCGCAAAGCAAAGTATACAAAATGTAATTGAATTCAAAGAATGATTCTATGAGACCATTAGACAGAATGATGCCCTCAGAAAAATCATCATCAAACATAAATTGGATCCGAATATTTTGCTCATGGAACAAGAGAACGAAATACCTCCAAAAGATGATCCAACTACAGAGGAGAGGGGATTGGTAGAAAGTTTGAATACTGGTGAAGAGAACCTATGGAGAGCTGGTGTGTTAGGAGAAACAACACTAGAGGTGGCATCTGGGAAAGGTCATGAAGAAAAGCAACCAGATCCTTCATCTGATTCTATGCAAATACTTGAAACAGGTGCTTCAACACAATAGTTTGAAAGTGGATGCACAGTCCTTTGTAATGAACTTTGTTTCTCATGAACTGATGTTTGAATGAAACATATTTGAAATAAATATTTTGATGAATGCAAATGTTGATGAATAGGTGTTTGATACAAATCTTTGTTTTGATGAACTCTTGGCTTGAATGAATAGAAAACATTTTGTTTCTCATGAAATACATTTTGTAATGAACTGATGTTTGAATGAATAGAATACATTTTGTTTCTCATGAAATATTCAATTTTTGAGTTATAGAGAATTGAACCTAGATACAACTCTTGGTTTTGATGAATGCAAATGTTGATGAATAGGTGTTTGAAATAACTCTTGGCTTGAATGAATAGAATACATTTTGTTTCTCATGAAATACATTTGGTTATAAAATTTGTAATGAACTGATGTTTGAATGAATAGAATACATTTTGTTTCTTATTAAATATTCAATGTTTGAGTTATAGAGAATTGAATACAACTCTTGGTTTTGATGAATGCAAATGTTGATGAATGTGTGTTTGAAATAGCTCTTGTTTGAATGAATGGAATACATTTTGTTTCTCATGAAATACCCGGTGAGTCAGTAGGCTTCATTTGAAGGATGACCCAGTGAGTTAGGGACGACCCAAGTGAGTCTAGGCTTCATTCGAGGGATGATCCAAGTGAGTTAGTAGGCTTCATTCGAGGGATGACCCAAGTGAGTCAGTAGGCTTCATTCGAGGGATGACCCAGGTGAGTCAAGGATGACCCAAGTGAGTCAATAGGCTTCATTCGAGGGATGATCCAAAAAGTGAGTCAATAGGCTTCATCGAGGAGGGAAGTGAGGTAGGTTTAGGGATGACCCAAGTGAGTAGAAAACCAAGTGAGTAAAGGATTAAAGGAAGAAGTGAAAAGGAAGTTAGGGATGACCCAAGTGAGTCAATAGTGCTTCTTATAGGATGACCCAAGTGAGTATGATACAAGTGAGTAGAGGATGATCCAAGTGAGTCAGTAGGCTTCATTTGAGGGATGACCCAAGTGTAGTAGGCTTCATTCATAGGGATGACCCAAGTGAGTCAGTAGGCTTTCATTCAAGGGATGACCCAAGTGAGTCAGTCATTCAGGGATGACCCAAGTGATGTAAGATGACCCAAGTGAGTCATAGGATATAAGACCCAAGTGAGTCAGTAGGCTTCATTCGAGGGATGACCAAATACAAGACAGTTCCTATTTAAATACAACAAGCAAGCCAATAATTTTGAACAATATATATATATCCAAGTGGAAAATATTTCATCATCAAGGGCAAAGCCTATAATTTTGAACAAAATATTTGACATTATATCCATCATTAACAATAGTAAAATACTCATACAACAAAGCAAACATATAATTTTGAACAAAATATTTGACATTGTCCCTCCAAGGAAAAATTCATATACAACAAAGCAATCCTATGTTACAAAGCAAATACAACAAAGCAAGCCAATAATTTTGAACAAAATATTTGACATTATATCCATCCATCCAAGGAAAATTTCATATACAAAGGCAAAGCCTATAATTTTGAACAAAATATTTGACATTATATCCATCCAAGGAAAAAAAAATCATGCAATGTAATTATGTATGTGACATGTTGCAAAAATATGCAAACACATTAATCCAAACAAAACTTCATAATCCTGATTCCCCACATCAGGATTATATAAATATCATGCAATATGTATAAATTCCATCTATCAAAGGGACATATGTTGCAAAAATATTGTAAATATTACATCGGAGGAAGTTGAAACGAATAATTTCGATCTTCAACATCATTTGTAGACGTAGTTGATCTCTGTGTCTCAACAATCAGATCATTGTTCTCAATTTCCTCATCATCATCATTATCAATATTCATGATACCTCTTCTGCTTGTTATAGATTTCCAATATGCCACAACTCTATCATAAGGAAAATTGTGCACCTCATAAGAAGAGACATATATTCTCAAGCAGTTTTCTAAATTTTTATCCAGTCGATTACGAACTTTTGATTTCACAAAATACAATGCACTAAAAACCCTTTCATCTTCCACTGATCCCAAAACCATTGTTTGACACAATTCATATAAGTGGAAATATTCGCTCATCATTTCCTGTAAGACAATACTAGGGTATAACTTTTTCCACAAACGTATAATAGAACCTGGGTCGCTTGAATTAGTCAAAAGTGGAATTTGATCAAGCATTGTATTTCCAAAATATGAGGATTGTTTGGTCAAAATATCTTTATTCAAAATACCATTGATCTCAGTACCGTTGACTTCCACACTTTTAGAAAAATGTTCGATAAGTTTACCCATATATTTTATAAACAAGTTTTTTTTGCTATTATAATTTGTTCCTGAATCCCAAAATGCAGGGTTAACCACACCCATTGCTTCTAGCAACTCATCTCTTTGAAAATGACTTCTAATTTCTTTTGTCAATGATTCTGCTATTTTTCTCAACTTAATCCTTGTATTCTGTAAAACTTCTTCAAATATGTTGTATGTGATTGGCATCTATTCAAAATCTTCACTAACTATGTCCAATCACTTATCAAAATAATATAAAGGTATCTCTTTTCCGTGAACATTAATACAAAGATGATCGTGAATGTTGAACTGCAACAAACTATTTTGTTCATTGACATTTGTTAGAGTTCTCCAATCATCAAACACAGGATCCATAAAATTCTCACTTGATAAGTATAACGTATCGAGACGCACACAAATATATTTTCTAACTCTGATGAAATCAACTATATAAATGGATCTTTGTTGTGCAAGTTTTATCAATGTATTCATTTCATGCAACATTGGAAGAATACCACATAAAGTGAGTAGTGTTTCCAGGTCTCTCATACGATATAACAAATATTTCGCTTTATCAACTGCCCTTCGATTTTCATACATAAAGCCTACTATGGATTTATATTGTTTGAAAACTCTTGTTGTAGGTTGAAACAATGAAATCCACCTAGTATCCACATCTTGCAACAATTTTTTACTTTCTGTAAGTCCTAGTGCGAATTGTTGAAACTCTGCAAACCTTTTTGGACTGCACAAAAAATATGAATGTACTTCCTGGATGAGTTCTTCAACTCTTGCAACATTTTGAAATGTGCTCACAATTTTGTATGCAAGATTCATTCTATGAGCCATGCAGTGAATCGAGATCAAATATGGGGTAACAGATGTTTGAAGTCGAACACAAAGACCATTTATATTACCTTGCATTACAACAACACCATCAGCTCCAACACATATTAATTTACTGGCTATTTTTGCATCATCCATTCCAGCAATATCCTTTAAGCTAGTAACAACAACATTGTAAAGATTTTCAGCATTACAGTTTTCCACCATCTTATGTATTGCTAGCAAATGAGGTTGCCTTACATGATTTTGAAAGGTGTAAACATGCATGCAAATCCAAGATGTATTGTCAACTGCAGTTACCTCATCAATAGAAAGTGAAATGAATTTAGAATTTTTAACATTCTCTTTCAAGTCCTCCATCTCAACTAAAGATAGACATTTTACCATTTCCCAACCACTTCGATCTGACCAATGAGCATTAGGGAGGTTGTGTACATCAGCTAGTCGAAAGAGATGCTTATAATCAATAAAGTTTGACATAGCTCTACCTTTTTTAAGAATAGTAAATACGACAACAAACTGCAAGATTTTTGAAGCTAACGTGATTTTATGAATTTTTTGAAACTGTGTTGTAATCGTTCCACCATTCTCAGATAGTATTTGTTTTTGTTTCATCACTTTTTCATAATCTAGTGCATATCTCACATGTGCGCATTCTGATGCATTCTTCCACCTATGGGTTCTCTTAAATGTTCCATCAACTTGTTTTTCTTTAACATAAACCTTTCCACAATGTTTCTCTATTGTATCTATCTTAGGTTGCATTCTCTTATCTTTTCCTAATTTCCAACTGCAAATAATGCATCTAGCTTCTTTTGGTTCTGCATTACTATCTTCTTGCAACACTGGTTCAATAAACGGATACTTTGATGACCATTCAAACTGAAATGTCCTTCCAATAATCCAGCTTGTTGAACTTCTACATCTACGTTTCTTAGACTTAACCGAAGATTCCCCTGTAGTGTACATTTCGTTGGAAAGATCATTTTCATTTTGACTTTGTATGCCAATTTCAGGATTCTGTTCAAGTTGTTGCATGTCATTGTTAATTAAATTTTCTTGATGTATTTCATCCTGGGTCTGGGGATTATCTTCTAGTGGAGACATATCAGGATCAACTGGGTACTCTGCATTCAAGTATGTTCTATATCATTTTCTGAAATTACTTATTAAAATTACTATTAAGTAGGGAAAATGGGTATGTACCTTGTAACTGCTTAAGTTGTTCAATGTCATTGTTGATGAAATTTTCATGATGTATTTCATCCTGGGGAATATCTTCTAGTAGAGGCATATCAAGATCAATTGGGTAATCTGCATTCAAAGATGTTTTATATCATATTTTGAAATTATTTATTAAAAATACTAATTAAGTAGGTAAAACAGGTATGTACCTTGTAACTGTGCAGGTTCTGCTCCCTCCATGGATTTTGATGCCTCCTCGGATTTTGAGATATTGCTAAAATATTTTAGGATACTCTTTTTTTCAGAAGGTTTTTCTCCCTTGTTTCCATTGCGAGTTGGAGCCATTGTACCTGTGAAGGGAAATGTTAGGAAAATAATAGTTGAGCAGAAAGTCTACAGGCAAAGAAGCAAAGATGATAATGCAATGAGCAAATCTAGGATTATCAGTGCAGTAAACAGAGATGGCCTGGAAGGCCGTAAACATCATGCGAGGGATGACCTACAAAGGATGACCTAGGTGCAAGGGATGACATGGGCAAGTCTGTAGTCATCATGTGAGGGACGACCTGCAAGGGATGACCTAGGTAAGTCCGTAGACATCATACGAGGGATGACCTGTATGAGTTCGTACTCCATAGACATCATGTGAGGGATGACCTGCATGAGTCTATAGACATCATGCAAGGATGACCTATAGGGGATGACCTTGGTGCAAGGAACGACCTGGGCAAATCTATAGTCATCATGTGAGGGATGCCCTACAAGGGATGACCTGGGTAAGTCTATAGACATCATACAAGGGATGACCTGCATGAGTCCATAGGCATCATGCGAGGGATGACCTACAAGGGATGACCTACATGAGTCCATAGACATCATTTCCAGGGATAACCTAGGCAAGTCTATAGTCATCATGCAAGGGATGACCTACAAGGGATGACCTAGGTAAGTCTATAGACATCATACGAGGGATGACCTACATGAGTCCATAGGCATCATGAGATGTAAGGGACTGACCTAGAGTCTTAACATCAAAGGGATGACCTAGGTAAGTCTATAGACATCATATGAGGGATGACCTACATGAGTTCATAGACATCATGCAAGGGATGACCTACAAGGGATGACTCATGAGTCCATAGACATCATTATGAGGGATGACCTACATGAGTCCTATACATCATTGAGGGATGACCTATAAGTCTTAGTCATCATAAGGGATGACCTCGATGATCTGTAGACATCATGTGAGGGCATGACGACTAGAAGGGATGACCTAGGAAGTCCGTAGTCATCATGTGAGGGATGACCTGGATAAGTCTATAGACATCATTTGAGGGATCAACCTTGCATGAGTCCTAGACATCATGCAGGGACATGAGGGATGACCTGCATGAGTCCATAGACATCATGTAAGGGATGACCTGCATGAGTCCATAGACATCATGTGAGGGATGACCTACATGAGTCCATAGACATCATGTGAGGGATGACCTAAGATGACCAACATGAGTCTATAGACATCATATGAGGGACGACTTGCATGAGTTCGTAGACATCATGCGAGGGATGACCTAAGGGATGACCTGCATGAGTCCGTAGACATCATGTGATGGAGACGACCTGCATGAGTTCATAGACATCATGTGAGGGATGACCTACATGAGTCTGTAGACATCATGCGAGGGATGACCTACATGAGTCCATAGACATCATGCGAGGGATGACCTATGAGGGATGACCTGCATGAGTCCATAGACATCATGTGAGGGATGACCTGCATGAGTCCGTAGACATCATGCGAGGGATGACCTCATGCAGGGGATGACCTGGGTGGGTCTGGGATGAGCAAGGAGTCTGTATGGATGGAAGCATTGATGATAAAAAGTAAAACAAGGCATCAAAAAAAATTTGTACCTGGAGTCTTTTCTCTGTAGTCTTGTATTTTGTCCTTCGTCTGTTGCCAATCACTCTTTTTTGGCTTCTTTGGTTCTATTCTTTTTTGGCTCGAATTTGGGTTCTCCTTTTTTGTTGAATGTATAACTATAACAAGTAATAGTATGTTTTGGTATATATAGTGGGTGAATTTATCTAGGTCAATAAAATTATATATAATTTTAAGGCGAGTCGGTCCAAAATCTGGGTGGGAGGGTGGGCGATTTAAATTTTAAAATTTAAAATATTATAATTTTTGGGCGACCCGACCCAAAAAAAATATATTTTTCCAAAAATTTCGGGCGAACGACCCTGTCTTGAGCACTTCAATTATTTTTATTTTTATAGCCATTTAGTTGATAAGAATTTTGATTAACTTCTACGTTATTATTGTAGTTATGCTTATTTTTATATGAAGGTTCCTAACAAGTGGTCTTAAAGATCTTTTCAAAGTTGTGTTCCACATCAGTAGCATCAGTTGTCCTTCCATCCACTTTCGATTTTGTATTTTTTTCATTCTGTTCATTTTCCATTAAACAAAAAAAAAAAATAGTGGATTAGATTAGAAACCTTGTCATGGATTTTAAAATATCACGAAGGATCTGTCATTTTTGGCTAAACTATATTTTCCATAAAGCATCTAATGAAGTGAAGGGTGCTCAAACTCTAGTAACTAGGCCTTAAATAACACGTGCATATAGTTGTGAGCTCCCATGTACACTATCAAGCATATAGGGAGATCCCCTAGGAATAAGAGAAACTTTCACCCATAGAAAGATGTTGGTTGTTTGAGTAATGGGGTACACTGATAAGTGGTTAGCCCTAGGAAGTTACAATATCCTCAAAAACAAAGTGTAGTTATGGGTATGGTGGAACCCTCCTTAGTTAGAGCTCTAACATATTAGATCAACCACTAATCATGAACAAGATTGTATATCAAAGAGCCCACAAAATCAAACACACCCTAACTTAAGTTATACCTATTGAAACCATATTTAAGTCCTTTCTCATTCAAAACCAAAACCAAATCTGAGCATACTTTAGAAGATACTACTCTAGTCATAGTCTAATAGTGCAAAGAATATTTGGTGTAATAGTAGAAAGAATATATAGCTTGATAGTGCAAAAAATACAAAGAATATAGAGTCTAACAGTGTAGAGAATAACCAATCTGACAATCAAAGTAGTCAATTGTCAATAGTCTGCTAATAGAGTAGTCAATTGTCAGTAAATAAAAAGTCATCCAGAAAAATGCAAAAAGCAAAAAAAAAACATTTTGTGAGATAGCTCATCGTGAACCCTTCTTCAAGTTGATTATTTTGAGACGCAACTCCCGAAACCTATTTTTGGAACCCTACCTTTCAAAAATTGTTATTTTGTGGTATAGTCCATTACGATCCTTTCTTCAAGTTGATCATTTTGACATATAACTCCGATAAACCTTTTTGGAGACCCTAAAGTGACTAATTGGTGGTGCTAGAGCTTAAGAGCTAGAGAGATTGGGTGAACAAGTGAAACAAATTGACAACTCCCAATCATAAATCCTTCAAGCATTATCTAAATTAGACAACTTGGATAATATTGATGATCTCAAGACTCTTTTAATAGGCCTAAATGCAAAATACATCATTCTGGCAAGACAATCACTAGTGAGTCAAGATGGTAGTTTCAAGGGCAGAGGACAAAATGCCTTACCTCTAAATACAAATCAAAGAATGCCCAAGCTAGAATTTCTAAAATTTTATGGTGATGATCCAACTAGTTGATTTTTGGGCCAAACAATGTTTTTCTCTTAATGCCACTCCCTATAATCAAAGACTCACAATTGCGTCTTTCAACCTACAATAAGAAGCAGTCTAGTGGTACCAATGGTTAGAGAATATGTATGTACAATTTATGTGGGCTGAATTTGAGATAGAATTACTCACCCATTTTAGACCCAGTAAGTATGAAGATTTCATTAGAGCCCTCATCAAGTTAAGACAAACGACATCTATCCATGATTACCAGACAATTTGAAAAGCTGGCAAATCAAACTAGGGGATTGGGTGTCGAGTTTTTCCAAAAAAATCATTAGTGGATTAAAGGAAGGTAGTTGTGCTGAAGTGAAAACGTTCAAGTCGGACAGCATGATGGAAGTTTTAAGATTGGCTAGGCTTGTTGAAGATAACTTTGCAATACAAAGGCAAAGTTTTAAACCTCCATAGGCTTGAACTCCATTTCCATCTTGGACATCATCAAACTCAAGAAACAAACCCCATGTCAAATGTCTCACCTGAGAAGAATTGGAGGCGCATAGAGCACGAGGGCTATGTTACAACTATGATGAAAAATATTCTTCAAGCCGTATGTACAACTGAAACTATATTTACTTGATGTAGACGAACCTTCCATCAGGGAACCACATGACAAAGGAGAGGACCATAGAGAGGAAGATCAACCTATAGAGTTTGACTCATTAGATAACCAACAACCTAAAATTTTAGTACATGCGTTAGATAGGATTTCTACTCCCCAGACCGTGAAAGTGGTAGGTCATTTCAAAGGCCATTGACTCATCATCGTCATTGATTTTGGTAGTACCCATAATTTTATTGATCCTTTGATAGAAAAACAAACAACCTATTACATTTACTCTTACAATTCATTTGAAGTCATGGTTGTTAATGGGGGTACTCCATTGTGCAAAGGAAAATGTAGAATTGTAAAGGTGACAATGGGAAACTACAACCTTAGGGCAGACATATTTGCCCATCCCTTGGGGGTTTGTGACATTGTGTTGGGAACTCAATGGCTTCATACCCTAGGCCCAATAGTATGGGATTTTTCTGAGCTATGGATGCAATTCATCAAACATGGGAAGCAATACACTCTCTATGGCATGACCATGGGTCCTACCCAACTCATCATATCATATTGAATGGAAAAACTTTTGAAGAAATCATCTCAAGGGGTGGTGGCATAATTGTTTGCACTACATGCCTCGAATACCAATGATACAACATGCACTCGTATTGGCATAACCACAAGGGTTGCCACCATGGCACACCCTAAATCATGTCATTTAGCTTGTCTTAGGAAGCTTACCACTGAATATTTGTCCCTATCAATACTCATATATGTAGAAAAATGAAATTGAGAAGATGGTATAGGAGTTATTAGCAGCAAGGGTTTTTTGATTGAGTATCAACCCATATTCTTCCCTAATATTTTGGTTTGTAAGAAAGACGAGTCTTGGCGGTTATGTGTGGATTTCCATGGTGCTCGCTTCTTCTCAAATTCGGATCTTCATTCGGATTATCATCATATCAGATTATGGGAAGAAAATATTTCGAAGACAAAATTCCGCATTCATGAAGGCTATTATAAACTCCTTATGTCATTTGGACTTCTCAACATGTTGTCTACCTTTTAGAGTCTCATGAATGCAATATTTTGACCATTTTTGCATAATTTTATTTTGGTCTTTTTCAATGATATTCTAGTTTACAGTCATACATGGGTGGAATATTTGCAACAATTAAACTAGACACTATAACTCTTGGTTGATAATCAATTATATGTCAAATGATCCATATGTTCTCTTAGGATGTAGGAAGTGGAATACCTAGGCCATATAGTTACATGAGAAGGAGTCAAGGTGGATCCTAGAAAGATTACCGCCATACAAGAATGGCCCAACCATACACTCAAAATTCTTTGGGGATTCCTAGGCCTCATTGGCTATTATTAAAAATTTGTCCATGATTATGATAAGATCGCATCCCCTTTTACAGCTATGTTGTGAAAGAACTCATTTCCATGGTCGAAACTTGTTGAACATGCATTTCTATAACTCAAACAAGCTATGTTTTCTACTCCCATGTTGTCTATGCTTGATTTCTCCAAGCCATTTGTGGTTGAAAGTGATGCCTCTAGAAGTGGAATTAGTGCAGTGTTAATGCAAAACGGTGGCATCGGCCTTCACTAGTAAGGTATTGTGGGACAAAACTTGGGAAAGTCAACTTATGAGAAGGAGATGATGGCGATCTTACATGGTGTCAACCAATGGAAGCCTTATCTTATTGGGCGACATTTTTCCATCAAACTAGACTAACCTTAAGAAATTTATTGAGTAGTGTGTATCTACAACCAAGCAAAAAAAAGGTCCTCCTTACTCCGTCTTTGGCATCTTTGCCTATTAATTGATCCTAACCTATAATTATTTTTGGAATAGGATATGGGCCATAAATCTTTCTCTAGACCATTTCGATTTGGGAATTTATGGCTGGAAAAAGAGATTACGAATAAAATCCTAGTTTGGTGGGAGGAGGGGCACCCTGCTCATGGGACAACATTGTTTGGAGTTTTCAAACAACTCCAACAGGTCAAAGCCCAACTCAAATTTTGGAAATGAAACAATAAATCAGACTTTCAGTTTCAGAGGGTTCCATTGCTTGCTAGGATGGAGGAGCTGGCCACACTCTTCCAGATTGAAACAAGCACAAAATACTTGAAATAGGAAGATGAGCTGGTCAAAAACGAGTTAGAGTATAGACAAACCAGAGATCTATTGGAAAGAAAGAGCTAGAACTCCTTGGCTACTAGAGGGGGACCGAAACACTAATTTCTTCCACCGCTCGGCAAGAATAGACTCCAACACATTGCATGACCTAAAAGACCTTCATGGTAATGTGATGGACACTATCCCAAGTATGCAACAAGCTGCAAATATCTATTTTGTAAATATTTTCTCTGCTTCCACCCATCCTAATCTTGCAGCGCAACAAGAGATAATTGTATTCCACAGTTTATAAAATTCAAACAAAACCAAACCCTCCTTAGAATTGTGGATCTAGAGGAGGTGAGAGACTACATGATAACTTAAAAGTCCCCAGGCCCTGATGTGTTCCCGATTGAATTTTCCAGGCCTTTTGGTACGACATAGGGGAGGATGTAACCAGGGCATTGAATTCCCATTCCACAAAGAATAAAGCTCAAACTCTTCTCTTAGGTCTGGAATCGGCTATCAGCTTCATCATCAAACCCTTTAGTGAGTAGTAAGGCATACTCTTGAGACAGATTTGCCAGTGCCTCACCTAAGTGATCAAGGTCTTCCATTAGAAATTCCTCTTCAAGTGACAAGGCTTGGGTCAAGGTTCTTTTGGGAGGGCCTCAAACAGTTTCCTCCCCTAAACTAAGGAGAAGGATAAATAAACACTTCAGGATATGAATGATTGTCTTCCATGCCTCTAATACCAAGCTTAGACTTCAAGCCATTTCTGAGTCTCGAAATTTATATTGGTCTACAAGCACGCATTTTTTGTGCCTCTAGAAATCCTCATCCACTGTGGTTTCCCATGCTGAATCAGACAATTGATTTCCTTTTGCAGTTCTTTTCAAAATAACCCCAATTGTGACAGATCTTGGATCTGAAAGAGAGGTGTCTGAAGGCTAATCTAAGAACTTTATCTTCCCTGCAATACATGTTGCTGCCTTCAGAAGGGGTTTATCCAGGTCTTCGCATAAAATTACATCGTAGCTTATGCAATATAAACAAAACCCCCAATAGAAACAGTGATCTCCTCTAGAACATAAGGGTTTCAGAACTTAACTTACAAACCAGTCAGTCTGACCCAGACATGGTCTCTCTGGAACAATGTTGATTTCGAATGGAGACCTGGCTATCAATGGTGCATGTACAGACCTGAGTAAAGGTAAAATGACAGTCTCCATGAAATCACATCTTGATTTTTTGTTGAAGCAGCAATAGCAAGAAAAACTATTAAAAACATCATATGAGCTATTAAATTTCTGTTTCCCCCCCCTCATCTTCCATTTTGCTTGACTGAAAAGCTGAAAGATCGGCCATCAAAAGCCACCTTCCCATGAACTAACGAAAATGTGCTTGTTGCTGAAAAAGCACCAATATCATCCTTGTGCTTTTATCCACAGATACAATCAGGTCTACATCAGCATCAGAGAAAATACTGCATTTTACCAAATTGGGAGGGTCTGTCTTAGGAGTGCTGCCAGCATAGGTCAGATGCATAAAAGATGCCTATGAACAAAGAAGCAGCAAAAACAAAATCTTGTACGAGACAATTAATTTTTTCTTGGTTATATATGGGGTGATATCATTTTGTTATAATGTTTGTCATTATACTTCTGTTATGCTCATTACTTTATGTCTGTAATTTGGTTGAACACAAGCACCGTCCTTTTTTCTCCTGAAAATCTTGATGCAATACACTTTTTCTTGATGTTTTTCCCTTCATGTTACATACAATAATCTTTCTTTTTGTGAGCCAAAAAAGGACTTTTTAGTGCAGTTTTCTGGATGGTTTGATGTCTGCATTAATAGCATACGGAATGCCACGGTCTTGGTTAGCAGTCTTGGAGTCGGTTACATGCTAGTATTATGTAATCTTTGTATTTTATAGATTATACTTGCCAATTTTTATTTATCCTTATCAAGTGGCATTAGCTCAACCGGTTAGATTCCTCAACATTTCAAGGAGGAGACCCAGGTTCAAATCTTGCCAAACAATACATGGATAATATCCAAGCTTTGTTGTAATACCACTATGTGGTGATGATGTAATACAGGTGGGGCCTGTTTCAATCCCATATAACCCATTGAAAAAAAAAAAAAAATTATTTATCCTTGGTCTTTCGATAAATTTATAGTAAATATAAAATATATAAATATTCTCATGTCCTTTTAGAGAAAACATACAGGAAATGGAGTCAGCATTATGTAGATGCCTTTAAAACATTCTGCCTTTACATTCTAGACTTCTAATTGTATAATATCATTTCTATTGTATATAAGTGACAGTGATAACATTTGTGACAGGGTGACATAGTAAAGCACATTATGCAATGTCCATGGGATTGATCATTTATCTAATAAGTATTTAGCTTCCATTAAATAACACAGGCACATCAAAACTTGGTACATCCAGATCCTGTAGATAATGACAAATTTATTTTATTCATGAAATAAATGAAGATGCATTATTTCTCCTGTTCATGATACATTACAATAGATTATATTCAGCAAATTATCCTGTGTAGGCTGCTACTTTTGCTTCCACAGGTCCAAGGCTTCTTTCATTTCATGAACAAAAAATATCACAAATGTTCTTAGTTTTTAATCTCAGCATCTGCAAGTTTCTAATCAACTACCTTCTGGCGTGGTTGGACATCAAAAGATATTTCAATTGAGTCAGTTATCCCTGCTGTTATTTTTTGACCTGCCTTCACAGGGCCAACACCTGGTGGAGTACCTGAAAAGAAAATAATGCCACTAATGGTTTAAAATACAATGGTCTAAAAAGATGTAAGTATTTTAACATAGCATACAGAAAAAATCGATACAACAGTGTCTTTGATCATCTAGTTGAATAGACATTCTCTATGTCATATTGCAAGCAAATTAGAAATTAGACTTCAAACCGCATGATTAAAGGTAAATAACAGTGCAATATTTTTCCATCAAAACAAGAAATTCCGGTTGTCCACATTTCAAGACCATAAACTGTTGACTACCAAGTTGAACATTTTCGAATTTAGTTTTACATAAGATTTAGTCCCACAACTGATTTATATGAACCCCTAAGGTTGTGCAGGCTTGAATTTTCTTCAGTTTTAAAGAAATCTATAAAACATAATATCATCAATTGGTTGATTTAAGTGATTATCATTTGACATAAAGAATACTCAAACTCTTGCCATAGATATCGAGCTGACAACTGACAATGTCTGAAAGTTCAGAGAAGCTGAATAATTGACAATGGTTGACTTTGTGAAAAAGATTTTATGTTCAGCTTGCTGGGACTTTCATTCAGAAAAAAGTGAATAAAAGAGTTGTTTTAACTCTCAGCTTGGACCTATTTGTCTAAAAAACAATAAAATAACAAATATGTCTTTCTCCAAATTCATATTTCTGATTCCTGAGGAAAAGTAATGTCACCAACAATTGCTCTTGATGAGGCAAAATCAAAGATCTAAAAATTTAAAAGCAACTTGACATAACATACAGAAAAATCTCATATGATAATCTGGTTGAATAAGCATTGTCCATTTAAAATGTTTGACCCCCAGACAGATATGACAGTAAACTGGGCCTTCCTGATCTGTCTGGGCTTGAGGTATAAAATTTGAAACAATGTAAGGTAAATGGTTTCCGTGTTGGAAAAAAGGTCTCATATGCCAATTAAGGTTTGATGGCTAGGCTGGGACAAAAAACAATTCACCCTGCCAGCAAATTGGAAGTCAGACTTCATAACCCATTGGGACAGGCAAAACCGCTGGCATTTTTTCACTAAAGCAAGAAATTCAAAGTTGTCTTCATTTTAAAGCCATTAATCAGTATCAACTACTATGTAGAAAATTTTGAAAATGGGTTTTCCATTAGATTCTAGAATAAGACCTTAGAAACAGAATCATGGAAGGGTAGGAAAAGACGAGAATTTGTGAAGCTATGTCGCAGGAAACTCATAGGGTGTCCAAGTTTCCCTGTTTCAAAAACTCAGAATGATCTGTGGACGCCCCTCAATTGGCTCACTCACATATATCTCTCATACAAAGTTAGACAACAAAAGAAACTTTAATCAATGCATCAAAACGAGGTCAAACATAGCTAAAAATTGCATAGAGAAGAGCAATGAATTAAAACAACTATTGTGTCCCTATCAGGACATCCCAATGGTATGTCGTTGGCATCTCATCTCGGTGACCTCAGTTTGAATCACGGGGAGGGAGACCCCCTATTGCTATGCCCCCTAGGGATTGTCGCCTCCAGTTGTGCCACCCGTTGTATTTTGCATTAATTAAAAAAAAAAAAAACAACCATTGGCAAGGAAATCAAACCTGATGAAACAAGGACACCATGATTAATATGGGGAAAACCCTCTAGGGGAAGAAAACCCACAATAATATGTTGCTGCAGCTTATATTATTGAAATGCAATTGAGAGTACAACATGCATGAGCTGAACAAAGTCTCTCCTAGAGAAAAAGAGGAGAGCACACAAAAGCTCATACAACTCCAAATTACTCCCAAAAGTTCCTGCCTTGCCAATGGCTAGAAAATGTAGCAACATCCCCTATTTATGCTTTTCAAGCAAAGGAGGGCATGGAAGGTCAAAAGTCATGCCCTTTCCTCTTCAACTTCTTCTCCAATGACCTTTTATTTTCCCATTTCTCTTCAAATCCGAAAATAGAAACTTTCCTATTTGATCAGCCTTCAATCTTGATCACACCTCCCCAATGAGAGGCTTTTGGTCCCCAAAAGCTCATTCAAAGAAACTGATATCTACTCAACAACTGGGACAGATGGAGTTCAATCTGAATGCAAGCTGAATATGGAAACTTGATATAAACACAACAATGAATGCCTCTAATGAAGTGGCAAAACTAGCAATCAGTGCCAACATTGCATGACCTCGTATTGGCCTTCAAACTGAATTATGGCACACAGACCAACATTATGTAATCAGTCTGCCAATCACCACACAAATGAAATCAAATAATGTCAAATCCACAACCTCACTGCTGTGAAACTTGACATGCTCCCTAGAACAAGTAAATAATTCAGAGCAAGACTCAAAAACAATTAGGAAACCATGGCTGGGAAGAATCTGAAACACATGTGGGTTGCCTTTGCCAAAATGTCTCTCATTGTAGGAATGGTTCTGAGCATGTAGCAAAGCTTTCTTATTACTATTCTCCAGTCCACTCTAAGCAGAAATACATGGCAACAATGAAGAGCCAGGAACTGCATTCAAACGCAACATGCTTCCCATGAAATGGCAAAACTACAACCAATACCAATGCCATGTGTCAATCCATCAAACTTGCCCAAACTTTATCATCCTCCAATGGACAAGAATTCCAAATACCAAAATACTATCCCTTTGTTTGGGCTGCATATGCCATAACAAAAGACCTGATATGTTCACAACAAAGTGGACAATACATGAATCCACAAACAGTAGAACATGAATGTGCCATGAAATGCTCTCTTCATCAAAAGTCTATTAGCATGAAGATGCCTTAACGAGAGCACAAGTATAAGCTACTATGAAGTTTCCTTCCAAACTCTAAGCACCAAAATAGCCCACATAACCAGAAACACAAACTGGTCATAACCAGCATGGTGAAATGGACAACCAACATAAACTGATCCTTCATAGAAAATTGCATCCCATCTTTTCTCCTTGTTTGGTAAAATGACAGAGTGGCTACAATGCAGCATAACTGAGAATGTCAAGTGCAAAAGGCTTCTGTTGTACACTCTGATTACATGAAGATAAATGTCAAGATCTTCTCCAAACTAGAAATTTTGTCTGCTTTTTCCATTGTTAACTGAAATATTCCTTCTTACAAGAAAATGTGAACAACCTGCAAATGAACAATCAACTGTGCTCCACTTTGGTAATAGCTCATGAAGGTGGATACCAATTCTCCTCTTCTCAAACTCATTTTTTAATCTACAAAGAACTCCACTCTATGAAGAAATCTGAAATCAGGATCTGAAATGAACCTGTCAAAAAAAATCTGCAAACAGATTTCCAATGGACTCCTATTCCCCTAGTTTTCTCCTCTTTCTCTACCTGGCAAATCAAAAAGAGTAAACCTGCCAATTGAGAAAAACAACCCACTAGTTATGAAAGGAATACCACAGGTTAGCAGATGAACATCATTGGTGCAAATGTGGTGTTGGATCCCATGCTTTACCACATTCAACTCCTTCAAGAATACTATGAGAAAATTATCTCTGAGTGCCAATATGAAGACCAAACTTGATTCCAATCAACAAAACCTCATTCCCACCTGTCTATGGAAAATCTAAACAAAGAAGTTAATAGCTGGCTTTTCCAAATGAATTGACTGTCCACAAATGGCTTCTCATTGAAAGGTACAATTGGCTGCCCCCTAACTGCCATCTTCCCAGCTGGTTTGCTAAAATGATTTGGCTGAAATACTTCCATGCATAAAATGTAGATTGATGTTTCTTTCACCAAGAATGTGCTCTCATTGTTTAAACTCCAACTAACATGAACTGCATTATTTCAAAAAAACAACATACATGGCTGGGACAAACTTGATGAATGACTAGCCCCATTTGATGTATGACAAACTTTTTCCTTCATATATGGTAACTCCACAACATGAGGGTTGTCATAAACTACTTACAGTGGAGGATTTGAATGCAAACATGGTTTTGAAACCTGTAACTATCACATTCCATTTGCTCGGACTGATCCAACCATATTCCAACCTCATGGGCTTTGCAATGAAATGATGAGAATCTTCTTCAACCTTTGCTTTCCCTTTAGAGAGCTCTTTCCTGCATTTAGAAACCAAGAGCTTCCTACACATGCTGTTGTCATGATTTTTTTTGCCACAATATTCACAAGGGCGAAGGTCCCAACAAAACTGAGATATATGCCCTTCCCTTCCACAACAATCACAACAAAATGGAAAACTGGAAGGTTGATGTTTATACCTCTTTTCATGGGTGCATACTTGCTTGTGGTTTCCTTGCCTAGAGCTTGCATTACACCTTTGCTGCACTTCTTGTTTGATGGTTTCACTTCCCTTTTTATGCAAAGTGTGGGGCAATGGTGGCTTCTCCTCCTGCACATTCAAATGCACACCTACATTCTTCATGGAAAACTCCTCTTTTCCATAGTATCCAAGACCCATACATTGAGGCCGGGAGAACACCTCAATAGGATCCCTCATTCCTTGGCCATGCTTGCCAAGTCCTTGGCCTTGATAGCCCATCTTATTCAAAATCTTGGAACCTATTCCTTTAGTATGCATCTCAAAACTGGCAAATGAATTACTGCATTTTTTCCAAAGATACAAAATCAGAATCAGTTTTGCTTACCATAATTGTTTCTGTGATGGTGCTAGCTTCTTTGGTAGAACAATGAGAGAGACTCTTCTCTTTCTCCATATCTTCACACTTGGCTTGGAGTTGGGCCAACAACTCCTCTTTGGAATCTATCTCTTTTTGCAACTTCTCCATTGCTTGCAAACATCTGTTTTCCACTTGTGGGATTGAGTCATGAGCAATACCAACAATTTCAGCACATTGGCTCTTGATCTCAGGAAACTTCTTTGCAACCATAGCAAGTAGCTCTTCTTTCTCTTGGAGCTTCAACTTCAACTCTGTATTCTCTTCTCTCAGCTTGGCAATCTCTTGGAACTGTTGTTGGGTGGTCTCTAACAAGTCTTGAATCTTGCCTTTTCCCTCTTGGAGCTGGTTTTGCTGCTTTCTACTAGATTTTCCCATGTTTCAGCAAAATAGTGCACAAGACTTTTGTCAAACACTTGGTATGCAAACCTGTTTGCACATAAAAAAAATCCAAAGGGCTAGCAAACCTCACACAAGCCTCAGGAAAACTTGCTCTGATACCATATGATCCATGGCAGCCCCTCAATTGGCTCACTCACATAGATCTCTCTTCATACAAAGTTAGACAACACAAGAAACTTTGATCAATGCATCAAAACAAGGGCAAACATAGCTGGAAATTGCATAGGAAAAGAGCAATGAATTAAAACAACCATTGGCAAGGAAATCAAACCCGATGAAACAACAAGGACACCATGATTTATGTGGGGAAAACCCTCTAGGGGAAGAAAACCCACAATAATATGTTGTTGCAGCTTATATTATTGAAATGCAATTGAGAGTACAATGTGCATGAGCTGAACAAAGTCTCTCCTAGAGAAAAAGAGGAGAGCACACAAAAGCTCATACAACTCCAAATTACTCCCAAAGTTCCTGCCTTGCCAATGGCTAGAAAATGTAGCAACATCCCATTTATGCTTTTCCAACAAGGGGGAAGCAAAGGAGGGCATGGAAGGTCAAAAGTCATGCCCTTTCCTCTTCAACTTCTTCTCCAGTGACCTTTTATTTTCCCATTTCTCTTCAAATCCGAAAATAGAAATTTTCCTATTTGATCAGCCTTCAATCTTGATCACAGATGGAAACTGTTCACAAACTCTAGAAAACTCGTTATCTTGACTTCCAACATCTCCTAGCACTTCTAAGAGATGTTTCCGAAGCTTCCAAGGGCATTTCCAGCATTTCTTGTCATCTTGAACACAACAAAAAGTCCAAAGTTGAGGTTTTCAAAGGTTTCATGGGTATTGCATAAGGCCCGTATGGGACAAATGACCCACATTAATAAAAATCAAATTACAATAAAAAATGCTCTGATATGAGGAAAAAGGGGAAAAAATTTATAATAATTTGAAATTTTCAAAATAATTATAGGTTAGGATCAATTAACAGGCAAAGATGCCAAAGAAGGAGCAAGGAGGACATTGAAAAGTGCACCAGAAGGCGAAGATGCCAAGGACGGAGTTTTTAGAACGTTGCACGAGATATTGCACGTTGCAAGAGATACTGCATTGGAGACTGGAGCTAAAACAAAGGCCTGCAAGCTGAAACGCTTGAATAATCAAAGCGTCATTAGAAACATCCAAGGTAAATTATTTATTATCTTTCAGAGATTAGAAATTTAAAAAGCAAAGGCTGGTTAATATAGTATTTGGAGGCAATTTAAAGGTATGGAAGTTACCAATTAATTCAAAGTTTATTTGAAGGAAGAAAATTGAAAAGTTTTTAAAGGAAGGAAGATTGAAATATTGAAAGGAAATTTGAATGTGAAGAATTGAAAAGAGAGAGAAATAGTTGAAAGAAAAAAGAAATTGAAGAAAATTTAGAAAGTGAGAAATAAATTTAAAAGAAGAAAGAATTAAAAAGGGAATTATTTGAAGGAAAAAAATTGAAGAAAGAATATATCAGAAGAAATTTGTCTGAAGACACAGGAAAAATTAAATTGAAGAAGAATATTAAAGTTGAAAGAGATTAAAAATTATTTGAAAGAAGAAATTGCTTAAGCAAATTGTTGAGAGAAGAAGAATATTAAATTGAAGAAAAGAAGAAAATAAAAGAATTATTGAAGGAAGAAGAAATTTTAAATATTGAATTTGGAAGAAATAAGGATTTCTACTACAAAGGAAATTAATTATATTGAAGAATTTATGAAAGTGTCGAATTATTTAAAGAAAAAGAAAACATTTATTGAAGAAAAAAAATTGGAAAAGAAAATTATTATTCATAAGGAAATTGTTGAAGAATTTGAAGAAAAAGAAGAGATATTGAAGACAAGTTAAAGGCACAAACAAATTATTTTATCAGGAACAGAAATCATAAGGTATTTTTGAAGAAGAAATATAATTTCGGGGAATGAAAACATTGGTGTAAGAAGACAAGTAAAAAAAAACTCGTGGTAGAAGACACTTATAATGTGAAAATTATAAAGGTTCATCAGAACTGTGGAACTTATAAAACCATGACAGCGAGTATTATGACCTTGTTCAAGGAATAGATATAGCATATGAAAATTTCAGGCAAAGAAAACATTGGTGTACATATTAAAATTCATTTCAAGATTGAAGATATTTCAAAGGTACATTGTTCAAAAGAGGCAATTATTTCAAGTCATTTATTATCAGATCCATAGTTGAGAAAATCGGCAAAAAATCGGCAAAATCACGATTTTTTTGCCAATTTTCTGCCATGCCGATGCAATCGGCAAAGGATCAGCGAGTCGGCGATTCTTTGCCAATTTTTTTAACAGCAAAATCACGATTTTTTTGCCAATTTTCTGCCATGCCGATGCAATCGGCAAAGGATCAGCAAGTCGGCGATTCTTTGCCAATTTTTTTAAAAAAATCGGCAATCGCTGATTTTTTCAAAAAAATCGGAAAAAACTCTGCTGCATTTTTTTTTTCTTTTTTTTAGGCTTCGGATGATTTAGGGTTTTTTTATGCAAGCCCATTTTTCAATTGTTAAAGTTTGAACTTCGAAGTTTAAAGTTTAAACCCTAAACCCTAGTCTAGGGTTTCAAGTTTAGGTTTTTTTTTCTTCTTTTTAAGTAAATATTGCTGCCTGATAACTATGTATGCAAGCCCATTTTTCAACTGTTAATATTTGAAACTTTGAACTTTGAAGTTTTTAGGTTTTTTTTTTTTTTTTCTCTTTTTAAGTAAATATTGCTGCCTGGTAACTATGTATGCAAGCCCATTTTTCAGTTGTTAATGTTTGAATTTGAAACTTTGAACTTGAAGTTTAAACCCTAATCTAGGCCCTAGGGTTTTGGGTTTAGGTTTTTTTTCCCTCCTCTTTTTAAGTAAATATTGTTGCCTGATAACCATGTATGCAAGCCCATTTTTCAGCTGTCAATGTTTCAATTTTAAACCCTAAACCCTAGCCTTTTGGTTTAGGGTATAGTTTTCTTTTCCTTTTTATTCAAGTGATTGTAACTTTGTTGTTACTTGTATCCATGTGTAGGCATATATAAAATGAAACCCTTTTTTCCTTCTTGTTACTTGTAACTTTGTACGTTTTCATATTATAAGCAATACAATATGTGTTTTGTCACTTTCATGTGTACTTAAAGCTTGAGCCTTGTATGATGTCTTGACATGACATTGCTTTTCTTGAAATATTTGATTTGCATAATGTTAATTCATTGTAATATTGCATGAAAAAACTTTTTCAATGAAAATTTTTGTTTTCTTTGGTTTTCTTTTTGGCCGATTCTTTCTCCGATTTTTTGCCGATTCCCGATTTTTTCCGGTTCCGATATTCTCAACTATGATCAGATCTATACAAGTTATTTTTTAAATGTCCAAGTTGATTACCAAGATACCATCCATGATCAGCTTCCACAAGGTTCCAAAATGGCTTTCAACATCTTATAAAGAAGCAAATCTTGACTTGATTAAGGTATCATGGAAAACCAAAGATGAGTTCCAAAAGTATATTAAAGTTGGGTAAGTGAAAGAATTAAATTAAGAGAAGTGTCAAACAATGTTATCATTTCAAAAAAAAGATCATCACGCACCACAGGAAATCTTTGTACCATACAAAATCAACCAAAATGGATAAGAGAAACTTTCTTTATGGCAAAAGAAATGGAAAAACAAGAGCTCAAGATAATAATGACTTATGGCACTTACTACAGTATAATACAAGTAAAAAGAAACTTGTGGTAGCATAGTTGAGAAAATCAGCAAAAAATCCCGTTCGATCTAATTTTCCCCAATTCACAAGCTAGTCGATTTTTTCCCAAAATATTCTGATATGCATGAAAAAAGTTTTTTTCAATGAAAAAATGCCAATTTTTTGTCGAATTTGTCCCCGATTCCCAAAATTTCCCGATTCTTTTCCATGCTGATGGCGATCCAATTGCAATTTTCTCAACTATGCGTGGTAAAATACACTTATGATGTGTAACTCATAAAGGTTCATAAAACCATGACAGCAAATGAGTGTTATGACCTTGTTCAAGGAATAGATATAGCTGATGACAAAAGGGATTTGAGCATTGACAAAAGTGTACAAAAGGCATATGTATTGGTACAAAATGTGATGGTAAAAACGAAGGCAGAATTGTTAGTAATAATTTAAGGGCTTCAAATAGTAACAAGATTTATGATAACTTGTTACCTAGAGAAGGTTATGATGAACTTGGAAAACACACAAGAGCAGATGGGACTAAATAGGGATATGATAAAACAAGACAAGCTAATAACAAAGAAATCTCAAGATATGAGAATGATAATAGCATTGATAACAAGTTTGATAATAATGTTTTCAGAGGTATTAATAATGAGCTACGAGATTCAGATAACAGCAAGGATATAAGCTATGATAGTGATGGTTTATACTATTGTGATGGCTTGATATCTACAGATAATATCAAAAATATGGCAAGTACGGGTAACTGGTACTATTGGGACAAAGACAGGTACTACTTTAACAAGGATAAAGTCAAAGATCCAAAAAATGATCAAGGTACAACATCACCATCAACAAGGACAAGAAGTGATCAAGACCAAAGCAAATGAAGACAATGAAACTTCTTACCAAATAATGTAATACGGGGGTGTTCGAGTTTATTACATTATTTGGTACTTGTAAATATTTGTAAATAGTTTGTAAATATGTGGTGTGAAAAGAGTCTTGTAAATATGAGTCATTTAGAGAGTTTGTCATTTAGTAATCATTAGAGGTTTGTCATTATTAGAAGTTAATAAAATATATTTCTCATATGAGAAATATGAAGAGTCATATTTCCCGGAAGAGTGAAGAGTCTAAGAAGAGGAATAGTTTGTTGAAGTTGAAATGTCAAGAGTCATTGTAAAGGCTATATGTAAAGCAAGCCTATAAGATGTATGAATGGAACTTTTAGTACTATTTGGTACTGGAATACTAAGTGAAATCCATGATTATAGCAAGTTCTTTTATTGTGTGAATACTTGTGAATTATTGTGTGATAATATTAAGTGAGTGAAAGTTCTTGAGGCGGAAAGATAAAAAACAACAATAAAGTAATTCTGATCTAAGATAAAAAGAACATTAATGAAGCATGGATATCACCCAAAAACGGTCCAGGAGTGTTCAGTGATTATGTTGAACCAAATCTAAATGCCAAATGATGAAATATCCTCAGCCAAAAGCTCCAATTTCAGAAAACTATGTTGCTGATTCAAACCAGAAATTTTGATCTCGAATTAAAAAAGCACACAAATATAAACTTTAAAAAAGCTCCATATAAAAGCTCCACAATTGTGCACACTGAAATATTCTTGTTCTTATCACTTTCAAAAGGAGTCCAATTACAAAATATATAATGATCAATCAGCCTTGATCATGCAAAAAAGCTAAAAAAGCTAAAAACTAGCTGTTTGTAAAAAACTTTTATTATGCCAACTTTGCATGCTGCTTTTTACTTATTTTTAAATTAACTAAAATTATTAATTTGCATGAATAAAGCACTCAATTTAATATATTTTATTATTATTTTTCATGTGCTTTATTTTACAACTCACAAATTAATTTAATAATTATGGGTGACTTTTGACATCACCCTCAACAATCCCCCCTTTGATGTCAAGGGAAGAAATGTCCAACATTTCTTTGAGTCTCCCATGAGTCACCTTCAATAGCACCTTTGTGAGTATATCAGCAACTTGATCCTCACTCTGACAAAAGTTTTGTCATGTACCAAGTCTCTAACAAAATGGTGCTTCAACTCTGTATTTGGTCCTTGCATGGAAAACTGGATTTTTGGACAATTGTATTGCCCCACTGTTATCACAAAATATTTTGGTAGGCTCATGTTGAGTCTCACCAAAATCCTTCAATATTCTCCTCAGCCAAATCCCTTGAGTACAAGCTGAAGTAAGGGCTGCATATTCAGCTTCAGTGGAAAACAAAGCCACTGTACTTTGCTTCTTGGATAACCAAGAAATCAACCCACGTCCCAGGTGAAACAATACCCTGTAGTAGATTTTCGGTCATCAATAGAACCTCCCCAATTTGAATCAACATACCCAACCAGCCTTGAAGATCTTGCTGATCTATAGTGTATGCCATGATCAAAGGTTCCCTTCACATATCTAAAAATTCGTTTCACCGCTTGCATATGCCTTTGAGTTGGTAAGCTCATAAATCGGAAAACTAGTGAAACTGCATAGGTAATATCAGGTCTTGTGAATGTAAGGTACATCAATCCACCCACCATACTTTTGAAAGTCTTCTCATCAACAAGAGGACTCCCATCCTCTTTCATAAGCTTCTCCCCACTAGCAATAGGAGTATCAACTACCTTGCAATTTAGAAATGAAAATTTCTTCAACACGTCTTGGGCATACTTGGCTTGGTATATGAAGATCTCATCTTCCCTTTGTTGCACTTCCATGCCAAGAAAGTATTTCATTTTTCCAAGATCAGACATCTCAAAATCACTTTTCATGCTCTCCTTGAAGTCTTGTATCATAGCTTTGGAATTTCCTGTAAAAATGAGATCATCAACATAAAGACAAACATACAACATGTTAGTGTCAACAATTTTTATGTAAAGAGTTGGCTCATTTTTGCTCCTTTCAAAGCCATTTTCAGAGAACCATCCATCTATCTTTGAGTACCAAGCCCTAGGAGCTTGTTTCAGCCCATAAAGTGCCTTTTTCAACTTGTATACCCAATGCTCTTTACCCTTTATTTCATAACCTTGTGGTTGCTCCACATATACCTCTTCTTCAATGTCACTATTCAAGAATGCACTCTTGACATCAATTTGGTGAACTTCCCATCCTTTTTGAGCAGCAACTGAAAGCATCAATCTAATAGTATCATGGTGAGCCACAGGCGCAAAAGTCTCCTCATAATCTACTCCATATGTTTGTTTATACCCTTTTGCTACTAGTCTAGCTTTGTCTTTGTCTATTGTTCCATCAATATGGAACTTGGTCTTGTAGACCCATTTTGTACCAATGAAATCCATGTCACTAGTAGGCTGAATGAGATTCCATGTCTCATTTCTCTTAATGGCCTCCATCTCAACATTCATGGCCTCAACCCATTCTTTCCTTTGACTAGCCTCTACATAGTTCCTTAGTTCACTAGCAATGCAAGATAAGGCATATTAAGTCATTTCATCTTCAATATCTTCAAGATTATTACCTGATTGAGCTTGAAGTCTCGTTTTTATCCTTTGATAGTTCAAATCCAAGCATCTACCCAAGGATAGCTGGTTGTAAGAATGCACATGAGGCATGGAAAACCTTGGATACATCATATCAAGGCTCAGAAAAGGTAAGAGCATCAAAGCTCTCAACATTAAGAATCAATTTTGAAAATATGAAAATGCATGATGATGAGAATGTTGGAGACTATTGTATTAGAGTAAATGATATAGTGCATAGAATGAGAGTGTATGGTGAAGTCATGGAAGATAAAGTAGTAGTATGAAAGATTTTGAGGTCCCTAACTCCAAAGTGGTTGCATATTGTCATTACACTTGAGGAGTGTAAAGATATGGACCAAATCAAGGTTGAAGAGTTAGTGGGTTCTTTATTGTCCCATGAGGATAAATTGAAAATTTATTCAAATGAATTAAATCATGCACTAGAGTCTAAAGTATGGGTTTCAAAACCAAATAAAAAACCCACAAATCAGAATGCAAACTTTTCTCAAAGTTCTGAAAGGGAAAAACCAATCAAATTCAAAGTGGAAGGGTAAGAAGGTCATCACTTGTCATTATTGTAAGAAACCAGGTCACATGATAAAATATTGCAGGAATCTAGCTGCCAAAAATCAAGCAAACCAAGATGGGGTGAGAAAAAGGCTTACCAAACTGAGAATAATGATGATCAAATTAATTATTCTCTTTCATGTAATTCAGGTTTAGATGATAAAAGGAATATGTGGTCTCTTGATTCAGGATGTTCTAACCATAGTTGAGAAAATCGGAATCAGGTAGTAAATTGGCTGGTTTAAAAATCGGCAAAAAATCGGGGAAAAAATCAGCAAAAAATCGGCAAAAAATCAACATTTTTTATTGAAAAAACCGAAGAAAAGTGCAATTTTTCATTGAAAAAAAACTTTTTTCATGCATAACAGAATTTTTTGGGAAAAATCGGCAAAATCGGGATTTTTTGCAGATTTTCTCAACTATGGTTCTAACCATATGTCATTTTTAAGGATTGTTTTGACAAGCTAGATGGTTCATTCAAGAACCAAGTTCACTTAGGAGATGGGAAGGTGATTCATATCGAAGGGAAAGGGAGTATGCCTATCACCACAAAGCATGGGAAGGGTGATATCAACAACATTTATTTGGCTCCAAACATGAAGCACAATCTTATGAGTGTTGGACAACTATTAGAGAAAGGATTCAAGCTACTTTTTGACAATGGAGAATGTTTGATACATGACAAAAAGCAAGGTAACAAATTGATTGGAAAGTCTATTATGTCAAAAAATAGAATGTTTCCATTGAGAATAAAAATGTTAAATCAGAATTCTTGCTTTTCTACCATTGAGGAATCAAGCATGTTGTGGCACTCTAGATATGGTCATTTAAATTTCAGAAGTTTGCATGTTCTTTTTAAGAACAAGATGGTTGATGGTCTTCCAAGGATTGAATCCAAATTGAAGGAAGCATGCAAGGCATGTATACTTGGAAAACATCATAGAGAAAGCTTTCCAACCAGCAAATGGAGAGCTACCAAGAAATTGGAATTGGTACATTCAGATTTATGTGGGCCTATGTCTTATCCTAGCATAGGCAAAAATTTGTATTTTATTTCCTTTATTGATGATGCTACTAGACTAATGTGGGTTTTCTTTTTGAAGACCAAAGATGGGGCATTCTCAGCCTTCAAGATATTCAAGGCATTGGCTGAAAAGGAATCAGGTTGTTCTATCAAGGTGTTAAGAACTGATAGAGGTGGGGAATTTTGTTCACAGGAATTTCTAGATTTTTGCTCTTCGCATGGAATAAAAAGGCATTTTACTGCTCCCTACACACCACAACAAAATGGTGTTGCAGAGAGAAAGAATAGAACAATAATGGAGTCAGCAAGAACCATGTTGGAGAACAAAAAGTTGGAGAGGAAGTTTTGGGCTGAAGCAGTGCAAACAGCAACCTACATCCTGAATAGAAGTCCCACAATGGCGGTGAAAAACAAGACACCCTATGAAGCATGGTATGGTGAGAAGCCCATGGTGGCTCATCTTAGAATATTTGGTTGTTTAGCATTTGTACACATTGATGATACTAAAAGGAAAAAATTAGACCCCAAGAGTGAGCCTCACATTTTTACAGGTTATAGTGATGGTAGTAAGGCTTACAAGTTTTTCAATCATGTTAGTAAGAAAACTATTGTTTCTAGGGATTGTAAATTTTTTGAGAATGATGTGTTTTCTGATCATAACCAGAAGAATGCAAATGTTATTAGTGAAGGGGGGCAGCATTTTGATGGAGAAATGGAGGTCAATCAAGATACTCCACTAGTTCCTAGTGTTAATGGCAACAATACTAGTTCTTCCCAAGAGACTAGTTTACCACCAACTTCAACCCAAGTCAAAAACAAAAGGTTGTTGCTTTCACATCCAGCAAGTCAGATGTTGGATCAGAACTATCAAAGGATAACAACAAGACTTCAAGCTCAATCAGGTAATAATCTTGAAGATATTGAAGATGAAATGACTTACTATGCCTTATCTTGCATTTCTAGTGAACCAAGGAACTATGTAGAGGCTAGTCAAAGGAAAGAATGGGTTGAGGACATGAATGTTGAGATGGAGGCCATTGAGAGAAATGAGACATGGAATCTCATTCAGCCTACTAGTGACATGGATGTCATTGGTACAAAATGGGTCTACAAGACCAAGTTCCATAGTGATGGAACAATAGACAAACACAAAGCTAGACTAGTAGCAAAAGGGTATGCACAAACATATGGAGTAGATTATGAGGAGACTTTTGACATCACCCTCAACATCTAAAAAGAGCAATAGTTTGTTGAAGTTGAAATGTCACAAGTCATTGTAAAGGCTATATGCAAAGCAAGCCTATGAGATGTAAGAATGGAAATTTTAGTACTATTTTGGTACTGGAATACTAAGTGAAATCCGTGATTATAGTAAGTTCTTTTATTGAGTGAATACTCGTGAATTATTGTGTGATAATATTAAGATTAAGATTGATGGGCCTAAGCTTTCCACTTTAATTGTCAAACCAGGATTACAAGTTTAAAAAAGATATTGCTCTGTATGAGCCAATGAAAGGATTTTATGCAGTAATATGGTTCTTTTCTCCATATCTGAAATCTAGGAATTGGAAATTACTAAGGAAACTTTACAGCTAAAATCTAGGAACTAAATAAAACAACTGAAGCTACCTACAGCCTAATTCCTACTTAGCAGGGACAGAAATTCAAGTTGCTCTGCTGAAACAAGGCGAGCCCTACCTAGACAACCTAGATCTGAATTCGTCCCTACAACTAATTACTAATTAACTACAAAACTTAATTCAACATAATTATAGGAAATAATAATTTCAGCATAAAAATAGGAACAACAATTTTAATCAAAATGACACTTTATTCATGCTAAAATTCCTTAGGCAAAAATGCCTTACAATGGACAATGTCTGAAAATGACAGATTAATTCCCTATTTTTATGCTCTAGAAAAGTTCAACCTCTATTACAATCTGGGATGTCTAATTTATAGACAATCCCTTATTTCTGGTTTTTTACAGCTTCTAACAACCTAAACCAAAATAGATTACACTCTAAAATAAATCTAACAAATTCAACCTTGTAATAGCAGTCAACCCTGCTATTTCTCAGGTGCAAGAGGGAATATAGTAATTGTTTCTTCCTTTTTTTGCATGAGACGGTTTTATCCTATCCTTTCAACTTTCAACTCCTGTTTGCAAGGGATTAGGTGTGGCTGGCATCCTAGGTTTGAGGCATCTTGACTGGAGTTTCGAAGTCTTCTCTACCACCTATCAGTTCGTCATTTGCCAGTTGTCACTCCGTTATCTACTAGTTGTCCTGCAAGAACTATTGGCTAGACACAGCTGTCTTCTTCTTCAGTAATTGTGTCGCCCTTTTGCAGTATTTCCATAAATGTCTCTGTGGTAACTAGGCAACAACTTAACCAGATAAAATCAATATGCTCAACAAGAAACAAATATTCATTTAGCATTTCCCTTTTCTTAATAAAATGCATGATTACTCACATTAAAACAAGTAATATCTTATTTCTATTCTTATTCAAACAACCTTAATTTATTCATACATAGGAAAAACATACTTATAAATCTGCAATAGGTAACAAAAGACAATCACTTTGGGGTTAAGTTAAGACAAAAAGGATAGAAAGGATGGTTAATGTTAAGTCCCATTAAAGATACTATAAGAAAATAGTTTAATTGCTAACATCCTAGTCGTGCAGTGGGATGACCGTTCCTGGATTGTGCATTTGTGTGGGATGATGCATGTGTTGAAGTGTGTTCTTTTACTTTTGTCCACATTGTGCTTGTGATGTATTACTATTTGGCTCATAGGCTCATGTTCACCATGAAGAGTGATCCAATGGTATGTTGGTTTGACTAATATTGGGATCTAATCATTTTATTGTGGTAGTTATTTATACCACCACTCACACATTCTTTGTACATCAATTGAATATCATTTCGTTGTTGGTGAAGTATTTTGGTGTCCAAGGGCACCATATCAAATAATGTGTTCCTTTCTCAATATTCATGCTTCACTCTTCTTTTGTTTTACATATAGGTAATGAGTTGATTATGTTCGTTCATCTGTACATTGCGATTTTCCATATATTACCAGAGCAATTGTGAATATCCATCACTTGATCCAAGGATATTTGGTCCATGGCTCTTCTGTGGTGTCACTTCGTATTGGGGTCTTCTGAAGGAAGTGACAACAAAATATCAAATCGGCTTTTGCTAGGGTTTATTTTAGAAACCCATTTGATTCATAGCCATTTTCCCAATGTTGCTTGATTAGCCTTGTTCCAAAGGTTGTGACAAGGCATGGTATTGACATTACTAGTATTTTTCTTTTTCCTTTTTTCTTTTTTTTTGGGGTTTTGGGGGGGGGGGGAGTAAACCTGTTTTTCTAGTGACTCTATCTCTTAGGGTAGTGCTTTCAAGATTCCGATTATGGAGGTAGTTTTCTCCTCACCAACATTTGAAGGGTTCATAGATCTCTTGAAACAAGGATTCCAAAATTTAGACTATGAAATTAGGGATTACCTGTGGCATTGCTAGAGTTTTTGTATAAATCATTAATTTGATCTTTTGTTTTTTGCTACAGTCAAGATATATAGAGGGATAATGACATTGGATTATGAAAGATTGATAGTTTTAATAAACTTTTGTAGACAGCCTTAGTGTTTTGATCGCTCCACTTATAGTTTATGACGGTCTATGTGGTTGAGTTGGCAACTGATTATGATGTGGCAGCCAACATGGTGCCCAATGGGATAATACAATTAAATTTTGATCTTTATACTTGTATGTATCATTGTACAAGTATAGTAAAATATCAAATAATTCAGGCCTAAGCCAAATATTCCACAATGCAATAATCCATACAATGAGACGAAGATAGACAATATCCTCAAGGTAGGGCAACACCAATAATACTCCTTAAGGAATAACTCCACAAGATCTCCCAATATAAGAACACCACTTAGAGAGGGCAAAGTCTTATAAGCCACTCCATAGGCAAAGACGATTACAAAGCAATACTTGATATGATCAATAATTCCTTACAATGACAATATCCCTTCTTTATATATTCATCATCTAATGCTACTTTAGGGAGGGTATAACCCTAGTTGACTCCTAAACCCTTATCCAACAAGGGGCAAACTTAGCTAAAGCAAGGCGCACCTAGAGCCTTGACTTGGTCTCTTTCACATTCTTCATCTCGTTTTGTGTGACGAATATCTATTTCGAAGTGATGGTAGTGGTTAACTACTACAATTCTGGTGACTTGCAGGGACATTAATCCTAATTGATGAGAGATCCATTGGGCAAAGGAGTTTTTTATTGAACTTCTTGCATCGTCGCCACTTTTGTTTGATCAATGTTTGCAAAATTTCCCAATCCGCATCTAAAGAAATTGGGAAATATCCAATGCACCAATGCCCTCTACCACTTCCTCATTGTATCTTTTAGAAGATCTTTTGCTTCATCTGCCACTTTATTTACCTTTTCTTTGCAGTTCCTCCAACCTGCTTATGACCTCCGCCAACTAGTCTAACTAGGCATTTGTTTCTTTGCTTTTTTCAATGACCTTAATCAACCATTGTGTCATGATAACCTCAAGATTTGGGAACATCTTTTCCATAATTTGGTTGATCTTTTCTTGCATTTTCTCAATTGTTTGTTTTAGACCGGCAAGGTTACCTTCACAATACTTTAGCATGTTCAACCTATAAGGCATGTTCTAAGGTTGTCCAACAAGAACTGCTCCATCTATCAAACCCTACTGCCTTATCTGTCAAACCCCACTTTGTGACATAACCTATACAAACAAGAATAAACTCTTTGTTATTTGATTTTGGAGAAATAGGCCCAACAAAATCAAGGCCCCATTTCTCAAAGGGTTATACAACAAGTTGAGGCTGAAGTGTCGTTTGACTAGTGGTAATTGGTCTCCCCATTTGTTGGCAGCTATCACATGTAAAAGTGTAGTCCTTCACATCCTTGTGCAGAGTGGGTCAATAGTAACCAGCAGTCATTATTTTATGTGTTGTCGTTCTGGCAACAAAATGTCCTCTACATGGTTCTGTATGGCAAGCTCGAATGATGTCATAAACTTCATCCTTCATCACATCTATGTAAAATTTGGTTAAGACCATTTCGATATAAGCATCCTCTGATCCAACTGTAGGGTGTGCCTTGTTGAATCAACCACCTTCTTTGTTTAGGAGAAAATTGTGATGGAAACTTCCCTGCAACAATATAATTAGCAATATTTGCAAGCCAGGGAGACTTCAATGAAACTGCAAATAACTCTTCATCAGGTTAATTATCATCAACAATTTGAGAATCGCCAACATGAGAGACATGAGAAAGAAAATCAGCAACCACATTATCTTTGCCAAGCCTATCTATAATGGTTATATCAAATTCTTGCAATAATAGCATTTAACTTATAATCCTATTGCTCACAATAGGTTTATTCATTAAATACCTTGTAGCAAAATGATCAATATGAACAAATACCCAATATCCGGTAATGTCATACCAAAAACTTATTGATGGCGTAAACTACAACAGAGAATTCTCTCTGTTACAGTATAATTGAGCTCAGCACCAAAAAGAATTTTACTTACCAAATAAATAGCATATAACTGCTTGTCTTCCATTTGTCCCAAAACTGCTCCAAGCGCTGCATCTATGTGAATATGAAAAGGTAAACCCCAATTGGGTCCTCTGAGTACAAGTGCATAAGTGAGCTTATTTTTCAAAACTTCAAAAGCCTTCTGACACTAAGGTGTCCAATTGAAAGCAGCTTCCTTTGTGAGCAATCCAAACATAGGAGAGGCGGTCTTACTAAAATCCTTGAGAAAGCAACGATAGTAACCTACGTATCCTAGAAAGCTATGAACTTTAGAGATGAAACTTTGGTAGGATCAACCTTGATTCCTTCAGAAGAAATATAGTGCCCAGGCACTACTCCTCTTGTCATCATGATGAAACACTTCTCATGGCTTAAGGATAAATTGTGTATGCAACATTTTATAAGCACTTTTTCCAAGTTAGCAAGAGCTTCATCAAAAAAAGTTGCCTACACCATAAAATCATCCATAAAAATCTCAACACATTCGTGTGAGAAAATAGAGAGAACTGCCCTGCCCTTTGGAAAGTAACATCAGCATTGCACAATCCAAAAGGAAGAACATGATAAGCATATGTTCCCCATGGGCAGGTAAAGGTTGTCTTTCCCTAATCTTCGAGTGCTACTTGAATTTGTTTGTGGCCACTAAAACCGTCAAGAAAGTTGAAATACTTGCAATGAACCTCTTCTTCTCATGCAAATATTTCACCTCAAAGTTCTTAGTGCAGAGTTGTACTGAGATAAGAAATTCAGTGCCAAAGATAATTCTAACTATGATCACACAGAGTATTGATAAAAGCAACACTAAGATTGCATATCCAATAATAGAAGCATTCATTAATTGAAACGTGGAGACACAAATAACAATAATTGCAGGAATTCAAGATAGGATATATTACTATCGCGGGCCACTTCGAGGGGGCAACCTACTTACAAAATATACAAATTCTTCTCTAACCCGTGAGGGTTACATCCTTCCCATTTTATAACATTTGCAAGAATATTTCTTGACATTTTATGACAATATTCTATGACATCTTGCTATGATAGTATTCTATGACAATATTCCTGACTTACCTAATTTATGATAGTTACATTCATGATACTAAGCGGTTACATTTATAATTCTATGACAACAAAGAGATTCTATGACAAAGCAATTATATACATGATTCTATGACGCACACTCTCCTAACTTAACATGTGGCCCACTTCTAACTAGATACATGGTCCACTTTATTTACAATAATATATGCCCCTATGAGTTACAAGTGTCGGGTATGTAACAATACTATTTTCCAACTAAGGTTTCTAGGACTTAATCAATGAAAGGTAAAGGGAAATGATCCTTTTGTGTAGCTTTATTGAGCTCACGATAATCTATACAAACCCTCCATCTTCCGTTCTTAGGAACTATCTCCAGTGGAGACACTCGTTGGCTATCCGAGATACAATAAATGAAACCCACCTTAAGGAGCTTTTGAATTTCATCTTTAACAATTTCCATAAGAACAGCATTGACATGCATTTGTGGTTGTCTTACTGGTTGGCAATCCTCCTTAATATAGATCCAATGTGTACATACATCAGGATGGATTCGTTTCATATCAGTATAGTCCTAAGCAAATGCTTTCTGGTACTTCCTTAAAAGTTGAATCAGTTTTCTTTCTTAAGGAGATTTAAGCTGATAGAGATATTCAATGTTTTACCAGCTTGAACTTCAACTTGCTTAAACATAAGCTCAGTGGAATCCATGCCCATAGCCTCTTGATTAAGAGGACATTCATGCGGAAGTAAATAATGAAAAGTAGTAAAATCTTTCGATTCCAATATTGACTGTGGAAGCACAGATTCCAAAAGGCACAATATTGTTGATGTAGTTGGTGAACTGTCTACCTCAAAATTTATCACTATATATTTGGAAGATGAGATATCAGCCAAAGGGATTCTGGGATCTAAATTTTTGGTAGATGAAAATTGGTCCTTGTATTCAAACATTTGACAATTTTCTTGCTCAATCATAAAATCATTATGTTGTCCGGAAGATTCCCCTCTCTACAATTATTAAATTCCCATCAAAACTATCAAAGAAAATGGTATCTAATAGATGAGTCTGATCTAAATATCCTCATACAACAATGGTAGCTAAAGCTTGAGCTACGTTTTCCTCATCATAATTGTCTACCCACAAAGCATTTTCAAGCTCAGACAAAGGCTGAGTTGGAGGATGCAAGGACAGTTTTCAAACACTAAAGCCATTGGAAACAGTCATGTCTCCATTCCTACATCCCATAAAAGCATCTATTGTTGCCAGCCAAGGTCTGCCCAAAATAAGAGTATAACCCCCTAAAGATGACTTAAACTGAAGTATGATAAAATCCACAAGATACTCCCAAGAATCTACAGTGATGATTACATCCTCCACTACTCCCTCCGATGCTACAATTGACATGTCAGCGAACTGCAAGACCATAGGGGTTTCCCGAAGATTAGATAATCCAATCCTTTCCAAAGGGGTTTTTGTCAATACATTATTTGCAGCTCCCAAATCGATCAAGACATTGCACATTAAAACATTCCCAATTCGAACATTAACCACTAGGCTTCTAGGATCATCATATTTAGGCATTAGTAATTGTTGGTTACGAATCTGCCATGAGGAAAGGATTTTGGGTTAATGCGCCCAGATTCGCCCACCAGCATGAAAGGCTGGAAGGAAGAGATGCCTTCCGAGCCAATCTCCGGAGAAGGCCGGCTCCTTTTGGGGGTTTTCTGATTTAAGCTAAGAGTACAGGAAAGAGATAAATGAACAGAAAGGAATTTACAAATATACGTGGAGGTTGGTGGGGGGAACTAACAGTACGGGAACACACCAATTACCGCTACTTACTGCATTATAAACACAAAGCATGACTAAGAACTGCAAAATCTATGTGTACTTCCGATACCTAAGCAGTGTATGCACAGCTTCAATGATCCCCTAGCAAACATTCCCTACAAGGAACTAACAGCACGGCAATGCATCAATCACCAGATACATACACTAACATGGGTAGAAAGCAAACCTAGAGATATCAGAGCCAGGTATATGTGTGACGTAGAGAATTTAACCGCACAGCTTCAATGGCTCCCTAACAGACATTCCCTACAAGGAACTAACAAGACGGGAGCGCATCAATCACCAGATACGGACCAGCAACGTAACACATAACTGATGGAACTGCTACCACATCTATTCTATGTATCCTTTAAACTATTAAGTACGTAAAATGCTCAGACAAGCGATGCTAAAGGCACCTGATCACCAAATGCTGAAATGAATCAACGAGCCGTGACACAAGTTAGCCTTAGGCATGAATATAAAGAAAGGCAGCATAAAAAATAGAGACAGCAGAATGTAACCAGGCATACAGATTATATTTATAAGTGTAAGCACGGTTACAATAGGCACAGTGGTTCCCTAACAGACATTCCCCTTCCACCCTTTACAATGAATTCATGGTGGGTTTTTATAGCCCGAGTCCCTCCCGTTACATTAATGGGCACAAGGTCCCGACCAAACATAAGCCGACAAAAGCGGCGAAAGAGCTGCAAATGCTGACCTTTTGTCGGACCGGACTGTACCCGCAGCATGGTCTTCCTGGAAGCTGGACAGCTTCGTGGCGGTGTGTTGGTCAGAACTTTACTCTGGCAGTGATGCGGGTAGCTGGAGCAGGTAGAACCTCCAATCGGCTTTAAATGAGGTCACTGGCATAGGCAAGTGCAGCCCACGCTCGTCCTTTTGCTCGGCACGTTTCGGCCCAAATCCCGGAGCTGGACACTTGTCAGGTGATGGATGATGCTGTGTGACACGTGTCTGCCTTGGAAGGCAGTTCGTCCAACTTCGCTTGGGATCATAGCGTCTCGGGTTGCGCGGGCAGAGAACAATGCAGTCGGGAAGGCCTTCATGCCTTGGTCAAATTCTGAGTTTGTCTCCCCACTGCGCACCTGTCAAGGGCGCACTCCGACTTCGCTGCGAAGTCGGACTGCGCACAGGTGAAAACTGGTGTCTGCCGCCGTACGGACTTGCTCCAAAGACTTATCATTCTTCTGTCACCGCCGCTTGCAAGGTGCGCCCAGAAAAGAGGGCGAAGTGGGACTTCGCAACGAATCGGGCGAAGTGCGACTTCGCACCAAAATCGGGCGAGTGCGAACTTCGCACCAACACTTAGCCATTTTTCAGGTAACTTGCTGGAAAGTTTGAAAATCAACTGAGGGGCTCCGAGAAAGGGGGGAAAGAAAGAGAATGCGGGAAAGAAAGAGGAGGGGAGAGCAGAAGAAAGGAAAATAGAGGAAGAGGGAAAAAGAAGAGCAGCACTGTTACAAACTTGAAAACATTGCACCCCGTGCAAAATGTGACAACATTTCTGGCGGCTCGCGGGGTGTCGAGCTCGCCTCGGCGCAAAGAATCCATGCCTTCATCCTTTGGGTGCAGAGGAACTTGCCTCCCCTGCCTTTTGCCGCTCTAGTCTGTTCTCCTTGCGGCAACTGTTCTTCAGATTCATCTTTGTCAGTTGCCTCCTCAGAATCACCTTCCGAAAGCTCTCCATCTCTTGCTTCTGCCTCGCAGATGCGAGTGTATGCGGCCTGGGCTTGGCGCCAGGCTTCTGCCTCGAATGGCCGGCGGTCAGCTACATCTTCTAATGCTGCGTGGAAAGCAGCGACCGCGTGCAGGTCGATGGTGAGGTATCTTTTCTCTAACTCCTGGAAGTAGGAGCTGATCTTGCAATATTTGGACACCATCTGAGTGACCTGATTGTCTTGAATTGGCTCACCCAGCCTATCAATTTCAGCCGTATCTGCTTCGAAGGACTGCCAATTCCTTTTCACCTGATCTAGGGTGAGAAGCTCGCCATTCTCAACAAAACCTGGGCACCCTAGTTCAGAAAGAGCGCGAAAGGGGGCCAAACAAATGTCTCTTTCATGTACGAATGCGTCTAGCATTCGTCTGGCCACTCTCACCTCTTCAACTTTTTTGAAATATTTGTGCAAGGTCACCCTTGCACCTGCCCATTCTGCAGCGAATGAGGACACGGGAGAAAATTGGAGGCCGTTGCGCTCGCGCTCCTGAAGATTTACCGCCAGGTCCAGCCATTGCTTCGCCTGACGTTCGGCCTCCTCTACCACAAGCTTTCCCGGCGTAAACTTCTTGGATTCTCGGATGCGAAATCCGTAACCGCCATCGCCTTGTAGGTGTGGGGCTTGCATTCCCGCAAAGAAACCAGCCCGCATCTCCTTAACTTTCTTCTTTGAAAAGACCGTCGCTTGAGATGTTCTCTCCGCAAGTTGCGATCGCGCTCGCTTCAAAGACTCTTGGAGCCGAGAAATCTGCTCCAAGGCCGCTTGCTTTTCGGTTGCGGCTCGTTGTCGGGAAGCGGCCAGCCGGGCTTTGAGTTCATCTATTTCTTGCCGCGCCGCTTCCAGCCGCTCGCTGGACCCGGACAGTCCTCTTCAAGCTGTCTTGTTTTGTCTTGCAACCCGAAAAGCTCTTCCTCGCTCCTCCGTACTTTTGACAAAGAGATTATCGCCTTTGCGCATGATCGATCGAATCTCGTATTGCTTGTTGATGTCGTCAAAGCTCTTCTCCTTTGTCCGGAGCTCGTAGTCCGCCCCCGGTCATTTCCCGGAGAGGCTTCTTCACCTTTGGTATTATCTTCTCCGTTGTAAGCACTCTCCTCTCGAAATTGTACTTGGCGCGCTTTACCGGGGCGGCTATCTCTTCAGGTCTCCTCCGTTTCAGGTTCCGGAGGAAAGAGACAGAATATTCTACAGCTCTCGTTGCCAAGGGCAAGTCGTCTGTATTCTGGAGGTCGTCCATAAAATCTGGTTCCCCCAGCCTAGGGTTCTGCTGAGACGTCTCTCCTGCGGGAATGGGATCAGGAGGAACCGGATGGACACTGGAAGGTTCGGCCGCTTCTGGGGGCGACCGGGAAATGGAGATGGGGGCGGCTGATACTGCAAGGGTTTGAAGCGGCTGAGATGGAGGATGTGACAGTGAATGGACGGCCTCAGCGCTAACTTCGGGCGAAGGGTTTGGAGTTGTGCTCAGAGATAGGGAAACGTTAGGGTTCTGAGCAAACTGATCAAAAGAATGGGGGCCGCTAGAAGGACGTGGAGACGGGGAGGATGATGCGGCCATAGCTTGCTCGGATTGAGCGGGAGACGGAGTGGGGGTAGGACTGGATGAGACCAAAGAGACGGGGGCAGCAAACGTACCTGCGGGCTCCGCCTGAGCCGATGCCGGGGGATGTCCGCGCTTTTGGTTCCGGCGGCGAGCTTGGGACCGCCTAGAGAAACCGTCCCCGCGGCGGCGGGACGCGGCCGCGGCTCGCGATCGGTCGCCGCACTATCAGGCTAGGTCGCCTGATTTTTTCAACTCTCTTCCTTTTCTTTTCCTCTGGAACAATGGTTGGATCCGGGGAAGGAGATGAAGCAGGTGCAGCAGGTGCTGATGCTCCCACGGTAAACTTGTACCGGGGTTTGACTTGCAGAGGGTCTGCCGCAACCGGTCTGCTCTGTGGCGGCGCTGGCGCCTTTTGTGCCTGAGGGATTGCCTCGGGCGTTGCCTTGACTAACTTCTTTGCCTTCTCAGGCGCCGCCTTGGAAGCCACGGGCTGCATTGGATCGACCTGGATGTATGCTGGGCCTGCGCTGGCAGTTGCCGAAGTGTACAACTGTTGGGAAGAAGACCCTCCTTTATAGTCCTCAAAGGGGCCTCTGGGAACGTAACCTTGATATGCGAACGGCCGCCACCGTCATGATGCCGGTCATAGAGAACCGAAAAGTCGTCATCTACGGCCGCATTCCTTCTTGTGGATTTGTCGTGTCGCGTGCGGCATCTCATCTTCCAAAGATTCAAGAATCTTTTCTTTAGACCAGCTTAAGGCCTCGCTATCTTGGATAAAAATTTTTAAACCCCGGAGATGTGAACCGGTGGTCCGGGTTTCGCTTGGGGTCATATGTCACCTCCTCGCAAAGAAAAATCCCGCCAGGGAGGAGAAGCTTCCATCAATTCAATTTCCCACCAAGGTCCACATGGACCACATCGCACTTATCCTCGGGTTATATCTCGCCCGGGGCGTAGATGTGTGAACTTTCCCCTTATCCCATATGGGTCATACTTCCAACGCTGCGGCAGCAGAACCAGGCCAATCCGGGAAAACTCCCCGCTCAAGGTAGACATGCTGTCCTACCTCGCAATCTCAACGTTTGCCCAGGAAAGAGGATATTGAAAAATCTGTCCTCTCTTCTTTCCTAGACCAAACTCCTCCTCAACATAATCCATCTGCCGGGCAACCTCCATCCCGAACAGATGCTCAGAGCACCAATAGGGCAGCAAATGGGGTTTGCCCTTGAATCCGTAGATTCTGACCACAATTCCCTGCGTCGACTCGAAACGTCCCCGAGCTTCTGATTTAGCAAAGCGCTCGTCATTTCTCTCGGGGGACGGGGAATTTCGCTTTCACTGAAGACTGACATGACGAATCCCAGAAAGTTGAAGTTGAACTTGTAGTAGGACCCTTTCCGGTATAAGTCATCCGTCCAGTTGTAGACGGGCTGTGGCTCTCCCCTCTCGTTGACCTTCTTTAGGTTCAGGATCGGCATCAGGGGGTGCAAATGGTACAAACAAAGCCAGGCTAGAACAGAACTGAAACGAAAATCGGTAGACTGCCTCTTCTGGATCTTCACCAGGCTGGAATGAATGGCGTAAGCCAGCCAGTCTGCCCAGTCAAAAAAGATGGGGCGCTTTCCACTTCTCTGCGCCGCTGGTTCGTAAGATTCTCCACACAGGAGGCATTCTGCCAGCGCTAGTTGGTACGGCTGTACCAGCTCATCGGAGTCGCAGCCGAGAATCCATGCCGGTATGGTATATAGATACTTGCTCTGGAATTTCGCCAAGGGCATGGGGCCGGTTGGCCACTGTCCAGCTGCAAGCGGGGCGTTCGGTTCTGAATTGAGGAAATCCCTCATCCGTTTGGTATTCGCGAAGCGTCCCGCTTGCTCGCCCAAATTTATCTTTCTGAGGATTGTGCTGGAGTCGTACTCCAACCCTGGGGCGAAAGCTGGCTGGACAGTCTCCCTGCGCAGTGTGAACAAGGGTTTACCGCTGGAGCTGCAAATTTGCCGGGTAACTGGTCTGTAGTGTCTGACAATTAGGTCTACCAGTTCCGGGCATTGGTGGACAGGAGGGCACAAGAATCGAAGAGGTTGGACTTGTACGCCGCTCCGAAATGGTGGGAGGGCGAAACTTTGTCAGCCCAGCTCTCCACATTTGACCGCAGCTTCGTCAGGCTCATAGAAAAAGAGCCGTCCACGTATCCCGCCAAGTAATTTACCGGAGGTGGTGGGGCTTGCCCACGCTGTACTTTTTTAGGCCGGGATTTTGACTTTCGCTCCGGCGGTGTTTCACTTCTGAAAACGCCCGGCCGCGGTAAATCCTTGGGTTCGCCACTTTCGCTGGATTGCGCTGACACTGGCATCTTTCCTCTGTCCATCTCTCCGAATCAGCAATAATTACAAGTTCAGGGCGTCTACAGCAGATTTCGTTGTCACAGGAATAATTTGCACCGTTTAAGGAATAATCTGTGCAATCTGGAATGTTTGAATGCATCTGACCCCCTTTTCTAGATAAAGACAGCGCCATTAATGCCGCGCAGGAGGGGGTAGGTCGGCTGAGTTATGCTTCTTTGGTGGCTGCGCAGGAGAATGTTTGGAAAAAGGTGCCCCGGCAGACGTGCCATGTTCTTTTGCTTGCACTTTTCGTTGAGGAACGTGCAATCATTAATTTTGTCTTGGACGCTGCGCCATGGCTGACGTCACTGCCGCAATCCGGGCACACTGCTCAAGAAAGAACCTTTGGTGCGGAAACCCACCTTGAAACGGTCGCAACGCGCCTTGGGCCCAGCTTAGAACCTTTTGAATATTTTATTCATTTTTTGAACTTTTGCCCAAACTGGCCCAGAAAGCGAGGCGTAGTCGGACTTCGCCCAAAGTTGGGCGCGGTCCGACTTGCGCAGTCGGACTTCGCCCAATTTCGGGCGAAGTTCGAACTTCGCGCGAAGTGCGCGTTGAACTGTTCCTTCTTCTTTTCTTTGCCGCGCTCAAGGATTGAGCGCAGTCTGGTTTCTTTGCAACCTTCGGACTTTGGCCAACACTTAACGTTTTTCTGCTCCCTGAACTGGATGAGCTGCGCAGTGCGAACGCTGAGGCGGGTTCGGACTTCGGCCGAAGTTCGGGCGAAGCACGAACTTCGCGCGAAGTTCGCACTTCGCGCGGAAGTTGTGCGCAGCGCGTACTTCGCGCGAAGCCGCCGGTCGGACTTCGCGCGCGAGCCGCCTCGCTCAAAGCTGAGCGGAGCCTGTCCTTTGTGTGCCTTTTGCAGTCTTCCCTTCGTTCGAGCTTCGCACTTTGGCTGGCCCGAAGTCCGACTTCGCTGCGAAGTCGGGCTTCGGCCAACACTTAGTCATTTTTTAGCCTTTTTCCTTTTTTTTTCTTTCTTTGCTTCTTCCTTTTGCACCTCCGAACTTCGCCCTCCCGAGGGGCGACGACAGACTTCGCTGCGAAGTCTGTCTTTCTCTCCCATGTCACAGTTAAGCTCAAAAAGAATGAAAAATAACAATTTAAAAGCTGAAAGCTGGAAACTATACATGCTGGGAAATGAAAATGCATAAGGGAAATTTTTTACAAGGAAGGGCCACTCGAGCACCTTCAAATAGTAAATTTTTAAATGGAACCCGTTGGACGTGGATAGGCAGGAGCTGACCCTCCATATCCCGAAGTACGTAGGCATTAAACTGGTTCACCCGGCAATCTGATAAGGGCCCTCCCGCAGAGCATCAAACTTCCCGTGATTACCTGGCTTTGCTTTATATGAGTCCCACTTCAGCACCAGGTCCCCGATTTCGAAACTCGGCATGGTGCCTTTGGCAAACCAGCCTTGAGTGGCCGCAATGTGATCGTGAAGGCCCGGTATGCACTTTCTCTCGTCTTCTTCCAACCGCAGGAGTTGGCACACCTGTCGTCCACCGGGTCTCCGCCGCTCCCTGTCTTCGTCCAACATCCACAGGGCAGGGATCTCGATGTGTGATGGCATGACAGCTTCTTTACCATAGACGAGCGCATAGGGGGACGTTCTGAGGGATTTTTTGAACGCAACTCTGTCCGCCCACAGCGCCCGGTTCAGGAGCAAGTGCCAAGTCCGCTTGTTTCGACAATGGTCCTCCGGATGATTTTCGAGGAGGTTCTTGTTAGTAGACTCGGCAAGGCCATTCCCTCGCGGGTAGTAATTAGAAGACATCTTGTGATAGATGCCAAGTCCGCGTGTACTCCGTGAGTACAGCGCCTGCGAATCCCGGACCGTTGTCCGTCACAATTGATTCTCGGAACCCCGAAGCGGGTAATCGTGCTCTCAATGAACCCGATGACCGTTTCTTGGTCCGCGTTCTGGTCGGGATCGCCTCCGCCCACCGTGTAAAATAGTCAGTAGCTGTAAGAATAAACTTGTGTCCGGCAGAGGAGTTAGGAGAAATCACCCCAATGAAGTCTAGACCCCATTGCTGGAACGGAGTCTCGGCTTGAATCGGCTGAAGGGGCAGGGGTGCTTTTCTGCTTCGGCCAGCAAACCTCTGGCATTGATCACATTTAGAGCAGACCGCATGAGCGTCTGCGAACAGAGTGGGCCAATAGTACCCAGCTCTTATTATTTTTAAGGCCGTTGGCCTTGAAGAATGGTGACCCCCAGGCATCCCGGAATGAAATTCTCCGAGGACCCTAGGCTGGTCAGATTTAATGACGCACCGCAACAGGATGCCGTCGATGTTTTTGAAGTAAAGCCCCTCGGGGCGAAGAGTGTACTTGAGTGCACCCAGCCGAAATCTCCTTCGTTGTGAGGCGTTCAGGTGATCGGGACATCTTCCGGTGCAGAAGTATCTCACCAGTTCATCTGTCCAATCACTCCCCTCCGATAAGGAGTTGGCTAGGTAGATGCGTGTCGCTGTGTCCTCCCACTTACAGCGGAGATGCCGGCTACAGCGCTTCGGGCCAATTCCCCGACACAAGGCTCGGCCTCCGATAAGCTTGGTGGGCCGCACTTCGATGTCGAACTCCCGGATTTTTGCAATCCATCCTCCTCTCTTGTGACCCGGTTCTCCTTGTAAGATGAAGCTACGAACATCCGGGTGAATCACAAAGACAGTAGTCTTGCTCTGGGAGACAAAGTGCCTGAACTTTCGAAGGGATTTCATAACAGCGTGAACCTGCCGCTCTATAAAATTGTACTTTTCTTCATGCGGCAGAATCACTTGGCTCAGGAACGCTATGGGGCGCTCCTCGCCATCGCTTCCCTTCTGAGTTAGGACTGCAGCGTAGCTTTCGGGCTCTCCCACTGCATACAGGATGAAGTCCTTGGAGTAGTCCGGGTTTGTCAACACCGGAGCTTGTGCAATTCGGGCCTTGATCTCCTCGAAGGCTTGCTCTCTCTCATCAGTCCATTCGTAATGTGTATCTTTCTTAAGCAGTTCGGCCATAGGCTTGATCACCTGTGCGAAGTCCGGGATGAACTTCCGCACAAAGTTAATCTGACCGAAGAAGGACTGCAGCCCTTTTTTGTCGATGGGGGCTGGCAAGCGAACGAGGGCTTCTGCTCTGTCAGGGTCAATGGCGAGGCCTTCCTCGGAGATGACATGTCCCAGCAGCTTTCCTTCCTTCACCGCGAAGACAGACTTCTTCGGGTTTATAGAAATGCCGAATTCTCGACAACTCTCAAATATTTGCCGTAGGTGCGAAACATGATCTCCTCGTTGGTGAGAGAAAACAGTCATGTCATCAAGGTAGATGACAATAATCTTATTGAGCAGCTCTCTAAGGCCGGGTCCATGGCCCTTTGGAATGTGGCACCAAGCATTAGATAAGCCAAACGGCATGCGCTGATAGGCGAACGTCCCCCACTTGGTGGTAAACGCCGTCTTATGCTGGTCCTCATTTTTGACCCAAATCTGGTTGTAGCCGGAAAATCCATCTAAAAGTGAAAATCTCTGGGCTCCAGCAACGATATGTAGGATCTGGTCGATTTGGGGAAGCGGATAGTGGTCCCGGAGGGAAGCCTGGTTTAGGTTTCTGAAGTCGACACAGAGACGAATGTCGCCATTCTTTTTCCTCACGGGCACCAAATTCGCGACCCAGGATGAATGTTTGATGGGGTAGATGATCTTGGCCTCCAGCATCTTCAAGAGCTCGGTCTTCATCATGGCCTCAATCTTCGGATTCACGGCCCTCTCGCTTCGTCGGAATGGCTTGGCGCCATCCTCTAGCTCAATAGTATGCTCGGATGACAGCTTCGTCATACCCCTCAAATCTTCGTAGCACCAGAGCCACGATGTCGGGGAATTCTTGGCATAGTGATCTGATTTGCTCCAGTTCCTCCGACGTGCAGTCTGTTCCGACCTTGATAGTTTTACCAGGTTCAAGTTCCAGGTCAGCATACTGCCTCGGGTCTACTTTGATTCTGTGGGATATTGCTCTTCATTCCGATCAAAGAGACTTTCTAATGTAATCAGTCCTTTTGGGACGTGATTATTCCGTAATCGTATCAACCCCTCATATTGCTCGTCATCGTGGTCTCTACCTTCGATTACACACACTTCGTTAACCGGGAATGTGACGATCTCCTCGTCACAACCGAACACCGCGCTGGGTGTCCTTATCAGGCACGTAAGGCCTGTAGATAGTACGAACCGGCTTCGGTTTCTCGGACAACGTCTTCACTCGGAACGTACCTGGCTCCAACGGACGCCGAATATCAGCGTGCTTGTTTTTCTCACGCGATATTGCCTTAACATTCAATGAGTCGAATGACTCCATCGAGTCCCACACCCGATTGCGGTACGCTCTAAGATAGTGCTGTTTGGATGCGCACTTCTCCGTAACTTGGTGACACACCAGCTCTGAATCTCCAAAAATCTGCAGGTGTTTGATTCCGAGCCTCTCCGCCTTTCGCAAACCCAAGCACAGGGCTTCGTATTCCGCCGAGTTGTTAGTGCAGCTCCAGGCCAACCTGTAGGTATAGTCCTTCTGGATTCCGGTTGGAGAAACCAGAAGTACCCCTGCACCGGCGCCATTCTTGCATCGCGCGCCGTCAAAGAAAAGCTTCCACAGCTCATCGGGTGCAGGTCCCACCTCCTTCGCAGCTGACATGTCAAGCCTCTCGGGCTGTACAATGGAGTAACAGCCTTGCTCTGTCCCGATTACGGCATTGAAGTCCCGCAACGAGAACTCGTCTTCGAGCTGCAGCACTTCGAGGGCTTGCTCAGTCAGCTCCACTGTCACCAGCTCTTCCTCTGACAACTGGACCATGCAGTCCATCTCTCCTCCGGGTATCTTGTCTACTAGGAAGGGGGAAGGCTTCTCATTAAAAATTTTCAGTCTCCTTCCTTTGAAGGGCACTTCCATGTGTGAGTAGTCTAGAGACAGTACCCGCCCAACTTCGCAGTGAACTCCCGAGAGAGACACATGCCGAAGTAAGGTTCCAAGTCAACAACCACGACCTCTTGGATGACCACGATGTCGAGAGCCTTGTGCAGCCGGATAGGGATGTCCTTTATGACACCAACCTGCCTTGACAGGGGTGCCGTCTAATTGCAAGCACGCCTTGGCTGCTCCGTGTGTATTCCATCCCGATCTCATCGCGCACGGCCTTCGGCATCACAACCGAGGAAGCACCGTAATCCACCATGCAGTTGAGAACTATGTGCCCTTGCATCCGCAAAGACAGATAAAAGGGTGGCGGTCTGTTCTTCCCAGTGGCGGAGACTGTCAAAGGTTGAACCAGGACAGCAGGCTGAATCTGCTTGCCGCTCTTCATGTTCTTCAGTGATTCTTGCAGCAGATCCACCTGGCCTGGGAGCAGAAGAGCATCATACATGCTGATTCTCGCGGGCGTTCTTTTCAACTCGTCTACAATGCTGTAGCCCGAGGTACTAGCTCCCTCTGCTTGTTTAGCCGGCTCATACTTCGTCCGGTACTGCTGGGTGGCCTCAACTCGCCGTCTCTTGGTCGAGACGGGTACCTCGCCTTCTCCCCGGGCTTGTTCTTTGGTTTCAGCTGGAGGCTGAAGTACAGGAGCTTTAGCCGGGGTTGGGGCCCTCGCTGGAGGTTTGGCTGGAACAGGGGCAGCCTTTGCTGGAGAAGGCTTGACTGGAGCTTTATCTTTGGATGCCTTCTCTTGGGCTGTGTAGGGCCACAGCCCGCTTGGATGGTGGCAGCCCGCCGGGCCGCGGTTTCTCTCTTCTTGCGTAGACTTGCAAAGGCTTGGCCGCATCCGCAGCTTTCTTTTCTTCCTTGGCAGGCGGCACTAGATTCTCTTCCGGGAGGGCGGGTTGGCTTCGCCGTCCGAGATCATGTGCGCTCATCATCCTCTATAGCGCCGCCGGCCAAGGTCCGGATGTAGTGCCGGTGCAAAGTGCGCCTTCCTCCGAATGCGGGTCATTGCACGTAGTGCACCGGCTAACCCGGTCGGGAGGACCAGCGGGTCTTCTATAGCAAGGATTTCTTGGAGGCGGACGCCTCTGCGGCTGATGTTCCGGGGACTTGTCTTTCGTTAGCGCCGGGGGCGCATATGGCCTCCTAGGAGCAAGGTCCATCTGGGCCTGCTTTTTCTTCATAGCGGTCATGTCGTTGGACATGGCATGGTATCCGGAGGCCAAAGCCCGCACTTCCTGTAGAATCGTGTTCTGGATGCTGCTGTCAGGTGGCGGCAACTGTGCCGGTGGAGGCAATGCGGCTAATGGAGGAGGGTTAGAATAAGGGGCGTACTGCGGGGGAGCAGGAAGTGCTGGAAAGTGCGGAGCGGGAGGAGGCGGGTGAGGATAATGCAATTGAGGTGGGCCGTAAGGAGTTACGACCGGCGCAGGATTCCACTGCTGCTGGGGCTGCTGTCCTGATGTGGACGGCGCACCGCCAGAAGCAGGAGGATACTGGGATCTGGGGAAGTCGGGATGAATGGGTTCCTGCACCCGGACGGAGTCCGCCGATGGAGATAATGTCGCCTTCAGCTTGCCGGGCAGCCTCGTACAGCCGCAGAAACTCGTCAATTCGGCAATCTTCACAGCAGAGCATATGTCCGAGTTGAAGGATCTCGGATAGTAGTGAGCAGCCATGCCGGCCGAAGGCCGAAGTTCGCGAGGTACCCGTTTCCGGGATCTCGCAAACCCGATGTTAAAATCGGACACCTCCTCTTGAGGATGTCTCTCGGATAGCTTGGAACCGATGCAGGAGAGAAGTAGGGTCAGCGGACTCGTTGCATCCTTTTACGAGCCTCCCGGCAAGTCGGCCCCCCTGTCCCTCTCCTTCCCTCCCGATCTCCACCAGTAGAGAAGCTTTCCCCTCAGGGAAAGGGCCAGCAGACGGGTCTTCACACTCTCATCGGTAATAGTATGCAGTGCGGCCAGGGCAAGGATGTCCTGGATGTGCTCGTACGCCGTCTTGCCGTAGCCGTCGTATGTGGGAATAGACTTTAAAGCAGCGGGGGGCACAGCTTGCTGTCCGACCAGGGCCAAGGGCCCCGTAGAGTCCACCGCCGGGAAGAGATCATCGTCATTCGGCTGTTGGGCAGCCATTTCTTCCTCTTCTTCTCCGCCGTCAGTTGTGTACTCAGTGTCGGTACTTTCCGAGGATGCAGGATCTTCTTCTTCCTCGGCCTCTTCTATTTCGTACTCAGCTCCTCCGACTTCGGCTTCGGCCTCTTCTTGGATTTCAGCCTCGGCTTCGTCGAAACGAGCTCGCGGATCAGCCAGCCTGGGAACTTCGCCTCGAGCGTTGATGTCTAGTTCGTAGAACTCAGGCTGGCTTCTCGGATCCCTTGCTCGCCACCTTCTTGTGTGCATGAAGGTGTCGGGACCGGTCTGTCGGACTCAGAGGATTTGTTCGTGCAGAGTCGCCGTGTGTTCGGATTTGGAACAGCAATGAAGCGAACACCGGTGCTTCAATTCTGTCGGGGTGAGAAACTTCCTTGTCTCACCGAGAGCTCAAGATCCACTGTCAGCGCCAGGTGGAGACTGATCAGAAAATCTCTCTTCAAACGTGGGACCAGGGTCCCACCGGGCGTGCCAGAGAAACTGTTGGTCACGAATCCGCCACAAGGAAAGGATTTTGGGTTAATGCGCCCGTATTCGCCCACCAAAGATGAAAGGCCGGAAGGAAGAGATGCCTTCCGAGCCAATCTCCGGAGAAGGCCGGCTCCTTTTGGGGGTTTTTTGATTTAAGCTAAGAGTACAGGAAAGAGATAAATGAACGAAAAGGAATTTACAAATATACGTGGAGGTTGGTGGGGGGAACTAACAGTACGGGAACACACCAATTACCGCTACTTACTGCATTATAAACACAAAGCATGACTAAGAACTGCAAAATCTATGTGTACTTCCGATACCTAAGCAGTGTATGCACAACCTTCAATGATCCCCTAGCAAACATTCCCTACAAGGAACTAACAAAGACGGCAATGCATCAATCACCAGATACATACACTAACATGGGTAGAAAGCAAACCTAGAGATATCAGAGCCAGGTATATGTGTGACGTAGAGAATTTAACCGCACAGCTTCAATGGCTCCCTAACAGACATTCCCTACAAGGAACTAACAGTACGGGAGCGCATCAATCACCAGATACGGACCAACAACGTAACACATAACTGATGGAACTGCTACCACATCTATTCTATGTATCCTTTAAACTATTAAGTACAGAAAATGCTCAGACAAGCGATGCTAAAGGCACCTGATCACCAAATGCTGAAATGAATCAACGAGCCGTGACACAAAGTTAGCCTTAGGCATGAATATAAAGAAAGGCAACATAAAAAATAGAGACAGCAGAATAGAACCAGGCATACAGATTATATTTATAAGCAGAAGCACGGTTACAATAGGCACAGTGGTTCCCTAACAGACATTCCCCTTCCACCCTTTACAATGAATTCATGGTGGGTTTTTATAGCCCGAGTCCCTCCCGTTACATTAATGGGCACAAGGTCCCAGCCAAACATAAGCTGACAAAAGCGGCGAAAGAGCCGCAAATGCCGACCTTTTGTCGGACCGGACTGTACCCGCAGCATGGTCTTCCTGGAAGCTGGACAGCTTCGTGGCGGTGTGTTGGTCTGAACTTTACTCTGGCAGTGATGCGGGTAGCTGGAGCAGGTAGAACCTCCAATCGGCTTTAAATGAGGTCACTGGCATAGGCAGTGCAGCCCACGCTCGTCCTTTTGCTCGGCACGTTTCGGCCCAAATCCCGGAGCTGGACACTTGTCAGGTGATGGATGATGCTGTGTGACACGTGTCTGCCTTGGAAGGCAGTTCGTCCAACTTCGCTTGGGATCAGAGCGTCTCGGGTTGCGCGGGCAGAGAACAGTGCAGTCGGGAAGGCCTTCATGCCTTGGTCAAATTCTGAGTTTGTCTCCCCACTGCGCACCTGTCAAGGGCGCACTCCGACTTCGCTGCGAAGTCGGACTGCGCACAGGTGAAAACTGGTGTCTGCCGCCGTACGGACTTGCTCCAGCACTTATCATTCTTCTGTCAGCCTGCCAGTTGCAAGGTGCGCCCAGAAAAGAGGGCGAAGTCAGACTTCGCAACAGAACTGGGCGAAGTGCGAACTTCGCACCAAAACTGGGCGAAGTGCGAACTTCGCACCAAAACTGGGCGAAGTGCGAACTTCGCACCCAGACTTAGCCATTTTTCAGGTAACTTGCTGGAAAGTTTGAAAATCAACTGAGGGGCTCCGAGAAAGGGGGGAAAGAAAGAGAATGCGGGAAAGAAAGAGGAGGGGAGAGCAGAAGAAAGGAAAATAGAGGAAGAGGGAAAAAGAAGAGCAGCATTGTTACAAACTTGAAAACATTGCACCCCGTGCAAAATGTGACAACAAGTAATTTCCCTGTCATTAGATCGGAAAGCTTGCCTAACACATGTACTGTGATTGGGTCGCTCTTTTTCTTGTGCCCAGGCCACCCAAAGCAGAGCTCACACACAGCCTTAGCATATATGGGAACCTCCTTTAATGCCTGTAACAGAGGTATTGTAACAGTAATATTATGAAGTTTTCTTCTAAGAAATCAAATCTTGGTTTAGAAATAGGCTTGGTGATTCCTTAGAGGCGTTGGGGAAATGGAGGAGTTAACTCCTCTAATTCTAATTTTTGTGTTGGTTGCTCTTTTGAGCTTCCTGTATCATCCAATGTGATTATATAATTCTGTTAAGGATTCTCCAATGGCTGGGTTTTCTCTTCCGCCGGTTTGGAAGGAGTCCCCCTACCCTTGGGTAGAACCCTTCCAAATCTTAACTGAATGTCATTCAGATTGATGACATTGACACCTGCATCATTATTATAAACAGGTCGGTTAGGCCAGTTATTATTGGCATTCAGTGCAGGTTGAGCAGGTAGAGCAGGTTGTCATGCAATTGGTTGTCTTGAAACATTGTTTTGGCCTTGCTAGTGTTGTCCTCCCCATTGTTGTGAGGGTTCCTCATGGTGTTGGCCTTGGTTGTGGGATTGTTAAACCCAAGTAAATGGTTGTGGTACCCATCCCATATTAACCCATTGATGACAAGGACAATGAAAATTTGAATAAGTTTGGGGTTAAGATGTTCCTTGATTTTGTGGTTGCCAAGCACAACTTTGGTTAATTTGATTAACTTCTTCGCGTTGTTCATTAGTGCTATGGCCTTGAGTTCTTCAACCAAGGGGCATTCTCCAAGTTCATGCGTATGGGAACACACCAAGCATATGGATGTTTTGTTCAAGGGGCACTCATGTAATGCATGTCTCTTCTTGCATCTCGAATAGTATGTTGCCAAGTTTGCTTCCTCTAAGGCTTTAGCTTTCATGATATCCAATGAAGAAGACAAAGTACTAATAATCTCATACTTCATACCTTGCAGCAAGTTACTAACTTCAGCTATTGTGATGCCATTGATTGATTTAGATCCAATCTTAGAAAATCGTGATCCACCTTGTGTTCATGAATAATTGGTACAAAGTTCAACAATTCTCTAGATGTTTGTTTGGAAATGTCACCACCACCCATTAAATTTAATGCCTCTACACTGTCTGTGGTGAGACCTCTCCAAAAAACAATTTTCATAATTTCATCATCTGAGTGAGTGTGTTGTTTCTGTGCAACAAGAAAGAAACACTTCAGATAATATTCTAGTGCCTCATCTTCATCTTATGTCATGCGGAAGATCTCATCCTTCTTTTCTCAAGTTTGGCAATATTCTTGGTATTTAGCCAAAAACTGAGATTGCATTTGCTCCCATGTTGTTATAAAACCATTGGGTAGGCCCATAAACCACCGTAAAGCTCCATATTTTAATGTGGATGGGAAGAGCCGCAACATTTGTGCATCAATAGTATAGCCATATGTATGACACAATACATCGAATTCAAAAATAAATTGATCTAGATCTTCTAAAACAACTCCCCAAAAGACTAGTAAAATGGAAGGGGAAATGTTCTTCATGGCTGGAGGATCCCCAGATAGCTGTATAGGATATCCATATGTAGAAGGGGCTCTAGGTCGTCCCCTATTATGTTCAACTTCTCTGTCCATGCTCCAATGAAAAGGTGCTAGAGGAGGAAGTTTTAAAGTGATTATATGTTCCTCTCTTCCAATTAAATCTTCTAAATGAATGTCAGAAGGATTAGATTTCAATGGACTTGTGGAAGTTGAAGAGATTTTTGGAATAACGACATCACAACTTGTTCCAATTCAAGCGACTCGTCGACCTAACATCTCGCACTTTCACCTTGATTAGGGGGATTTTGGAATAAATTGATCCTGATTGCCTCTAGGATGGTTGGGAAGCGGCATACAACTGAAAAGAAAGCAAAAAAAACAAAATAGAAAAAGAAAACAAATGTTCATAACCTTAGAGAAGTTTGCAGCTTGGTGCCTAAGATACCAATGTCATGTCCCCACACAAACTCGACTAGATCCTAATTCAAAAAGTTGAAGGCTAGTAGAAAGACTTTCGTTGGCTATCGCCTAAGGCTCTAGTATCTCGTCCTCACATGTCAATCATCAAGTGCTTCAATCAAAGAGATCTTTTAGGTTTTTTCTAACTAGCGCCTAAGGCCCCAGATCACGTCCTCACACAAATTACTTGTAAAAATCTCAACTAGAATGTTTTATAAAAACAATGATAAATGACAAGTTCTACAAACATCCAACACCTAGGGTCACCACCCCACATAGTTGTTTGTAGAAACAAACTGTTAGACAATGGAATTGAAATTAAAGATAACGCAATAACCTGAGTGATTTGAGCTAGAGAATCAGTCAGTCAGGGATCTTCCTAAGTGAAGGAATTGGGCTGGAACATCTGCTGACCAGAGCATTCAGTAATCGTCTCCACACGTCAGTTCAAGGATCCTTGTTCAGCTACATTCTCTATTCATCTTTGGCATCCTCCCCGGCAACGACACCAAGTGGTGAGGACCACTTTTACCTATCAATCTGAATGTTTATTTGGCCAAGATATCGACATTGTATGTGCAGATAAATGTGGAATAGAAACTGTTGTCGTCTCAATGTCCTAGTCGTCCGTGACGATGGCCCAATGAGCTTGGGCACCCGCGCCTCCCTTTGAGTGACACAACAAGAAGCTCTACACGAGGTGAGTTGTTGTCTTAGAGTGTCCCAGCCGTCCACGACAACTGCCCAACACGCTTGGGCACCCACGCCTTGCTTTGAGCGACACAACGGTTCAAATTGGTCCCACCAAGAGTGCCAATTTGGACTGTGTCACTCAAAACAAGGCACGGGTACCCAAGTGCATCAGGCCGATGCCGCAAACGATCGAGACACTCCAAGACAACAATAGAAACCAAACAATTGGTCCTTCAATCTATATAACAAAGGTTGAACTGGTTCATTTGCTATATCTAATAAAAGAATTGCATTGACACTACGAGAACTGGAAGTGCTAATAACTGGAGATACTGAAGCATTACAAAAACAAAAAGAATAGAGGGATCATCATCACTTGCTAGCACTCCTGAGCGGGCCCTTATCCAAGAGGCTAGAAGGAAGAAGTCCCCCTAAGGCTAAATAATAATGTAGTCAATCAAAGATAAAATATGAAAACGACGCCTTCATTAATTCATGCCAAAACAGGCAATGTCAAATGACATTGTCTTACAGTTAGAAACTGAAACTGAAACATACTCCTATGCTTGCCAACTCTCTCCCTAGTCTGTCCTCTATCTATTTCTGTCTATCTATCCGGCATCCCCTAGGGCCTTCAAGCGCCCTTGTTTATATAGAAGGACATTTTGGCAATTATTCTTTAATAAGTTGAAGGTAAAAATGGAATAGAATCATGCTTAGACTAATTTTACAAGATTACATCAATTGTTGCATGATTCTTGGAATAGAGTCTTTTATTATCTATAACAGAAAATTGGGTAAGATCGATGAACTAGTTACGGTTGTTTGTTTGTTATTCTGCAGATGGAATCAAAACTGGTTGTCTTTGTCGAAACGTTGAACTCTACAAGTTGTCTACAAATCCCGTTATTGAGCATTACAAGTCATCCACCAACTCCATTGTACTACTTTATAGCAATCGTGCCATATGTACTATAAATCCTACTTCAAAAATTGTTATCACTTATGATATCCTGCGCTACAGGTAATGTCCTATTTTTATTTCATTTACATATAGCATCGAGCGCTACAAGGAATGTCCTAAATTAGTACATTAAACCTACAATGCTTGTAGTACTTTGTGAATAACACTCAATCAACAAGTAAAATCAGGTGCTACAAGTTCCGCTTGAATATAATTATTCTACATTGTAGCGATAGAGTGCTTCAAGTAGAATACACTATTTTTACCAAAAACCTGTAGCACTTAAGATACAGACATCAAAATCTTCAATTTTCAAAAAATATCATCATAAATGCTTATTGATTATGAGGAAATCTACATATTATCCAAATAACATATTTATAGCATAATAACACAAAGTTAGTCTCAAAATTCACATAATTAACCATCTATTATCCACAATATTCTTTTGCATAGATATGCATAATTAGTTAAAATGTCTACCAATTAATTACTAAGTGTCTAAAGAATTCAAACAGAAGGAAAATATACAGCAATGAAGCGATAAAATGGTCATTAAATGGCCTCATCAAACTACAAAAAGCATGTGTGTAATTGATAGTTGCTCGAAAGGGCAAGTGGGTAGTTATCCATGACTAGAAAGTCGTGATTTGTGACTCCCCTTCTTCATGGTGGTCATGTCCTTGGCCTATAAAGTGAGGGTGTTCTTAGGTCATAGTAAGTAACGGTAGCCTTTTTGTTGCTTGTTGGAACTATAATGGGCCAATATGGTCTTCCTTAACTACATTCCGGAATGTTATTTCTTCACAAAATCTTGTTTTTATCACAAAAGCCCATGAGAGCCTAGAATGATCTCTTCCACTGGTCAATGGTTACTTTTGGGTTTCTACTTCTAGGCACAAGACACGCTAATCAAGTGGCATTTTCAGTCGTGGAATGCCTCATTTGGGGCTACCTTCACAAACATGTTGGTTGTGTCAAATAAGCACTCCATATAGATGTGGTTTCAAATCAAGAGAGGCCCACCCCCTCTTACAGACATCTTCATAGTAGTATGTTATTTTCCTCTTGCGTCATCAACTTTTGCCATCCACTCTAATGGTGACCCATACTTGGACCTCTACCTAGAAATTTCTACATATTCATCAAAGGGTGATGTCATTCTCTTAGGTGACTTCAGTGCCCGCACTGGGACCCACAGGCACCATTTCATGATCTTAGAGAGGACAAGCTTTGTCTCTTCAAACTCAACAACAAGGATCTGGCATTCCATAGGACCTTTGCAGATGAGAAGCATCTTGTTGCAGCTTATGGGAAACACTTGATTTAGTTGTGCAAATCACATAGCCTCTTAGTTCTCAATGGGAATCCTCAATTTCCTAACTCCTCCAGTTCACTTGTTTTCCACATGCGTGAGGTGCGAGTGTGGTTGATTTTGTCATCACCAATAGGACTTTGCTCTCTAATATTCACGACTTCCAAGTATCTAGTTAGCTTCCCTTGGCTGAGCATGCAATGCTGACTTTCTCCATGAGTTCTCCTTTTTTTACCTCTTTGTCTTTTCCTCCTCCATTGCCTAGTCCTACCAACCATCCCGTGATTCATTTGGATTTTATGCTAGTTGTCTCTCCCAGTTGATGTCCCAATACTACTCTCTTAATTCCACCATAGCAACTGCCACACATGAATTTTTGTCACGTACGTTATGGGATGCAGCTCTTGACTCCTTTCCCCACACTTTTCCCTACCCAAAGTATGTTCGTCACATTGGTGCTTGCCTCATGAATCATTGGTATGATGAGGAATGTAAGTCCATGAGTTCCTCCTTTTTTACCTCTTTGTCTTTTCCTCCTCCATCACCCAATCCTACCTACCATCCCATGATTCATTTTGATCCATGTTTGGTCAATGATATGTTACTTGTCTCTCTCAGTTGATGTCCCAATACTAATCTCTTAATTCCACCATAGCAACTACCAAATATGAATTTTTGTCATGTACATTATGGGATGCAACCTGACTCCTTACCCCACATTCCTTAACCAAAGTTTGTTCATCACATTGTTGCTTGAGCCATGAATCATTGGTATGACGAGGAATGTAAGTCCATGAGTTCCTCCTTTTTTACCACTTCATCTTTTCCTCCTCCATCGCCCAGTCCTCCCAACCATCCCATGATTCATTTTGATCCAATTTTGGCTAATGATTATGCTACGTGTCTCTCACAATTGATGTCCCAATACTACTCTCTTAATTCCACCATAGCAACTACCAAATATGAATTTTTTCCACGTACGTTATAGGTGCAACCCCTGACTCCATTTCCCAAATATTTCCCTATCCAAAGCCTGTTTGCCACATTGGTGCTTGCTCCATGAATCGTTGGAATGTAAGTCCACGCACTGGAAGCTCCATTTTGCTTATCCATGAGCCTACTACTATATCTTCCACTCAAAGGGAATATAAATGCTTCATTCAACGTAAAGCACAAGGGTCTTGTTGCTACGTGTTGTGAGCCTCTAGATGCTCTTCATCACTCTCCCAAAGCCTTTTGGTGCACTTTTCTTCCTAGGAAGAACCATCCCATGTGCATGCGTGACAAGTCATGGGTCTCCCATGCTCATTCCTTATATGATATTCCAAGGCAGCCCACCATGCACATCTCTTTACTCTCAACATCATGTCAACTCTTCTCTTTAAAGAACATCAAAAGATCCATACATAAAGTAAGCACTAGGAAGGATGTGGATTTTGAGTAATTTCAGGCTGAGTTCTTGAAGTATGGTGTTCAAGCTCTTGGTTATCCGATTGCACAATTATTCAATGAGGTTGTTTGTTTTGGGTTACTTGCCTCTTGGTCACAAACATATTATCCAACCCATCCACAAATTTGGGAACTATTCAGATTCGAGTAACTACAAAACTATCATGAATGGGCACACATTTGCTAGGCTTTATGCAACAATTTCGAATACAAAACTCTTAGGATTGTTGGATCAGGGCAAAACTTGGAGCAAGAGGGCAGGTTGGTTTAACAAGGCATCATTGGACTATTTATTTATCATGTTTTCATTCTCAAGGCTATTATTGAGAAGGCTTGCCAATGGTCTTCTAAAGTATTTTGTTACTTTGTGGACTTTAGAAAGGCCTTTAACACCATTCCCAAGCATCTTTTATTTCAAAGACTACATGACATCGGCATCTCAGAGCTCTTTATCACTGTCATCATGTTAGGACCCCATCCTAACACTATGATGTAATACCCTTGCTTAACGTGGGGGACACCCATGATAATGTTTTGTAATGATATTATGTAATATTTTGTAATAGTTTGTGGCACTAGAAGCGCCTAGACAAGTGGCGCCATTTTATGTAACTATTATCAAGAATGTAATTGTTTTGTTGGTAGAAGATTCTAGCTTGGGTGGCATTTTGCATGTAAGCCAACCTTGAGCATTAGGTAGAGAGATGAAGTCTTTAAAAATGTGAGGGGCAGGAATGAATGTATCTTTTTGCATAATTGAATGAAAGTATTGAAGGAGGTTGCCCCCTCGAAGTGGCCTACGATTATGTGTTACTTTGTGAGATTGTTTCATTTCTGCACTTATATTTCATATTGCAATATCTTATGTTTCATGAATTTCTATTTTATTGCAATATTTTTGTGAATGTGCTGATTTTAATGAGAAGGTTCCTAACAAGTGGTATCAGAGCACTTTCCAAGGCCATGTTCTGCTGCAACTACGATAAGTTCTGCCATTCCGATTGTTAGGTATAAGATTTCGTGTTTTTGTTTTTCGTTAGTTTATTAGGTTAGAAACCCTGTGCTGAGGGTTTTAAAATATCATGGAGGAGTTGTCATTATTGGCTAAGCTAGATTGCCCGTAAAGCGTCTAGTGAAGTGAGGGGCGATCAAGCTCCAATACCCAGGCCTCAAACAACACCCATCTACGGAATTGAGCTCCCACGTATCTTCGGGTATATCGGGAGACCCCCTAGGATTAGGAGAAACCTTTAGCCCTAGGAATATTTTTGGCCTTGTATTATCCATAGTACACCAAACACAGCATCCAAAAAGATCACCCTCCCATACTATCAAAGAGGCAAGTAGTGTGCTCAAGGGTATGCATGGAATCCTCCTTGAGTAGTGGCCTGAAATATTGGTCTAAGCACTATCATTCATCACTAAGGTATAACAGAGGGCCTATGGGCAGTACATACACCTAGCTTAGAGTACCCTGTTGTGTTGAATGTTAAACTTGCAACAAAATCCTATTATTGAATATTAAACCTATAACCAAAACCCTACCACAGAAATTGAGCATACGAAGGAGACATCCCTATTCTAGAATTACTACATGAAAACAAACGAAAGAAATTGCAGAGGAACATAACAATCAAGATAGAAATAGTCAGAGTCAAAAACAGTGAGGATAGAGTTGTCAATGTCAATAACAGTCGGGTATATTCAGTCATAATCAGTAACAATCAAGACAGAGTTATCAGTTGTCAGTGTCAGTTACAGTTGCTTGTGATAGTCAGAATTCATAATAGACAGGGACTAGTCTGTGACAAAGTCAGACCAGACAGTTGACAGAACAATGTCAAAATTGATTGAATAGTGTCAGTAGTCAAAACAAACAATGCAGAGTCTCATAAGGGGTTGGCCGACAAAAAACAATTTTTTTGAGAAAACCAGGCCTCCAAGAGGGAAATTGACAACACTTGAAGACAGCACCCCCCTAAAAAGAAAAACGCCATCATGTTGTGGTATATAGCTCATTGTGACCATCTCGTCGAGCTGATCAATTTGGTATATAGCCTCCATGCACTTTTTTAGGGGTGCCGAAAAACGTCATCGTGGGACCTAGTCCATTACGATCACCTTTTCGAGCTGATCATTTTGATATATAGCACCCAAACCCTTTTTTAGGATCCTTACTAAAAATAGTAACCCCTGAAATCAAACTTCTATTTTTAGTATCATCAAAAGGTCACAAATCCTAGAACATGGCTTCAGGTACTCAGGAACAACAAAAGCAACAAGAATTAGAGGCAAAAATTGCTATGCAAGTGGAATATTTGGGAAAACAGATAGGGGACCAATTAGGTGATAACTTAAACCAGTTAAGGTCAAAACTCAAATCTTTCCAAGAGTCCATGAATTTTGTCATTAGGACATAGAGGGAAATGAAGGTAGAATTAAAAGGAAAAATTGAAGAATTGGACAATCATTTATCTACTAATCCCCTCCCACATGATAGATTTGGTCCTCATGATCATAAGGATGAAGGAACTAGCCATCATCAATGGGACGTTCCCAATAACAATGGATTTAAGCTACCCAAATTAGACTTTCCAAAATTTGATGGAAAGGATCCCGAGGGGTGGATTTGTAGGGCAGAACAATATTTCAGTCTTCATAATGTCCCACAATACATGCGCTTGACAATTGCCTCTTTCAATTTTGAATCAGATGCACTACATTGGTTTCAGTGGCTCAAGAAGGCACATCCTGATCTTACTTGGCTTGAATTTGAGCAACACCTACTCACTCGCTTTGGTCCTAGTGAGTTTGAAGATTTTACAAGAGCCCTTTCTAAACTCAAACAAACTTCAACCATTCAAGATTATCAAACTCAATTTGAAAAATTGGCCAATCATACCACTGGTTTGAGTGTCGACTTCTTTCAAAGTTGTTTTGTGAGTGGTTTGAAGGATGACATTAAGGCTGAGGTTAAAATGTTGAGGCCCCAAACATTACAATAGGCAATAGCTTTGGCTAGATTGGCAGAAGAAAAATTTAAGGCTCAAGGATGCACCCCCAAATTTTCTCAATCTCGGCCACCTTTTCCGTCCAAGCCTACACCAAATCCTGCCAACAAATCTCCTACCATCAAAAAATTGACTCGAGAAGAGATGGAAAATAGAAGGGCCCAAGGGCTATGCTATAATTGTGATGAAAAGTATTCCCCAGGGCATAAGTGTGTGCACCAAAAATTGTATCTGCTTGATATGGATGAGGCACCAACCGCAGAATCTTCAGAGGGAGAAGAGGATCATCAAGAGGCAGAAACCACAGAATAGACCGAAGTTCCAGAGGAATCCCAACCAGAAATCTTAGTGCATGCTTTAGCAAGAATATCAACTCCCCAAATGATGAAAGTGATAGGATACTTCAAGGGACAAAGGGTCATCATTCTTATTGACTCAAGAAGTACACATAACTTTATTGATCCACGTGTGGCCAAACAGGGGAACTGTTACATTACTACTTGTAATTCCTTTGAAGTCATGATTGCTAATGGAGGCACCCTACCATGCAAAGGAAAGTGTCGTAATGTCAAACTCCAAATTGGGGAATATAATCTCAAGACAGATATGTTTGCCTTACCATTAGGCGGGTGTGATATTGTTTTGGGAGCACAATGGTTGCGGATGTTAGGTCCAGTTTTATGGGATTTTTTGAGTTGTGGATGAAATTTAGCCAAGAGGGAACCAAATACACTTTACGCGGCATGAAAGTTGGTGTTGCTCAATTTATTTCCACCCATAAGATGGAAAAATTGTTAAAAAAGTCCTCTCATGGAGTGGTGGCACAAATATTTGCTATAGATGCTTCTGAGGAAGGGGAAAAGGACCATCCAGAGACATTGCAAGGTTTATTGAACAAATATGCTCAAGTTTTTGAGGAACCCAAAGGACTACCTCCTCGTCGTTCTCACGACCATGCAATTCAGCTTTTTCCTGGTAGTCTTCCCCCAAATGTCCGTCCCTACTGGTATCCCTATGCTCAAAAATCAAAAATTGAGAAAATGGTTCAAGAACTTCGTGTTGCAGGGGTTATTCATCCCAGTGTTAGTCCCTATTCTTCCCTAGTGTTGTTGGTACGGAAAAAGGATGGATCTTGGCGCTTGTGTGTGGATTATCGGGACCTCAATAAAATCACTATTAAAGATAAATTCCCTATTCTAGTGATTGATGAATTGCTAGATGAGTTGCATGGGGCTCAATATTTTTCCAAGTTGGATTTGCGGTCAGGGTATCATCAAATTCGAATCAAGGATGAGGACATTCCCAAAACGGCTTTTAGAACTCATGAAGGGCATTATGAATTCTTGGTTATGCCATTTGGATTAACCAATGCACCTTCCACCTTCCAGAGTTTGATGAACTCCATTTTTTGACCTTTCCTTCGCAAATTCATTTTAGTCTTCTTTGATGATATATTGATTTACAATCGTTCATGGGAAGAGCATCTCCAACACTTGGATCAAACACTACAACTTTTGTCTGAAAATCAGCTCTATGCAAAGAGGTCCAAATGTTCTTTTGGACAGCAAGAGGTTGAATACTTGGGTCACATTGTCACTAAAGATGGAGTTCACGTTGATCCCAAAAAGATTCAAGTTGTTCAAGACTGGCCTAAGCCTCATACCATAAAGGGACTTCATGGATTTTTGGGACTCACTGGATATTACCAAAAATTTGTGAAGAATTATGGAAAGATAGCAGCTCCCTTGACAACCATGTTGAGGAAGAATTCTTTTATGTGGTCAGAACCTACAGAGAAGGCTTTTGTAGAGTTGAAGCATGCCATGACCACTACCCTCATGTTAGCAATGCCTGATTTCTCTAAACCTTTTGTCATTGAAAGTGATGCATCTGGAAATGGCATTGGGGCAGTTTTAATGCAAGAAGGCAGACCTTTGGCCTTCACTAGTAGAGCACTCTCAGGCAGGAATTTGGGCAAGTCTACTTATGAAAAGGAAATGCTTGCCATTTTACATGTTGTAAGTCATTGGCGATCGTATCTCATTGGGAGACATTTTTCCATCAAGACTGATCATCAAAGTCTCAAATATTTCTTAGAACAAAGGGTGGCCACTCCAGAACAACAAAGGTGGGTTTCTAAATTGTTGGGTTATGACTATGACATCACCTATAAGAAGGGTAAGGAGAACGTGGTGGCAGATGCCTTGTCCCGACTACATGAAGAACAGGAAATGCTACATGCTATATCTACACCACTTCCTCAATGGATTCATCATCTCAGGGAAGAGCTGACCAAGGACTCCTCTTTGCAAACTTTAGTCCACAAAATCCAAGCAGATCCTAATTCATGCCCTGGCTATACTTGGGATGGTCAAGATTTACGATATCATGACCGTCTTGTCATTCCCCAACATTCACAAATAAGGGACCTCATCCTACAAGAGATGCATGCATCCCCAACAACTGGCCATTCAAGGTTTCTCAAAACCTATGCAAGGACCAAGCGTACCTTTTTTTGGAAGGGAATGAAAAGGGATATTCATACTTTTGTAGCTGAATGTGATCGATGCCAACGTATGAAAGGTGAAAATGTGTGTTCCCCTAGAACCCTTCAACCATTACCAATTCCTGAACAAGTCTGGACAGATATCTCTATGGATTTCATTAAAGGGTTACCTAAATCTGGCAGAAAATCGGTTATTCTAGTGGTGGTGGATCGTCTCACGAAGTATGCTCATTTATGTTCCTTGTCCCACCCCTACACCGCCTCCATTGTTGCCCAAGTCTTCCTAGACTCCATCTTTCGTCTCCATGGAATGCCTAAATCCATTGTCTCTGATAGGGATCCTACTTTCACCAGTCATTTTTGGCAAGAATTGTTCAAGTTGCAAGGAACCCAGCTCAAGATGAGTTCGGCTTATCACCCTCAAACTGATGGCCAAACTGAAATTGTAAATAACTGTTTGGAAACATACCTTCGTTGCTTCACCTCAGAACATCCTACACACTGGGCCAAGTGGCTTCCTTTGGCCGAATGGTGGTATAACACAACATATCATACTGCTACTAAGGTGAGCCCATTTGAAGCAGTCTATGGTCATCCTCCACCAACACCATCCTCTTACATTCCAGGCAGTTCCAAGGTTCAAGTTGTGGATTCCACTCTTAGACAACGTGATTCCCTTCTTCGACAACTTAAGGTCAATCTTGACTTGGCTCAGAACAGAATGAAACAACAAGCTGATCAACACCGCTTTGAACGTAGCTTTGACATCGGGGACATGGTTTTTCTTCGCTTACAACCATACAAACAATCCTCTCTCCAGCTTCATGGATGTCAGAAACTTGCCACAAAATACTATGGTCCTTACCAGGTATTACAAAGGATCGGGTCAACAGCATACAAACTGGCCCTTCCAACCACTTCCAGAATTCATCCAATCTTCCATGTCTCCTCTCTCAAGAAGGTTGTTGGCAACAAGGTCCAGGTGCAATCCACACTACCAGAGTTGGATGATGAAGGCTCCATCATTCTTGAACCTGAATGCATTCTAGACCGTAGATCATGCACCCTTCGCCATCATGTCATCACCGATGTTCTTGTCCAATGGCATGGCTTACAACCTGAAGATGCCACGTGGGAGCCCCTTCAACAACTTCAGCAGCAGTTTCCTCATCTTCAGCTTTGAGGACAAAGCTTTTTGAAGGGGAAGGGCATGTTAGGACCCCATCCTAACACTATGATGTAATAACCCTTGCTTAACATGGGGGACACCCATGATAATGTTTTATAATGATATTATGTAATATTTTGTAATAGTTTGTGGCACTAGAAGCGCCTAGACAAGTGGTGCCATTTTATGTAACTGTTATCAAGAATGTAACTGTTTTGTTTGGTAGAAGATTCTAGCTCGGGTGGCATTTTGCATGTAAGCCAACCTTGAGCGTTAGGTAGAGAGATGAAGTCTTTAAAACTGCGAGGGGCAGGAATGAATGTATCTTTTTGCATAATTGAATGAAAGTATTGAAGGAGGTTGCCCCCTCGAAGTGGCCTGCGATTCTGTGTTACTTTGTGAGATTGTTACATTTCTGCACTTATATTTCATATTGCAATATCTTATGTTTCATGAATTTCTGTTTTATTGCAATATTTTTGTGAATGTGCTGATTTTAATGAGAAGGTTCCTAACACATCAAGAGACTACATGAGGTAGTTGTTGGTCATTTTCAAACAGTTTTTGGTTTTTCTGAGGATTTCCAAACCACCATTGACGTCAAACAAGGCTGTCCTCTTTCTCCTTCACTCTTTGGGGTCAATGTTGATGAGCTTCAAGAATTTATTCGTCAAAACACACATGCTTGATAGGTATATTGCTTTTTATAGATGATGTTCTTCTTGCTCATCTCTTGAAGGCCTACAAAGATAGTTGGATGCTCTTACTCGTTTTTGTGACTTAAAACAACTGATAGTCAATCTTAGCAAGACTAAGGTGATGATATTCAACACATCAAAGAGTACCCTCTCTAAGTTTTAGTTCTTGTACAAGGGCGAGTCCATTGAGATCACCACTGCTTATCCTTACTTGGGGGTTCAGTTTATAGGTCCTTCCCTTAACTTTCGTCAGCTTCACATCCATGTCTTTGCAAGGGATACACATATCTCTCAATCTTGGAACGCCAATGCTTCTAGCAACACTTCTAAGACATACCTAGAAAGATGCACCACTTTGATTGCAGTATCAAATCATGGTCCCTTATGGATCTGAGATTTAGGGTCCAAGCCTAGGGTGTTGTTGATTGGGATCGCATTGAGAGGATCCAAACTATTTTGCTTCAACTATTTATCCAATGTAAAAGAACAATTCCCCAATGTATTGTTTAGGCCGAGTTTGGCTCTCATCCTCTTTGCCTTTCAAAAATCTTTAGACTTATTTTTCAGCTTTGTCTTAGATCCATGGGTGATTGCATCTCAAGCCAAGAGAGATATCCATATTTGGCACTTTGGTCCTTAGAATGCATTATCTCTAGGGGCTCTTTTCGTCATCATGTACTTGAAAGTTATTTCTCTTCTTAAGTAAGTTGCCATCTCCATAGATCAATTACCTCCATTCAAATACTTATTAAATGCTCCTCCCCACCTTCCTGATAAGAGGGGAATTAATCAAGCAGTCAGACATGATGTTTATCAGCAATATATTAAGATCACTTGGGTCGCTACATCTCAACCTCTTAGTCCTAAGTTGGCTTTCCTAAACATTTCATGAGGATTGAGAATGGCATTATTATTTTTCCTAATTATGTTGAGCAACATTGAACACACATCCTTAGGATTCCTCTTGGTCAGCTCAAAGTATGCTCACATTAGTTGCAGGTGGAGATGGACCACCATATACCTTCAGAGGATAGGGTATGCCGTCTTTTCTTTTTTGGGGAGGTGGAGACTGAAGAACATTTCATTTCCAGGTGTCCTGTCTATTATAAGATTCGAGGGAGGTACTATTGCTTGTATAAAGACTCGGGCAAATCACTTGCCACTTTTTTTAGATATCTTTACCGAAGATGCTTGGCTTCTTGCCTCAAGGAAGCTAACACTCTTTAACGTCAGTTATTACAAGGGAGACAAACTACTACTCAACTAATCACCTCATTCTTTCACTCTATCTCTGTAATTCAGAGCAATAAGCGCTCCTTTGAAGTTACAGTTATCCAAAATGTTAATGACAAATATGTGCACCCTTTTCTACATACAAAAGTGGCTACTAGAGCTTCAATGTTAAGAACTTCAATTCTTCAAGTTTGTGATAAGACAAGACTGCAATTCTTCAACATCAAGTTTCCACCACCATTCAGATACCGAGTTGTAGACAAACATAACTTACTAGTTTCTTATCCTCCTCTATTGGTTCCACAACTATGGATGTTAGAAAATTCTTGAGGATCGAACTCCATGTCGTCCCAGGATTATGCAATCAAGCCCTGTTAGTCCCAGCCATTCTCTTGGGAGCATTACTAGATTCTATGTTGGCCCTTTTGGGATAGTTGATAATGACGATGACTGTATTTCTACGTTATAATCCACTATAGATTAATGTTGGTGCTTGGATCCACTAGAGCTCCTTTCTATCTCTTTTTTACCTCACCTTCTAGCTCTCTTAATCATTACTTTTAGCATGTTAAGGTTTATACATTCCCTCAAGGCTGTAATTTTATGTCATGTTTAAATTAGTTTACACTAGATTCTTTACTCTTGTTTAGCTTAATTTCTTAGTACTTTTTGGTTATTACAGTGCATTGTAATTTGGAACAGCTCTTTTGAATGACTCACATTGACCTACATTGGCCATTTGTGGACATTAATGGGGTATGTCCCATCATAAACTCTCCATGTGGAGAGAGACCTGTTTAAATTCTCCTCTGAGGAACATTAGAGGTACTCCAACACTTAGCAAGTGGTCTGTTTATATCTTCATAGCCAGTGATGTTGGAGCTGCTTTAGTATTCAACTAAGTAGGTGGATATGGCAGAGTCAGCCTAAGTCATGAATTACCATGGGATTTCTGAATCAGTATTATTATTGTACAATAACGACTCTTTTTGAAGGACTGAATTAGTGAGACTAGTTCCATATAAGATGCTTCCAAAGAAAAATAAGCAATGTGTATCAAGGATTGCAATGGTCGAGTTAGTAAATATCATATTCAAATCATCCCCTAAGAGTCAATGGGCATGATTATTCTTCATTCTTTCTATAGCACTTCAGGAAGTCCACTCTAACTCCTTATGCATCTTCAAGTCTGCTGTTTGCAATGTGCATCTTAATAATGCCCTAAGAGTTTTCATGACGACCAAACAAGATAATACAATGCTCCTTGTATCATTGCACTATATACTATATAGGACAATAGCAAATTAAAATTCTACCAATAAAACATAAAGGGAATTTAAGTGATTATCAACAAAAGTGTAGCTGTCTTTTTCATTTAGTTATGGACAAAGATGCTATACACGCTACCATTGACTTGACACAGCATATTCATAAATTATCAATCCCATTGAACACTATTTTCCCCATACACAAGCATGTCGAGCATTATTTGGCAAGATAAGGAGCATTGATGAAATTGCTTTTGACATGTACATGAATATTATGCTCGTTGTCTTAGCCTTAGCTAGGCATTGAGTCATTGGTTGGAGGTGAAAGGAAAAAGAAACTGTTGGTTACGAATCTGCCATGAGGAAAGGATTTTTGGTTAATGCGCCCAGATTCGCCCACCAGCATGAAAGGCCGGAAGGAAGAGATGCCTTCCGAGCCAATCTCCGGAGAAGGCCGGCTCCTTTTGGGGGGGGGGATTTAAGCTAAAGGGAACAGGAAAGAAATAAATGAACGGAAAGAGACAAATGTACAGAAAGAGATACAAATATGTCCAAAGGTTGGTGGGGGGGGAACTAACAGTACGGGAACACACCAATCACCGCTACTTACTGCATACAAACACAGAGCATGACAAGGAACGGCAAAACCTAGGCGTACTTCCGATACACCGGCGGCGTATGCACGGCTTCAATAGCTCCCTAGCAAACATTCCCTACAAGGAACTAACGGCGAGGGATCGTATCAATCACCGGATACGTACAGCGACGGGGGTAGAAAGTAAACCTAGAGATGTCGAGCCGGTATATGTGTTAGGTAGAGAGTTTAACCGCACGGCTTCAATGGCTCCCTAGCAAACATTCCCTACAAGGAACTAACGGCGGGGGATCGCATCAATCACCAGATACGGGCCAGCAACGTCACACACAAATGATGGAACTGCTACCAAATTTATAATGAATGCTTTAAATAATGAAGTACAGAAGGTGCTTTAAGCAAGCAATGCTAGAGGAACCTGATCGCCAAATGCCAAAGTGAATTAACGAGCCGCGACACAGGTGGGCCTAAGGCATATAATGAAAGACGGCATAAAAGAATAAAGATAGTAGAACAGAACCAGGCATACAGATTGTATTCATAAGCAGAAGCACGGTTACAATAAGCACAGTAGTTCCCTAACAAACATTCCCCTTCCACCCTTTACAATGAATTTCGAGATGGGCTTTTATAGCCCGAGTCCCACCCGTTACATTAATGGGCACAGAGTCCCGGTCAAACATGAGCTGACAGAAGCGGCGAAAGAGGTGCAAATGCTGACCTTTTGTCGGACTGGGCTGTACCCGCAGCATGGTCTTCCTGGAAGCTGGACGGCTACGTGGCGGAGTCTTTGGGTAATTCTTCAAGTCGGCGAGGCTTGCTAGTAGGCTGGAGCGGGTGAAACCTCGGATCAGCTTTGAATGAGGCTATTAACGCGGGCGGTGCGGGCAGCCCATGCTTATCCCTTTTGGTCGGCGGTCTTGGTTCAAATCCCGAAGGCTGGACACTTGTCTAATGATGGGTTATCTTTGTGTGACACATGCACGCCTTAGAGGGCGATCTATCCATCTTTGCTTGGGATCGGGGCTCCTTGGGATGCGTGCAGAAATCAGTGCAGTCGGGGAAGGCCTTCAAGCCTTGGTCAAATTCCGGGTTTGTTCCCCTACTGTACACCTGTCAAGGGCGCATTCCGGCTCCGTTGAGAAGTCGAACTGCGCACAGGCGAACACTGGTGTCTGCCGCCATATGGACCTGCTCCGGCATTTTACCTTTTTTCTGCATTGACCTGCCAGTCTGCCGGTGCAAGGTGCGCCCAGAAGGTGGGGCGAAGTACGCACTTCGCACCAAAACTGGGCGAATCTGACTCGCACCAAAGCGGGCGAAGTGCGACCGCACCAAAGCGGGCGAAGTACGACTCGCACCAAAGCGGGCGAAGTGCGAACTTCGCACCCGGACTTAGCCAATTTCGAGATAGACCTGCTTGGAAAGGCTGGAAAATCAAGCGGGGAACTCCAAGGAAAAAGGGGGGAGAGAAAGAGAATGGGAAAGAAAAGGAAAGGGAGAGAAGGGAGAAAAACGGAAGGAGGAAAAGAAGAGCAGCACTGTTAAAAAACAACATTGAAGACATTGCACCCCGTGCAAAATGTGACAACATTTCTGGCGGCTCGCGGGGTGTCGAGCTCGCCTCGGCGCAAAGAATCCATGCCTTCATCCTTTGGGTGCAGAGGAACTTGCCTCCCCTGCCTTTTCTGCTCTAACTGTTCTCATTGCGGCAACTGTTCTTCAGATTCATCTTTGTCAGTCGCCTCATCAGTATCTCCTTCTGAAAGGTCTCCATTTCCCTGTACGCCTCGCACATGCGAGTGTACGCCTCTTGGGGCTGAGCGCCGGGCTTCCGCTTCGAATGGCTTGCGGTCGGCTATGTCTTCTAATGCTCCGTGAAAGCGACGACCGCGTGCAGGTCGATGGTGAGGTATCTTTTCTCTAACTCCTGAAAATAGGAGCGGATCCTGGAATATCTGGACACCATCTGAGTGACCTGACTGTCTTGAATTGGCTCTGTCCAGCTATCAATTTCAGCTGTATCCGCTTCAAAGGACTGCCAATTCTTCTTTACCCGATCTAGGGTAAGGAGCTCGCCATTCTCAACAAAACCTGGACTCCCAAGTTCTGAAAGAGCGTGAAAGGGGGCCAGACAGATATCTTTTTCATGTCCGAATGCGTCAAGCATTCGTCAGCCACTCTCACCTCTTCAACTTTTCTAAAATATTTGTGCAAGGTCACCCTTGCACCTGCCCATTCTGCGGCGAATGAGGACACGGGGGGAAAAAAGGACGCCGTCGCGCTCGCGCTCTGAAGGTTTATCGCCAGGTCCAGCCATTGCTTTGCCTGGCGCTCGGCCTCCTCTACCACAGGCTTTCCCTGGGCAGAAACTTCTTGAATCCTGGATGCGAAGTCCAGGACTGCCATCGCCTTAAAGGTATGGGGCTTGCATTCCCTCAGCAAACCAGCCCTCATTTCCTTAACTTTTGTCTTTGAAAAGACAGCCGCTTGAGATGTTTTCTCTGCAAGCTGCGACTGTGCCTGCTTCAAAGACTCCTGGAGCTGAGAAATCTGCTCCGAGGCTGCTTTCTTTTCGGTTGCGGCCTGTTGCTGAGAAGCGGCCAGCTGGGCTTTGAATTCATCTGTTTCTCGCCGCGCCGCTTCCAGCTGCTCAGTGGACCTAGATAGGTCCTCTTCAAGTTGCCTTACTTTGTCCTGCAACGCGAAAAGTTCTTCTGCTCCTCCAGGACTCTTGACAAAGAGATTGTCGACTTTGCGCATGATCGTACGAATCTCATACTTGTTTATCAATGTCGTCAAAGCTTTTCTCCTTTGTCTGGAGCACGTAGTCCGCCTTAGTCATTTCTCGGAGAGGCTTCTTCACTATTGGGATTATTTTCTCCGTTGTAATTACTCTCCTTCCGAAATCATACTTTGCGCGTTTTGCCGGGGCGGCTATCTCTTCATGTCTCCTCCGCTTCAGGTCTTGGCGGAAAGAGACAGAATACTCTACGGCTCTTGTTGCCAGGGGCAAGTCATCTGAGTTCTGAAGGTCGTCCATAAAATCTGGTTCCCCCAGCCTAGGGATCTGCTGAGACGTCTCTCCTGCGGGAATGGGGTCAGGAGGAACCGGACAGACTTTGGAAGAATCGGCCGCTTGTGGGGGCGACCGGGAAATGGAAATGGGAGCGGCTGACACTGTGAGGGTTTGAAGCGGCTGAGGCGGAGGATGTGATGGTGAACGGACAGCCTCAGCATTAACCTCGGGCGAAGGGTTTGGAGTTGTGCTCGAGAGAAGAGAGACGTTAGGGTTACGAGCAAGGCGGGTCGAAAGAATGGGGGCCGCTAGAAGGACGCGGAGACGGGGGGGAGGATGTGGTCATGGCTCGCCCGGATTGAGCGGGGGCCTGAGTGGAAGTAGAACTGGGTGAGACTAGAGAGACAGGGACAGCAAACGTACCTGCGGGCTCCGCCTGAGCCGATGCCGGGTGAATGTCTTCGCTTATTGTCTCGGCGGCTGGCTTGGGACTGCCCAAAGGAACTGCCTCTGCGGCGGCAGGACGCGGCTGCGGCTCTGCGACTGGCTGCTGCACTATCAGGCTAGGTCGCCTGATTTTCTCAACTCTCCTCCGCTTCTTTTCTTCTGGAACAACTGTCGGATCAGGGGAAGGAGACGAAGCAGGTGCAGCAGGCGCTGATGCTCCCACGGTAAACTTGTACCGGGGTTTGACTTGCAGAAGGTCTGCCGCGACCGGTCCGCTTTCTGGCGGTGCTTGGTGCTTTTCTTGCCTGAGGAAGTGCCTCGGGCGCTGCCTCGGCTAACTTTTTCGCCTTTTCAGGCGCCGCCTTAGGAGCCACGAACTGCATTGGATCGGCCTGGGTACTTGCTGGGCCGGCGCTGCAGTTGCCGAAGTGTACAACTGTTTGGGAGGAGACCCACTTTTATAATCCTCAAAGGGGCCTCGGGGAACGTAACCTTGATATGCGAACGGCCGCCAAGCTGTCATGATCCTTGGTCATAGAGAAGCGAGAAGTCGTCATCTACGGCCGGGTTTCTCCTTGTGGATTTATCGTCTTTGCGTGCGGCATCTCATTTTCCGGCATTCAATAATCTTTTCTTTAGACCGGTTAAGGCACTGCAATCTTGGACAGAAATTTTTTGAACCCTGGAGATGAGAAGTGATGGTCCGGGTTTCTCTTGGGGTCATATGTCACCTCCTCGCAGTAGAAATCCTGCCAAGGGGGAGAAGCTTCCATTAATTCAATCTCCCAGTCAAGGTCCACATGGACCACGTCGCATCTATCTTCGGTTATGTCCCGGGGGCACAAATGTGCAAACTTTCCCCTTATCCCATGAGGGTCATACTTCCAGCGCTGCGGCAGCAAAACCAGGCCAATCCGGGACAGCGCTTGCTCTAGGTAGACATGTTGTCCTACCTCAGTAATCTCAACGTTGGCCCGGGAAAGAGGGTATTGGAAAATCTGTCCTCTTTTCTTCCCTAGGCCAAACTCTTCTTCCACATAGTCCATCCGTCGGGCAACTTCCATCCCGAACGGATGCTCTGAGCACCAATAGGGCAGCAAATAGGGTTTGCCCTTGAATCCGTAGATTCCGATCACAATCCCTGCGTCGGTCGAAACGTCCCCGAGCTTCTGATTTATCAAAGCACTCGTCATTTCTCTCGGGGGACGGGGGATTTCACTTTCGGTGAAGACTGACATGACGAATCCCAGAAAGTTGAAGTTGAACTTGTAGTAGGACCCTTTCCGGTATAAGTCATCCGTCCAGTTATAGACGGGCTGGGGTTCTCCCTTCTCGTTAACCTTCTTCAGGTTCAGGATCGGCATTTGGGGGTGCAGATGGTACAAACAAAGCCAGACCAGAACGGAACTGAAACGAAAATTGGTTGACTGGCGCTTCTGAATTTTCAGCAGACTGGAATGAATGGCGTAAGCCGACCGGTCTGCCCGATCGAAAGAGATGGGGCGTTTTCCGCTCCACTGCGCCGCTGGTTCGTAAGATTCTCCACACGGGAGGCATTGCGCGGCGCCGGGCTGGTACGGGTGCACCAGCTCATCGGAGTCGCAGCCGAGGATCCATGCCAAGATGGTATATAGATACTTGCTCTGAAATTTCGCCAAAGGCATGGGGCCAGTCGGCCATTGTCCGGCTGGAAGCGGGGCGCTCAGCTCTGAATTGAGGAAATCCCTCATTCGCTTGGTGTGCGTGAAACGTCCCGCTTGTTCGCCCAGATTTATCTTTCTGAGGATGGTGCCGGAGTCATACTCCAGCCCTGGGGCGAAAGCTGGCTGCACAGTCTCCCTGCGCAGTGCGAACAAGGGTTTGCCAACGGAACTGCAGATTTGCCGGGAAGCTGGTTTATAATGTCTAACAATTAAATCTATCAGCTCCGGGCACTGGTGGACAGGAGGGCACATGAATCTGAAGAGGTTTGATTTGTACGCCGCTCCAAAATGATGGGAGGGCGAAACCTTGTCAGCCCAGCTCTCCACATTCGCTCTCAGCTGAGTTAGGCTCATGGAAAACGAGCCGTCCACATATCCTGCCAGGTAATTCACCGGAGGTGGTGGGGATTGCCCACGCTGTACCTTCTTCGTCCGGGCCTTTGACCTTTTCTCTGGCGGAGGATCGCCTTTGAAAACTCCTGGCCGCGGCAAATCGCCTGGTTCGCTGCTTCCGCTGGACTGCGCTGACACGGGCATTTTTCCCTTGTCCATCTCTCCGAGTCAGCAATAATGACAGGTTCGAGCTGTCTGCAACAAATTTCGCTATCAGAGGAATAATTAGCATTGTCCGAGGAATAATCTCTGCAATCTGGAATGTTGGCATGATTCGGACCCCCTTTTCTAGATAAAAACAGCGCCATTAATGCAACGCAGGAGGGGTAGGTCGGCTGAGTTAAAACCCTTGGTGGCCGCGCAGGAGAACGTTTAGGAAAAGACGCGCCCCGGCAGCCGTGCCTTGCTTTTTTAGTTGCGTTTTCGCTTGAAAAACGCGCAATCATTAACTCAGCGTTGGGGACTGCACCATGGGTGACGTTGCTGCCACCACTTGGGCACACTGATCAAGACAAAACCTTCGGTGCGGAAACCCACATAAAAACAAGTGCAAACGCGCCTTGGGCCCAGCTTGGGGTTTTTGAATTTTTTTTTTTTTTTTTTATTATTCTTTAAACCGCGTCCCAATACTGGCCCGGAAAACTAGGCGCAGCCGGGCTTCGCCCAAAGTTGGGCACGGCCCGACCTCGCCGGCGAAGTCGGACTTCGCCCGAATTTCGGGCGAAGTACGAACTTCGCACCAAAACTGGGCGAAGTACGCACTTCGCGCGAAGCGCGTGCTTGAACTGTTCTACCTCTGTTTTAAGCTGCGCCCAAGGTTTGGGCGCGATCTGGGTTTTTGCCGCCTTTCATCTTTAGATGAACTTCGCACGGGCGCTGGCCGCTTTGTTCGGACTTCGGTGCGAAGTTCGTACTTCGCACAAACTTTGCGCGCAGTGCGTACTTCGCACGAAGGGTTGCGCAGTGCGGACTTTAGTCTGCTTCAGCTTTTCTCGGACAAACTTCGCAATTCGGCTGGGCCGAAGTCAGGCTTCGCTGCGAAGTCGGACTTCGGTCAACACTTAGTCGATTTTTGCTCTTTTTTCTCCTTTCTTTCTCTGCATAGCCGAACTTCGCCCCTCCTGCGGGGCAACGACAGACTTTGTTGCGAAGTCTGTCTTTCTCTCCCATGCCGTATTTAAGCTCAAAGAAGGAAAAATAAACTGAATGCTAAAACTGGAAACTATACATGCGGGGAAAAATAAAAACACAAGGCAAAATTTTTACAGGGAAGGGCCACTCAGGCACCTTCAACAGCGATAAAGCTTCAAGTGGAACCCGTTGACGGGGGGATGGGGAGGAGCCGACCCTCCATATCCGAAAGTATGTAGGCATTGAACCGATTCACCCGGGCAATCCGATAAGGGCCCTCCCGAGAGGCGTCAAATTTTCCGTGATTACCCGGTTTTGCCTTGTATGAGTCCCACTTCAGCACCAGGTCCCCGACTTCGAAAACTCGGGCAGTGGTGCCTTTGGCAAACCAGCCTTTAGTGGCTGCAATGTGATCCGCGAAGGCCTGGTATGCACTTTCTCTGTCTTCTTCCAACCTGCGGGAGTTGGCACAACTTTGTCGTCTACCGGGTCTCCGCTGCTCCTGTCTTCGTCAATCATCCACAGGGCGGGGATTTCAATGTGTGATGGCATAACGGCTTGCTTGCCATAGACGAGCGCATAGGGGGACGTCTTGAGGGATTTCTTGAACGCAACTCTGTCCGCCCATAGCGCCCGGTTCAGGAGCAAGTGCCAAGTCCGCTTATTTTTTTCAATGGTCCTCCGGAGAATTTTCAGGAGGTTCTTGTTAGTAGACTCGGCAAGGCCATTCCCCTGCGGGTAGTAATTAGAAGACATCTTGTGATAGATGCCAAGGCCGCTGGTGTACTCCGTGAGTACAGCGCCTACAAATCCCGGACTGTTGTCTGTCACAATCGACTATGGAACCCCGAAGCGGGTAATTAGGCTCTCAATGAACCTGATGACCGTTTCTTGGTCGGCGTTCTTGGTCGGGATCGCCTCCGTCCACCGTGTGAAATAGTCAGTAGCTGTGAGAATAAACTTGTGGCCGGCGGAGGAGTTAGGAGAAATCACCCCAATGAAGTCCAGACCCCATTGTTTGAACGGAACTTCGGCTTGAATCGGTTGAAGGGGCGGGGGTGCTTTTACGTTTCGGCCAGCATACCTCTGGCATTGATCACATTTGGCGCAGACCGCATACGCGTCTGCGAACAGAGTGGGCCAATAGTACCCAGCCCTTATTATTTTTAAGGCCGTTGGCCTTGAAGAATGGTGACCCCCAGGCATCCCGGAATGAAAATCTCCGAGGATCCTAGGCTGGTCAGATTTTATGACGCACCGCAACAGGATGCCATCAATGTTTTTGAAGTAAAGCCCCTCGGGGCGAAGAGTGTACCTTAATGCACCTAACCGAAATCTCCTTCGTTGTGAGGCGTTCAGGTGATCGGGACATCTTCCGGTGCAGAAGTATCTCACCAGTTCATCTGTCCAATCACTCCCCTCCGATAAGGAGTTGGCTAGGTAGACGCGTGTCGCTGTGTCCTCCCACTTACGGGCGGAGATGCCGGCTACAGCGCTTCGGGCCAATTCCCGACACAAGGCTCGGCCTCTGATAAGCTTGGTGGGCCGTACTTCGATGTCAAACTCCTGGATCTTGGCAATCCATCCCGCTCTCTTGTGACCCGGTTCTCCTTGCAAGATGAAACTGCGAACATCGGGGTGAATCACAAAGACAGTGGTCTTACTCTGGGAGACAAAGTGCCTGAACTTTCGAAGGGACTTCATGACCGCATGGACCTGCCGCTCTATAAAGTTGTACTTCTCTTCGTGCGGCAGAATCACTTGACTTAGGAACGCAATGGGGCGCTCCTCACCGTCGTCTCCCTTCTGAGTCAGGACTGCAGCGTAACTTTCGGGTTCTCCCACTGCATACAGGATGAAGTCCTTGGAGTAGTCCGGGTTTGTCAACACCGGAGCTTGCGCAATTCGAGCCTTGATTTCCTCGAAAGCTTGTTCTCTCTCATCAGTCCATTCATAAGGTGTATCTTTCTTCAACAGTTCGGCCATAGGCTTGATCACCTGTGCGAAGTCCGGAATGAACTTCCGCACGAAGTTAATCTGACCGAAGAAGGACTGCAGCCCTTTTTTATCAGTGGGGGCTGGCAAGCGAACGAGGGCTTCTGCTCTGTCAGGGTCAATGGCGAGGCCTTCCTCGGAGATGACATGTCCCAGCAGCTTTCCTTCCTTTACCGCGAAGACAGACTTCTTCGGGTTTATAGAGATGCCGAATTCTCGACAACTTTCAAATATCTGCCGCAGGTGCGAAACATGATCTTCTCGTTGGTGAGAGAAAACAGTCATGTCATCAAGGTAGATGACAATAATCTTGTTGAGCAGCTCTCGGAAGGCCAAGTCCATGGCCCTTTGGAACGTGGCACCAGCATTGGATAAGCCAAACGGCATGCGCTGATAGGCGAACGTCCCCCACTTCGTGGTAAACGCCGTCTTATGCTGGTCTTCGTCTTTGACCCAAATCGGGTTGTAGCCGAAAAATCCATCTAAAAGTGAAAATCTCTGGGCTCCAGCAACGATATGCAAAATTTGGTCGATTTGGGGAAGCGGATAGTGGTCCCGGAGGGAAGCCTGATTTAGGTTTCTGAAGTCGACACAGAGACGTATGTCGCCATTCTTTTTCCTCACGGGCACCGGATTCGCGACCCGGGATGAATGTTTGATGGGGTAGATGATCTTGGCCTCCAGCATCTTCAAGAGCTCGGTCTTCATCATGGCCTCAACCTTTGGATTTACGGCCCTTTGCTTTTGTCGGAACGGCTTGGCGCCATCCTCTAGCTCGATGGTATCCTGGATGACAGATCTGTCATACCCCCTCAAATCTTCGTAGCACCGGGCCACGATGTCGGGGAACTCCTGGCACAGTGATCTAATCTGCACCGGTTCCTCCGACGTGCGATCTGTTCCGACCACGATGGTTTTACCGGGTTCGAGCTCCGGGTCGGCATCTCGCCTCGGGTCTACTTTGATCCTGTGGGATATTGCTCTGTCATTTTGATCAAAGAGACTTTCTAATGTAATCAATCCTTTTGGGACGTGATTATTCCGTAATCGTATCAACCCCTCATATTGCTCGTCATCAAGGTTTCTACCTCCGATTACACACACTTCGTTAACCGGGAATGTGACGATCTCCTCGTCACAGCTGAATACCTGCCAGAAGGTATCCCTATCAGGCACAGAAGGCCTGTAAATGGTGCGGACCGGCTTCAGTTTCTGGACGACGTCTTCAGCCGGAACGTACCTGGCTCCAACAGACGCCAGAATATCCGCGTGCTTGTTTCTCTCACGCGATATTGCCTTAACGTTCAATGAGTCAAACGATTCCATCAGGTCCCAGACCCGATTGCGGTACGCTCTAAGATAGTGATGCTTAGACGCGCATTTATTCGTAACTTGATGACACACTAACTATGAATCTCCGAAAATTTGGAGATGCTTGATTCCGAGCCTTTCCGCCTTTCGCAGACCCAAGCACAGGGCTTCGTATTCCGCCGAATTGTTAGTACAGCTCCAGGCCAGCCTGTAGGCATAGTCCCTCTGGACTCCGGTTGGAGAAACTAGGAGGACCCCTGCACCGGCGCCATTCTTGCAACGGGCGCCGTCAAAGAAAAGCTTCCACAGCTCTTCGGGTGCAGGTCCTACTTCCTTCGCAACGGACACGTCAAGCTCCTTGGGCTGCTTAATGGAATAACAGCCCTGCTCTGTCCCGATTACGGCATTAAAATCCCGCAACGAGAACTCGTCTTCTAGCTGTAGCACTTCGAGAGCTTGCTCGGTCAGTTCTACTGTCACCAGTTCTTCTTCTGACAATTGGACCATGCAGTCCATCTCTCCGCCGGGTATCTTGTCTACTAGAAAAGGGGAAGGCTTCTCATTGAAAATTTTCAGTCTCCTTCCTTTGAAGGGCACTTCCATGTGCGAGTAGTCTAGAGACAGTACCCGCCCAACTCGCGGTGAACTCCCGAGAGAGACACATGCCGAAGTAAGGCTCCGGGTCAACAATCACGACCTCTTGGATGACCACAATGTCGAGAGCTTTGTGCGGCCGGATAGGGATGTCCTTTATGACACCAAGTGTCTTGACAGGGGTGCCGTCTAATTGCAGCACACCTTGGCTGCTCCGTGTGTATTCCATCCCGATCTCATCGCGAGACGGCCTTCGGCATCACGGTCGAGGAAGCACCGGAATCCACCATGCGGTTGTGAACTATGTGCCCTTGCATCCGCAAAGACGAGATAAAAGGGTGGCGGTCTGTTCTTCCCGGTGGCGGAGACTGTCAAAGGTTGAACCAGGACAGCAGGCTGCATCTGCTTGCCGTTCTTCATGTTTTTCAGTGATTCTTGCAGCAGATCTACCTGGCCTGGAAGCAGAAGGGCATCGTACATGCTGATTCTGGCAGGAGTCTTCTTTAACTCGTCTACAATGCTGTAGCCCGAGGTACTAGCTCCTTCTGCTGGTTTAGCCGGTTCATACTTGGTCCGGTACTGTTGGGTGGCCTCAACTCGCTGTCTCTTGGTCAGAGACGGGTACTTCAGCTTCTCCTGGGCTTGTTCTTTGGTTTCGGCTGGGGGCTGAAGTACAGGAAGCTTAGCGGGAGTTGGGGCCTTTGCTGGAGGCTTAGCTGGAACAGCAGCGGTCTTTGCTAGAGAAGGTTTAGCGGGAGCTTTATCTTTGGATGCCTTCTCCTGGGCTGTGTAAGGCCACAGCCGCTTGTACGGTGGCAGCCCATTGGGCTGCGGTCTTTCTCTTCTCGCATATACCTGCAAAGGTTTAGCCGCGTCCGCAGCTTTCTTTTCTTCCTTGGCGGGCGTCACTGGGTTCTCTTCTGGCAGGGCAAAATTGGCCTCACCGTCCAAGATCATGTACAGCTCATCATCTTCTATAGTGCTGCCGGCCAAGGTCTGGATGTAGTGCTGGTGCAAAGTGCAATCTTCCTCCGAATGTGGGTCATTGCAAGTAGTGCACCAGTTGACCTGGTCAGGAGGACCGGGTGGGTCATCTATAGCAGCATTTCTCGGAGGCGGACGCCTCTGCGGTTGGTTTTCTGGGGCTTTATCTTTTGTCAATGCCGGCGGCGCATACGGCCTTCTAGGAGCAAAGTCCATTTGGGCCTGCTTCTTTTTCATAGCTGTCATGTCATTGGACATGGCATGATATCCGGAGGCCAAAGCCCGCACTTCTTGTAGAATCGTGTTTTGGATGCTGTTGTCGGGAGGCGGCGACTGTGCCGGTGGAGGCAAAGCGGCCAATGGAGGAGGGTTAGAATAAGACGCATACTGCGGGGGAGCGAGAAGCGCTGGAAAATGCGGAGCGGGGGGAGGCGGATGAGGGTAATGCAACTGAGGCGGGCCGTATTGAGTTACGACCGGCGCCGGATTCCACTGCGGCTGGGGCTGCTGCCCTGAAGTAGACGGCACACCACCAGAAGCAGAAGGATACTGCGATCTTGGAAAGTCGGGATGAATCGGCTCCTGCACTCTGGACGGAAGCCTGCCGATGGAGATAATGTCAGCTTCAGCTTGCTGGGCAGCTTCGTATAGTGCAGGGAACTCGTCAATTCGGGCGATCTTCAGCAGCAGGCATATGTCTGAGTTGAAAGACCTCAGATAGTAGTGAGCAGCCATGCCGGCTGAAGGCCGAAGTTCGCGAGGTACCCGTTTCCAGGATCTCGCAAACCTAATGTTAAAATCAGACACCTCCTCTTGAGGATGCCTCTGGATTGCTTGGAACTGATGCAGTAGAGAGGTAGGATCAGCAGACTCGTTGCATCCTTTTACGAGCCTCCTGGCAAGCTGGGGCCATCCAGTGATGGATCCCTCTGACAGCGATCTCCACCAGTAGAGAAGCTTTCCCCTCAGGGAAAGGGCCAGCAGACGGGTCTTCACACTTTCATCGGTGATGGTATGCAGTGCGGCCAGGGCAAGGATGTCCTGGATGTGCTCGTACGCCGTCTTACCGTAGCCGTCGTATGTGGGAATAGACTTTAAAGCAGCAGGGGGCACAGCTTGCTGACCGATCAGGGCCAAAGGCCCTGTAGAGTCCACCGCCGGGAAGAGATCATCGTCATTCGGCTATTGATCAGCCATTTCTTCTTCTTCTCCGCCGTCGGTTGTGTACTCGGTGTCGGTACTTTCCGAGGATGCAGGATTTTCCTCTTCCTCGGCCTGTTCTACTTCGTACTCGGCTCTTCCGACCTCAGCTTCGGCCTCTTCTTGGATCTCGGCCTCGGCTTCGTCGAAACGAGCTCGCGGATCGGCCAGCCTGGGTATCTCGCCTCGAGCGTGGATGTCTAGTTCGTAGAACTCAGGCGGGCTTCTCGGATTTCTTGTTCGCCACCTTCTCGTGTGCATGAAGGTGACCGGACCGGTCTTCTAGACTCAGAGGATTTGTTCGTGCAGAGTCGCCAGGTGTTCAGATTTGGAACAGCAATGAAGCGAACACCGGTGCTTCGATTTTGTCGGGGGTGAGAAACTTCCTTGTCTCACCAAGAGCTCGGGAACTGTCAGCGCCAGGTGGAGACTGATCGAAAAATCTCTCGTCAGATGTAGGACCCGTGTTCCGCCGAGCGGGTCAGAAGAACTGTTGCGCTAGGTGGAAACTAGATGGGTACTCTTTCTTTAAATCGTGGGACAAGCGTCCCACCAGGCGTGCCAGAGAAACTGTTGGTTACGAATCTGCCATGAGGAAAGGATTTTTGGTTAATGCGCCCAGATTCGCCCACCAGCATGAAAGGCCGGAAGGAAGAGATGCCTTCCGAGCCAATCTCCGGAGAAGGCCGGCTCCTTTTGGGGGGGGGATTTAAGCTAAAGGGAACAGGAAAGAAATAAATGAACGGAAAGAGACAAATGTACAGAAAGAGATACAAATATGTCCAAAGGTTGGTGGGGGGGGAACTAACAGTACGGGAACACACCAATCACCGCTACTTACTGCATACAAACACGAGCATGACAAGGAACCGCAAAACCTAGGCGTACTTCCGATACACCAGCAGCGTATGCACGGCTTCAATAGCTCCCTAGCAAACATTCCCTACAAGGAACTAACGAGCGGGGGATCGTATCAATCACCGAGATACGTACACCGACGGGGGTAGAAAGTAAACCTAGAGATGTCGGAGCCGGTATATGTGTTAGGTAGAGAGTTTAACCGCACGGCTTCAATGGCTCCCTAGCAAACATTCCCTACAAGGAACTAACGGCGAGGGATCGCATCAATCACCAGATACGGGCCAGCAACGTCACACATAACTGATGGAACTGCTACCAAATTTATAATGAATGCTTTAAATAATGAAGTACAGAAGGTGCTTTAAGCAAGCAATGCTAGAGGAACCTGATCGCCAAATGCCAAAGTGAATTAACGAGCAGCGACACAGGTGGGCCTAAGGCATATAATGAAAGACAGCATAAAAGAATAAAGACAGTAGAACAGAACCAGGCATACAGATTGTATTCATAAGCAGAAGCACGGTTACAATAAGCACAGTAGTTCCCTAACAAACATTCCCCTTCCACCCTTTACAATGAATTTCAGATGGGCTTTTATAGCCCGAGTCCCACCCGTTACATTAATGGGCACAGAGTCCCAGTCAAACATGAGCTGACAGAAGCGGCGAAAGAGCTGCAAATGCTGACCTTTTGTCGGACTGGGCTGTACCCGCAGCATGGTCTTCCTGGAAGCTGGACAGCTACGTGGCGGAGTGCTGGGTAATTCTTCAAGTCGGCAGGCTTGCTAGTAGCTGGAGCAGGTGAAACCTCAGATCAGCTTTGAATGAGGCTATTAACGCAGGCGGTGCGGGCAGCCCATGCTTATCCCTTTTGGTCGGCGGTCTTGGTTCAAATCCCGAAGCTGGACACTTGTCTAATGATGGGTTATCTTTGTGTGACACATGCCCGCCTTAGAGGGCAGTCTATCCATCTTTGCTTGGGATCGGGGCTCCTTGGGATGCGTGCAGAAATCAGTGCAGTCGGGGAAGGCCTTCAAGCCTTGGTCAAATTCCGGGTTTGTTCCCCTACTGTACACCTGTCAAGGGCGCATTCCGGCTCCGTTGAGAAGTCGAACTGCGCACAGGCGAACACTGGTGTCTGCCGCCATATGGACCTGCTCCGACATTTTACCTTTTTTCTGCATTGACCTGCCAGTCTGTCAGTGCAAGGTGCGCCCAGAAGGTGGGGCGAAGTACGCACTTCGCACCAAAACTGGGCGAAGTGCTTCGCACCAAAACTGGGCGAAGTGCGCACTTCGCACCAAAACTGGGCGAAGTGCGAACTTCGCACCCAGACTTAGCCAATTTCAGATAGACCTGCTGGAAAGCTGGAAAATCAACTGGGGAACTCCAAGGAAAAAGGGGGGAGAGAAAGAGAATGGGAAAGAAAAGGAAAGGGAGAGAAGGGAGAAAAACGGAAGGAGGAAAAGAAGAGCAGCACTGTTACAAAACAACATTGAAGACATTGCACCCCGTGCAAAATGTGACAACAGAAACTATAGTAATGTGCATGGCTAACCACAAGACTCATGCATTACATCGACAAAGAACAAAAGGGGTAAACTAAGCTACTTTTAGCTTTGAAACATTAAAGCATAGTTACAAAAATCCCAATTAAATCGCTATAAAATCAATTTTTCCCGATTCAGCGAGAATTCCAATTCAAATCGCATAAAAAATCAATTTTTTGGAAAAGTTGGCAAATCCAAAAAATCGAGAATTGCGATTTTTTCAAAAAAACAGTGATTCCCAAGGAAAAAAATCGGCCACAATCGTACAGCTAGATAAAACGCTATAATTTTTTTTTTTTTCATTTTGCTTCATTTTTACCTGTTCCAAACTAGAGAAAGGGGTCTGCCTACCTGCTACCACACCAAAAAAAACACACTAGTGCATCCTAACAGCCAATTTTTTGCCGTTTGTAGGAATCTGGCAGCCACCAACAGCAATGCTATACATTATTAACGGAACTATCAATCCAACCTTATTGCTCAATAATATGCTTGTATATAGGAGTTATATTTAAAAGCACAAGTGATCATTTCTTCTCTAGGTTCATTAAACCACATGGGTCTTACAAGATAGTAAAAAGTTAAAACCAATCGCAATCATCATTTAAGTTAATTTGTTGTTGTTTATTCAGCCTATGAGTTGTTGAAGTCCCATATTAGTAATTGCAGCATCCTTTCTACACCAAAATGCAAACACGGAGAAAAATTCAGTTCAAATAGTAAAGGTATTAATGGTTTTGTCGTACGCACAAAGGGCGTTGTCCTTCAACCCCGCAAGGGGCGCTTCCCGTTGACCCTGCAAGGGTCTCCTGCCCTGTTGACCCTCAACACAGGTGGCGACGGGCGTTAGCAGCCAAGGCACAAGAAGAGGCACAGGCATAGCGACAAAGAGAAACTAGAGCTTCTGCTAGGTCAAAGGGCAGAAGCATTCAAAGATCTTGAGACATTGTATTTGATATGACTCATGACATATTTTGTAATTTGCACCTTTTTTATATTATAAGCAATATAAGAATATTTGAATTTTGGAAGCATTAAAATTTATTTATTTAAGATGTGTTATGTCACTTTCATGTGTAGTTTAAGGCTTTAAGCTTGTATCACTTGCCACTCTCATGCGTAGTTTAAGCTTGTATCACTTACACTATTAATATTTGATTTGCACGATGTTAATTCATTGTGATATGCATGGACGAGCCATCCGTCGTGGAACACAATGGGCTTGGGCAACTTGACTCTGCTCACGGCCTCCACCTCTGGTTTCACCGACACTACTCTTTGTGAAAGGGGTGTAAACCCTAGGTGCAGTCAAGCGATGGAACAAAGCGACAAATTTGGCTACAATATTCGTGAAAGGGATGCAAACCCTAGGTGCAGTCAAGCGTTGAAGGAAGAGGGTTGTTCGCAGACCGTCTCTTCAGTCTATGAGAAAGCCTCTTCGATCAAAATAAATATCTCTCAAGGATCTTTGGGTTTGCAAGTGGATGAACCTCTGCCCTCTATCAAGATTTCGAAGGATGAATTTGGGTTGGATCTGATTGATCATGAAGCCCGAACAATTATCTGCAAACTCAAGGGCAAAATACCAAGCTTGGAGGAGCACAAAGGATACATTAAAGATTGGTGGACCAATACAGAATTCTAAGTAACTCTCCTACCCAAAAATTTATTTTCGGTTTCCTTTTCTAATTTAGCGGATAGAGATGAGGTATTGGATTATAGATATAATTGGTTTTTCGGACAAAGGGGTGTCTATATAAGACCTTGCACTCCTCGTTTCAACCCCTTTACAAAAGAAGTTAATGGCTTCCCAGTCTAGGTGAATCTTTATGCTCTCCCCGATGAGTTTTGGGGAGAGAAGATATTCACCAAAATCGGTAATGCCATTGGTGCATTCCAGTATATGGATGCCCAAACAGAGGAAAATTTGTCCAGTAAAATTAATGAGTAAAGCAATATTGGCTGTTTGGATGGATGTTTCAGTTCCTAGACCTCAATCCATTACTATCTCCTCAAGCAAAGGGGAATGGATTCAAAATATTGAATATGAAACCTTCTCCCTAAGATGTTATGGCTGTCAGCAATATGGCCACCTGAAGAAGAGATGCACGATCATCCGATCATGCTTTGATTCCTCCTTGGTGGAGGAGAAGGCCCTGCATGCGAATGATTTGAAACCTTCAAATGTCCCAGTTCAAAAGAAAGAAGCTCATCCTCCAGATGCACCAATTGTCCAGCAGGAATCATGCAAGCAACAAAAGCCTCAACCCCAAAAGGAGAATTTGAATCAGATCATTGATAAAAGCCAAATGGTTACTAAAGACCATCCAAACATTTCCATGGAAAATATTAGCACCTCAGATGGTATTCTTGAAGTTAATTATGATACAATCAGTGATGGTCAATTTTTTGAAAATGAAGATCCTAAAAAATGTGTTACAACTAGATATTACTGTTGACAATTCTGTCACATTGCCTAGAGGGGTAGTAAAATCGAAAAATTTTGTAAAGTGTTTCTTTTTATTTCATGAATTTGTTCCCTTGTTTTTTAGAAAAACATTTTTAAGTATTGCAGCAATTTTGGCTTTCATTGCCATCCCCCTTGTACATAGAATGGGATATACAAGAGCTTCGCTACTGAGCAAGCTAGGTTTAGGAGCTTCGCAGAGAAAAGAAGGACAGCTTCGCCGAGAAAGAAAAGCAGGGAAGTCCAGATCGCGGTCCAAAGTTGCTAAGGCATGAAGAGAGCTTCGCACCCGAAGCAGCACAAACAGTCGCTTCGGGCGAAAACCTTGCGAAGCGGAATTTGCAAAAATTCAAGTGTTGAAGGATTGCTTCGCTAAGAATCCAACGAAGCATCCACTTCGGACCCCTCTACTGGCGAACCATTTCTACTTCGCCCAAGGTTGTCGCGAAGCATCTACTTCGGATAGCTTTTGTGCGAAGCACTTTCAACCGAAGCAGTAGCGGCCCGTGAAAAAGCAGAATATTTTTCCAAGGCAAGAATGCACTTCGGCCGAAAAACTCCCGAACCATGGCTTTGAAGAAGGTTCGCGGCGAAGCATTTTGACAGCCCATCAGCGAAGCATCCACTTCGGGCAGGGAATCTCGCGAAGCGGCCTTTCCAGCGAAGCAATGAAAGATTGAGAGCCTTGTTTTGAGAAGGGATATCTGCTTCGGCATTTAGCATCCGCGAAGCCATTTTGAGAAGCTCCTTCGCGCGAAGTGCATGACCAAGGAAGATAGACCCGCTTCGGCTCACATCCATTGCGAAGCAGGGTCGCGAACTGAAAATTGGCGAAGCGCTTTAGGGGTACGCACTCCAAGGCCGGGTATTTTTCCGAGGCAATCAAGTGCTTCATAAATGAATTTTTACGTGCCGAAAGACTCGGGGCTCATTTTTGGCAACCTGAAAAGAAATATCAGTGTGAGGAGGAGAGCCCGGCGGACATGGCGGCCACTCGAGCTCCGCACCCGGAGAAGCCTAGGACGAGTCAGGCGGCTCATAAATGCGAATTTCCCCGGCTGACCCGATCACAGCTGCTAATTGTAGAAAAGGATTTGAGAGCTCAGTCACGGGAGTAGCGGGAGCCGACTTCTCTGGTTTTCGAGGATGTACTCCTCAATTTTGTGCATTGATGGCTCAGAGGGTCGGGTCCTCTATAAAAACCCACGTATTGTAATGAAAAAGGGGGGGAACTTTCTGCTAGAAAGCTGCTGTAACTTGATTTCCTGCAATTAATACTAAGAGCTTCGGGCCTCCTTTCTCTCTTGTATGCTGCCTTCTGTGATTATTTCTGTTATTTCATTTCTTCATTTGCATACTGTAATTCTGAATTCTGAATTTAGGTGTGTGATTGGGGATAGAACCCTGGAATTTTCCCGAAGGATACATAGGGGAGAGAGCGCTGTAATAGTGTTCTTGTATGCCGCCTGTGGATAGTGTTTCTGCTATATTCACTTATTTCCTAACCGCCGTAATTCTGAAATCTGGATTTCGACGTAAGGGGAGGGTAATCCTGGAACTCGTCCAGAGGATACATAGGAAGGCTAGTACCGCGTTCATTTTATTTCATTCTTGGTATCTATTGCTGCTATTTCGAGCTGTAGCCAGTAATCGTGCTGCTGGTTCTTTCCCTCTTAAATCCATCGATATTCTTTCCCTTACTCTGTTTATTTCTTTCCTGCACCCTTACTATTTTTATCTCTTTCCTGCACTCTTAGCTCAAAACACCAAGTAGTTTAGTAAAGGAGCCGGCCTTTCTCCGGAGATTGGCACGGGGGGCATCTCTTCCCCTCGGCCTTTCAATGTTGGTCCAGGTCTAGGGCGCGTACACTTCCCAAAATCCTTTCTTGTGGCAGATTTGATGACCAACAGTTTCGGCACGCCCGGTGGGACCCGGTCAGTCTCACCTTGTGAGTGGTAGTGAGAACCGATGCTTGTCTCATTGCCAAAAGACTCTAGCATCTGGCGACTCTGTTCAACCTGAGAATCTTAAAGTCGTAAGAGACCGGTACTTAAGTATTTGTGCCTTCATGCAAACAAGATGGAGAGTTAGGAATAGTGGAGAGGAGACTGAGTTCTTTGAACTCGATATTGACGCCTTCGGGGAACGTTCCAGGTTGGTCACCCCTGAGTCACTGTTACGTGGAACATCCTCGCAAGAGGCTGCTTTTGACGAACAAGGGCTAACTTCGGATAGCACAGCAGCTAGCCTTCCTCCCAATCCTCCCAACTCGCCAAATCATCCAAGTGCCTCCGTTCCAATTAGTCATTCGGTTAGCAATCAACGAGGAACTTCGGGAATTCCTGTTTCTCGGAATCCAGGCATGAACATGGCACACCAACAACAACAACAACAAATGCAGCAGCAGCAGCAGCAACCGCCGCCCAGAATGTTCCCGGCGTGGAATTCTTCCGGACCGTTAAATCTAGCGGGACAAGGGCAAGTTCCGCCTGCTGCTATGAAGAAAATCCCAACGTTCGATGGAACGGGGAAGACTGCTCTGGAGCATATCCAGGACATTGTTTCTCTGGCGGCGATTCATGACATCACGGAGGAGAGAGTTATGGTAAAGCTTCTGGTTCTGTCTCTTAGAGGGAAGCTCCTCTATTGGTATAGATCCCTACCACCCGGTACTATAACGGGATGGGACCAGTTAGCCGGACAGTTAATGAGAAGTTTCAATGAGTCCGCCGATCCATCCTCTCTTTTGCATCAGTTCACAACGATCCAGAGACATCCGCAAGAAGAGATCGCTGATTTCAATGTTAGGTTCGCTCGAACCTGGCAAAGAATACCAGTTGGGCTCCGGCCAACTAGCGAAGCTGCAGCGTACTATTACCTTAGGGCTTTCAACCCTGACATCAGTGTAATGGTAAGGTATTCGAACATTAATACCTTCCCCGAATTGTATGAGTTAGCCCAGAAAGCGGAAATGGATTTAATAGCCGTGGGTAAACTTCCTCAAAGGATGCCGATGCCCATACTTCCAGATTTCCCCCAACCCCAGTATACAAATGCGGCCGCTTCGCAAATCTCCGCAACCCCTGCGTATCCGATCTCGTTTTGGAACCCGAACCCCATTGTGTCTCAGATCACTACTCCACAAATACATTTTCCCACATTCTCGGCATCACAGCCCACTGTCCCTTCGGCATTTCCTGTATTGCCAGCGCCACCTCAACACCCCGCCCTACCTCCAATACCAACGATGGCTCCATTGCCACCTATTCCCAAAGCCGAAGATATGCAAGCTAAGATACTACAGGAAGTTCAGTCCCTGAACTCCACAGTACAGACCCTGTCTAACGACATGACCATCATGAAAAAGAAGCAGGCGCAGCAAGAGTTTCTACCAAGAAGGTCTTATCCTCCACCAGCGCTTACTAAAGATCAAGCGGTACAGCAAGGGAGGTCATTGGCGAGGAATGCCGTGATTGACGAAGCTCCAAGCACTTCCGACTACATACATTGGTGCTCCACGTGTAATGACCCTCACGAAGAAAATACCTGCATGCTGCACCAACATTACGTACAAACGCTGGCGGGTAGTAGTCATGGTGGTCAAGTCAACATTATCAGGCAAATGGATCAGAACCTGGTAATTGGCGAAGAAGAGCAAGTTTCAGTCCTTACCAGAGAAGGAAAAAGGCCAATGGAGGTAGATGTTGTTCAAATGGCCCCCTTAAAGGTGTATGCTCGCCGCGAGAAGGGACAGCAACCTTCCCAGGCCCCGAGCGAAGCTCCTCACCCTGCACCAGTAAAAGAGAAGGCCCAACAGGCCCCTGCAAATCCACCCCAGGTGGAAACCAAAGAACAGGCTAGAGAAAAGCTTAAGCTCCCTTCGCTGACCAAACGACAAAGGGTCGAGGCCACGGAGCAGTATCGCACGAAGTATGAGGCGAAAAGGGAACCTGAGGTGCACAACTCCCTAGTATACAACATCGTAGATGAGCTGAAGAAAACTCCGGCCAAAATCAGTCTGTATGACGCATTGCAGCTACCCGGACAAGTGGACTTGCTGCAGGAATCTTTGAAGACAACTAAGGCGAGAAAGTCAGCACCGCTTGCCCTAGTGCAAACCCTATCCACGTCCATTACAGGGAAGAACAGGCCACCGCCGTTCTACCTGTCTCTACAAATGGAAGGGTATGTGGTACACAACTGTATGATTGACTCCGGGGCCGCGACGACAGTCATGCCCAAAGCAGTTTGCGAGGAAATAGGAATGGAGTACACGCGAAGCAGTCACGGCGTGCTCCAACTGGATGGTACTCCCGTAAAGACCGTAGGTGTAATTAAAGATATACCTATCCGACTGCACAAAATGCCCCAGATTACGGTTATACAGGAGGTGGTAGTCGTCGACCTGGAGCCATATTTTAGTATGTGCCTGTCAAGGGAATTTACAGCGAAGTTGGGAGGATACCTATCCATGGATTACTCGCATTTAGAGATTCCATTCAAAGGAAGGAAGATAAAAATCTACAATGAGAAACCTTCCACATTCCTCGTACAGAAGATGTCTGAGGAGGAAAGCAGTGATCCCATACATGCAATAGCGGAAGGGATAGAGCAAGTGGACCTGGTTGAAGAATCCCTTGCACAGTTGAATTGTGAAGATGAGTTTTCATTGGCAGATTTCAATGCCATGATAGAAACGGAAATGGGATGCTATGCTATCACCAAACCAGAAGAACACACTAAGCCAGAAAACAAGATATGTGCCCAAGGAGAACTATGGAGATTGTTCTTCGATGGCGCCCGATGCAAAAATGGCGCTGGGGCAGGAATACTTTTAGTATCACCATCAGGAGAGCAAAAGGAATATTGCTACCGGTTGGTTTGGAGCTGCACCAACAACGCAGCAGAATACGAAGCTTTATGCCTGGGACTGAAGAAAGCAGAAAAGTTAGGCATAAAACATCTCCAAGTCTTCGGAGATTCAGAATTGGTATGCAATCAGGTCACCAACAAGTGCATTTCAAAAAAGCACTATCTCAAAGCATACCGTAACAGGGTATGGGACTTGTTTGACCAATTCGAATCGCTCAATCTGCAGTCCATTCCACGTGAGAAGAACAGACATGCCGATGTCTTGGCATCCATCGCAGCTAGATATTCTCCAACAGACGACATGGTGCATAAACCCAAAGTTGTGAGGATGATTTATAGGCCCTCTGTACCAGACAGAGATATGCATTGGCAAATTTTTGACAATGATGAACAGATTGTGAATTTCTTGATCCAAGAAGCAGCTACGGTTGAAAGAAGAAGCCCGGATGATGAGGAATATGAAGGGCTAGTTCAGTTGAAGAACAACCACGTCCCAAAGGGGTTAATTACTCTGGAAAGCCTTTTCGATCAAAATGATCGAGCAGTTTCCCATAGGATCAAAGTCAACGCGAAGCAGTATCAGGATTTGGAGCTCGAATCCGGGAAAGTGATAAAAGTCGGAATAGATTGCACTTCGGAAGAGCTAGAACAGATCCGATCTTTGTGCAGAAGGTATCCTGACATAGTAGCATGGTCTTACCAAGACCTAAAGGGATACGATCGGCAATTGATTCAGCATACAATTGAGTTGCAGGAGGGGATCAAACCTTTCCGGCAGAAGCAAAGGCCGGTTAATCCAAAGATCGAAGTCCTGATGAAAGCTGAGCTCCTGAAGATGCTTGAGGCGAAGATAATTTACCCCATAAAGCATTCCTCTTGGGTAGCGAATCTAGTCCCCGTTAGAAAGAAAAATGGAGATATTCGACTATGTGTGGATTTTCGCAACCTAAATCAGGCTTCGCTCAAAGATCATTACCCTCTCCCGCAGATTGATCAAATCTTACACTCAGTGGCTGGGGCTCAACGCTTCTCTCTACTTGATGGCTTCTCAGGATATAACCAGATCTGGGTTAGGGATGAAGATCAACATAAAACGGCATTCACTACCAAGTGGGGAACATTTGCTTATCAACGAATGCCATTCGGCCTTTCGAATGCAGGAGCCACTTTTCAGAGGGCTATGGATTTAGCTTTCGGTGAACTGTTGAATAAGGTCATCGTCATCTATTTGGATGACATGACCGTCTTCTCCCGAAGGAGGGAGGATCATCCTTTGCATTTGCAGCAGATATTCGAAAAATGCCGAGAATTTGGCATTTCAATTAACCCAAAGAAGTCCATATTCGCAGTCAATGAGGGAAAATTACTGGGACATGTGATATCAGAGAAGGGTCTCGCCGTAGATCCTGACAGAGCTGAGGCTCTCTTGAAGCTCCCACTCCCGGCGAATAAGAAGGGACTACAATATTTTTTCGGCCAGATCAACTTCGTAAGGAAGTTTGTTCCAGATTTCGCCCAAGTCATTAAGCCGATGTCTGAACTCTTGAAGAAGGACGCTGAATTCATCTGGACGGATGAAAGGAAAGGGGCATTTGAAGAGATCAAGGCCCGAATCGCTCAGGCGCCAGTCCTGACTAACCCTGACTACAATCGAGATTTCATCCTATATGCTATAGGAGAACCCGAGAGCTATGCTGCGGTCCTAACACAGAAGGGGGAAGATGGCGAAGAGCGCCCCATCGCGTTTCTAAGCCAGGTAATACACCCCCATGAAGAGAAGTACAACTTCATAGAAAGACAGGTGCATGCTGTTATGAAATCCTTAAGGAAATTCAAGCACTTCATTTCTCAAAGTCGGGTCACAGTATTTGTCATTCATCCTGATGTACGCAACTTCGTCATCCAAGGAGAGTTGGGTAGCAAAAGAGCTGGTTGGGTCAACAAAATACAAGAGTTTGACATTGAGATTAGACCCACAAAATTGGTTTGCGGTCGCGCGCTATGTCAGGAGCTTGCAAAGAGCGTAGCGGCCGAAGTAACAGCTTGTCAGTGGGATGACTTGGCAGCGGAAGGGTGCTTCGCAAATCAAGAAGAAGATGAGAAGGACTGGGTCGGTGAGATAGTTGAATATTTCAACACCGGGAGATGTCCTCCACATTTGAATGCTTCGCAGCGAAGACACTTCAGGATGCGGTCCCTCCGATACACATTACGTCCCGAAGGCCTATTCTTCAGGAATATTGATGGCGTTCTTCTTAGGTGCATAAAAGAAGATGATAAGAAAAGAGTCCTGGGCGAATTCCATTCAGGGTTATCCGGGGGCCACTTCGCAGGAAGAACAACGACATTAAAGATAATTAAGGCAGGTTACTATTGGCCTACACTCTTCGCCGATGCCTTTGCGGTCTGTCGCAGATGTGAGCAATGTCAGAAGTTCGCCGGCCGAAGCAGAAGTGCTCCTATGCCCCTCCGACCGATACAAGTAGAAACGCCCTTCCAACAATGGGGGTTGGATTTCATAGGAGTTATATCGCCGAACTCCTCCGCAGGACATAAGTTCATCCTGACTGCAACCGACTATTTCACTAGATGGGCCGAAGCAGTACCCACGAAGCACGCCGACCAGGAAACCGTCATTACATTCCTAGAAGGTTTGATTACCCGGTTCGGCATCCCGGAAGCAATAGTAACGGATAATGGTCCTGGGTTCACAGGCGCCAAGATCAATGAATTCATCTATAAATATGGGATGTATCACAAGGTCTCCTCCAATTATTATCCACAGGGTAACGGATTGGCAGAATCAACGAATAAGACTCTGTTAAGGGTGCTGAGGAAGCTCATAGAGAAGAACAGAAGAACTTGGCACCTCCTCCTAGATCGAGCCTTGTGGGCTGATCGGATTTCTGTCAAAAAGTCAATCAAAACGTCGCCTTATGCCCTGGTGTATGGCAAGGAGGCTATCTTACCAACCCATATAGAGATTCCTGCATTGCGGCTGTTGGATGAGGAAGAAGAATTTAGTCCCATGGAGAATAGACTAGCTCAGCTACTGCAGCTGGAGGAAGACCGCGATAAGGCCTACCAGAGCTTCGCAAAGCATGCCCAGATCACCCGAGACTGGTTCAAGAAAAAGTCCTCCGCCCGCACATTCAGAGTGGGAGATCTAGTATGGAAGTGGGACTCTTGGAAAGCTAAGCCTGGGAATCACGATAAATTAGACGCTTTCTGGGACGGACCATTCGAAATTGTGAAGGTGAATTCAGCCAACTCCTTTATACTCAAAGATACAACTGGCCAGACTTTGCCAATTTCTGTCAACGGTCTTCATTTGAAGGCTTTTCATCGCTAAAGCAAAACAAAACAAAACAATAAAAAAAAAAAAATAAAATTAAAATTTTTACTTTTACTTTTGTATGTAAGATTTTTTATTTTTGTATATACCCTGTTTCAAGACTGCCAAGAGGTTAAGCTTCACACTACCACAGCGACAAGCTCCGGCTTCGCCAAGTCTAGCAAGAATCTCCTTCGGGAACTTTATGAGCGAAGTGACCGATGCAAGATGGTTCGCAGCGAAGCGCTTTGGCCTAGAAAGAATCCTCGAAGGACTAAACGACATCAGAATGAAGGCGTGAGAAGTACTTCGCAAAAGGGAGCCCGAGCGAAGCAGTTTTCGAAAGAAATTTGGCGAACCGTTTTTCAAAAGAAACAAGCTTCGGGGATTAACCTTCCGCGAAGCAAGCAGTGACGCGGCAAGGTAAAAACACTTCGGGCCCGAAGTATAAAAAATCAGTTCGCGCTGGAGGTTCGCCGCGAAGTGTCTTTAGCGCCGGCATCAACTTCGCCAAATCAATAAGGCGCGAGGCGGAGAGCATTTAAAACGTGTTTTGAAAGACGTGCCGACGGCAACCTAGGGAAACGTTCGGGGCGGGTTATTTTAATGCAAAGGTGGCGGGCCATATCCCGAGAGAATTCAGTTATGAGAAAAGCTCTCGCCCAGGTACGAGGTGGCAGAAGGGTTAGATTTCCAACGCTGGGCAAAATCCTCTAAGCGCATGGACCCGCATGCAACGCCGCCGTAAAGCCAATCAAAAAGCAAAACGACCTCCGCCACCCGAGTCATGAATTTAATTTTGGCAGGCGCCATAAATAGAGGTAGTTGCCTTTTAGAGCTATAAAACTCAAGCCTTAGCAGTAAAAGGGGTGTTCGCCTGCTGATTAATGCAAGTTTAAGAGCCCTAGCCGATAGCCTGCATTTCTCCTGTTCTTCGCGTCGAAACTCTCTGCGTCAAAAGACTCTGCTGCCGCCAAAATTCAGAATGGGGAAGAAGAATTCTAAGGAGAAGAGGAAAGAGCCTGAGGTAGCCGGCCCAGAGAAAATAAAGAAGGGCAAAGAAGAGAAAAAGCACAGACCTAAGAAGGTCGACCTCAACCTCCGCCCCGAAAAACAAGCTATAGAAGAAAGGGAGGATTCAGAAGAAGAGCAACCTGCGGAACCACCAATTGATGGGTGGGAGAAGATAAGGGACACCGAACTTTCAAAGAGCGTGGCCGAGCTCCGATACACTATCGAGTTCATGAAAAGCCGACTCTCCGCAGAAAACAAGAGAGCCGCTGCTTATTATTCGCAAATATACTGGTATTTGACCCCGCCCGCGCACCATTGTCCCGAATTGGTCTGTGCCATCGCGCAAAACTATCAACCATCCACCAGACAAGTGCTGGACGCCGCGGGCAATAAATTGTTCACAATTTTAAAAGAGGATGTACAAGGAGCTTTCGCGCCACAGCAAGGGCCGCCCAAGGGTTATTCTGTTCGCAATGTTATTCTGAGCGAACAAATGGAGAGGTTTACCTCCTCCAGTTATATTATAAAATTTCTGAGTGAGAACCTCAAGGACGGACTTCCTTCAGGCAAGCTGCCTCAAATGCCTCGCCCCCTGAAGGATTTCAAGAGCACCGACATCTTCTCTATCATTGCGTGGGTCGCGGGCCTGTCTACCGATGCTTCGGTGCACCCTAGCAAGTGTCGTTGGCCGAATGTATTTCACGAGGGGAGTTTTATGCCCCAGACGCGTCGAGGCCGAACACTAACCCGGTCTTCTTCGACTGGGCGGAATGGGTGGCCCGGACCTTGCATACGCGGCTAGTCAGCATGAAGAATGCTGGGACGGGTCAGTATTTTGGACCTTGCTCTTTCCTGGTTTGGCTCTTTTTCTATCATGTCCAGAAGCATTTCCCCCACATTGCCATTACTTCAAGCGGCAAGGACGGAACTCCTCTGCCGGTGTATCAGTGGACTCCCCTCCTGGCGAGGACGGAGTCATATTACGCTTTCAACCAGCAGTTTCTAGGACCTGCTATTCAGCTGTTGCAGGGTTCTTGCCCTCGGGTGCCCATAACCCTTAGGGACAAGGTGGTTAAGGAGGAAAAGGGAGACGTTTTCCAATTGACGCAGGGGCTTGTGGTTCGCCTGTTCGGATTCACAGGGAAGCCCTTCCTACTACCCTTTTACCCCTCTGAATATCAGTTCGCGCTGGAGGTTGCTCGGCAGAGCGACGCGACAAATGTCATTTATGGCCACGGCCGAAAATGGGCGCCCACATGCGACTTCCCTTTCAAAATGGGAGTCATTGAGGTTTTTGCCCTAAAGCAACATGTATTCTTGGAGGATAAGCTTGCCGACTTCGGTTTGCTGCAGATTCCTCAACGGTGGTGTTACGACCCCTTGGGGGTGATGAGGGATCACCTCCGATTCAAAAAATTTCATGTCTGCCCTCACCCGGAGATAGTAGAACAAAGGAACAACCCCAATGGGAGAGATTTGGAGTGGCACCTGGAAAGAATGAAGACCTTACCTCCCTGGCATGAGTTTTACTCCATGGAGGTCGAGTATGATCCAGTTCGGCACCCCTTCCCAAGTCCAGACTCCACCTTTTGGAGAAAAATGAAAGATGATTTAAGGGAGGAGTTAAAGGGTTGGGGTGAAGAGCAATTGAAGGAGTGGTGGATAATGAGAGTCCATCGTCAGAAGCAGAAATCATATGGGCTCTTGGAGACAGATAGAGACTTTGCAATTTTCTACGAAGCCAACGCTGGGTCTTGGAAGCCCATCTCCTTCGCTGACTTCGTTCCCCCCAGTGCCCCAGGTTCGGGCGAAAGCCCAAAGAGAGTTGACGATGCTTCTGAACAAGAGGAAGAAGAGGAGGCAGCGACGACACCACAAGAGTTGCCTCAGGAGTCTGTTGGAGGTCATGACACGAGCGCCGCGGGGTCAGCGCAGCCATTAGAGAAGGAGGAGAAAAGGAAAAGGAAGAAACTGGAGCAAGTCCAAGTGCCTCCTACTCATCCGAAGCGACCGTGTACCAAGCCTCCAGGTGCCTCCAGCGAACAGCCTGTGATAGGCTCAGCCGAAGTGAATGTTGAGGAAACAGCGTCGCAAAGGGCCGAGGTAGTTTCGGAGGTAGACGTCATCGATGTGGAGGAACTCCTCCAAACGGAAGGGGGCCTTGAAGAAGAAGTCATGGAGGTCGGAAGTACAGAGGCAGAGAAAGAACGTGAGCCGACCACGCAGGAAGCTACCACTTCTGCTCTATTGACAGAGCACGCAGGTACGCATTCCTCACCCTTTACCCTGGTCTCCCAAGTCATGTCTACAACGGTCCCGGCCGAAGGTCCCCATCAGTCTTCCCCTCTCTCAGATAAATCTCCCCTGGAAATTCAGTCACCCCATCGCATGGTACCCTTTGCCACCACGAGTTTGCCTCTCGATCCCGCCAGCTTCACAAGCATATCCACCCCTTTCGAGTCGTCAGGCCGGGACAAGTCCATGAATACCACTTCGCTCGCCCACGCCACCATCCCCTTGGTATTTAGTCAAGGCGAAGGTACTGTTCCAGCTCCAAACCCCGACTCCCACTCCCCTGTCACGCGTGGCGTTGTTTCTCTTGCCGAAACCCCCACCACACCTGTCGCCGAACCCACTGGTGAGGCATCCCCTGTACATTCATTGTATTTGTTCACCCCCTTGGCTGGAGACCCAGCCTCATTTGAAACAGAGTTGGCTATGATCAAGGAACGTCCTCTAGCTGAGAAGCTGATCCAAGCCCGGCAGAACACTGACAAGATGCTGAAGGAGGCAAGGAAAAAGAGAGGGCGCTCTCTAGCAAGAGTAGAAAAATGCGCTGTATTTGACTTAAAAGGCGGAAAGCTGCATAAAGTGAAGAAGGTTCCTAAGGTCCAAAAACCCCTGGACGAGATGACCCCTGCTGATTTCGACTATCAAGAGAAGGTCAAGGACCTGGAGCACTTGGATGTGGATAATGAATCCGAGTCTATGCATGTGAGAATAGAAACATTCCGCGCACATGCTAATATCGCCAATCAGTGCCGGTATGAAGCAGAGAGCGCCAACATTAAGTTGGAGGAAGATCTAGCCAGGACCCGCTCTAAGCTAGAAGATGCAGAGAAGCAGTGCGAGCAGATGAGAAAAGAAGTAGAGGCCTTGAAACAGCAGGTAGAACAGCTGCAGGGTACAGCTGAGAATCAGAGCAAGATACAGGCCGAAGCTGAGCTAAAGGCCAAGGAGTTTGAAAGCAGAATCTTGCAGATGCAGCAACAATTGTATGAGAAGGAGAGCCTAGAGCTGTTTGATAGAGGCAGAATCAAAGAAATCCACTCGCACCTGCTTAAAAACTTTAGATCTCGGGCCTCTAGTGCCCTGTCAATTTTGACTTATATCACCGAAGCCCAGTATGCCGCTGCCCAAAAGGGACCAATAGTGGATGAGGTTATACAAAAAATTAGAAGAAGACTCAAACTGGCTTTTGAGGTTCATGTTGTCACATTTTGCACGGGGTGCAATGTCTTCAATATTGTAACAGTGCTGCTCTTCTTTTCCTCCTTCCGTTTTCCTTCCTTCTCTCCCTTTCCTTTTCTTTCCCGCATTCTCTTTCCTTCCCCCCCTTTCTTGGAGTCCCCCAGTTGATTTTTCAACTTTCCAGCAGGTTACCCTGAAAAATTGGCTAAGTCTGGGTGCGAAGTGCGTACTTCGCCCAGTTTTGGTGCGAAGTTCGCACTTCGCCCAGTCTGGGTGCGAAGTGCGTACTTCGCCCAGTTTTGGTGCGAAGTTCGCACTTCGCCCAGTCTTGGTGCGAAGTCTGACTTCGCCCCATTTTCTGGGCACACCTTGCACTGGCAGGCTGGCAGGCTGACAAAGAAGAATGATAACTGTCGGAGCAGGTCCGTACAGCGGCAGACACCAGTGTTCACCTGTGCGCAGCCCGCCTTTTCAGCAGAGCCGGAATGCGCCCTTGACGAGTGTACAGTAGGGGAACAAACTCGGAATTTGACCAAGGCGTGAAGGCCTTCCCAACTGCACTGTTTTCTGCCCACGCATCCCAAGGAGCTCCGATCCCAAGCGAAGATGGATAGACTGCCCTTCAAGGCATACATGTGTCACACAGCATAACCCATCATACGACAAGTGTCCAGCTTCGGGATTTGAACCAAGACTGCCGACCAAAAGGGATAAGTATGGGCTGCACCGCCTGTGTCAGTAGCCTCATTCAAAGCTGATCTGAGGTTCCACCTGCTCCAGCTACCAGCGTACCTGCCGACTTGAAGTTTTGCCCAGCGCACCGCCATGTGGCTGTCCAGCTTTCAGGATGACCATGCTGCGGGTACAGCCCGGTCCGACAAAAGGTCAGCATTTGCAGCTCTTTCGCCGCTTCTGTCAGCTTATGTTTGACTGGGACTCTGTGCCCATTAACGTAACGGGTGGGACTCGGGCTATAAAAGCCCACCATGAATTCATTGTAAAGGGTGGAAGGGGAATGTTTGTTAGGGAATCACCGTACCCATTGTAACCGTGCTTCTGCTAATGAATACAATCTGTATGCCTGGTTCTGTTCTGTTGTCTTTATTCTTTTATGCTTGTCTTTCATTATATGCTTTAGGCCCACCTGTGTCGCAGCTCGTTGATTCACTTCGGCGTTTGGCGATCAGGTTCCTCTAGTATTGCTTGTTTAAGCACTTTTGTACTTCATTAATTTAAAGCATTTATAGAATAGATATGGTAGCAGTCCCATCAGTTATGTGTCTTGTTGCTGGTCCGTATCCGTTAATCGATGCATCGCCGTGCTGTTAGTTCCTTGTAGGGAATGTTTGCTAGGGGATCATTGAATGGTGCGGTTAAATTCTCTACATAAACACATATACCTGGCCCTGATATCTCTAGGCTTGCTTTCTACCTATGTCAGTGTACGTATCCGTTAATCGATGCATTGTCGTGCTGTTAGTTCCTTGTAGGGAATGTTTGCTAGGGGATCATTGAATGGTGCATACACTGCTTATGTATCGGAAGTACGCGTAGGTTTTGCAGTTCTTTGTCATACTTTTGTATTTATGATGCAGCAAGTAGCGTTGATTGGTGTGTTCCCGTACTGTTAGTTCCCCCCACCAACCTCTGAATATATTTGTAATCCCTTTCTGTACATTTGTTTCTTTCTGTACATTCATCTCTTTCCTGTACCCTTAGCTCAAATCAGAAAACCCCCAAAAGGAGCCGGCCTTCTCCGGAGATTGGCTCGGAAGGCATCTCTTCCTTCCGGCCTTTCATGCTAGTGGGCGAATCTGGGTGCATTAACCCAAAAATCCTTTCCTCATGGCAGATTCGTAACCAACAGTTCAAAGTATCAAATATCAGGACTTGCAGGTTGCCACTATGAGTCGGACAGCCAGAGATTGGTCCACCGCCCAAGCTACAGTCCACGCCTTCTTCTCCAAAGTGAGGAAAGCTCAGAAGGCTAAGGACCTCATGGACATATTTGAGCAGAAGCAGCGCACATCACTGGGGTATTTTCAAGACCTCTCAACATTAGGTTTCCCAAGTTTCACTGACGATGATGGGAACCTTTTGACTAAGGAAGAGCTCAAACCGGCTTGGCTCAACTTTGAAAGTGACGTCTCAGAGATAGACGAGTGGGAGGAGCCAATCACAGAAGGGCAAGTCACGGATTTTATTTTGAGACATTGCAGAATCGTGGCCTGTCTAAATGATTTGAGCACCAGAGCCAAACATGCCGACATAGGGCAAATTGATCGGTTCCATGTTCTGGTCAAAGCGCTGCAAGATCAAGAGCCATTCCAGAAAGGTGCCTGGGCTCACGTTCGCCGAACCATGGAACGCATCCGTGATCGCCTTCCCCCGCCGCCACAACAAGAAACCACGCCGGAAGAGGAAGAAGAGGAAGAAGAAGAAGAAGAGGTAGTTGTGGAAGCACCCCCAGAAAGACAAAGAGGAGAAGGGTCTGGAGGCAACTCTGGCCCAACGGATTAAGGCTGAGGGTTCTTGCACCGAGGCGAGCTCGTTGCCCCGCGAGCCGCCAAGAATGTTGACAATTCTGTCACATTGCCTAGAGGGGTAGTAAAATCAAAAAAATTTGTAAAGTGTTTCTTTTTATTTCATGAATTTGTTCCCTTGTTTTTTTTTTAGAAACAACATTTTTAAGTATTGCTACAATTTTGGCTTTCATTGTCATCCCCCTTGTACATAGAATGGGATATACAAGAGCTTCGCTACTGAGCAAGCTAAGTTTAGGAGCTTCGCAGGGGAAAGAAGGACAGCTTCGCCGAAAAAGAAAAGCAGGGAAGTCCAGATCGCGGTCCAAAGTTGCTAAGACATGAAGAGAGCTTCGCACCCGAAGCAGCACAAACAGTCACTTCGGGCGAAAACTTTGCGAAGCGGAATTTGCAAAAATTCAAGTGTTGAAGGATTGCTTCGCTAAGAACCCAGCGAAGCATCCACTTCGGACCCCTCCACTGGCGAACCATTTCTACTTCGCCCAAGGTTGTCGCGAAGCATCTACTTTGGATAGCTTTTGTGCGAAGCACTTCCACCCGAAGCAGTAGCGGCCCGTGAAAAAGCAGAATATTTTTCCAAGGCAAGAATGCACTTCGGCCGAAAAACTCCCGAACCGCGGTTCACGGCGAAGCATTTTGACAGCCCATAAGCGAAGCATCCACTTCGGGCAGAGAACCTCGCGAAGCGGCCTTTGACACATCTGTCTAGCGAAGTAATGGAAGATTGAGAGCCCTGTTTTGAGAAGAAATATCTGCTTCAGCATTTAGCATCCGCTAAGCCATTTTGAGAATCTCCTTCGCGCGAAGTGCATGACCAAGGAAGGTAGACCCGCTTCGGCTCACATCCATTGCGAAGCAGGGTCGCGAACTAAAAATCGGCGAAGCGCTTCGAGGGTACGCACTCCAATGTCGGGTATTTTTCCGAGGCAATCGAGTGCTTCATAAATGAATTTTTACGTGTCGAAAGACTCAGGGCTCAGTTTTGGTAACCTGAAAAGAAATATCAGTGTGAGGAGGAGAGCCCGGGGGACATGGCGGCCACTCGAGCTCCGCACCCGGAGAGCCCAGGACAAGTCAGGAGGCTCATAAATGCGAATTTCCCCGGCTGACCCGGTCACAGCTGCTAGTTGTAGAAAGGGATTTGAGAGCTCAGTCACGAGAGTAGCAGGAGCCGACTTCTCTAGTTTTCGAGGATGTACTTCTCGATTTTATGCATTGATCACTCAGAGGGTCGGGTCCTCTATAAAAACCCACGTATTGTAATAAAAAAGGGGGGGAACTTTCTGCTAGAAAGCTGCTGTAACTTGATTTCCTGCAATTAATACTAAGAGCTTCGGGCTTCCTTTCTCTCTTGTATGCTGCCTTCTGTGATTATTTCTGTTATTCCATTTCTTCATTCGCATACTGTAATTCTGAATTCTGAATTTAGGTGTGTGATTGGGGATAGAACCCTGGAATTTTCCCAAAGGATACATAGGGGAGAGATTGGCACGGGAGGCATCTCTTCCCCTCGGCCTTTCAATGTTGGTCCAGGTCTAGGGCACGTACACTTCCCAAAATTTTTTCCTATGGCAGATTTGATGACCAACAATTACCTCAAGAGCTTGAAGTGCAAAAATGCATTCTCAGATCTTGCCACCCTACAAAAGGAAGAACCTCTACTACAGAAAAAAAAAAATAATCGAACTGATTTCCTCTTTTATGGATGACTGTTATGTTTGTTTTCCTTCTATATGTTGGAGTTATGTGTCATGTAAGGGTTGTTCTTGTTGTTAGTTCCTTAAAATAAAAATAAAAAGAGTTGATTATGGAAACTTAGCAATTTGAGGAAGATGGAGAATATCTTTGATAGAAAAGCAAAGATAGGTATGCTTTAATTAACTTGTTAGAAATTTAATGAGAGCAATGTATTGTTTTGTTGTTGTAATGGGAGTGGCCCCCAATAGAAGCCACACATAGCTTATTAAAAAAAAAAAAAAATCACTGTGATATGCATGAAAAAAAGTTTTTTAAAAAGAAAAATTGCGTTTTCTTTGAGGGGTTTTCTTTGCCGATTTTTCCTTATTCTTTTTCAAATCTGATTCCAATCAGATTTCAATTTTCTCTACTATGCACTAAAGATGCAATAAAGGAAAGTTATGATCCTCGACTAGATAAAGCCTTGTTTAGGATATGCCAGAGTGTTATTTGGAGAAATTGGGAACTAGTGGCATGCCTATAAAATGCAATGTAGGACATTTACATAAAAATTATGAGAAGCTAATGTTGTAGTACTTGTGAGGAAAATAAAGTTCTTATCTAGTTGCATACCAGTCAAGATAACATCTCCTTCAAAAAGAGTCATTATTGAGCTTATGTGACTTATGAGATAAGGGATTTTGAATATCATGTCTTTGGTTGATCCTTTTTGTTTGATTTGATCATCAACCTGCACAGTAACATCTAAACTGTAAGAACCAATGTCATATTTTATTTATACCACCTACTAGTTTGCAAGTATAGAATTAGAACCAACTCCGTATTTTCTTTACATGTAACACATGAAGGAGATAGCAAAAGAAAATCTCACCTTTAACCATAGCTCTAAGTTGTCAGGATTTGGAATCATGGATTTGGATATCTGACAGAGTTCATAGAATAAATAAGAAAATGTAGTGAATACCAACAAGAATAAACTTGTCCAAGAGACAAGCTGCTATCATGCATCATTCCTGATAGAATAGCACTTTTATTGCAGAGGTTGACACTTCAAAGAAAACCATATGACATGCAGGCTTTGAAAAAACTTGCTTTGAAAGTAATAAGTCCCATTACTTCATGTTTGGGTTTGTTATAAAATAGAAGAAATAAACCAGTTGAGAAATCAAACTTGATTCTAAGTAAACTTAGCAAACATAAAACCTTTTAGAAATTGAGGCACGCACACAAGATGAAACTTCTAATGCATAAATTTAAAACTGCTTAGCTGACTTGCTAATAAACCTCTTATAAATGACAATCATGACAAGGCCTAAGTACAAAGGTTTCTTGTGGATGGATCATGGTAAACTTGAGACAATCTCACTGCCACCTCACCACCTACAGGTCACCTATGTTTCATGGGGATGACTCCTAGGATTTGGGGGCCCTCTCGGAGATGTGTTTCGACATCCTAAAAAGACATTTTAATGTCTCAGAAACACGTCCTGCTATCCCAAAAAGTTGTCCCACCATCCCCATCCTAGAACTTCCGAAACGTAGCGGGTCACCCAAAAATATGAAGATCTTATGGTCACAAAAAAAGACATTTTTCCAAAATCAATAATTTGCAAGATTAGGTTAGCCCATACCTTTTATAAAGAAAATATTCAAGACCGGTTGAGATTTGAACTTAGAAACAGTGAAAACACAAGGCTATAACATTTTATGAAGAGGCCCTTGATAGGGCTATGAATATAGAACATAAGACCAACACAACCAGCATTCAAGATCGAGCAACAACAAATGATTCTCACAAAGTGACGCTCACCAAAAATGTAGGATGTGTATGGTCAAGAAGTTTAAAGAAAAGATCAAGAAAGAAAGGAAAGAGATGTGGTGCACAAACTACAAGATGGAAGATCACACAAATGCAATGTGTCCAATGAAGGCATTCTATCATATCTATGATGTTAAGGGGCACTCGATGAAAGAATGCCCATTCAATATGAAAAAGGATGAATAGGTCTTCATGGTGCAAGGACAAGGGGAGAATTTCACAAGCCCTTTTAAAAACGATGACACGAGTGAAGGATTCCAAAATTCATGACAAGCAAACAAACAAAACTAAACTTCGAACCAAGAATGATATGGCAGCAGAAACCAATTTGATGATGTAGAAAAGACTATGGTCACGATGTTTTCAAGCATACCAAAAGCAATATTTAGGCCTGACAAAAGAAAAAACATAGATTGAAAAAGGCCTGAGCACAATAAAACTGAGAGAGCAAGTTGTGCAAGAAGGCTAGACTACTAATAGCATCTTCCCACTCTTATGTGGAGATTGTGACATACGTGTTGCAAATTCAAATGCCAATAAATGTGACAAACCTGTTTTAGAGTATTCCTAAATTCCAACGACACTGAAGTGAAACCTGACACTATTATCCAAGGTAAAGGAGCAAAAGTTTCAAAAGCAATAGTACATCAACCTCATTATCTTGATGGTCAATTAGGGAAAAATTGATTGTTGTGCTCCATATGAAGCTTGTGGGACACAACATAAAAAAACGTCATAGTTCATGGGGAAGCAAGTGTGATCATGCTCTCAAAGGAGACCTAGCACAAAGCAAAAGCACTTGATTTGTTGCCTCATAGGTTTTTATTGCTAGAAGCAAACCAACATAGGATCAATATGAAAGGGATGTTGGTTGTGCGGAGGTGATTGTTGCCAATCAGCCCTTTGAGATGGACTTCGTGGTCATCTCCTTCTAAAAATAGTATATAACAACAAAATGGGTCATGAATGGCTGCAAATCGCCAAGGGAAACCATAAATATCTATCGACATTGGAAAGGGCAAGGAAGTTCATTGTACATTTAGAAAACCAGTCAATTAAAGATATCACCTCCTTTGATGACTGTGACTACTCAAAGTCAAAAAACGAAGGTGGTGTCTAGAACAAAATTATTGGTATAGCTTGGTTCAAGCCAAGGAAAGACTAATCATCTAGCTAGCTAGAAAGAAAGCAATTTTATTTATTTCCATCGGTGACCAAAGTAGGTCAATGGGACTTAAGTGTTACATATTATTACATGGCATGGAAGAGCTAAAACTAATCCAAACAGTAAAAAATCATTAACTCCGACTTGGGATGGTGAAGCATATCTTTGTATGAATGGCATCATGTGGAACATATACATCTCAAATATGGTGTAGATATAGTACAAGTATAATACCATGTATGGTACAATGGCGCCACAAACTTCCACAGAAGATCCACTATCAAGATGATGTAGACCATAAAGGGCATGAATTGAATGTGATTATCATTGACCTATGTCCATCTATATTGAGTCATCAACCATTGCCGATGAATCAAGGTAAGATTTGACGATGTATAATGTATAAGGGTCAAGACAAAGTAAGCTATGTTGAATCCCATAAACCCTCCTAACATCTAAGGTTAGGGATCCTCTAAATCTAGATAAACTTCTAGAGATACTTGTCTGCTTGGACCTCCTACATTGTTGGCAGGTGTGACGTTGATTGCCTCATCCTTGATATGGAAAAGGTTCCCTTGTAGTTGTGCTGCTAGAGAGACATTTGTAACATTTGGGAGTATTCTAGTTGTGCAAACATAAATACAATGACATTGCTATAATACAATTACATAATGTATAAAGAAAGATGATACAATGGAAACAACTAAAAGATATGCATAAGCATGAAACACGCACAACATGTATCATTCACATTCCAATCATTTGCAATACATCTAGAGTAACTCAGTTGAGTGTACAACACACACAATAAGCATGCCTCGATCATCATCTTCAAATTGACTAATACTATTTGAATAAGGTAGGGTGTATATAAGGTATCATGGGAAAAAGTTGGTGGACAATAACCACCATACCCACTCAACTACCTAACTGCTCGAAGACTCCAAAAACATTAAAAGTATTCCTTAATACATTGGATGCTAGTTTATTACACGATTTATCCTAACATAAAACAACTATATATGCCACAAACGAACATTTAGTATCATGCAGACGTTCAAATGGACTAACTTGTCTGCCTACATCTAACCATCCATTAGATTTGTCAACATTCCCACCGACAAACAAACATAAAGTAACAGTGAGTAAGAGACATTGATCTTGCTCCGTCCAAGATTTGTCATGCTCGTTGCTTCAATAGGAGGTTGCTCGGGTGGCTGGATCAAATCTCGTGTTTGATATATGGTCGAGTGATCACAAAGGTGTTATTAGAGGTTTCCTCCGACCCATTCATCTTCTTTAACAAATGGAATACTTAGGCAATTTTCCCTACTCCTATCCATAAAAGAGTAAAAAGCAACTACAATTCACTTCCATGGATTCCAAAGCTTTAGTCTTAAGAGCAAGGAGAGAGCACAAACAAGAGGCCATAGATTCTTTCTCCCCTCATGACCAAGACAAAGAAACGAATATAGGTCATTTTAGTTGCACTTCTTCCTCGACTAAGAATATGGGGTTTGTGAGCTACACTCTTGAATCTTGATTGGGTTCAGCAGTGCTTGTTTACCCCTTTTTGTTTCATCATGTTCCATATAGCCTTTGCATATTTGGAAACAACAGATCTTACTTAGTACAGCTTTGTTTTCCAAACTCTTTATTCATTGTGCACCTAGTGGTATCACAAGGTCGATAAGCAACTCTGATCATCAAATGTGTCAAGGGTCAAGGAGGACAAAATCCCCTTGTGGCGTCAATGTGTAACTAGACTTGATGACTTTTAGTTTCTTCCCCACTAGGCTACATTCAACTTTGGCACTCATAAACGATGTTTACTAAGCTCCAAATAAATTTGGCATGTTTCCAAATGGCTTTGGATCGTCCTCGGATGATGTTTACTTGATGAAGTTCTTCCCCAACCATCCAAGCAACTCTTCTACACTCCAATGTATCTCCTTATTGTCGACATCACTTGAGACTAGACATATGGGACTTCGAATAGTTTCCCACTCTTGGATGACTTTTGTAAATAGCTAGAGAATGTTTGTGAATATCCCTCTCCTTCAAAACAACAACTAGAAGTGGTTGAACAACATTCTTCGAAGTGTGGTCAGCTTTCTCCCAAGGATGGATGACTTCTCAAGTGTGGTGGTCTGCATTCAAAGCGCGGACAACTTCCTACAATTCATGGATGATGTTGATTGAGGTATAGACAACATTTACTTTATCGTCGATGGTATTCACTCCTTAGTCGACAATGAATCCTCCCACCTGCTAACAATGGAACTCAACAACTAGTCTCAACAATCAACTTGACGACATGTAGCATTCATGGAATATCTAACAACATTGCTCAACCCAAACAACATTAAAATAACATGCAAGAGGGTGGACGAATTTGAGTGAAAGAAAAATATATATATATATTTGGTGTGGGTCTTTAAAGCATTTAGATAGCCTTGTGTATATTCGAGATAGATTCCAAGCTAAGCAAACCATTGACAAGCTCCTCTTGTACCCTGACTATGTTGAAATTTTCCTTGACAGCACTTACTATTTTGTGGATAAGTCTCAACAAGAAACACTCCACCATGGGGCCCCCTTTTGCTTCCTTAATAGCTTCTTCACTTAGCTCAACAACCTGGAACATTGATTTCCTCCTCTGAATGGCTTTATCATGTCTTCAATGGCTTGTAGAGTGGGAAGCTTCATGGTTGGCCCTGTTTTCTTCTTTCGAATGACACTTCCAAGAGAGCAAACAACTATTGTTAAGTGATGAACAATGGACCCTCTTTGTTGTTCTCTGTAATAACGGAAACAAACTTGATAATATTTACCTTTCTATCTATTGCATTCATCATTTTTAAGAAGATATTGGACCCCTATAGGATGCTTATCTTTGCCTGAACTATGTTCTCCTTCCTAAGAGCTATATTGTTTACTTGAGGACAATGTATATGCAAACCAAGCATCCCAAACTGAATTGGATGATTGTTAGGTTGTTTCTCCTCCAAGTCATCTCATGGGTTGTGTTTGTCCTCTAGAACAGATGTCAAACTATGCTTATGCTCTTGATGGATTTTAAAATTGCATGCTCCTCAATCTTATGACCAATTTCCATAGCTAAATATTATTGTTTGTCCAATAGCATCCTTCTTCACCCACTCTAAACTTTTCTTGTTGGAGGGGCAAATTCTTGGTTCCATCCTTGTCTTTTTTATAATCCTTAGATTCTCCAACAAAAAAAATATAATTTTGCAAGGTTTTCTATAGCTCACTTGTAATTTGCATGTTTGAGTTGGAGGTAAGCTCCTTTGGTTGTCTTCGTTAATATCTACATGACTCACTCCACACTTGTCTCTCATCCACAATCACTTGCTCTACCTCCTCTACTTCTACTTCAATCAAGTTTACATTGCCCAATACTTTTTGCCTTGGGCTTAAACTCCCATAATTCTTGAGTCCTTTGTCCATTATGTCTACTTTTACATACATTATTCTGACATTTTTGCACAAAGTGTCCCCAATAGATGATATTTATGGCATTGAACAAATTCTATGCCATTTGTATATACTCAATTCAGCTACTTCTGTTGCCTTGGTGCTTGTTACAAAGCACACCACTTGAGGCACCTCCCTATGAAACCATCAACATAAGTAGAATAAATTACTGAAATATTTTTAATTAAAGAGAAAAATAGATTGCATAAATAAGCTTTTCCCTTTACCTTTTAGAGCTCAAATGCAATTCACTTCAATACTACCGCTATCCACAAAGGTTTTTTTTTATGTTTACTTTGTGATGATCTAAAACATCCTTAAGATATCCACCCACTCTTGTAGATGGTAAACTTAATAACCCATATAAGTTGCTCAATTCATCATGTTGCAACAAGTGCTTTTGTCTTGGATGCTCGTCTATAGGACAATGTATCATCACATATTTCTAGTCTTCAGCTTTTCCTTGCTTACAAAGTAAACAAAAGTACTCTTCTCAATTACTATTTTACCATCCTCCCATTTCAATTGCAAGATGATGAGAACTTAGTCTAAATCATAGTTAGAAAAATCATCGATTAATCGCAAGATATTGGTTTTCTTGCGAGTTTTTGGGTCATGCAATAAAATTGCCCATTTTCTCGACATCGAGAAATGGACAATTTATTGATGAGAAATTGCCCAAAAATCGTCAATATTCACAGTTTTCTCATGAAAACTCAGTTATGTAGAGGCAGAACACAAAAAAAATAGCTACGAATAAGGGAAATTGCTCGTCTTTTGCATTATTTTTCTCCTCCTAGCTCAAGTTTAAAGAGAGCAACCAGACATTCTCTAATGCACTTGAACAAAGATTTGACAGATTTAAAACTTATTTTGAAGATTTCACATTTCGAGACAAAATTTCAAAGTGACACAGACTTGTTTGTTGATGCTGATGAAGGGTCGAGTAATAAAGATGTGCATGCTGACAAAGATGTATGGAAGGAAAACTTGCATGATAAGTGAAGTAACTTGCACGTTGATGAAGATGTGTGCAAGGAGAGACTTCAAGTCAATCTAATTGATTTTGTTAATTTGGCACAATGTTTATGGGATGTAGACGAATGTAGCAATACACATGAAAATGAAAAGGGAGATATAAAAGAAATTAAACATGAGAAAAATAAATAAAAAAGAAATATAATAATGAAATAAATGAACATCACCATTTCAAAAGGAGAACTAAGATTGATTCTTATTCATAAACATAAGAATTCAACAAGAAAAGGTAGAACTTTGTATTTCCTCTCAAGGCAACCAAAAAAAAAGTTAAAATTAGTCTAAGTCTAGAAACAAGAAGCAGCAATTAAATTGCCAATAGTTGAATATTTGAAAGTTAAGCTAAAAGGACCAAACCAAAGACTTGGCATCGATGTGCAAATTCCATGAAAGAGGTCCAAATACATATTGCAAAGAAATTGTACAAGCCTGTGCATGTTGCAACCAATTAGGCAGCACAAGCCTTTTCCAAGAAGAGCAAAATTCAGCAAGTGAGACAAGGAAACTACAAGACATCCAAGGGAAAGTCTTTGGTGTCTAGCAAAGTAATCAAAGAGGGTGGATGTTTGTTTGATTGCCTGCAAGAATTTGAGGGATGCCAAAACGAACTTCCAGCTGACTAGTGCAAGGTAAGGGTTGTCATGGCAAGGAGAATGCTGTCTAGGCCATTCAAAGCATGATGGGAATTGTCCAAAAAATGGCCACCTAGCCTAGATTGTTGGCCATACATTATAGTCGCATTGCCACCAACATTGTGAGTAGGGTCGCCCAAAGGAACCGTTATACCAACTAGGTGATCTAGATGAAGGCGGATGCACTCTAGGTTTTCTACAAAGTGAGGGGCATCCATCCCAAGGTTGAGGACACCCATACTTTAAGAGTTAACACCATATTTGGACATAGCATGCCAATCAATAAGCATGGGATACCAATTTCATAGAGAGAGGCAACAATTTGACCAAGACGCTAGGATCGTCCAATTGATGCACATGATTATTTGAAAAATCAATTAAGTGCTCTGAGTCATCAAGGAATTGCACAAGGCTATGAAAACAATGTTGAGTCTCAATAGGATATCCATGGCACCAAAGATTGGACTTGATCCTAAAACAACTCAAACTCTACATTCACTAGAGAAGCTATAGAGAATATTGGAAATAAATGCTTTGAGACACTAGGTTCTTTGGCCTAGTCACCATTTAGACATAAAGTATAGCCACCACATAAGCACCAATAGCATGAATATTCAATTTAGCCACTACTCAGATGCTAGGAAGCCTCATAGTTACCCAACAATTATTTCATGCTACTTGAGTTTACAAGCTATCAATCTTAAGGAAGATAAACAGGGCTGATTGTTAGCTACATATTTGCAAAGGCGATTACAGCTATGGAAAAGGTCGCAATGACGAACAAAGGTGGAAACACCTGACTCTAGTGCCTCCACATATAACAGATGTTGAACCCCAAACGAGTAGAGAAATGGACAAGATAATTGGATAGCGGAAGATGCATTCCATCATTCCAATCTCTACTAATATTCTTGGCTCTTCTCTCAAGCAAAAAAGGAAAGGAGAAATAGGCAAAGAATTCGGAAGTCCCTCCAAAAGAACTCAATGATATGTGCCTTTTAGGGATAAGTAGAAAGCATAGTGGGCAAGTCATCCAAACGATCACATGTTGTTAGGTTGATTTTAGGTGTGCTTCAATGCATGGTATGATACTCATGCCTTAGCTGGCAAGAAAACAATTTCAATATTACCTAGTCGAGACAAAGGAATTTTATGACACAAACCCCAGTTCCTAATGTCCATAACAGCTGATTTAATCAAGGTTTTAAGCATTTGAGGCCAAATGATGTGCAGTGAGTTCAGAAGATAGACACCTCACCAAAGAAGGAAAAGAAGTATCAACAACATTATTGTGACTTGTCCAATTTAATAGAGGCTAAGAAGAAGTGTTTATGCTCCAATGGTGACTGAATGTTGAAGATGCACCTTATGTGGAACAAAGACAAGCACACAAAGGACTTAGTGACTTCCCTCCTAGCTAGGGAGTCGTGTATTGTACACATGTCAAGGTGGCTCATCCACATGTTCATGCACAAGACGAAGGGTTTCCACATGGCCCTTCATGCTATAAAGCTTTTGCTAAATGTGATATTAGAGCAAATGGTGAAATGTTTGAAGCGTGGGCATACAACACTTGAATCAAGGAGGCCCACTATCGCTTGCTAGGAGAAAACAGCTCCACTACATTGTAGAAGAAAGCATGATTGGCAATGGTGCAAAATTAAGGGAACATGGCCAAGATGAGTAAGGACAATTCAAAGGGGACAACAGAACCACCACACAAGAAGAGGACAGCAATAACAGCAGTAGCAAATTGGAGTTCCAGCTCATATCTAGGTACCCCATGAAAAAGACTTTCCCTCTAGTTGAATGCAAGATATAATGTTTTAGGATCGATGTTAAAGTTGATCTCTCCTGGATATTTTAATCTATATGACTGCAAAATGGTCCAAAATCCCATTGCTTGGAATGATAATTCATCAATTTCAAATCGATAGTCTCTAACTTAATCCCCTTTGGTGTCGCATTGACTACATGAGCTCTTGGGTTTAGGTTATCTTTATTATGCTCCACCTCCCTAAACATTTATTCTCCCAAAATCAAACTGATGTTCCCTAATGCACATGCCAATATGATCGTAGCTTGATGAGCCTAATTCCCATTTGTATAGGTTACTAGATGGCTAAGCCTAATTGGCCTTTATTTTGAAGAAACTGATGTAGATTTGCTAGATCAATCCCATATTTTTGTTTGAATAACCCACCCCCATAGCTGTGAAGTTTCAAGAGTGTGCCATCCTAATCACATTACCAAGGACTGAGGTTAAATATTGCAGATGGCTTATGTTACTGTCCCATGCCTCATTGGGCTCTGTGAGTTATATTCAATGCAATCAAAGGATATTTGTGATCTGGTATAGTTCTTTGGCATAAAAATTTCCTTGCTGATTCTGATTTTTTTTTTGCCCTTGTTGGTTGCCATTATTCCTCCCATGTAAGGTTGTTTCTATGTCTTCCATCATGTGATCAGCATGCATGTTCTTATCATTTGCTCTAGATGATTGGCCTTGCTCCTTGATTGATTCTGGCTAACTGTTATTTGCTTTCTCCCTTTGTGACGTAGCATCGTCTATTTCATTACTAAGAATTTAAAATTGATTGTGTGGATAGTGTGTCATGCCAATTTGTGCCTTCTCCGACATGGTCCCTTCTAGCATATGTCTGTACAAACGTTTCTCTGTAAATTTTCGCTGCTCTGGTTTCTCTTGATCCTCTGTATTTGTTTCTTCTTATTCCTGAGTATTCTGAGTTTGTAAAGGACGGACTCTGGACAGGTGCCATGTTAAAGGAATGGCCTGCACCTGAATGGGATATTCTCATAATCCCAAAGTTGTTACAATTTTGATCTAATAAATTTCAGGAAAACTATTTGTTAGGGACTTTTCTAAGTCTACATTCCATATTCTCCTATGGCATTCCATATTTGAAGCTTGTATGTATTCTCCTATGGCATTAATATTCTTCTTGGAGCATGTTCTTCCCAATATTGACTTGGTCAGAGACGTTGTCTGACATAAGCTGGGACTGTGCTAGGAATATCCTCAATGGAATTGAAACCTGGGATCCAATGATTCACAAACCAAAAAAATTTCCAGTGGAACCTGAATGGGATATTCTCATAATCCCAAGGTTGTTACAATTTAGATCTGGCAAATTTCAGGAAGACTATTTGTAAGGGATTTTTTACGTCTACATTCCATATTCTCCTATGGCATTCCATATTTGAAGTTTGTATGTATTCTCCTATGACATTCCATATTCTCCTATGGCTATCCATATTTGAAGTTTGTATGTATTCTCCTATGACATACCATATTCTTCTCAGAGCATGTTCTTCCCAATAATGACTTGGTCAGAGAAGTTGTCTGACATAAACTGGGACTGTGCGAGGAATCTCCTTAATGGAATTGAAACCTGGGATCCAGTGATTCACAAACCAAAAGTTTTGCCAGTAGAACACGGACTTCCTTGAAAGGCACTATCTTTTTCGCATTTGTTGAAAAATAACCATGAAATATCCCCTAGGCATCATAATATTATCTATAGCTCCAGTTGGTCTCCAGAATTAATGAACCCGGACTTTGAGAATTTTTAGTCCTGGATCTCTCCCCATAAATCTGCATAGTAAGTCCTTGAGAACCCATATTCCTTGCTTAATTTCCTCAATAGTCAAGCTTATCTTTGACAGATATTCCTTTTTTTTTTAACAACAAGCAGTACATAGCCCCATAGGAAAGCAAGGTCAAGCCATGACCGTTCTGCAATACTCCACAAAATTATCCTTGTAAATCCTCTCAGGTAAGCAATTCATTGTTCCCAAAGACTGCATTGTTAAAGAATGTGACACACAGTTAGAGGTGGTCATGGCCTCCTCTTCCAAGATATATCTGGAGTGGGCCTAGTCCCTATCTTATTATATTGTTATATTATTTAATATTACCTTGAATATTCTAATGTACATTCTACCTTAATAATAACCTATTAGATAGTTATTTTTTAAGAGAGGAAGGGTGGGTTATGGCTCTCTAAGTTATACTCCTAGGATGTATATATGTATACATAGACACACCATTGAGTGGAAAAGGCATCCATCCATTCATTTCTCTTTTAAATATTATATTGTGTATTGAAACCTTTATAGATCTTATGTAAGAGACCTATCACTCGCTTACAAGTGGCATTAGAGCCATGGTCTTTAACCTCAATGAGAAAGAATATTTTGGGGGTTTGTAGCCTATATACATTTTTTTTTTTTTGAAGCAATGCAAAATACAACGGGTGGCACAACTGGGGGCCACACTCCTCACGGGCCACACTTTTCTTTTTTCTTTTTCTTTTTTTTCTTTTTTCTCTTCTTGAAATTTTAAATGGCCATCTTTAACCAATGTTTCATGGTATTCATTAAACACAACGACCTCTGCCCAACATTTGTCTACATGAAACACAAAGGATAAGGGTTACAAATTGTGATGTCAAAGAGTGTGACTTGAGACCTAAAAGGATGCAAATATTTCCAAAAGGGTGCAACTTGAGTTATGAAAAGGTGAAACCCAATATTGAAAGGGTGTGACCCAAAAGTGAAAGTGTGTAACCTGAGCTATAAAAGGTTGCAACCAAAAGCAAAAGGGTATGACCCAAGAACAAAAGAGTGTGCCCCAAGATGCAAAAGAGTGTGACCTGAGCACCCAAGACTTGAGAGGATGCCACCTGACATGTAGAAAGAGCCACCCTTGGCAATGAAAGGGCACGACCCAAAAGCAAGAGCGACTCAAGACATGAAACGTGTGACTCGAGAGTGGAAATACCCAATACTGGCAATAAATCTACCCCATACAAGCGCTTGACTACGGAAGAGATGGATGCCCGATGCACACAAGGCTTATGTTATAATTGTGATGAGAAGTATTCACCAGGGCATAAATGCATCCAAAAGAAGTTATTTTTGTTGGATGTAGAGGAGTCAGTAAGCAATGAACAAATTGATGATGAAGTAGAACCATCAGAGTAACAAAGGCAAATGTCGCATCGTTAAGTTGAAGATAGGGGATTATGAACGTAAAACTAATATGACTACTCTTCAACTGGGAGGATGCGATGTTGTGCTAGGAGCTCAATGGCTAGGTACTTTGGGAACCATAGCTTGGGACTTTGCAGAGTTATGGATGCAATTTTCACAGAATGGTAGGTCCTACACTCTACGTGGTTCACCAGCAAGATATCCCCAAATTATCAGTTCAAACCGTATGGAGAAGTTAAAAAAATCTTCCCGTGGGGTAGTAGCTCAGATATTTGCATCTCAACCGCAAACTTCAGCAGAGTACAAGCCCCTAGAAGATTTGCAACTCATTCTGACTAAGCATGATGCAATTTTTGCGGAACCAACAAAATTATCGCCACGTCGTCCCCATGATCATGCAATACCATTGGTACCCGGTAGTGTGCCACCTAACATCAGACCTTACAAGTACCCCTATGCACTTAAGTCAAAAATCGAGAAATTAGTACAAGAATTGTTACAAGCAAGAGTCATTCAGCCTAGTAACAGTCCTTATTCTTCTCTAGTCCTATTGGTTCGAAAGAAAGATGGGTCCTGGCGTTTGTGTATATATTTTTGTGAGCTCAATAAGCTCACCATTAAGGGTAAATTTCCTATTCCAGCGGTCGATGAATTGTTGGGTGAGCTACATGGTGCTATGTTTTTCTTGAAGTTAGATCTTCGCTCAGATCATCATCAAATAAGGCTCAAGGAGGAGGATATTCCCAAAACAGCATTCCGAACTCATGAGGCCCATTATGAATTCTTGGTTATGCCATTTGGCTTAACGAATGCACCTTCCACATTTTAGAGCCTCATGAATAACATCTTCCACCCATTCCTTCACAAATTCATTCTAGTTTTCTTTGATGATATTTTGGTTTATAGTCGCTCTTGGGAGGAGCACCTCATCCATTTGGATCAGACTCTACAGCTTTTGTCTCAAAATTAACTTTATGCTAAGAGGTCTAAGTGTTCTTTTGGGTTGACAAAAGTAGAGTATTTGGGACACATTGTCACCAAAGATGGAGTTAAAATTGACCCTAAGAAGATTCAAGTTGTTCAAGATTGGTTGAAGCCTCACACTCTCAAGGGACTTCGAGGATTTTTGGGACTCACAAGGTATTACCGCAAATTTGTCCAAAACTATGGCAAAACCATTACTTTAACGACCATGTTGAAAAATAATTCTTTTACTTGGTCAGGCCCAACTGAGAAGGCTTTCTTTGACCTAAAGCATGCCATGACAACCACTCCAGTGTTAGCCATGCCTAATTTTTCAAAATCTTTTGTAATTGAAAGTGATGCTTCGGGCAATGGCATAGGAGTCGTGTTGATGCAGGAGGGAAGACCATTGGCCTTCACTAGTAAAGCACTTTCAGATCGAAATTTGGGCAAATCTACTTATGCAAAGGAGATGATTGCAATTTTGCATGTGGTTAATCACTTGCGACCCTATCTCATTGGGCATCATTTTTCCATCAAAACAGACCACCAAAGTCTCAAATACTTCCTGAAGCAACAAATCGCCACCCCCGAACAACAAAAGTGGGTCTCTAAATTAAGGGGCTATGACTATGAGATTACATATAAAAAAGGAAAGGAGAACATTGTGGCCGATGTTGTCTCTCGACAATTTGAGGATCAGAGTATGTTATGTGCTATCTCTTTGCCCATACCTCATTGGATTAATTCTCTCAAAGAGGACGTGATCAAAGACTCTGAATTGCAAACTTTGATCGCCACACTTCAAACAAATCCTACCTCATGCTCGGGATACACTTGGGATGGACAAGATTTGAGATACCTTGACTGCCTTGTTCTTCCCCAAACTTCTCAACTATGGGAACTCATCTTGAGGTAAACGCATGCCTCACCCATTGCAAGCCATTCTGTGTTCCTCAAGACTTATGAAAGGATTAAGCATACTTTCTTCTGGAAGGGAATGAAGAAGGATATTCAAACTTTTATGGCGGAATGTGACATATGCCAACGAGTGAAAGAAGAAACAATGCATTCCCCTAGAACTCTTCTACCCTTGCCCATTCCAAAACAAGTATGGACAGATATTTCCATGGTCTTTATTGAAGGGTTTCCTAATTCAGGAGGCAAATAAGTTATTTTGGTGGTTGTGGATCGTATCACGAAGTATGCTCATTTTTGTTCCCTCTCCCATCCCTACAAAGCATCAGTAGTAGCCCAAATCTTTCTCGACTCCATTTTTCACCTTCATGGCATGCCCTCATCTATTGTGTTGCAGGGGACTCAACTCAAAATGAGTTCAGCCTATCATCCGCAAATGGATTGTCAAAAAAGATTGTAAAAAAATGCTTGTAGACCTACCTACGTTGCTTTACCTCTGAACATCCAACACAGTGGGCGAAGTGGCTTCCCATGGCCGAATGGTGGTATAATATTTCATATCACACTATGACCAAGGTTACCCTTTTTGAAGCAGTTTATGGTCGTCCTATATCAACACCCTCTTCCTACATTCCAGGAAACTCCAAGGTTCATGTTGTTGACTGAAGATGAATCTGGAATTGGCCCAGAACCATATGTGCCAACAAGCTGATCATCACCGTTCTAAGCGCAGCTTTGAAGTAGAAGATATGGTTTTTCTCCGCCTACAGTCGTATAAACAGTCCTCACTCCAGCTCCGCAAATGCCAAAAACTAGCTGCCAAATACTATGGATCCTACTAGGTCTTACAACGGATTGGTGCAACGGCCTACAAATTGGCCCTTCCAGCTACATCAAAGCTCCATCCTATCTTTCATGTCTTTTCTCTCAAGAAGGTCGTGGGTAATCAGGTACAGGTTCAATCTGTTTTACCATAATTGGATGCATAGGGTTCCATCTTGGTCTAGCCTGAACAACTTTTGGACCACAAATCGTGCACTCTTCGAAACCAAGTCATCATTGAGGTTCGTGTTCAACGGCATGGACTACAACTAGAAGATGCCACTTGGGAGTCTCTCCAACAACTACAACACCAGTTTCCTCATCTCCAGCTTTGAGGACAAAGCTTTTTGAAGGGGAAGGGCATGTTAGGACCCCATCTTAACACTATTTTGTAATTCTCATATTATTATGTAATGACACCTTTCCAACGTGGGGACCCCTTTATAATGATATTTTGTAATATTTTGTAATGGTATGTGGCAAGTGGGTCACCTAGATAAGTGGGGCCATTTCATATAACCGTTATCAAGAATGTAACTGATGTTTCGTAGAAGATTCTAGCTCGAGCGGCACTTTGCATGTAAGCCAACTCTTGAGCATTACGTTAGGGTTGCATGAAATGTATCTTTAAAATACAAGGGTCCATAAGCAAATGTATCTTTTTGCATATTGAATGAATGTATTGAAGAAGGTTGCCCCCTCAAAGAGGCCTGCGATTCTGTGTTGTGATTTGTGAGATTGTTGTATTTTTGCATTTACATTCCGTATTGCAATATTATGTTCTTTCATGAAATCCTACTTTTATTGCAATATTTATGTGAATGAGCTTAATTTTATTAGAAGGTTCCTAACAGAAGTAGAAAATTATACTGCTAAAGGCTAAATTGAAATAAAAGGAAAATGGCATCCATTTGATGCCATGTTGACTGAAAAATAGACATCCACCCTGGATTAGACGGTTATGGTTGCCAAGCATAAGTTCATTCGACTGGACATATTACGAAGGATCTAATTACGAGAGGGTAGAAAACTTATCACACTGCAGACTATACATGATAAACGAAAATAACCATAATCTAGTGAAACCCATAGCAAATACTTGCACCTTTCCTAGAACTACCAGTACATGTACATCATAGCATCATGCATTAATTTCTACTTTTCAGTTATATATGAAAATTAAAAGCAAAAAAAGTTTCCATAGACTAAGGTAAACTTTAAATTTATGCCTGTGCCGTGAGGGATGGAAAACTCATATGCATAGAAACCCTTAAAAAACCATACTTAACACACAAAATATAAATGACTACCTACAATTTAACTGCTCTTGAATAGAAGCCCTTGATAAAATGAAATATCATGTTAGCCTACGTAAAATGAGATCCAAGCATAAATCACAGAAGGCGTCAATTTTTTACTATCTACATCCAAAAATGATTTGAAGTTCCATCAGCAACTATTTTATAAATATCTTCAGCTTTCCCAAGAGTTTTATTCCACTAAATACAATATATCCTAATACCGAATGAGGAAGAATTTAATTAGTTGGATGAACAAGTTTTGTTTGGCTGTCATAAACAAGACTTACCAATATTACAGTGTACAATCAACAGTAAAACATGCATAAGATAGTATTGATAGGATTTAGCAATGATAACAGTGTTTATTACCACACTCTTGAAAGTACATATTAAATTCTTATTTTTACTACTTTATAGTTATGTGTTATGTTTTAGATCTGATTGCTTGGTAGACAAAGTCTTCTTTACCTTATCATTGACCTTAATGTATACAAAGAAGAAACATGAAAAAACCAGCCAACATGTCCATTGGGAAAGAGAGAAGCAAATTGAGAATGTTATATGTAAAAAAAAAAAAAAAACAGTTAACTTACAAAATTACTTATTGGTGTAAAGGTGTCGTAGCCTTTTGCCACTGTCCATGGAAGACCTGCAGCCTTGCCATTAGAAACATTCGTGTCAAATTGCAAAGCCATCAATTTGATGCATAAATGTGTGGTGTGTGTTAGTTATGCTCAACTTGAATACATTTAATTGATAATAGAATAATGGTGCACAAATGTGAGTGAGTGTGTCTAGGAGAGAGAGAGAAAAATATACTCAAATACATTCAATTAATAATAGGATAACTGTACATGAAAATATGATTTGATAAACAATATGACAAAAATATTATAAAAAGTACAAAACAGGGGGCACCTCACACCCAAGTCAAGAAGCAACTATGATCCTGAGGAGAAGGCAGAATGCTCCAAAATTGAAATATAACAGATGACACTCAACAAGTTTTCTTTTTCTTTTTCTTTTTCTATCTCTTCTGTTTGGGTTTTCAGTCAGCATATCAAAAATATGCTTTCAAACCAAAAAATCCCAATACATAGAATCAACAGAAAGAAAATTTTAAAGAGACCTCAGTGACAAAAGGAGGATACCATATAACTCAATAAGACCAAGTCAATCCATTAATTTTGTAAACAAAATTTTTCAAAATGCAAAACTATGTGCATTAGCATATATATTTTAAAAATTTGGTCTTAGCCAAAGGCTCTCACATGCCATTACACTAATAGTCTCTCAGTTGGCTAAACTCAATGCCCCAAACACAAGATTTGTAGAAAGCACAAGGAGGTTAATTAAATAAAGGTAAGTAGTGTCTCCTCCATAAATGAATTTTATAGAGATACACTCATTTAATGCTTAAACTTACATTAATCTCTATATTCAATTATCAATATAATGTCATTAGGGCTAGTCACTTTCCTTCTATCTGCAACAGGATATTCAACAGGATTTTGCAGATTACTCTTAGAGAGAATGTGATGCAGTAATTTGTGTCTATTACTGTTAAGTTATTGAAGACCACAACTTGCTAACAATTATATCACTGTAGACCCAACAAGGCAATGCTTCAAGACAAATTGTGAACAACAAGATCATAATCCAATTCAGTTCCCTAAACAACCTGCCTAATGGCGAGACAATAACTGTTTTAGATGCACAGCATGTCTGTCAAATAGCTACCCTGCAAACAGTTGAATTCTATTACTATGATGTGCACTGTAGGAGTTGTGGATACAATACACAAGATACAGAGTAGTCATATGAGAAGTATTGATTATAGCGGGAAAAATATCCATGCCATTTGGATGTCGGTGCAAGCATTTCATGTGAGAAACTCCTACTATCCATTTGCCTAATGCCTACTCAATGCACCTTCAGATTGTCATGTAGACAAGAAATTTGACCATAAGAACCCTCAAATAGCTCACTTGCACAGGTTATTTGTTTAATGGCTCAAAACAAAGAAAAACACGGCAAACAGCTGCCCATAAATCACAACAACAAAGTAAACAAATATTGACAATGAGAATAAGCATTACATAATAGCAGAAACACAAAAGTTTGCATGAGAAACCCTCGTGGAAAAGAAAACCCATAGGAAAATATTGTTCAAGTACAACATGTATAAATTGAAATAAAGCCTCTTTGACACAACAAGAACAACCCAGATCTCTCAAACACCTACTATACCAAAAGTGCAAAATGCAGTAGTGTCCCCAACTCATGACTTTTTAGCAATGGAGAAACAAAAACAGGCATGGAAAGTACAAACATCATGCTCATTGCTCTTCAACTTCTCTTCCAATTACCCTTTATTTGCCAATGGTTCTTCATATCCAAAAGTGGCTTCTCTATATGAGACACTCTTAAATACAAATAACACATCCTTAATGAAAGACTTTTGGTCCCTCAAAAGCCGATCTAAAAGAGAGAAATTGGCTTTATGCTTAGGCCAAAAACATGTGAAACTATGTCCCTTGGTAGCAAATCTTAAAGCTCACCACAAAAGTGTTTATAAGGCCAATCTTAAACCTTAGTTTAAAGTGAATGCAAACTTAATGCCAAAAGTATTTTTTCTCATTTAAACAACAATTAGCATTGGTTCAATTTCAAATGCCTACAAACAAGTGTAGTATAGATTTTATAGGTGAACTTTTATAATCAAATTGTTTTAAGGAAGAATCAACGAGGGATTTCATTGGATTCCATCCAGAAAGGTTTTGATTGGAAGAAGCTCACTGAGCTAGGGATTTGACTGGAAGCTGTCTAAAGAAGGGCTTGGAACGAGCAAATTTTTATTAGACAGGAATTCCAAGGATCAGACCAACTATCTAAAGAAAGGCCATACCTTCATCAAAACCAAATTAAAATACGAGGTTGCCATGTGCTGAAGTGGAATTGATTGCTAATTATTTGTGTCCAAAATCTGTACTATCAAGTGGGGCAAAAGGTTGTCCTCACAAAACATTCTCAAAAAGAGAATGTCCAGACTCCATACAATACATCCTAGGATAGAGAATTTATATTTTGTAGGGTATTTTGGGGAGTAATATTAGAGAAAACTGATTATATGGATTCCTGACAAAGTAGGCCAGCTTGCACGAACTGTGAAAACTTTACAATAAGAAGGGCAGGAAAGAGGATGTTCTGAGTAGGTTCACATGGGCAAATTTCAAGAACATCCAGAAGACAATAAAAACTAAAAATTTATATTAAATTTTGATTGCTTGTTTTGAGAAGGCCAGTTGGAAATTGTGATACTGAATGAGACAAAAAAACAGAACAGACAAAAATCATAACAGGGCAGAATGGAATTGTAAATCAAAATTAAAAAAGGAAAAAAAAAATATTTTCACCCAGATTTGGAGCGAATTGCATTGAATGAGTACGTTAGGATATTAAGATTGATGGCGGGTTTATTAGAGGGTGACATGCAGTTGATGAGTTAATGGAACTTATAAAAAGACTATGTTTATAAAGAACAAAAAATGGGGACAGGAAAATCTAAGAAATGCTAATATTAGAAATGGGGACACTAAAATTATGAAATAGCTGGAAGTTTGGGACAGGCTTCTACTAGAAATGCTGGAATACACAGCAAAAGCATCAAAAATCTCAAGAAAAAGCATTGAAAACTTCAACAAAAGCAAACGAACAAGGAAAAATTCAATCCAATTATCTTTCTGCTGCTAATGCTCCATGAACTAGGTAGCCGTCTTATCGTGCATTTTTCTTTTCTTTGGATGAATTTGGATAAATTAGTTAGCTCTATCTTTTAGTTACCTGTTTTGAACTTCAGAATATTTTTATGCTTGTAATGCATTAGTTAGGTGTGTTAAAGGGTAAGTCGGGTTCAGGATGGGTTAGTTATAAATAAAAAATTTGAAAAAAAAAAAAATGCTAATATGATGTAAAAATAGTTGATGATTTGATGTGGATATGACTTGGCATTTAAACCATATTTCAAGCTATTATATTCTTTGAAAAGTACCGATGCAGAGGTTACAAATGGTGGTTTCCCAGATAAAATATCACCTTACTACTTTTCATGGAATAATGATCTCAACAAATAGGGTTAATTTATATAATTCCATTAACAACTTATCTTTACTTGATTTCATATTCTGTTACTTCATATATAATGTTTAGGAAGCAAACTAAAACATGCCAATTTAAACAGGATGAAGTTTAGGTGCCAATTAGATTTACTTGCAATACTCTTGCTGAAGTGATGCAGCAACAGAATATGGACCTAAGACACTTACATGAGAGGCACAAGTTTAAGGTTAAATAAAAATTGCGATAAGAGGCAGCATGAAGAGCACTATATTAAGACAGCTCTTATATAATTGCAATAACAAAAGAAGTCAAACAAGATGACGGAGAAATGATAAAGGAGACAGATACAAGGAAGTATATTGGACAATAGGCCCAAGATAAGGAGAAAATCAAAGAAGCATAAAAATTTGTTATAATGGAAACAAGCTTGTGATTAGAAGGCCGACAAGTGTAGGCATTTCAAGAGCATCAGTTTCTAGGACAAGGGCAACAGCATCAATTTCTGCACAAGTTGGCTGAATGGTGGCAATTAGCAGTGACGACCAGACTAATCCCTGCAACCAGCATAAATAACAATAATTACGAACTTAGCAGCACTAGTAACTGTGACAACATCGTTTCATGGTTGTGATGCAATTTTGGCTGCAAAGCCAGGAGATGTATCCTTCACTTGATAGGGACACTCAACTCTCAGTCAGGAGGGCATATCCACAAATGAGTCCATGTTTGCATATGCTTTTGCATTAGAGTTAGCATAATGCTTAGTCATATTTGACTATGCACTTCGTTTATTTCACAGAATGCAATTAATTTACCTAATCATCAAAAGGTCTGGTCACCTTCTGTGTAGTAATATCAAGTAATTAAAAAATAACAATAAGATCATGCAATAAAGTCATTAGTGACAATGATGCTATGACTCATATGTAATCAATGTTTAACTGGATTAGTTAGGTGCTGGCCATTGCATCACAAAATCCCAAAAGTCTTCTCAATAGAAGCTAAATACATATTATTGCAAGTGTAAACTTGTGCTTATGATACAATGACATTATTTTGTGAAGGCACCCATAATCTCATGATTATCAACCCTACCAAACATTGGACCTGAAAGACCATAACAGCCTAACCCTTTTAGGAAGAGTTACATGCATAGAAACAAAGGACCAAGTATTTGAGACAGAAGAAACACTCACTTTACTAAGATATGTCCAATACCTACGTTTATTTATGAAGCATTATGAAATTTACAGAATATAATTTGGACATTGATAAACGTAATGCTTACCAATGTCAAACATTTCAACTTATAGAACATATATTGTATTTAGGCAACAAAAGTATTTGAAAGGTTGAGAACAAAGCAGAAGAAAGACCTTGGCAGGAGTCTGAATCTCCCTTGCAGTCATATCCAAGGCAAGTGCATAACCTGTAAAAATACGATTACTAAATAAATCATAAAATGCACTTTGAATAAGATTCAGAATATCAAACTCATAATAGACTGAAAATCCTAGTACACAAACAAGAAACACAATATAAACGCACAATGTTAATGACTGTATATCAACCTTAACTATACCAAAGATTTTAGACGTGTTTATATGCCATCATGAGCACTTTGAAAATTTCATATGCATGTTAGCTTTCTGAATAGGTTAACTCACAGAAAGCTTCAACCAGGATCTAAAAATAAATCAAACTAATGCTACTAACAATGAAGCTTAATAACAACAAAATCTCACAAGTAATATCTCACGAAATATAACACAAATGAACACAATATACCAGAATTACATTAATGATACAACATGGTTACAATGCATGGAGCTTTACCTCCAATATATCTTTTTTCATGACTTTTCAGTTCTCTAACTATTGCTCTCCTCTTTCATCCGGGAGATGCAACCTTTCATATTCCTCTAATAAAGACAAAGCTCTCAACTTGCCACATATCATGTGACTCTTCATACTCTCTTGACACTTTGCACTCTTTCTCATATTGCCACATACATTATATAAAATATAAATCATCTACCAAACTAATATTGCAAGGGGGACCAAATAATGTAATATCTCCAACACCCCCCCGTATTACATTATTTGGTAGGAAGGTTTTTTGCCTTCAATCTCTGATTCTTCTTTCTCTTCAATCTTCAGCTTTGACTCTATCATGGTTGGATAAATAATCTGTGTCTGCCTCTGGATCAATGTATCTGAGTCGCCTCTGGGTCTCTGTCTCTGGGTCACTGCCACTGGTTCTGCCTCTGGGTCACTGCCACTGGTTCTGCCTCTAGGTCACTGCCTTTGGGTCTTTGTCTTTGGATCACTGCCACTGGTTCTGCCTCTGGGTCACTACCTCTGGGTCTCTGCCTCTGGGTCACTGCCATTGGATCACTGTCTCTAGGTCACTACCTCTAGATAATCATTGTCTCTGGGTCATCCACTATAAAATCATCATATCTATAGGATCATCACTACAGATGCATCTTCCAAGCTATGCTTGGGTCTTCTTTCTCTCTGTCTGCTATGGGACCTCTTTCCATGGGTCTCCTTAATCTGCTTTTCAATTTCTTATAGACTGCCTTCTATTCTGAATATATTCTTGGAATAGGTAAACTCAATCTATCTTATACTTTTCCTGAATTGATTCTTTCTCAAAATTCTGAAACTTATTCTTCACTAGTTGTTCTTCAACCTAGTGGTATTAATCCTTATCTTCACTAGTTTTCCTTCAATCTAGTGGTAATACTTATCTTTTGCAACTTTCAAGTTTTATGTAAGCAAACTTTGATTATACTTGGTTTCCTTCTGTAGAAACCATACAATATTCCTTTCATTTTATCCCATTCATCTATGTTCATCCATCCACAATCAACTTTTACTTTGTAGTCTTTCTTTTCCTTTTGTAGACAAAACATTTGTGAATGATTATGTGCTCCACAAATTTTACAACTATGGAGATTCCAACATCTCTCTATCTTATGTCCATATCTACCACAATGACTACACTTGTTTTCTGTTACTAAATTCCTTTGACCATTCTGTCCTTTATTGCAACTGATTCTATCAATCCCTGTCATAGATTTGATGTCACTATTTCCTATTACAAATTTAGTTCCTTGCTCATTACTGCTAGTCTGACCTGTATATCCAAGACCTTCATACTTTGGTCTTATTTCTGATACAATTGGCTCTTTCATTCCTTGTCCATATTTTCCTAAACCTGTACCTTTATATCCCATTTTAATTAACAACTTTGAACCAATTCCTTTAGTATGTTTTTCAAAATGACCAATACAATCATTAGACTAATCTCTATCAATATCAATACAACTCTGAGCATCACTACTTCTATCATCATTTGAATCCATATCAACATCAATTCTGATAGCATAAGCCTTTTCTGAACAATCACGAACTATATTCAAATCACTTGTATCACATATAGCATCTATTTTTGTAATAGGTTCTTCTATCTTTGTCATGAATTCTAAATCACTAGTGTCATTGCTTGCATCACAATATTTTCTTTCATTTTGACAAGAATCATAATTTGCATCTTTTTCTTTTTGAAGAAGATCACTAGTATCACAACATGCATCAATCATCAATGGTTTTGATTCTATAGTATTGCAACATGAATCTATCATCATGGGCCTTAAATCATTTGTATCACAAGAAGCATCTTTCATCACTGATTTGTTCTCTACTTCTTCAACATTTTCTTGTTTTCTCATCTTAGAAACATTTAGAGTGATAATTCCTTTGTAGATTATTCTCCATAGACTAATAGGTATAGTAACAAAATCTTCATAACAATCATTAGCATCATTAAGAACACTTTGCATGCATTTTTGAAGTATTGAAAATTCCTCTTTTTCTGCTTCACTAGTAATATCAACAAGCCTATTGTTCAAAGTATTTGTTTCATCAATAAACTTGTTTTTCAAATCTTTAATCATGTCCTCTTGTCTTCTATTCTTGTCTTTAAGGATTTCATGAGAAAGAAATACCATATACATCAAATGTCCTATATCACTAGGTAATGTAAAATCACTTTTAGAATCTTCATATGCCTCTTGAAGCCTTCTATTCAGATAATTACTAAGTGCTAAGAAATTTTCATCTTTGATTTCTCTCAACATTGATTGTAAGGCACTCTTTTCACTTATTGATGTATCCTTTTCAATTTCTTCTATCATGTGTTGTGTATGGCATTTTAATCTTTCCAACCTTTCTAAAATTTCCTGAATGTCTAATTTTTCTTGGACACATAGGTTTTCTTTTTCAAATGTTTTTGACAACTCATGTCTTTGTATTTCAATTTTTTGATCATTTGTATTCTTTTTCATTTGTTTTTTCTTTGCCATGTTCCTTTGAAGTTGACTACCTTATATCTCCCTAAGTTTTGAATAATAGATTCTAAGTTTCTAAATTTCAAAAACCTAATTTGATGTTGAAGTCCTTATAACTCCCAAATAAGAAATTTAGAAATATATTTGCAAAATTATTATTCCTAATTTGATGTTGAAAACCTTATTTCTCCAAAATTATAAATTTGCAAATATTAAAAATTGATTTACAAAACTATATGAAAACTTCAAAAATTCCCAAAATGCATTAATAGGGTTTTTAGGGTTTCAATTCATCAAATGTTTTCCTTATTTCTCCAATAGAATAATTAATCAAGGTGAAAAATAGATTAATTAAATTCAACCTTAGGCAAAAAAATAATATTTCTCAACCTTATAACTCCTAATATCAAAAAATTATTTCTCCCTAATTATAATTTAGAACCTTTAGAAAAAAATTAAAATTTATTTGACCCTTATATCTCCCTCCTCAATATTAAATCAATTAAAAAAAAACTTTTTACCTCAACATCATCATCCCTTCTTCTTCGGCCAACGAGATTCTGTCAAAGTCCTGACCTCAACGACGACAACATGTCTCTTCCGGCTAGCCCGCCACATGTCCACTATGCTAAGCTTGGAAGAAGCCCGCCAACAGCTAGCTAAGGGTCCTATCCTAACAACGAGGACCCATTCTTTTATTTACTGCTGAAGACGATGATTACTGAATCGATTCCTATGCATATGTGAACATCTTTGAAACGTCTCCTCGGTTTTGATTATGGCTAGTCTAGGCTAAAAATGACTATGAAAATGCATGCAGCCAAAAATATTTTTTCCCTTCACATTCAATCAGCCTAAGCCAGTCTAAAACGGTAAAAATCTCAGTCATAAGCTAACGACTACTGTGCCTAATGTTATCCCGCCTGGTCCTCCTCTAATTACAGTGCATCGCAACTCGTAACAACTAGCTCAGACGTTTTATACTATCCTTCACTTCTTGTAACACTTAGGGTTTATCACCTTCATCTCCACCATAACACCATGCTCTATTCTTCATGCGCGTTGTTCTTCACTGCACATTATTCTTCACGTGCTTACAAGAGACCTTTGAAGAGCTCGTGTGGGCACAAAATGAACCTTGACTATCACGTTGTGAGCAAGAGGCGCCTATGGCCTTCAATTTTTGCAGTACCTCCACAATCTTCAGTGAGCCTACGCTTTGTCTAACAAATCCTTGATTGGCTAGCAAGAGTGCTTTGCTTCCAGCACTTCAAAACAACACTTCCTATCCTTTCTCTTGACAACTTTGTTGTGTCTCGATGCAGGTTCAGGTGGCTTCCCTTACACAGATTATGACTTTCTTATGATTGCAATGTTGCCCTCCTTGAATGCCAAATTCTTCTATACCTTTATGTTTTAGCTTGATGCCTTCCTCCTTGAATGCCAAATTCTTCTATACCTTTATGTTTTAGCTTGCTGCCTTTAGACGTCTGCGTCGAACTTCTTTTCTTTGCCTTCACTTTTCATAAACGTAGCTTTACTTTCCAACTCTTGTAACTCTTCACTTCTTTTCCTTGTGCCATTTCACTTCTCTTCACCTGTGTCACTTTTCTCTTCAACTATTACACTTTCACCTTATCTATTTTGCAAGACTTCACTCGACTTTCTACCTCCAAATGATGCTTCAACTTTCCTTCCGTAAAATGCCCTTCTTTAGTGCTCAAGCTCCTTTACAATGGTTGTCCAACTTCGTTCTAATGGTGCTCCTTCTTCTTGGTGATCTATCTTCCTCTCGGTGGCTCTTCGTCTACCTTTTCTCCTTTCAACATTCTACTTTGCACTTTTCTGGATTGTACCTTCTATGCTTTGAAGCTTTAATATTTTCTCTTCTTGCTAGCATGTAAATCAACTTTCTATTCCTTCTAATACTCTATATTTCTGCAGCTTGATGCAGGTTTGATGATGATGATGAATGCTTGGATAAAGTCTGAAAAACTTAACTTACAATGCCTCCTTTCTTGGTGTTTTTTTTACTCTTGGATATAGCACTTGCAAATTTACTATAAACAATTTTTTGATGCTTAAACGAAATGCACTTTAGACATATAAATTTGCAGTCTTCTTTCAATCTCCTTCTAGCTTACTTACTTGCTTTCTTTCTTGCTTTATTGTTGTCCAAGCTTGTAGAAATTTGCAGCTTCTCTCCTTTACAAAATGCTGCCCAAATTTGCAGTTCTCTTCAATTTTCTATCCGTAGCTTTGATACCACTGTTAGCTTTCTGAATAGGTTAACTCACAGAAAGCTTCAACCAGGATCTAAAAATAAATTAAACTAATGCTACTAACAATGAAGCTTAATAACAACAAAATCTCACAAGTAATATCTCACGAAATAACACAAATGAACACGATATACTAAAATTACATTAATGATACAACATAGTTACAATGCATGGAGCTTTACCTCCAATATATCATTTTTCATGACTTTTCAGTTCTCTAACTATTGCTCTCCTCTTTCATCCGGGAGATGCAACCTTTCATATTCCTCTAATAAAGACAAAGATCTCAACTTGCCACATATCATGTGACTCTTCATACTCTCTTACACTTTGCACTCTTTCTCATATTGCCACATACATTATATAAAACATAAATCATCTACCAAACTAATATTGCAAGGGGGACCCAATCAAGCCAAATTCAACCAATATATGCTTTGTTCCTCATCTGTGAAAAATCTTCTAGCCAATGCTTTTTGTCTTTTTAAGGGGATAAACACTTTCTAACTCCAACAAAGTTCCCTCCTAAGGCTAAAACATTCCAACACCAAAATGGCTTCATTGGTTTCCTCTTCGCTCTTGTTGAGCAGACAAAGGTACACAACCTCTCTTCCCTTGATCTAAACAGGAACTGTAGAAGCTACACCACCCACACTTCCTTCCAATCAAGGAAGGGATAACTCTTGCAGCAAGCTCGATGTTCTTCTTGGATCTTCCATGTGGGCAGGAAAACTGATATGTCTGCTTTTAGTGAAACAGTTTTGTTATGTTATTATTTTGTAGTTGTACGCAAATTATTTGACGAAATGTGCGTACACATGTAATAATAAGTGATAAAAGTGTAATGTTAAGTCATGTAAATGTCATCATAAGTTTGATATATTGCAAAATAATATAAAGTCTTGCGGAAGGGGGAAGTAGTTATACACTTAGGTGTCCTAAAAGCCTTTGTTGGCAATGACCAGGACTAAACAATAAAAGGACACCCCCCCATTCATTGTTGCATATATCCGAGAGAGAGGAGAGCGTATGAGAGCATGTGAGTGCATACAAGAGCATCTTGTGAATTCTATGTATGCAAGTGCTATGATCTGTAATGACATTGTTGTACAAGCAGACTATTAATGCAATATATCCATTCTCCATATATGTGTTCAATATTTGTGTGATGTTGTGAGTATGTTAGATTATTAGGCTTGTATATTGTCTTGGTGTTGCATGTTGCAAGTTGAAGGTTGCAGTCAGGAATTGCAGAACATAGTCAGGAGTTGCAGTGCAAATGACAGTTGTTGGCGGTAACTGTTGTACAAGAGTTGCCAACTAAGATGATGTCGTCATATTAGAGTGCAATTGCCATCTAGGAGACTTGTTGTCATGTGACTAGACTAATGCCATCACATGAAATCATGACTGCAGATTGCCGTCATTAGTTCAACCTGTCGTCACATAGATTGTCGTCTAAGAATAGTAAAGTCAATTGTAATACAAATGCAGATGTCTTGAAAACTTATATTGACTGCAGACTTGTTTGGCCTTTCAACCTGTCATTCTTTTGCTCCATTATCAAGAAATTCACCACCGTGCTACATTCCATACATGCTCTATCATCAACCACACATCCTCTTTGTCAATCACACTATGATTTGCACACATCATTTCTAATCTTTTAGTAGGTTGATCTCTCCACTATCCTCATCGTGTTCACCTTGGAGCTAGGTTTGGGCTTTTGCTCAACACCTTAGATCATCAACCCAACATCGTGTCAACAATGGCACTAGAAATATGGGATGGGAAAGTATTCTTATCACCACAACATAAAATACATATTGCAATAAAGTAGTAAGAAGTAGGCTACAATGAGATGATTCACTAAGTAAATGATGGCAACAATATAAGATCAACACACAACCAAGTAAATAGAACACAACATATAGAAATCAAAGCATGTATCATTTTTTTCTAACCATCTGGAATATATCCCTGGAATATGGCTTAGTCAATTGTACAAAACACACAATATTGAGTTTGCCTAGCTGATGCTTTGAGCCAAACAATAGGACATTTGGCATACATAGGAAAATGCGAGTGGAATTTGATGGAGGAAAATTGTCGTACCCACTCAACTACACACCTTAAAAAATATTAACAATACCCCTAAACAACTATATACATCACATGCTACTTTACATAATTTATTGTAACATGAGGCAACATATCATACAACAAAACTATGTACGATGAAACAAGTGACTACTCATGATCATGTGAAATATGACGCTTGTGAAACACATGAAGTGGACTAACATGATGCAAACCAACTTGTATGCTTCCAAGACTACTCTCATCTTCTTCCTTTCCTCATAAGAAGTCCCTCAATGAACCACCTCTTTCTCAATCCATTGTCAATTTTTGCTTCAATTTACTCAAATATTGCTTCAAACTATAGTTATATAGCAAGATAGACTCGGTCTTACTTTGTCTTATGGTGTAAATTTTAGGAGTGATCTCATTATGATTGCATAAATGCCTAAACTCTTTCTCAAAGGTTTCCCTTGACTCCTTCTACATCTAGTAGTTATTATTTGGCAATTCCATGCACTGATCAACTGCAATCCCAAAGAGTTGTTGGCAATGCCCTAATCTCATATGCATTATCAACCTTCCCATTTGCTTTCCTGATGGTGATGTAGGTTAGACAATGTTTCATAGGGTCTTCTTTACCATTACCATGGAACTCGAAGGAATTTCTACTTTTACCCAAAGCTCGCCATCACCACTCTTGGTAGATTTAACATTGGATTTGCTACCCTATTTCCTACAATTATTTGTACAACACCTCTTGCAACCCTATCATCCCTCAATGTGCAAGATCCTCCTACAATGGTTCCCTAGTGATTGTTCCAATGTCAAATACCCCTTCCATGCACCATTAGACTCATCACTCCTTGTACTCACTTACAACCACCAACCAATCATTGGAGCATGTTCCTCCAATTCTATATCTACCTTCCATTCCTCATTAGAGTTGATGAACTTGTTCCACCAAATCAATTTCTCTATGTACTCACTTATGAATGGACGACTTTCCCCAACACTAGGGATCCATCCATGTTCTTTCTATAAAGTTGTCTATAAACTTTAGTAATTTTGCACCACTTGCATCACTGCAATTGCTTTTGACATACCTCCTACAAAGGGGGCAAAGGCATCCACTCATCCTCTCTTTCCTCCAAAAATGCTCTTAAAGGTGAAATCTATCTTCCCTCACTCTAAGAGAAATCTATAGAAGAACATCATTCTAAGTTTCCTTCTCACTAAGGAGCAAATTCACTTGTTCCTACAGTAACATTTGCTCCAAACCTGAAAGCAAGTCACTTGGCCACAAATTTGTATACCCTTTGTCTTCTTGTTCTCTAGTGATCCTCTCATATCTCCTCATGGGCTGACCTCCCCCTTGTTATCATCAGCTACCCCTCCGAGAAAGCTATTCATATGGATTTCTATTTATAAATTTACTATATATGACCTAAATTCAAATACCCAATGATGCCATAAATGTAACATGCAGAAGTATTCCCATAAAAAGTTACAAAGATACACACAATAGAAATAACTAAACAACACTCCCTCAAGTATTCAATCAATGAATGTATCAAGGCATTAGACATTTTTCATATCAATTCTCCAATTAGATACACAATAGAAACAAAGGAAATTCAAGACAGAGTCCTCCTTATCCAATGTCATTAAGAGTACATATAGCCATGGATAGAAGGGGTGGTAGAGGCAACAACCTAACCCAATCCCCAACCTCTCCTGCACAAAATAAAAATGTACCTGTTGGCATTTTTGCCACATTAAATTTTTTGACAAAATTTTGCCTAAGTATGGAGCTTTAAATCGGCAAATCACACGCGAAGCGTTGGCATTTTCGCGGGCCCTAAAAGAGGATGATAAAGTGGACGAATTGATCTTTTGATGTCTCATTATTGCAGATCTTTTCGCAAGCTTTCCGGCGATATATTACAATAGGTGATCGGGTCAGCGGATCAAAAGTTATGGCCCGGGAAGTACATCCAGCAAAAGTCCACTTCGGGCTCGAAAAAAATTCTAAGGCATGAGGGGCACTTCGCCCGAAACGCTGCCGAAGTTGCCACTTCGGGCTCTTTGGTCGCCGAAGCATCCACTTCGGCCCCAACTCCGGCGAACCTCCTCGTCCCGACGATGAAAAAGTTTAAGGCTGGCAGGTCACTTCGCCAGCAAAACAGGGTAAGATAAGAAGCTTCGCTGAACAAAAAGAAGGAAAGGGGCAGCTTCGCAAAGAAGGGACAGGAAAGCCTAAGTTCGAGCCCGGAAAATTTCTAAGGCATGGAAGGAGCTTCGCTTGCGAAGCTGCCAAAGCACCTACTTCGGGCGGAAAAGTTGCGAAGCTGTGATTGTAAGTTGCCGGGATTTTCTAAGTCACGGGGCCCCCTCAAATCTGGCGAACCCCCCCCCCCGCCCCGCTCCCCCCCCCATGGAAAAGGCAAGAGGGGCACTTCGCTCGAATTTGGCCGAACTACCACTTCGGGCCTCCACTTCAGCGAAGCTCCATCGTCGGCTCAGCGAACCTCATGTCGGCCGCGAAGCTCCATGTCGGCCAGTGAAGCTCAAGTCGGCCAGCGAAGCTCATGTCGGCCAAAAAGTTACACGTCGGCCAAAAGGTTCACTTCGCCCCTGAAGCTCCATGTCGGCCCCGAAGCTCATGTCGGCCAAATTGTCCAACGTCGGCCAAAAATGCAAAGTCGGCCGCGAAGCTCACGTCGGCCAGAATAGCCAATGTCGGCCGCAAACCTCCACGTCGGCCAGGAACGAATCCCAACGTCGGCCAGAATCCCAACGTCGGCCAAAAATCCAACGAACTGCCAGTTCGGGCCAATTTCTCAACGAGGCTTCTCCGGAACCTTTTCTGACGACGGTGCTTCTCCCGAAAAGCACACATTCCAAGGCCGGGTATTTATCCAAGGCAATTGAGTGTTTCATAAATGCATTTTTTCGGGCCCGAAAGACCCGGTGCCCATTTGTAGCAATAGGATACGAGTTATCAGCCACAGAGAAGGGTAAGGGCAACTTGTGCATCCACTCGAGCACCTCACCCGGAGCAGCCCAGGACAAGTCAAACGGCTCATAAATGCAGATTTCCCCGATTGATGCGGCCATGGTTGCTAATTGTGGAAATGGATGTGAAACCTCAGTCGCAGAAGGGGACGAGCGCAAATTTTTGTAACTGCCAGGGGCGTACTTCTGAATCCGGCGCATTAATGGCTAAGAGGGTCGGGTCCTCTATAAAAACCCTAGTATTGTAATGAGAAAAGGGGGGGGGAACTTTTGCTAGAAAGCTGTTGTAACTTGATTCCTGCAATTGATATTAAAGACTTTGGGCTCATTTCTCTCTTGTATGCTGCCTTCTGTGATTATTTCTGCTATTCTGTCTTCATTTGTATACCGTAATTCTGAATCCTGAATTTAGGTGTGTAATTGGGGACAGAACCTTGGAATTCTCTCGAAGGATACATAGGGGAGACAATATTGCGTTAAACTCCTTTTATGCCGCCTGTGGTTAGTGGTTTATGTTACATTCACATATTTTCCTAATTGCTATAATTCTGAAATCTGGATTTAGGCGTGGGAGAATAGTTGAATCCTGGAACTCTTCCAGAGGATACATAGGGAACTTTGCGTGGTATTTATTTATGCATTATTCTTGGTATTTATTGCTGCTACTTCAAGCTATTAGTTAGTGATCGTGTTGTTGGTTCTTTCCCACTGCAATATCCAGCTATTTAATTTCTTTCCTGTACCCTTTACTCTTTTTATCTCTTTCCTGCACCCTTTCTCTTTTTATCTCTTTCCTGCACTCTTAGCTTAAAACCCCAAGTAGTTTAGTACAGGAGCCGGCCTTCTCCGGAGATTGGCACGGAGGGCATCTCTTCCCTCCGGCCTTTCAATGTTGGTCCAGGTCTAGGGCGCGTATACACGTACAAAATCCTTTCCTGTGGCAGATTTGTGACCAACAGTTTCTGGCACGCCCGGTGGGACGAACAGTCTCCATATTTTAAGGAAGCCCGAGTTTGGTGAATCTCTGGCTTGCCTTCATCTGGAAAAATCACTTGGCGACTCTGATTGAGTTGAAGATCCAGATTTCTTGATCGTAGATGCCTTTTAAAGCTGAAAGAAGACACCCCGGAGGAATCAAGGTTTGGTGAGCAGCCTTGACCTCACAAGCGGAGAAAAGAATGTTCACCTGGCGACTCCGACTTAGTGGCGAGAACCGTGATCTCTGCAGACCACTGCTATAATGGAGAGGGTATGCTATCCCAGCTGGGATGATCCTGGCCCTCTGAATCTCCAAAGTTGGCACGAGATTCCCAAAAGTGCCCTGAAAACCTTGACAAAATACAATGGCACTAAGGGAATGGCCCGAGAGCACCTTGAAGATGTTGCTGCTCTAGCGACCCTCCATGGCATAACCCACGAAGATGTCATGATCAGACTTTTGGTTCTGTCTCTGGAAGGAAGGGCGCTGCAGTGGTACAGACTGCTCGGGCGTAAGAGCATCTGCTCATGGGATGACTTAGCGGGAGCACTCATCAACACATTTGATGGCTCTCAGGATCCCTTCCAACTCTTGATGCACCTCTCCACCATCACGAGAGCACCTCTGGAGAGCATCACAGACTTCAATGTTCGATTCTGCAGAAGTTGGAAGAGAATTCCAGGGGAGATCCAACCGACACCCGCCCAGGCCCACCTCTTCTATGTTCGGGCTTTCCACCCGGACATAAGCCTCCTCTTGCTGCAATCAGGTGAACATAGATTCCCTCAAATCTTTGAGGAAGCAGTACAAGCAGAGCAGCTTCTGCTCCTATCAGGAAAGTGGCAATGGGGAGAAACTCCATCACTTTCTCCGGTATTTGCTGCTCCTGTCTATCCCGCGCAGTATTCACCATGGCAGATCCCTCATACTGTGCAGAGACCTCGAATGCAGTTGTGTGGAGCTCAAGAGGCAGATCTCATCCAAGGCCAACAATGGGAATATGCAAGCACCGCCCAAGCGATGAATAATATGGTTGCTTGCAGTTTCCATCAGGAGATGGGCCAAGAAGGGGAGCAGGCTCAAGTGGCAGAACCTGAGAGCAAAGAGGGCACATTTTTGCACCCTTTTTGTGTCCCAGGGCATAGCACGCAAGTATTCAGCCAGAACCCAATAAGCATGCCTCACCAAGAGGCTGAGCCTGAGGAGATCCTGGAAGAAGGCCTATCGCCGGAAAAGTCCTGTTGTCGCATCAAGGGGTTGGAGGAGCCTGTACTCAGCCCACAACCAGTGGACTCTTTAAAGTGGTGGTATTGGCTCCAACCATCACTACAACCGGTACCCGAAGAAGGCCCCCATGTGGCAAACCTCTTTGCCACATTATTCATCAACTGTATGGGTACTGGCATGAATGATAACCTGCCACGTTGCACCCTGTTCGCAACATGGAGAACTTCGGGAAGAGGCCAGCCGGACTTCAAAGATCGACTGAAGTACAATCAGATCTGGTCCGGACACTGCAGGTTCACCGGATAGGCACCCGAAGCTGGGTTTGTGGTGGCGGCATGCCAATCATGTCGCAAACTTTTGTGTAAATACTGTAAATAGCTCGGCTAGTAAATAAAGTGCCGAGGGCACTAAGTGTTGCTTAGGAGCTTAGGTACAGTTTTCTGTTTTTAGTTTAGTTTGTGTGTGTTTTTTTTTTAGCGCTCCAAAGAGATAGCAGTTTTCAGGTGTTGTTTTTAGCATCCCCTGGCACAGCAGTTCAGTGCCATATAAGGCGTTGTCATTTTCAGATCAAGCGCTTGGGCAATTGTACAACCAGAATGGGCAAGAGGAGCGCTGAGAAGAAAGAGAAGGCCCCAAAAAAGTTGGAGGAGTTTGTTGCCGTCAGTGGACAGTCAGAAGGGGGGACAGCGGGGATGACTCTGTTGCCCAATGGATAAAGGCCTGGGATCTCTGCATTCAGACAAGCTAAATGCCCCGCGAGCCGCCAAGAATGTTGGCATTTTTGCCACATTAAATTTTTTGACAAAATTTTGCCCAAGTATGGAGCTTTAAATCGGCAAATCACACGCAGAAGCGTTGGCATTTTCGCGGGCCCTAAAAGAGGATGATAAAGTGGACGAATTGATCTTTTGATGTCTCATTATTGCAGATCTTTTCGCAAGCTTTCCGGCGATATATTACAATAGGTGATCGGGTCAGCGGATCAAAAGTTATGGCCCCGGAAGCAAATCCAGCAAAAGTCCACTTCGGGCTTGAAAAAAATTCTAAGGCATGAGGGGCACTTCGCCCGGAATGCTGCCGAAGTTGCCACTTCGGGCTTGAGCCTGGCGAAGCATCCACTTCGGCCCCAACTCCGGCGAACCTCCTCGTCCCGACGATGAAAAAAGTTTAAGGCTGGCAGGTCACTTCGCCAGCAAAACAGGGTAAGATAAGAAGCTTCGCTGAACAAAAAGAAGGAAAGGGGCAGCTTCGCAAAGAAGGGACAGGAAAGCCTAAGTTCGAGCCCGGAAAATTTCTAAGGCATGGAAGGAGCTTCGCTTGCGAAGCTGCCAAAGCACCTACTTCGGGCAGAAAAGTTGCGAAGCTGTGATTGTAAGTTGTCGGGATTTTCTAAGTCAGCGGGGTCACTTCGCTAGAATCTTAGCGAAGCATTCACTTCGGCCACAGTTTTAGCGAACCTCCATCTAGTTGGCAGAAAAATCTCTAAGGCATGAGGGGCACTTCGCCCAGAATTTGGCCGAACTGCCACTTCGGGCCTCCACTTCGCCGAAGCTCCATGTCGGATCCGAACCTCATGTCGGCCGCGAAGCTCAAGTCGGCCGTGAAGCTCAAGTCGGCCAGCAAAGCAATGTCGGCCAAAAAGTTACACGTCGGCCAAAAGGTTCACTTCGCCCCGAAGCTCCATGTCGGCCCCGAAGCTCATGTCGGCCAAAGATGCAACGTCGGCCAAAAAAGCTAATGTCGGCCGCGAAGCTCACGTCGGCCAGGAACGAATCCCAATGTCGGCCGCGAATCCCAACGTCGGCCAGAATCCCAACGTCGGCCAAAGTCGGCCAAGTCGGCCAAAAATCCAGCGAACTGCCAGTTCGGGCCAATTTCTCAACGAGGCTTCTCCGGAACCTTTTCTGACGACGGTGCTTCTCCCGAAAAGCACACATTCCAAGGCCGGGTATTTATCCAAGGCAATTGAGTGTTTCATAAATGCATTTTTTCGCCCGAAAGACCCGGTGCCCATTTGTAGCAATAGGATACGAGTTATCAACCGCAGAGAAGGGCAAGGGCAACTTGTGCATCCACTCGAGCACCTCACCCGGAGCGGCCCAGGACAAGTCAAACGGCTCATAAATGCAGATTTCCCCGGCTGATGCGGCCATGGTTGCTAATTGTGGAAATGGATGTGAAACCTCAGTCGCAGAAGGGGACGGGCGCGGATTTTTGTAACTGCCAGGGGCGTACTTCCGAATCCAGCGCATTAATGGCTCAGAGGGTCGGGTCCTCTATAAAAACCCTAGTATTGTAATGAGAAAAGGGGGGGAACTTTTGCTAGAAAGCTGTTGTAACTTGATTTCTGCAATCGATATTAAAGACTTTGGGCTTCATTTCTCTCTTGTATGCTGCCTTCCGTGATTATTTCTGCTATTCTGTCTTCATTTGTATACTGTAATTCTGAATCCTGAATTTAGGTGTGTAATTGGGGACAGAACCCTGGAATTCTCCTGAAGGATACATAGGGGAGACAATATTGCGTTAAACTCCTTTTATGCCGCCTGTGGTTAGTGGTTTCTGTTACATTCACATATTTTCCTAATTGCTATAATTCTGAAATCTGGATTTAGGCGTGGGAGAATAGTTGAATCCTGGAACTCTTCCAGAGGATACATAGGGAACTTTGCGTGGTGTTTATTTATGCATTATTCTTGGTATTTATTGCTGCTACTTCAAGCTTTCAGTTAGTGATCGTGCTGCTGGTTCTTTCCCACCATAATACCCAGCTATTTAATTTCTTTCCTGTACCCTTACTCTTTTTATCTCTTTCCTGCACCCTTACTCTTTTTATCTCTTTCCTGCACTCTTAGCTTAAAAACCTAAGTAGTTTAGTAAAGGAGTCGGCCTTTCTCCGGAGATTGGCACAGGGGGCATCTCTTCCCCTCGGCCTTTCAATGTTGGTCCAGGTCTAGGGCGCGTACACGTACAAAATCCTTTCCTGTGGCAGATTTGTGACCAACAAGTACCCATCCAGAAAAAGCTAAATAATAAAATGTAGATCATGCCATTTATTTCTTCCTTGATTTTAAGTACAAAGTGTAAAAGAACATAACAATAAAGAATGATGACTCAACTATATTTGTCTGCATGGATCTCTTTTACTACGAGGCTTCAAGTCCATTAACTCTATTGCTTGTCCCATGATATATTCTAGCGGCATTAGGCCAAATTAATACTAAAAAAAATAATTTTGAGTCTTTGAAGAAGTTTTTCTTGCTCTGTTCTAACAAGTTTAACATCTTTCCTAAAATTTTTTGGAAAAAATTTTAGATCATTTTGATTCAATTTTATCTTTCTAAATCTTCATTTGGCATGTTTAAAATATTTTGACTCAATGAGTTAGATTTAAGAAGACGCAGTTCTTGTTGGAAGTTGTGAAACTAAATGTCACAAAATCAGAACAAGACAATTACAACAGGACAAAAGTTGCAAGTGAAAATGTAAAAAAGTATATTTATATTTTCACCCAAATTTGGAGAGAATGTGACACGTCAACTGTATCTTGATAGAAGCAAGAGATATTCTACTATACGTATATAAGAATGGTGCATTGTATTTAAGTTAAATGGGAAAATTTGAAGAGCAGAAGAAGTCTCTGGGGGGTTCGTGCAAATTCATTTTCTGTTCACTTTTTTCCTATATTGTATTAATCTTTAATTTAGAGTACCACCACATCCCACATATTGGTATCAGAACTTTCAGCTTGGAGATTGGAGAAGTAGAGAGCTTGAGGATTTGATTATCTTTAACCAGATAATTCAGAATTCAAGTTTGTGGAGGAAAATTTTATACATTATTGTTGTAGTTCTCATGGCTCATGGTAATGCTTCACAGTCCATCGTAAAATTTAAAGGATAAAAATATGATATTTGTGCATAAAAGAGTGTGTTCATTGCAAAGAAGTGTGGAGTATTAAGGACAATGGATGCAAAGAACCAACAAATTGGAGCATTTTATCAGCCACAGGAAAAAAGAATATGGAGGAGGCACAAAGAAAAGATGCCTTGGCTTTATATCACATAGAAGCAGCTGTTAGTGCAAGTATTTTTCCAAGAATTGCAAGTGTCAAGACTGCAAAAAGAGCTTGAGACACCTTGAAGACAGCCTATCAAGGGTCTGATCAAGTGAAATTAGTGAAGTTACAGACATTGACAAAAGAAAATGAAAATATGAGAGTAAAGGGCAGTGAGAATATGGGTGATCATTGTGTAAGACTGCATGACAATGTGCACAAAATGGGTATCTATGGTGAAGAACCAACATAAAGAGATGTTGTCAAAAAGGTGTTGAGAACATTGACACCAAAGTGAAACAATTGTGCAATAAATATTGAAGAGAGCCAAGATTTAAACAAGTGGGAGTTTGCTGAACTGGTGGAATCACTTATGTCCCATGAAGAAAGAGTTAAAAATAGTGAAGAACAAAACTTGGAGCAAGCTTTTGCTTCTAAGGCTAGAGTGTCAAACAATAATGGGGTTAGCTCAAGCTCCAATTTCCAAGGACAAAGGGATGAGCAGCAAAATCAGCATTCTACAAGAATGAGAGACCAAGGTAGAAGAGGAGGCTCTAGTGAAAGAGGTTTAGACAGATTCGTGGATAAGAGGAATGTTGAATGTCACAATTGCAGAAGATATGGCCACTATGAAAAAGACTGTAGAAAATAGGGAACAAATGAAGGAGGAAAAAGAAAAAGCAAACTTTTCACATGAAGAATGCGAGAGCTCAAAAAATGTTCTTGTCATATAATGTGGCATAAATTTCAACTAAATAGTCTTGGCACTTAGATTTCGGTTGTTGAAATCATATAACTAGTAATAAGGAGTTATTTGTAAATTTGGATGACTCCTACATGAGCAAGGTGAAATTGGGAGACGACAAAGCATTGGATGTTGAAGGAAAAGAGCCTTATAAGTTGACACCAAAGATTGAATTAAAAATATGCAAAATGCTTACTTTGCACCGGGCTTGAAGCAAAATTTGATGAGTGTGGGGCAACTTGTAGAGAACAACTACAAAATGGCATTTGAGAATAAGAAATGCATTATCTATAACAAAGCAAATGGGAACCAATCTGTGGCTGTTGTATCTATGCCAAAGATAAGAATGTTTCCTTCGAAGCTTGGAGTAGAAGAGAGCATATCGTGTCATAGATCCTTGAGGGCAAAAGCAGGTTATGGCACCAAAGCTATGACCACCTGAATTTCCGAAGCTTCCATTTGTTGAATGTTAAAGCAATGGTTCATGGACTGCCTTGTGTAGAAGCAAGAAGTGAAGTGCAAGAAGGTTGCACACTCGGAATATATCATAGAACTTTCCAAGAGGAAGAAGATGAAGAGCAACACATCAATTGCAGCTGATTCATTCAGGTATTTGTGGTCCAATGCATACACCAAGTGTTGATAAATCCTTCTACTTTATCACTTTTATTGATGATCATACTAGAAAAACTTGGGCATATTTTTTGAAGAATAAGAGTGATGCTTTTGAAGTATTCAAAAGCTTCAAAGCCATAGTAGAGAATGAAAGTGGATAAAGAATCAAAACATTAAGGAATGATTATGATGGTGAGTTTTGTTCTAAAAAATTCAATAAATTTTGTGATGACCATGGGATAAAAAGATAATTGACAACAGCCTATACAACTCAGCGAAATGGAGTGGCAAAGAGAAGAATAGGACGATCATAGAGATGGCAAGAAGCATGCTACAAGCAAGGTTTGAGTAATCATTTGTGGGTTGAAGCAACAACATCGAGTGAAGAATATGACTCCTCATGAAGCATGGTATGAAAAGAAGCCTTCAATAATTCATTTGATAGTGTCCACTTGTTTGGCTTATGTTCACGTTGAAGATAAGAAAGGAAGAAATTAGGTCCAAAAATTCAAGCATACATCTTTGTTGGTTATTCTTAAGAAAGCAAGGCATATAAATCTTATGACCCCAAATTTAGACAGTGTATTGTGTCTAGAAATGTGAATTTTAATGAAGTGGGAGTACATGGACAAGAAGTAGAAAAGAATGAGAAGACAATCATAACCATGGTAGAGAAAATCGGAATCGGGTAGTAAATCGGCTGGGGAAAAAATCGGAAAAAATCAGAATCGGAAAAAAATCAGGGAAAAATTCGGCAAAGAATCGGCAAAAAAAAACGAAGAAAACGAATTTTTTTTTTATTTTTCATGTATATTACAATGAATTAACATTATGCAAATCAAATATTGCAATAAAAGCGGAGATGGAGAGGGAAGAAAGTAGAGAGGGGAGGGCTCTGGTCCCTCCCCTGCTCCCCCTCCCATGGCTCCTGGTTCTTGCCCAGTCCCTGGCTCAACCCAGGTCATCCCTCCCGGGGAGTGGTTGTTTGCGGATGATCTCCCGGGGGAGATCCTTCTCCACTATCCGCGCCCCTCCCGGCCGGCTAGGGTTTCCTTGGTTGTTTTTTCGGATCGGTGCTTCCCGGGGATCCCTGTTTGGTTGGGGATCCCTTCCCTTTTTCCCTCAGGCTTCCCCCTGGGGTTTTTTTGCAGGTTATTCGCGTGGATCTGGTCCCCTGCGTTTCTCGGTGCGGTGGAGGTGACGATTTAGGGTTTGGACAGCTTCCCCCTTTTTCTTATGAATCCTCGGCGGGCTCTGTGCTTGGACGAGATTCTTGGTCCCTCGGCGGGCTCTGTGCTTGGACGGGATTCTTGGTCCCTGCTGCTGGGATCCTCTTTTGTTTTCCCGAGGCGGGTTCCTTGTGGTGCAACTCTCTCGGTCACTTCTTGATGGGCTGGATCCTCTCTCGTGCCGGGCCGTCGGCTTCCTGCGGGATGGCTCTCGCTGAACTGAATGTTTTACCGATGGGCGGGATGGTTTCTCCACAAGGCGGGATCCGCCAAATCCGCCGGTTTTCTCGCGAGGCGGGATCCTTTCTTTCTCGCTGGTTTCCGGATGGCGGGATTTCCTCGTTGCTTCCCGCTAGGCGGGACTGTTTGTGGTGGTTTTGACTGCTTCCCGCGAGGCGGGATTTTATTGTAACGGTTTTTTTGTGCTTCCTGCTGGGTGGGATCTTCTCGATGGTGGTTTTTGGCTACTCCCCGCTAGGCGGGATCTCCAAAACTACTTTCTTTCTTATTTGTTTGTTTCCCGCTAAGAGGGATTGTTTCATGCTTACTGTTACCGCTGGGCGGGATTTCTGTTTTGGTGTTCAGTTCAAGGGATTGATGCCCTAGGCCCATTGCTTATGTAATCAGGTTTTGGGATCCTTGTTAAAACCCGCTATAAATACAAACACTTATAACTATCAAAAAAAATATTGCAATAAAAGCAACAATTCAAGTCAAGAGACTCAAGACATCATACAAGGCTCAAGCTTTAAGTACACATGAAAGTGACAAAACACATCCTGTATTGGTTATAATATGAAAAGGTACAAATTTACAAGTAACAAGAAGGAAAAAAAGGTTTCATTTTTTATATGCTTGCACATGGAAACAAGTAAGAACAAAGTTACAATCACTTGAAAAAAAGGAAAAAAAACCTAAACCCTAAACCAAAAGGCTAGGGTTTAGGGTTTAAAATAGAAACATTGACACCTGAAAAATGGGCTTGCATACGTAGTTATCAGACAGCAATATTTACTTAAAAAGAGGAGGAAAAAAAAACCTAGGCCCTAGGGTTTAAACTTCAAGTTCAAAGTTCAAAGTTCAAAGTTTCAAATCCAAACACTTACAGCTGAAAAATGGGCTTGCATACATAGTTACCAGGAAGCAATATTTACTTATTTACTTTAAAAGAGGAGGAAATAAAAAACCCTAGGGCCTAACCTAGGGTTTAGGGTTTAAACTTCAAAGTTTCAAAATTTAACAGTTGAAAAATGGGCTTGCAGACATAGTTATCAGGCAGAAATATTTACTTTAAAAAAAAAAAAAAAAACCTAAACACTAAACTAGGGTTTCAAATTAAGGGTTTAAACTTTAGACTTCGAAGTTCAAATATTAACAACTGAAAAATGGGCTTGCATAAAAATCCCTAAATTGGCCATAGCTTGAAAAAAAAATTATAAAAACAATTATAAAAAAACATTCAACTCGCGATAAGTTGTTGAGTCACTCGTTTCGCGAATGACTCGCAATTAACTTGCGATTTCAGCGATTTTTTGCTGATTTTCGTAACAGAGATCATAACTGAAGATGTCAATATATCACAAGCATCAAGTAGAAGCACAAGCATTTCTCCAAAGACAAGCACAAAAGGAAAGAAAACATTGAAATCACATCCATGCTGCCAAATGTTGGATCATAATTTTAATAGGAGGTTTACAAGAAACCAAGTATAAGCCCAAGAACAAAGGCAAAAGTAGCAAGAAAATGATATAGTAAACCATGCAATATTGTCTAAGTGTGAAGTGGAGCCCTCTAGTTTTGAAGCAGCAGCCCAAAGCAAGGTATGGACCAAAGCCATGAAAGAAGAATTGAATGCAATTGAAAAGAATGATACACAGGAGTTGTGTGAACAATTGAAGTGAAGTGGGTGTTCAAGACCAAGTAGAATAGTGATGGATCAATGGAAAGACACAAAGCAAAGCTAGTGGAAAAGGGGTACAAATTGGCATAGATTATAATGACACATATGCACCTGTTGCAAAGCAAGACAAAACAAAAATGATCTTAGCCTTGACAGCCCTAAAAATATGGAGGGGGCATCAACTTGATGTTAAGCATAGTTGAGAAAATTGGAATTGGCAAATGAGTGAATTGGCCAAAAAAAAAAAACGAAATTTTTCATTGACAAAATAAAAAAAATCATGCATATTACAAAAAATTACCATTATGCAAATCAAACATTGCAATAAAAGCAATAATTCATGTCAATACATCATACAAGGTTCAAGCTTTAAGTACACATGAAAGTGACAAAACACGTCTTGTATTGCTTATAATATGAAAGGGTACAAAGTTACAAGTAACAAGGAGGAAAAAAGGGTTTCATTTTTTATATGCCTACACATGGAAACAAGTAACAACAAAGTTACAATCACTTGAAAAAAAGGAGAAAAAAACTAAACCCTAAACCAAAAGGTTAGGGTTTAGGGTTTAAAATTGAAACATTGACAGCTGAAAAATGGGCTTGCATACATAATTATCAGGCAGCAATATTTACTTAAAAAGAGGAGGAAAAAAAAGACTAAACCCAAAACCCTAAGGCCTAGACTAGGGTTTAGGGTTTAAACTTCAAGTTCAAAGTTTCAAATTCAAACATTAATAGCTGAAAAATGGGCTTGTATACATAGTTACCAGGCAGCAATATTTACTTAAAAGAGGGAAAAAGAAAAAAAAACTAAACCCAAAACCCGGGGGCCTAGCCTAAGGTTTAGGGTTTAAACTTCAAAGTTCAAAGTTTCAAACATTAACAGCTGAAAAATGGGCTTGCATACATAGTTATCAGGCAGCAATATTTACTTAAAAAAATGAGGAAAAAAAAAAACTAAACTTGAAACCCTAGACTAGGGTTTCGGGTTTAGGGTTTAGGGTTTAAACTTTAAATTTCAAAGTTCAAACATTAACAACTGAAAAATAGGCTTGCATAAAAAAACCCTAAATCGGCCGCAGCCTGAAACAAAATTATTTAAAAAAAAAAATGGAATAGATTTTTTGACGATTTTTTCAAAAGATCAGCAAAGAATCACCGACTCGCCGATCCTTTGCCGATTGCATCAGCACCACAGAATCGGCAAAAAATCGCGATTCTACCGATTTTTTGCCGATTTTCTCAACTATGTAAAGAGCGCATTCTTGAATGGCATAATTGAAGAAGAAGTGAATGTGGAACAGCCACAAGGATTTGAAATGAAAGGTGAAGGACATGTCTACAAGTTGAAAAAAGTCTTATATGAACTCAGACAAGCACCATTGGCATGGTATTTACAAATTGATGCATAATTCTAAGCACGGATTTGTGAGAAAAATTAATGAGCACACATTGTAGTACAAAAAGGAAGGTAATGATATTTTGATTATTAGTTTGTATATTGATGATCTAATTTTCATAGGAAGTTCATCCAGAATGAAGAGTGAGTTCAAGCAAGCCATGATGCAAGAATTTGAAACAAGTAATTTGGATCTGATGCATTATTTTCTTGGCATAGAGGTACATCAAGCACATGACAAGATCTTCGTTTGCCAGTATAAATATGCACATAATAAGTTGAAGAAGTTTGGCATTGAATGTTACAAAGATGTTGCTACCCCACTTCCACGCAGTGAAACAATATGCAAGGATGAATGAAATGGAGGAGCAGATGAGAAGAAGTATAGATGATTGATTGGCAGCCTTATGTACTTGACAACAACAAGACCAGATATTGCATATGCAGTCTCTTTGGTTTCAAAATTCATGACTAAGCCATCAAGAGATCATATTAGAGCAGCTAAGGGAATTTTGAGGTGTGTAAAAGGAACTTTACATTATGGAATCCATTATACTTTAGCCATAAAGATTGAGTTGGTCGGATACAGTGATTCAGACTAGGGAGGCTCAATTAATGATAGGAAATCTACATCAAGAAATTGTTGCTCAGTGGGAAATGGATTGTAACTTAGAGTTCAAATAAATAACTGTTGCACTTTCAACAGCAGAGGCAGAGCATATAGAAGCTACATTCACAAACAAAAAAGCAGTATGGTTGAGGTTAATTCTAGAAGACTTGACAGAAAAGCAAGAAAGACCAGCAACCATTTTTTGTGACAACATAAGTGCAATTTAAATGACTAAAAATCTTGTTTTCATATAACATCAAAGCACATTGAGTTGAGGCATTATTTTATTAGAGACTTAGTTCAAAAAAAAAGAAGTTGAATGGAGACACTACAACTCAGAAGATCAGTATGCAGACATTTTAAGAAAGGTGGTGCCAAAAAATCAGTTTATTTCACTTAAAGACAATGAAAATTTCCCCATTCAGACTCAAAGGAGTCAATGTTAGAAGTTGTGATATTGAATGTGATAAAACCAGAACAAGACAAAAATCAGAGCATAAAAAAGTTGGAGTTGAAAGTGAAAATTTAACCAAAAAAGAAAAAAAAACACCTAGATTTGGAGTCAGTGTGAACGATCAAATGTCTCTTGAGACAACCAAGAGACATTTTGTTATATGTATATAGGCATAGTGCATTATATTGAAATTGAATGTGAAGATTTGAACAGTAGAAGAAGTATTTTTGGGGGGACTGTGCAAATTTGTTTTTGTTCAATTTTTTTCATATGTTGTGTTAATCTTTGATTTAGAGTACCACCACATCCCATGGTTCTAATTTGTAAAAATAAATAATGAATAAGAATCATCACGTGTACCTTTGCTGAGTAATCTATTCGTGATAGGATTTAGAACGAGAAAAAAGCTATCACTTGTACCAAGACTTACAAACAAACCAACATTTCACCCAAACTATGCAAATAATTTCTCGCAAATCATCAATGGCTCGATTGTCATTTCTAACTACCTTCAACATCACTTGTTACATGGCCTTTGGATGCCCCTTGGACAGTTGAAGGTATGTTAGCGCTAGTTACAAGTTGAAGCAAATCACCATATTCTATGCGGTGAGAGGAGTTATCATCTTTGCTTTCGGCAAAAGTAGACCAATTTATCTTTAGGTTCCTTTTATATTTCCAAATCTGAAGGAAAGATCATTATTTGTACAAAGACTAAAGAGGACCCTTCACTACCTTTTTCATTAACCAGAATAAAGATTCTTGGCCCTTTAGGAACAAGTTGCTTTCAAATGCTAGGTTCTTCAAGGGATTTCTAGCACCATAGGTTCATTATTGTTTTCCTTTATCCTATCTTAACCACTAGGGGAGTCAAGCATATTGAATTCGATGAAGTAACTTCCATTCTCATTGATTTCAAATATAAAGGTTACAATGTGGTTATGAATTGGTTCTAACCAACTGGTGGTTAATCAACCAACCTGGAGAGCGCCTATGAGCGCTATTTTTATTTCTCCTAATAATGTAATATGCATAACATATTCTAACATCCCCCCGTATTACATTATTGGCAAATCCCAATAGCATCTCGAAATTTTTCATATTTGATACGTCCAAGTGCTTTGGTAAAGATATCTGCAACTTGCTCATCAGTAGAAATGTATTGAAGTTGGATGTGGTGCTTTGGAACTTCATCTCGAATAAAATGACATCTGGTATCAACATGTTTGGTACGTTCATGAAAAATTGGATTTTTGACAAGATTCAAAACACCTTGATTGTCGCAAAACAAATGAAGAGGAAGATTCTTTGGTAGGCCCATGTTTGTAAGAATGCGACTTAACCACATTATCTCACAGATCGCTTCACCGGCTGCACGATATTCTCGCTTCGTAGAAGATAAAGCAACCACATGTCGCTTCTTACTGTGCCATGAGATAGGCCCAGATCCTAGATGAAAAACATATTCGGAAGTGGATTTACGATCATCAATAGATCCAGCATAATCCGAGTCTGTGTATCCCAGTAAGAAAAAATTATTATTCTTTCTATATTCCAGACCATAATTTGTACTACCATGAACATAATGAAGAACTCTCTTTGCTGCTTTCCAGTGATTCATCTTAGGCTCTTGCATGAACCTTGAAAGATATCCCACAAAAAACTGAGATTTGGTCTGGTATTAGTCAGATATAGGAGACTCCCAATCAACTGGCGATAGAGAGTACCATCTACCTGAGGTGAATCATCATATCGGGATAACTTAAGTCCTTGCTCCATTGGAGTTGCTTTTGACTTACAGTTAGTCATCCGATATTTTTCTACTAAAGTCTTGGCATATTTCTTTTGTGTTACTCTAATATGAAATTTTTGCTGAGTAACTTCTAAACCAAGACAATAGTGCAGAAGTCCTAGATCTGTCATTTCAAATGATTGCTTCAAGTCATTTTTCACTAAGTCAATCATTCTTTCTGAGCTTCCTGTTATGATCAGATCGTCTACATAGAGTACAAGAATCACTATATCAGAACCATTTTTCTTAATATAGAGATTTGCATCTGAAGGACTTCTTATGAAACCATGTTGCACAAGGTGACTGTCTATCTTGATATACCAAGCTCGAGGAGCTTGTTTTAGCCCATACAAGGATTTGATCAACTTGCAAACTTTTTGTTCTTGTCCCTCAACCACGAATCCTTCTGGTTGAGTCATGTATACTTCTTCTTGTAAGTCACCATTCAAGAAGGCACTTTTAACATCCATCTGATGCAACTTCCACCCAAACTGAGCTCCCATGGCACAAAGTACTCGAATGGTAGTCATTTTTGCAGTAGGGGCAAAAGTCTCTTCATAATCTATGCCTTCTTTCTCAGCATATCCCTTTGCAACAAGTCGGGCTTTATGCTTATCAATAGATCCATCTGCCTTATACTTCACTTTGAACACCCATTTGCAGCCTATGGGTTTCTTTCCTGTTCGTAGATCGACTAACTTCCAAGTATTATTTTTAAGGAGAGACTTATGTTCTACATCCATGGCCTCTTTCCACTCGTGGTTTATCAAGTGCAGATTGAACCGTTGTGGGTTCATTTGTATTCAATGTAGACATATAAATTTTTTCTCCATCCTCATCTTCTACTCTATCATTTTCTGTACCCACTGACAAATCATCAAAGTGTTGACAAAGTTCGTCAACCTCTAAAGTAGATTCCCCTGCTCTCATCTGTTGAGTCATACTCGCGAGTACATGGCCTATCAAGAGATAGATCTGGAAGGGATTTCAACTTAGCATCTCTCAAAGTGCTAGTATACCATTTTGGAACTTTCTGTTTTGACTGTGGAAGTTGAACCTCCTTCTTAGGCTCTTCTTCATCTAGGTATACAGTTGTGGATGTGTCTTTTGATGTGAGAGCTTCATCAAATACAACATCTCTACTTACATGTGTCTTCTTGGTCTTAGGATCAATCAATCGATAACCTTTTGAGTACTTATCATAGCCAAGAAAGATACACTGCAGGGTTTTCTCATCCAGCTTTTTCCTTTTCTGTTTTGGAATGTGCATGAATGCTTTACATCCAAATACCCTTAGATGAGAAATGGAAGGTTTCTTACCACTCCATGCTCCTTGTGGTGTTTCTCCTTGTAGAGCTCTAGTGGGTGCTCTATTTAGGAGATATAATGTTGTGTTTATTGCTTCTGCCCAATATTGATCCTCAAGATGTGCTCCCTTTAGCATACATCGAACCATTTCCATAATGGAACGATTTCTTCTTTCAGCAACTCCATTCTGCTGAGGTGTATAGGCTGTAGTCAGTTGTCTTTTTATCCCATGTTTCTTAAGGAACTCTGAAAACTCTTCAGAGGTGTATTCCCCCCCTCGATCTGAGCGGAGGGTTTTTATCAAACATCCCGACTCCTTCTCAACAAGTTTCTTGAATTGTTGAAAGTAGAGAAATGCCTCTGACTTCAACTGAAGAAAGAAAACCCACATCTTTCATGAGTAATCATCAACGAATAGTTGAAAATACTTTTTCCCACCATAGCTGGTTGGCATAGGACCACACAGATCGGTATGTACCAGCTCCAAAGGGTTTTTAGCTCGAGAGGAGCTAGCTTCAAACGGGACTCGATGTTGCTTCCCTGCTAAGCAATCTGAGCAAACTGGCAAGATAGATGAGAGGGGTGGAAGACCTTTCACCATCTTATATTTGTGTAATTCAAGCAAATATCCAGAACTGAGGTGCCCATATCGTCGATGCCAGAGAGTGGTGGCCTCCTTTGTAGTTGCAGCCAAGGCAACATGTGGAGTGGAAAGGGCATCGAGAATAAACAAGCCATGTTTGTAAGATCCGGTTGCAACATGTTTACCACTGTGGGTGATAAAACATCTCTTTTTTCCTTTGACAACTCGAAACACCACCTCCATGTTTCTATCCAACATTTGTGTGACTGAAAGCAGATTATTGGCTAAGCCAGGAACATAGAGAACTTTCTCAATTTGACAATTACCATCAGGAAGAGACACAAAAATATCCCCTTCACCTTTTACTTGATATACTTGATTGTCAGCAATAGTAATTGGCTTACCCTCTTTCTCCACAAAAGTATCAAACCATGATTTGTCCCCAGTCATGTGTTTGCTAGCTCCTGAATCAATATACCATACAACATCTATCTGGGAAGACGAAGTATGAGTCATGAGCACCTTGTGTGCTCTTTCAGAGTCAGAATCTGAATCGGATCCAGGAGAATTTGATTCTGAGTTGGAGTCAGCATAAGCAACATGGCCTTTAGATTGCTTATGCTTATTGTATTTCTGCTTGTTCTTGCCCTTCTTTTGTGTACCTCTTTCGTTGGGTTGCTTGTTTTTGAACCAACACCTGTTGGTGTCATGGTTATTCATGTCACAAATCTTGCAATATTTTGAATCTTTTTGCTGAGTTTGCTTCCCTTTTCCTTTGGAAGAAGCACCTCCTTTTTGAAACTGGCCTTGCTTTTTACCACTTTGTTGTGTGGAAAGAGCATTATCTGGCACCTCATCTTTCTGGATCTGAGTTGCCTCCTCAGTCTGAAGCAAGTTTACCAGTTCCACAAATGATACTTGTCTACCAGAAACATTGAGTGAAGTTATCAACATCTTGTAGGAATTTGGTAATGCTCTCAAAATGACAGAGTTCAGGACATCATCATCCACCGGTTTTCCCATAGCATTCAGTTTTGCTTTCAAGTCAGCCACTCTGCAAAGGAATATGTCAATTGTTTCTCCAGAATTCATACTGAGATTATGCAGTTGAGTTTGAAGATGGAGAATAGTGGATTGATTCTTTCCCTCATATACTGTGATCTGGGCATCCCATGCTATCTTACTAGTTTTTGCATCACAAATATGAGGTTGCACCTCATCTGTAGTAGCAAGCAAGATAAACACGAGACTCTTCTTGTCTTTCTTATCCCAATCATCTTGATCTGTCCCTGTTGACTGAGGACGTTGTGCAGTACCAGTCACTACATCCCACAAATCTTCCAACTGAAGTATGGCTTTCATCTTTGTCTTCCATGGAACAAAGTTAGGACCTTTCAACAATTGCGAATCTGAGAGATACTTATGAATTGTGGCCATTATGAAGGTTCCTTATATCACCAATTTGGTCTCCCTTTCTATATACCTCGCGGATCTTTATACCGTAACCATTCAATATGTACCCGCCCTTACGTGAGGGAAACTATAGGTATATAAGAACAAGTATACTACTCGATATGTACTCGCCCTTACGTGAGGGAGACTATAAGTACATATGAGAAGCACAATATATTGAACATATGCGATACTCGAAAGGGCATCGTGTTGTTAATGACACCTACCATAGAAAGTTTTATTCCGCATGCGTGGGGCGTAACTTCCCCTAAACACTTTGGAAAAAAACTTTCGTCAGGATTTACGCCTAACAACAATCACGATGTGGGTATGAAATGAGGAAAAAAAACTGGTTTGCCTTATTTCTCCCCGACGATTTATAGAGAACAAGCTCAGACGTCGTTGTTGCAGCTATATTAGGCGGCGAATACAGTAGTCCAAAGCACGACAACATTACCTGTAAGTGTGGACCGGAGGTATCTCAAATACCGAACGCTGCTGTGCAATAAATTGCACAAATAGGGTATAAATTTGGGGTCTTATATTTTGTTTAATTTATGATTGTGAATGCAAGAAAACAGAATATTTAAATGCAAAAAAAACAATCATAAATGCCCACAAATTTTAGCTCCTATTACCAATTTGGCAATTATTCGACCAAAATGGTTTGATTTCCCCCTGTTATCTGACAATTTTGCAAATGAATCATGTGAAATCCTCCCCCCTTCAGTTTGCAAAACAGACAGGAAGTGGAAAAAATACCTAAAAAATAACCCTTGATCCTTCAAGGCATCAATTATGCTGCTGTGGGGCGTCAAAAAACCTTGCGGGCGTCAAAAATCATGGCGGGCGTCAACCGGCGGCATTTGGTGTCAACTGCACGTCACAGGCGTCAACGGCGCTGTGCGGGCGTCAACCGCGCCGTGCGGGCGTCACAGAACCGCGGGCGTCCAAAAAAAAATAAATCCCGCCGTCACAGTGCAAAATAAACCCCTGATGGGATTCGAAACTGCAACCTTCCGCCCAGTATTGATCGCGCTTACCACAGGAGCCAGACGGCCCGACGAAACACAGCAGGGAACAGGTTCCTTATCAACAGTGTCGCGGGCGGGAAAAAGAAAAAAAACATTAATCCCACATGGCCTGTGCGGCCACTGTGGGAGGTTTTAAATTGGGCGGAAAGCAGTTAAGCTTTCGGTTGCCTTCGGGCAACCAACCCCGCCCTTTTTGGCCTCCGCAACCGTTGACCCTCGTCCCCGAACCGCCGTCTGCGTCCTCTGTCTGCGTGCCACGCGCGCCTGTGCCTCGGTCTACGTGTTCTGTCTGCTGTTTGTCAGGTGTTCTGTCTACTGTTTGTCAGGTCTGTCTGCTGCTTCGTCCGTCCTCGGGTCCCGTTGGCTTTCTGCCGTCTTTCGTCCGTCCTCAGGCCTGTCGGCTGTCTGCCGTCCCTCGTCCGTCCTCGGGTCCCGTTGGCTGTCTGCCGTCCTTTGTCAGTCCTCAGGTCTGTCGGTTGTCTGTCATCCGTAGCTCTGATGCCATATTGAATTCGACGAAGTAACTTCCATTCTCATTGATTTCAAATATAAAGGTTACAATGTGGTTATGAATTGGTTCTAACCAACTGGTGGTTAATCAACCAACCTGGAGAGCGCCTATGAGCGCTATTTTTATTTCTCCTAATAATGTAATATGCATAACATATTCTAACAAAGCATCCGTTCACAACATAAGTCATTAGCACAAAAACGATAGATCCATGATTCAACATCCCCCTTTACAACCAGAAACCAAAAAATTCAGAGCTCTTATTTGCACGCTCAACATCGAGAGGATAAACTACAGCCCCCCACACACACATTACCAAATCTCTCTCTACATCTAGAGGATTGTCATGTCAATGTTTTGGATGTCACTTTTAGCTATAATTAGTTACCTGAGTTGTAATCAAACTATATGGTTGGTTGGTTTTGCTTCATGTTTGCATGTATTTAATCCATTATCAAACTAAAGAAATTGAAAAGAGCCAAAAAATGTATCTAATTGTGCTGTTTAACATAATGACCTTGATATTTATTGTTACATATCATTTGCAAGCACATGTTTTGTTGTTTCCTTTTCTTGAATATTTATCATAACTGGTCCAAATGATTACATTAGATGAAGTTCACAGTATTAGAACGGTATGTCATTCCAGAATCTTTTGACCTAAGAGTTCCAAAGTTCTAATGCTGGAAACAAAACCAACTCACTCTCAACAAGCATTCAGGTTACCACTGTAAATGAGGGGCTTTCCTAGTAGCCGTTTGATTGTTGGCTTGGCAAAGCTCTACAATAAGACCTTGTTTCTAAAAGTTAGGAAACTCTGACATGCAACGTACTTGTAAAACTTTTAGCAATGTTGATAAGATCCTTGCAGATTGTTACTAAATTAGTTGTCTTGACATTCAAATGAGTGTAAATTAACAGAATCAGCACACTTATGGGTGTTGGTAAGTTAGCCTCTATGATCATCTGTCAACCAGACCAAGCTAAATATATAAAAATGTAACGAATGAAATGGATAAATAAATAGAGGACAAACAATTATTTCTTTATATTGTTGTGCCCATCTCTCTTTTATTTTATGCCATAATGTTAAAGTTTTAGCAAGAAGAATCCCTGTACAGTTTGCCCCTGAAACTCCCAAAAAGGAAAGTCAATTGATTAAATTCAAAAACAGAATGCAAGATTCAAGACTGCCATCGATAAGCTCTTAAAAACCACTCCATTTAGACATAAACTTTGGCAAAATAACTCAAAAAAAGAAACAAAAGAATAATGATGTATTATAACTTTTAAACTGCATGCAAGAGTTGTGAACTGCATTGTCTTAGCAAGGTCAAAAACAACAGTAAAAAGAAAATAATACCACCTTTTCCCTATCCTTTACAATTTAGAACTCAACTTATTTTCACCCAAAAGAAAACATCTTCAACAATGTCAACACCTTACATCTAACATTTATTGCTCAGAAAATGAATGAAGTCTGGGTATGTATTAGTAACATCCATAGATCTAGTTTTATTTTATAGCTTGTTATACCTCCTACATAGTCCATTGCATGGATCTGTTTCACATCTCGAGCTTTCTTTCCAATCACAACTGCCAATTCCACCTCATGGTCTAATGCTTGCAAGGGATGCGGGATCTCAATGGTTCCACCATTTTCTACATAAGAAGATGTTGGCTTCAAGAACAAAACTGGTTCCTAAAATGTCAAAAAATAGAGGACTTCAATGCCTTAGTATAATAGATATAAGCATTTTTTTGTAATTATCTAATGACACATACTCATTAACAACCAACAAACCAAAAAAAAAAAAAACAATTAACATATCTAATACATGAAATAAAAGCATACTTGAGTTTAACCATCTATTAGTATCTGTAAGAAAATTTCAGAAACCATGTAAGAACTAGAATCAGGGTACCTAAATTTGATAAAATACTCACTACACATTTCATACAGAAAGGATATGTACATGCCATGCCTTATCCAAAAATCAACAAATGTTACAAACTGCCTCTTACACCCATTTACGCATGAAGACAACAAATTAGAGTGGTCGGGCTAGCATAAAATGTATCCATCCAATATCAATATAATGATAAGTATAACCAGAGAGATCCCCATCAAATGAATATGTAGAATGTAAACTGCCTTTTCAAGTTCTCTAGATGCAACAACTTCTTAGAGCATGACATTGTGCCAGACACATTGAATATATTAACAGACAGTTATATGGTTACACATTGCATCCATTTCTTTTGTTTTGCTCTGAGTCATTTTGCTATTTTGGTGGTTTTTGTAACACTTCCACTTCAAGGTGATGATTATGCTTTTCTTACTGAGGCCATAGTTGAAATATATAATTGAAGGTTCCCTAAACGATTTGCTAGATTCTCAGAAAGATTACTAAGAATGTGCCTTCTGAAATAGAGACTGAAAAAGCAGTGCAGCCCCTATCACTGGCCACAAACAAAGGTTCAGGCTGAATGAGTGCCGCTGCAGGCCACACTAAGCCTGTCCAAGCTTGGTGAAGTTGTAGCGATTAGGCAGAACTGCAAGGACAAAAAAGAAGTGTTGCCTGAAAGCATGCAGAGATTGTAAATAGATAAGGCTTTCAAAAGCTGTGCAAATGCAAGGGTAACACTGCTGCCTATTTGAAATTGTCAACTACAATTACTCATTTCTGTTTTCTCAGTACATCATTCTTCTTGTACTTCTATCCATGTCTTCCTCTTTTATCAACTTTCTGCTCATTGTCATGGTTTCTAAAACTCCCACGCAACTCTGACACACAGTAACTTTGCTGAAACCACCTTCTGCATTCTGGGCCTTGTGTTCAATTAGCAGACTTGGCATCAATATCACAAACCCTACAACCCCAATGCCATCTGGATGGTGCCCAAAAATAACTTCCTCTGTGTATTCCTTCAATTATTAATAAAAAGATGCATTAAGGCTTATTGCATTTGTACTCATCATAACAAAACCAGGGTTTAGGGAAGGATTTTGGTTTTGTGTATCTAATCTTACAAAGTCAAATAACCATAAAAACCTTATTGAAGAACAGGGTTTGGTGGCAATACAACTGGGTTAGTGGGCCTTCCTTCAATCGATACAAATGAGGTTGAAGGAAAATGGCTCTAGTGTATGGGTTGGGTGATTCCTCTACCCTAGGGTGTGATGGGGACTGCTATGTCGAGTTTTCACCGGTTTCGATCCCCTGACACCCAACCAAAGATGGATTAGAAGTTGGGAAACCCATTTGTACTGAACACAAGAAAACTAGGGCTTAGGGCAGGATTTTGGTTTTGTGTATCCAATCTAACAAAGTCAAATAATCATAAGTGCTTCATTGAAGAACAGGTTTGCTTGCAACACGTCTTGAGCTGTAAGCCCTTACTTCAATCGACCCTAATAAGGTCAAAGGGAACTGGCTCCAGTGTATAGGTTGGGATGATTCCTCTTATGCTACGATGTAATGGGGACTACCATGTAGGGTTCTCATCGGTTTTGATCCCCCAAAGACCCGACCAAAGATGTTTTCGACATTGAGAATCCCATGGCCTCTTATCCAACACAAGGAAAGTTCTATATGTAGAACTCGTGGAAAGCATGACAATGAAATGTTAAATGAGACTAAAGAGACTGGCCTATCCGTGCTGGACAAATAGGATGGTTTTCGAAGCGTCGAGTTAAACCCCTGGACAGGTAAGGTGGTTCGCGGACGTAATTAAAATCTTTCATTCATTCATTCAAAGTGTCAGGCTTCTCTGTTGAAACTCGATACCAGATTCAGAAATTTAAAGTTTGGTCTTTCGGACTGAATTTACATTTACAAGTGAAATGGCACAACTTTTCCAAACATTCTTCGCATCATTCACAATCTACTTTCCACAGGCACCAAAATCATTCAAGAAGATCTCATAAACAAATTCTATTCTTGTGATCATGACTGTATAAGTGCCGATATTCCTTCCCTTTATATATTCTCCAGCCTAAATTGTCGAAAATCATGGATCAGCTAGGACTCAAAACAGGGACCGCCGTTCCACCACTGAGCAACCAGCACTTTGCAGGTCCAACATTTTTTCTAGTGTCGATTGACCTTCCAACAAAAGTGCATGAATATCGCTTTTTTTTTTTTGTAATTTTTGACTTGTCGAGCCTTGCCCAAAGAATTGCCCTTTGATAATCCAATGCGAATAAACAATTTTTTTCTTCCATACCATTTGGGTCTGATACAGAGGAAAAAATCAGTGGAAATTTTTATGATCTGTCACCCTAATTTAGATCAATACATTGGCTACAGACTTCTTGCATCAGAAGGATGGTCTTCTCTTTTTTGCCATTGACACAGCGAAACTTTCTCTCACTATAACATCAATATAGGACCACGCAGCTCCTTCTCGCATTCAAAGACAAGTGATTAAAACATTGTTTTTCGTTTAAATGCACCCAAGAAAATTCCAGAGTTTAAAAACTATCTAATTAACGCGATATTCACTGTAAGTTGAATAAATTTAACCAGTGTCTGGCATTTGCCAAGGAATACCTTGGGAACAGCATTACCAAGCTCTTTCGCATGGGCTGCATAGTTTCTGCCAACTGCAACAATCTTTGTTCCTAAACTTAATATCTTGTTTCCAACTTGTGTTGCAGATGATCCAGCCATTCCAGCCCTCTGCAAATGATTTGAAAGTCTATTTGAAAGATCAAATCTGAAATTTTCCCGGATGGAACGACTTTGCAATAGAGCTTTAGTAATGCACTCTTCTTGTGTATGGAATGGTTTCGTAGATACTGTTGTAAAATAAATAGTTTGGTAATGTTGGATTGGTTAAATATTTATTACAAACAAATAATAAATTAATTAGTTTAGATATACATAACTCTTTAGGCATTTATCTATCATTAAATATTTTTTAAATGTTTTAAATCCATTGATGGAATATCGATTTTTTTTAATAAAATATTGATATTGTTTACAGCTTGACCTTCCTGTAGGACGCCTATGGCGTAATTATTCATTAACAAACTTTTTAATTTTTTTATGAGAATCTTTTTAAATACAACATAACTATTTAATTTTTTATATTATATTTACATTATTTTTGTGATTAACTTAAATTTTTCAAGTGAACTACGGTGTTCGATAGAAACAGTAGATATTCCTTTAAGATGTGGATCGTTAAAATTACATTTGGGATGTGATTTGATAAATTTTTAAGATGTTGCTTATGTTGTTAATAAAAGTTGGCCATAAAGAAAAATTTGATTATGAGTATAAAAAACAAATTAAAAATAATAAAATGTAATTTTTATTATTTTTATTATTTATTTATATTAATTTATGGTTTTCCTAAAACAAGCATAGTACAGCGGTTATTCCTCACAAGGTATAAGCAATTGTAAAGTGTCTATAATTTTTTTTTTTTAATAACATTTGGTTAAAGGTAGGTATAATGAATTTTATATTATAGGTTAAGGTTTTAATTTTATGAGTTAATTTAATATTTTAGAGGAGTGAGTTATGTTTTTAAAAATTAAAGAGTGAAAAATTTTAACAAAGGAAAAAGTTTGGTAACAAAGAAAGAAATGTATTTATAAAAGCTTTATTAAAAGTAAAGATGTCCTAGTTGGAATAAAATGGAAGAATATACCTATAATAATCCTTATATGTGTAATAGATATTTCACCAAAAGTGATTATGAAAGATGAAATAATCGAGTATAAAGGTTTAACATTAAAGTTGTATGGATATTTAGTCAACTTATTCGTAGATTCAAAGATGGATTAAGTGAAGTTGGATTGAGTTTACATTATTCTTTTAGTTTCCTTCTAAATGGAATTTTTCTTCCTTATTGGTAATCGAATTAGTCTAGATATAGATTTTCCAAGTCTACAGTGTCCTAGACCCGCTGCCAAGCATTGAATGTCCGAAGGAAAGAAATGTCCTCCGTGACAATCTCCAATAGGGTTGGTTCCAAAATAAAATAAAATTGGTTTTTTGAGATAAGGGTTAGAGAATATGTGAAAAGAGAAGGAAATTATAGAAAGGGATGGGAAAAGAGGCTAAGAGCCTGAAATACAGAGTGATGGACAGGAAGAACGATACATAACTCTCACTCGAACCAACAACAATCAAAACAATAAAATTTTAACAGAAATCGACACTAAATCCTCTCAACTGCATAACCTCTAGGGGTATTCCAGGATTAATCCTTCACCAACAGCTAAATCCAGAAAATAGAATTCAAGTCGTATAACAAAATGACTAACTTAATAGAAATAACATGATAGAAGGCATATACAAAGACAGAAGATTCAAGACCGGAACCAGAAGTCTGTATTTTGGAAGCAGATTTCAAGATATACAACTGCTTTTCTAGCAGAGATTGTCCATCCTTAGTTATAGCTAGAAATCCTAGTTTTTATAGAGGATTTCGCCTCTCGAAACATTAATGCTCAACCACTTTTGAAATGGTGGAATATAAATTTGATCCGGGACTTACTTAACAGCATAAATTTGATTTTGCAAATAACTTGGCATTGAATGCATAAGGTTCCCTTGATTTATCATGATCAAACGGCTCAAAGCATAGCTTCGGGGTCGGTTGAGCAGTTAATGACGATTCTAGGTAGCTTTCGCTATGCTTGGGGCCCACCTGGAGTTTCGCTCCACAACTAGAGTGAAAGTACTTTCGCTCCAGAGGTGGAGCGAAAGCATCCCTTTGCCTTGCTTAGAGTCTTCAACTTACTTTTTGGCCAACTTTCACTCCACAAGTGGAGCGAAGATGCTTTTGCTCCACTTTTGCTCCCTTTGTGGAGTGAAAACACCCTTTGTGGAGCGAAAGCACCCTTTATGGAGTGAAAGCACCCCTTGGAGCGGAAACACCCTTTGTGGAGCAAAAGCACCCCTTGGAGCAAAAACACCCTTTGGAGCGAAAACACCCTTTGTGGAACAAAAGCACCCCTTGGAGCGAAAACACCCTTTGGAGCGAAAGCACCCTTTGTGGAGCGAAAGCACCCTTTGGAGCGAAAGCATCCCTTTGTGGAGCGAAAACACCCTTTGTGGAGCGAAAGCACCCTTTGTGGAGTGAAAGCACCCCTTGGAGCGAAAGCACCCTTTGTGGAGCGAAAGCACCCCTTAGAGCGAAAGTACCCTTTATGGAGCGAAAGCACCCTTTGGATCGAAAACACCCTTTGGAGCAAAAACACCCTTTGTGGAGCGAAAGCACCCTTTGGAGCGAAAGTACCCTTTGTGGAGCGAAAGCATCCCTTGGATCGAAAACACCCTTTGGAGAAAAAACACCCTTTGTGGAGCGAAAACACCCTTTGGAGCGAAAGTACTCTTTGTGGAGCGAAAGCACCCCTTGGAGCGAAAACACCCTTTGTGGAGCGAAAGCACCCCTTGGAGCGAAAGCACCATTTGTGGATCGAAATCACCCCTTGGAGCGAAAACACCCCTTGGAGCGAAAACACCCTTTGGAGCGAAAACACCCTTTGTGGAGCAAAAACACCCCTTGGAGCGAAAATGATTTTTGGTGGTACAGCTTCCCGGGGCCATAGCTTTTGATCCGTTGACCCGATCACCTATTGTAATATATTGTTGGAAAGCGTAAGAAAATATCTACAACAATAAAATATCTAAATATCATTTCATCCAATTTATCATCATATTTTAGGGCCCGTGAAAATACCAACACTCATGCATGTGTTTTTCTGATTTAAAGCTCCAAAGGGATTTTGCTGGCGAACTCCAAGAAGATTATTTCATTGGCAAAATGCGCTTCACACTTAGGCAAAATTTTGTCAAAATTTTTAATGTGGCAAAAATGCAAAAATGAAAACACTCCCCTTATCATCTACTCTAGTTTCAATGTCAAGGGAACAAATAATGGGTGGTGGTCCTTTGCTTAGGGAAGAGATGACTTGTATTTAAGAACATGGAGAGAATTTTTATGTCGAAACAAAAACTCCTAAAAGTCTTTCAATGTGTCTTTAAAATTCCATACCAACTTAGTAAAAGAAGGTTTTGAAGAATATTAGTAGCATTCTAAGGAAGTTCATCCAACCCAGGTGTTGTAGGTGAGTTGGAGAGGAGAGGGCAATCCTCCAAGGGAGGTCCCAAGTTCAAATCTCCACCCTACCAAAAAGCTGAATTGGGTATCCAAAATCCAATTGATAATGTTGGTGCGGGTAGGGTTGGGTGCGACTCCCGGGTGACTTTGACGGTGTAGAACCCCCTATTCGTGGTCTCTCAGACCAAGGCGGCCCTGCAAGGGGTTTTTCACTTAAAAAAAAAAGAAGGAAGTTCATCCAAGAGGGATCAATTACCGAGAAGGAATAGTATGTTTTATATATGTAAATATGTATTGTCATTCATATTTCAAAACCTCTATCAAAATCCGTTAAGATTTAATATGAATCAAACAATTGAAATCGACAAGTAAATTATGAAACATCGTGTTATGATGTTGCAAACATTATGAGATCAGACACATAGCATGAGATTGAAAAGAATAGAATAAAAAGTTTTTAATGTTTGCAAGGCTAAAACAACTTATGGGACAACAAACAAATTATTATCAATCACAATATATTATCTTACATGTTCCTTTAAAATGAAATAAGTTTATAAAAAAAAATCAAATTTTAGTCATTATTATTTCTTTAAAGAACTAATATTTTGCTACTTGATCTTGTTGATAAATTCTCTTAGCTTCTCTATTATTGCTTCTTCAAGAAATTCTAACTTAGAATCCATTGTAAATTTATTAGCATAATTACCTTGAATAATATTAGAAGGCTTGCATTCCAAGATAAAGTGTTTCTCTATTTTGACTATCCCTAAAGTGCATTAGACACATAATCTATTTTCTCATTTCTCTTTAGGTCTCTTCTATATACTTGTCTTACATCTAAGTTGATGTGAGTTAGTACTCAATTGAGCTATAATCATCTTTGTTCTTCAATTGATAGTTGCATCTATATATGCTTTTTGATGATGCTCACATGTGGGGTTAACTCAACAAGGCATTGCACCACATTGTTGCTCTAGAATTTTCCCTTATGTAGACTTTTATATCCTTAGTGTTTTTTAGGGAGTCTATTAAATCAAATACCTCACATACTCATCCATTTGACATTTTGTTTCACCCAAGAGTTATCAACCCATATGCTACTATTACCTTAGACCACTTATTTACATCTATTTTTTTCATTTTTTTGAAATATCCTATAAGACCAACCATTGTGGCTGCCTCTTTAGGAAGTACACATTTCTTTTAGGAGTTTTTCATATGGAATTGAAGTTTTAATTTTGAATTTGCTTGTAATCAAACACTTTTGGATCTCCTCTATTTGCCTTCATTCCAAGCTTGATGTATTGTTGATCCATACTTCACACCTATAAAGTACTATTGACACTACCAACAATCTAAAAAATACCCTAATATTCTGGAAAAGACCATAATTAGAGAAAATAATGAGCAAAAATGAAAACGAATTAAACTAGTTGTAGAAAATAAATCAATAGAAAATATCTACAAAACAGTTGGAAAACCATAAAATGACATTAGATTTTGGTATCACAATCCCCTCCCTGTAAAACCCCAAGTTATGAGATGAATCTAGAGGTAACTTGATCTAAAGGACCTGCAGAAAACACAATCAAGTTAGACCAAGTGCGAGACTCAAAGAATAAATAACATTTGCATTTTAGTCCAACATTCACCTAGTATAACCCTTAACGACATTAATACATAGATACAAATCGAAATGAAATGCATTAAAGATAGACAGTAAATTCAGTAGCCTTAGATGCAATCTCCTTTTGGTTTTGCTCACAAGGTTTGTTCTTGCCAAAATGAAAGCATTTGATTCTTCAAAATAATCTTGTTTACAAAAATTTCCAGCCCTTGTACAATGCCCTCCTTGGGTATTTAAGGTTTCAAAAACCAAAACGGTTCACTTCCACTTCCTTCTTTTATAATGTTAAAGTAAAACAAATAAAAATAAAATATAAAAATAAACTTTATATTTTATTTTCCTATAACTCCTTTTAACATTATAACAACAAAATAAAAATATTCGAGTTCATTCCCTTATATCTTCCCTCATCTATACATTATAATATATAAGAGCTTTAAATGTTAACATACTTCTTATAGCTCCCCTTCGTACATATTATAATATATGAAAACAAAAATATTTGAATCTCATTTCCCCTTATAACTCCTTGTATTTAAAATCCGGGGGCATCTCCTTATAACCCCCTCCATGTATTATAATAAATAACAAATTAAAATAATACATCTCAACTTTGTAAAATCATAGGACTTTATTATTTATTTTATTAATCCCATAAAAAAATGCAGGAATCTACTCGACCCTCATGTGGAAGTCAAAAATAATATCACCTATGACCTCCCGAGCATGACTCCATTCAAACCCTAGCCGCGTATCTTGATACTGCATCCGAACCAAGTCTAGAATGCCCGAGCGAATAGTTGCTTATGGATACGAACTGAACTACCAGCGTCGTTATTATCTTCTATCCATCGATCCTGTCATTTTACCTCCCGTGCAACCTCCATATGCCTGTGGTAAACAAGCGTAACAAGTAAAACTCCACTTGGAGTTTTCAGAAAAACAATCCACCAGCCTTGCGATAACTATTTAACTATGCTCGGCTCGCTGCTTAGGTTCTACTAGTGAAGGGGACATTACGAATCCTTCTGTTTCGACATGCTTCAATTGTGCCTGACATTTTTGGTGCCCTCTGCAATCTTTGTTGGTGAAATATTCGACCTTTCGAAACACACCTGCTGTATTCTGCCATTGCATTCAAAACTACCACCTGCTCAACACTTGATTCATTCTTACACGTGTTGTATTATCCACATGGCGCTCCTCCTCCTTCGTTGGCATCACCTACCGGTCTAACCACAATCATATCACTAGTTGTCTTCCATTTTAGACGACAAATTTTTTGTTATATTGTGTCGTTCACCCAGTAAGGCTCACCAAACTATGCTGCTCCCATCTTCGTGTGGTGCTGGGTCTTTATGTAGCCAGATCCTTGGTTTAACGGCCAATGCTATGGTCTTGGTCGAAGACATGTCTTCTACGCTCACCTACACTTCACTATGGCAATGTCCATGTAGGCGTCCTGGATCGAGCATTTTCATTTCTTGATGCATATCTAAATTGGGCATAAAACCCCCAACTTTATGTTATCTGAATACAATTCTGACCGACCACTTCGTCGTCGGTAGAATGTGATATTCCAACCCTCATCGCTTGTTGTTTAATCTGGTTGACGCTTCCAAAGTTATCGATATCGAGTTCGGTAGCTCCATAAACTACTTTATCCTCATCACTGATCGTCTAGAATTTTCGTGCCTCAGTGTCACTCTACGTCTTCTAGTTTATGTTACATCTTTGGGTCCACTCATGACATCTGCCATGATCATTGCAATTTCGATGTCCACGATCATTATATGTTGCCATAGAATCTCTTCTATCTTTGCATATCTTTGTCGACACCTTAGATTGGCTCACTGAATCACACTGCCTGGCGGTCGTATTATTCCACATGAGCCCATGTTTGCCTTTGCCATGCAAGCCTCTCGAAACTTGTGAATCACATCTAGTCTTATTTGTCCATGTTGTCTTGTATAACCTTACCGTATCCAATTCATCGAGTCCACGTACGCATTTCATCAGTCTAATGTGTAGGTCCATATTATGCTGCGTCAACCTATCTCCATCGCTACTTCATCGTAGAGAATCTATCGATGTGCATATCCGTAACCTAGTGGGCCCACGTAGCTCTAACTCTCACTGTGTTGTTGTGACGTGTTCAATGCTTTATTTGATGCATCTGAGTTTACGTGGCTTTCAAAACCCCATTGTTTACTGTGGTGCCGACATCTTATGGGTTATCGCATTTGTGGCCACTGAGATGACACGTCCACGACATTACCACCAACTTTGACTCATCCAAGAACTATGTCATGAGTCCACTTCATTATATACACCTCTATCACCGGAACCGTGATGAAACGTGTGCCATGTCGTCAACGAAATTCTTGCCCATCGTCGTCTAGGTCCTGATCACCTCGTGACCTCACTTGGCTCTCCACATCAGAGTCCAAACATGCCTTGTCAAAGTGCACCCTACGAACACGAACATACAAACTGATTAGACTCTTATAAATTGAAATGCACAAATCTTCACATGATAAATAAGAACCTATGATGATTCTTTACCAATGCTTTACTATCATAGTATATTATATTTTATTATATCATAATATAATATAATATAATATAATTTGTTTTTGTTTATTATAATATACATTTTTATTTTTAATATATATTATTATCACATATATGAAATATATGATAACACACATACATATATATATATTTTAAATTTTATTATTTTTTAATTATTATTATTATATAAATAAAATATAATAATAATAATATATTTTTTATTTTTATTTCAAAGTTTTATTTATTTACATTCGAACCTCACAGGTATGATTAAAACCCAAACAAAAATGCAACATTAAAAAATAAAACATCAAGACCTAAAACAAAGATTAAACCTATGAAACTAACCCAAGACAAACACACAAATCAAGACTTTAATCAAAGCAAATGCATCAAATTTTACAAGGAGACAAGAATACTTTTCGAACTGATGAACCTCAGAGAATGACTTATGAGCTCATGACTAGGGTCATATAAAAAACGCTCAATCAAATCCTAAACAAATCAAAGTTTAAATGTGGGTCCCCAATTTTGGGGCCAATTATGGAGCAGCCACAACAAATGGTAACTCTGCTGGGAAATGCTCTTGAGCATTTCAGTAAGAACCCAACCTAAAATGAAAACACACGAAATCAGTGAGATACAATAATTTAGCAACATCCCAAGAAGATGGGGGTAAACAACTTTAGAATGAAAACAACTAATCCATCTGCCTTTACTCAGTGTGTGCAACTGTGATTCATTCCTTTATTTCTAAAAATTCTCTAGATTCTATCATCCCTTTCTGCATTAGGCTATGAAGTATCGCTCATAACAAAACGACTATAGATAGAGTCGTACTGCCAATCAAGCATCTATAGCCGTGGTGGAGTTTATCTAACTCACCCTTGTGTTTGCTCAACGCTTTGCAAAGCCTTTTATTTTACTCGAGCTATATCTAGACAGAGCTCTACTACCGATCAGGCATCCATAGCCCCGATAGAGTTTATCTAGATCTTGTGACTGATTTGATCAAGCTTTTCGATGCTTGTTCCTTTTTTTATATATATAAAACATTTTTTCCTTTTCAACAGATAAACCTTGCAAATCTTCAAGCATCACTGGGGTAAGGCAGCCTACAAGTGAAGCATTTTAGATTTTTTCCTAGGGTTGCAGATCAAGATAACTTTATCCTTCCTAATTCCAAAAACACCATTTAACATGTGTGAGTTCCATGTGGAGCTTTGGCTAATTTTCATTGTTCCACTTTCCACCATTTTGGTCCCAAAATCTAAGCATGATCACCAAATAACTCATCCCCCTTTTCTCGGGTTCATCAATTTTCAAATCAAGTGCTCAAACCTACTAAGCAAAGAAACACCAACAACAGGGCCAGAGCTCTGATAGAGCTCTTTTTTTTTTCGGGTTGATTGGTTTTCAACTCATGTAATCCAACCTACTAAACCAAAGAAAACCAAAACAAACCAAAAAAAACCAAAAAACAAAAGTTAGCTGCTGCGAAACACTTCCCCAAAAACCAGGGAATAATCCAATACCAAAATAAAAAGCTCACACTCTAACACCAACTAGCAATAAACACACTGCTTGAACACAAATGAAAACAACACATCCAAAAAACCAAAACCAAATAAACACCAAAACACAGAATGTATACACATATGATACAAGACTATACACCTTTCAGGCCTTGAAATAGTGCTTTAGATGCATCCCATTAATAGGCAAAGCCAATTATTTCCCATCCAAGATTTTTAGTTTAAAACTGTTCTTACCTAGGATTTCATAAACTTGGTATGGACCTAACCACAAAAAATTGAATTTTTCATTATCTCCTTTCTTTTCATGCCCTTTATCTCACAATAATACTAGATTTGAAATTTTGAATGTTTTGGTTTTAGACTTCTTATCAAACCATATTTTTACAATGTCTTGATGTTTGTTGAAATGAAGCATAGCCTCATCTCTCTTCTCATCAAGATGCATTAACTGCATCAATCTAGTTTCAAGCTTATCATTGGTTCCAATGTACTCTTTCATGAAGTGCAGCGTTTGTAACCTTAAATTTATGGGAAAAATGGGATCCTGACCATAAACTAAATGATACAAAGATGTTCCTATTAATTCTTTTATTTTGATCCTATCAGCCCAAAGGGTGAATTTAGTTTGTTATGCCAATCCTTAGGATCCTTTTCAAGTTATTTTTTGATTACACATAGCAAATTTTTGTTAGAGGATTTCGCTAAACCATTACCTTGTGGGTAATAATTTGAGGAATTTCAAGCTTACCATGTTATCATATGCCCATGTTGTAAATTGTAGAGAAGAAAGAGTAGAGCCGTTATCACTTACAATCACATTGGGCATTCCAAAATGGGTCACAATATTATCCTCTAAAAATTTAATAACAACATTTGTGGTAGCATGCTTAGTAGGAATGGCTTTAGTCCACCTGGTGCAGTAATCCGTGGTAGTAAGGATATATTTATGAGAATCCAATGAGTTAGGATTAATAACCCCCACAAAATCGAGTCCCCATTGTGCAAAAGGTCTTGCCTCTACCACACATTGTAATGGCATTGTTGCATTCCTTTCTCTATTGGTTGCCACTTGACATGTGTGGCACGATCTCACATGAGCGTGTGCATCTTTGAATAGATGGGGCCAATAGTATCCGACTCTAAGAATCTAATGTGTTGTTGCATTGGCTGACCCGTGTCCAGTTCCATACTTACCATGGAAATTCTTAAGTACTTGAGTTGCCTATGCTTGATTAACACAACAAAGGTAAATTTCTTCGTGGTTCCTCCTGTACAAAACACCACATTTAATTAGAAAATTTGTAGACTTCAAATGCAAAGCTCTACGTTGAGTGGAATTGAGATGCAATGGGCACTTACCATTGAGCATGAAATACACAATATCAACATACCACTCATATTTGGTTATGTCTTCTACCTTGTAATGTTGGCATGATATCAACGGATCAATTTCTATGATTGACTTGACCAAACCTTGTCCACGAACTATTTTCATGGGTTGGATTTCTAGATAAAATTCTTGAAGGATCAAAATACATTTTCCCCGTCTTTCACCTAGTTCGTTTTGCAAAAATATAGACTTAACAACGAGGTCAGGTACAACATCGATGACCTTACTATTAAATATATAATGTTTGAATTTCTTAATGGTCTTGAACAATGCATACATTTATTTATCCAGAATAGAATATCTCAGTTTTGTATCCTTCAAAGGAGCACTCAAGAAAGCTATGGGATTTTCAATGTTACCTTCGCTCTTCTGAGTTAGGATGCTAGCAAAGGAATGATATGAAGCAAACATATAGACATAAAAAGACTTTGAATAATCCGGACTAATTAAAACAGGGGCTCTAGAGATAACATACTTGATGCTCTTGAAAGAATCCCTATTTTCATTTGTCCATTTGATCTGAACATCCTTTTTTAACATGTCATTCAAGGGCATGGCAATCTCTATGAATCCTGAAATGAACTTTCTCATAAAATTGATCTTACCGAAAAAGGATCTTAACTCTTTTTTACTATTGGGTGGAGGGATTGCTAGTATAGCGACTATTCTTTCTAGATCAATAGAAATCCCTTCCTTCAAAATAACATGTCCCAATAGCTTACCTTCCATTACCCCAAAGATGCATTTTTTCGGATTAAGGGAGATCCCATGTTCCCTACATCTCTAGAGAAATTTTCTCAAATCCCTGACATGATTTTCCCTTTTCTTAGAAAAATAGGAATGTCATCCACATAAAAAATGACACACTTACCAATGAGTCCTTTGAACATAAAATCCATAGCTAGTTGGAATGTGGCACCTACATTCAATAATTCGAATGGCATTCTTCTATATGCGAATGTTCCCCATTTCGTTGTGAAGGTTGTCTTAATTCTGTCATTTGGATGAATAAGAATTTGATTATATCTTGAATAACCATCCAAGAATGACATCATTTTCGACCCATTAACCTTTTGAAGAATCTCATAGATAGTAGGTAAGGGGTAATTATCCTTTTGAGAAGCCTTGTTCAAGTTCCTAAAATCAATACACAACCTTATCTCTTCACTCTTCTTTCTTACCAGGACAAGATTGGCAACCCATGTGGAATACCTAATGGGAAAGATGATTTTTGCTTCCAACAATTTCTTCACCTCTTTCTCTATTAAGGGCTCTAATAACGGGTTGACAGGTCTTTGTCTCTGTATGAAAGGCTTGGAGTCTAATTTTAATGGAATTGTGTGCATTATCACACTTTGATCATAGGTTTTCAAATCCTTATAACTCCATGCTATGCAATCCACATATTCCTTTAATGCATGAGTGATAGACTCATTTTATTGTCTTGTACATGCCTTAGCAATGAATACCTCTTGTGGATTCTCTACACTCCCTAGATTGATTAAATCACATGCTTCTTTAGGGGGTGGTACATTTTTGCCTCTTTTTTCTTGATATCCGATATCAAATATATTTTCTAGTGAAACCAAATCATTTGACATTTTATTCCTAATTTGGGTTGTTTCACTTTCCACATCTGTTTCTTCTTGCCCTCTCTTATCTTCATCTATCACCTGACTTTCAAAAATACTAGAATTAGTGACGAAGTTGAAAATGTGTCTGTCACTATCGAATACTTGGAAGTTGATAATATTATCTAGTATCAAGGGGCATGGCATTAACTGTTGTAAATTTGATTTGTTTTATGTTGTCATTGATGTCACATTAATGTCATATGGTAACATTGAATTTTGATGACCAAATTATTCTTATTTTGGAGAGCATGGATATATACAGGGTTTTTGTGAAAACCAAGGCAGGTAAAATAAAAGGTTTTATCTAAAACCATAGATGGCAGATTTGAAATGGGTTTTTCTTAAAACCTAGGTTGGCTTTTTGTTTTGTCAAAAAAGGTGCCTCGGAGATGGAGATATTCAATTTTGAATATTTGGTTTAAATTTTAATATTTAAAATTTAATTTTAAAATTTAAAATTAAAATTACCTCAGCGCCGACATCATCATCAAAAAGAAATTAATTTAAAAGCGTCACCGACGTTTGCAAAATTAAAGGAAAGTTGCATATAAATGCAAAGGCTTTTATTTCAAAAGGCTTGGAATCGAATGCAGAGGAGATAAGATGAAAAGCGTTGAAATCTTCGTGTGGTAGCATGGTCCAACGGTGAGCGAGGGAAGTGCAAAGGTTTTTGCTTGTGAAAGAGATGAGGTTTGATTCCCACAGGTTAGAGTTTTGAGCAAGAGAATTGGCCCACATTTTTTTTGACGTGAGCAAAGGGAGAAGGACAAAAGCACATTCTGCGCTCTTCGTCCTATGCAAGTGCGTAGCTTGTGTGGTCTTTGGCATCGTGGTTGAGGATTGTTTGGGCAGAGATGAGGGTTCGATTCCCTCTAAGAGGTAAGTAACATTTTTATTAATAATTTTTTTATTATTGCCTAATGTTGGAGGAATAAGGTGATGAGGGTTGATTTGATTTTTTATTGGAAGGCAAGTTTAAAAGCACTTTTAGAAAAGAAAATATTTATGGTATTTTACTTTTTATAAAAGTATATCATATTATATATCGTTGGAAAGCTTATTTCGAGGGCTATTTGACTAACTCATTTAGAAGGAGAAATAAGGTGTATGTAGAGAGATATTTATGTTTTTGTAAAGGGATTCAAAAGTGAATATTGTTGTGCTCTTTTTCAAAGTGTGTTGAGTGTGGCAGATTTCCAAAGGGGTTTCTTCACTTCATAAAAGGTATGGGCACATTCTCCTATTGATTGTTTATGGTGGTTGATTTCTGAAATATCATTGAAGGGAAAAGGATTGTCTATGGTTTCATTTTCAAAAGTGGTTGGTTGAATGCATCAAGCTTTTCTGAATTGAGAGTTGTGTTTAAACCTTGTGTTATAAGCATAGTGGTTGAAGCCCATTGGTTGTGAAAGAACTTGAGTTAGAAAAGAACATGAGTATCATTGTTATGTGAGATTTGTGGTTGACCATTGTTGGAAACATTTGAGTTGGTTGATACATACTTGGACTAGGGTTGTGTGAGAGAGAGTTGTCCCTTGTGATGATTGGTTGAGTTGAGTTGATTGAGCCTGGTCAAGTGATGTGTGAAGTGATTGTTCAAGTTCTATGAAACAAACTATTCCATCATTCTATGTTGAGTTGAGATTGAGGTTAGAACATATTGAGTCTCTAACAATTCTCTTTATGGTTCTATAAGACTTGAGTTGAGTTGAGGTTGAATTGAATTGAGTTGAGGTTGATTTGAGTTGAGAGTGAGATTAGAACATATTGAGTCTCTAACAATTCTCTTTATGCTTCTATGAGTTGATTTGAGTTGAGTTTAGATTGATTTGGGTTGAGAGTGATATTAGAACATATTGAGTCTCTAACAATTATCTTTATGCTTCTATGAAGTTGATTTGAGTTGAGATTGCCATTCATTGTTGAGTTCATTTTGAGTACTACTTGAGCATGATTGGCTGAGCCTTTGAAAAGGCCTTTGAGACAGATTTGAGGACAGTGTTGGGACAAATTTCAGCAAGTTCTTGGTGAGCTTGCTAGAATAGTTTTGGGCAAGTTCTTGGTGAGCTTGCTAGAGCAGATTTGGGTAAGTTCTTAGTGAGCTTGCTAGAGCAGATTTGGGCAAGTTCTTGGTGAGCTTGCTAGAGCAGATTTGGACAAGTTCTTAGTGAGCTTGTTGGAGCAAATTTGGACAGGTTATGTGTGAGCTTGTTATTCAACATTGTACATGTTTTGTGTGAGCTTGTTATTCAGCATTGGATAGGTTCTGCGTGAGCTTGTTAAGCAGGTTTTGTGTGAACCTATTGAGCAGGTTCTTAGTGAGCCTATTGAAAGAGCTTTGGAGGTGACATAGTACATAGGACAAAGTCTTAGTGGATAGAGATCCAATAGCCAGTATAGTTGAAGACAGATCTAAGTGAGGAGTCTTTAAGTGGAGAGAGGTCCACCAGTCAGTGTAGTAGAGAGACAGAGTCTTCTAGAAGATCACATTGCCAGAGCAGAAGGGGAAAGAGTTATCCTATGGAAGAGATCCACGAACTTGACATTAGGGGATCAACATCTCCTTTGTATAGAGATCCATAAACATTGTAATTGGGAGTGATTCCCAAAGATATTGATTGAGAAAGTTTTAGTAAAATATTTTCTTCGTGGAAGAGCCCACATTGGGTGAACCACGTAAATTGTGGTGTCTCTATTGTGTATGGTATTTTGTGCATTGCTTTGATTACTACTATTGATACTGCTATTTATACACAACATAATATTGAATTGGAATAAAAAGTAAAAAGTGGTCTTATACTGTTCACCCCCCTTCTTAGTATAAGCTTGTGTTCTTCACTAACTCAATTGAAAATTTCTTGCATTTTTTATGGTCCACAGGTTTTAGCATGCTTGTAGCTACGGCTAAAGAATCTGCCATTCGATTGTTTTACTAGAGATAAGGGAGATATTTAAAGCATCAAACTCATCTACCAAATCCTTAACTCTAGTTTTGTAAAGGCTCAATATTTTATCCCGACATGCATATTTACCTTTCACTTGTTTAACCACTAAATACAAATCTCCCAACATCTTGAGACATTTACATTTCTTCCTTAGGATCAATTGAAGTCCAAAAATCAACACTTCATACTCTGCCACATTATTGGTGGCTGGAAATTGTAATCTATAGGTAGCTAGCATAGGATTCCTACCGATACATGTAAGTTCAATACTAGCTCCAACACCTTGTTTTGACTTAGATCCATAAAATCTTAAAGTCCAAACCAAACTATCCTCTTTGAAAATACCAGAAGAAAGGCTTTCCTTTTGAGACTCTTCAGGAACTTCTATGTCAAATGTGTAGGCCCCTAACTTAGTTTTAGCAAATTGAATTTCGTTGGGCCTATTATACTCTGTTATCATTTCTTTGAGTCTTGGTTCACTATCCACCCAAATTTGGTTTGCTACTCCTCTCCAAGGTAACCACATATGGGAAGAATTTGTAACGATGTATCCATTTAGGTTCTTACTTCAATGTATTCCCAATAGCATGTCGTACTTGGTGGGAATATTAAGCACAAGTATGTCCACATAATTTTGAACTCTAGTTTCTGAATTGATCTGAATCAGGACATCATTTAAAGTTCCAACCACATCCACCATCGATTTGTCCAATTGTACCACCTTAATCTTAGAGGAAATTGTTGTGAATCCTAACTTTTGGTAGATCTCGAGGGGCATGATGTTACCCATGGCACCCGAATCTATCAAACAATTATGTAGGTTTTTTCCTGTAATTCTAATGGTTATGAGGAAAGGAGACACTTCTCATTTTTCTCTTCTCAACACTAATTGGCACTCAACACCTTTGGCCTCATGAATTCGACTTGAAGGATTCAACCCTTTCACAAAATATTCCTCTTGATCCAACAGTTTAGCAACCTCGAACAATGAGATATTAGCCTTAGTCCTTTTCATATCCTCTTCTAAGTTGTAAGTGGACTTTTCAAAATTTGGCATCTTTTGTGTTGGTTTGGATACTTCAACAACCAGAGAAGGAGGTGGATTAATGTCACCTTTTCCATCAAGAGGAATCAATGGGTTGTTTGGAGGAGTAGAGGAAGTTTTGGGATCCTTAGAACTTCTTGTGTAATACAAATGATTTACTTTCTCAAAACGTCTAATGGCTTGGACTTCCAAAGTTTCATCATCTTCTTCTCCTAAGACCTCAGTGTCCTCCTCCCCTTCCTCATTTTCTTGATAGTGGATAACTTCAGTCACCAAATCATCATGTTTCTCTTTGCAATAATAGGGTAATTCCTCATCACAAGGCTCTAACTCACCATAATATTCCAAATAATCTGCCTGATTGGCTACGACGTTGGGTATGCGTCGATTATTGGGGTGAGTATTGTACAGTCCTTTTCCTCTATGGTTATGATTTCAATTGGGTATAGAGGCTTGGGAAACTTGTTTTTGTAGGTGTATTAAGTTATTGCCTTGTTTGATAGTGATTCTCTTTAATTATTCCAATTCAGAATTAGATCCTTGCAGTTGGGGCATAATGGTGCCAGGTCCACTAGCATTTCCTACGTTGGAAACCTCTTGACTAGATGTGATGGTTTGATTCTGAGTGTTTTGGTTCCACCAAGGATTCCTGCTCTGAAGAGGTGTAACCATAGGATAAGATATCGAGGTTTGAGTGTTGCTCACCTCAAATCCTGGCAAAGCTATCAGATTGTTTACCATAATTGGTGGGGTAGGTGGAATGGCTGTGTTAGGATAAGTGGAGAAATACGAATGCGTGGGCATGAATGGGTATGGTTGATGATATGGTAATGTGTTCATCATTGGCATTTGTGATGTCATAATTTGATTCATCATGGCAAACTAACTATAAGGACCATATTGTCCCATCATGGGCAATTGGAGCATCCCCCTGCCTCACGATGTCATTTGTTGCTCAATGGTCATGGCTTCTGCATAATCTAGGGCAACAGTTATGACCTAAGGGTTTCTTCTAGCAAACATGGCCATCATGGGATCTAGAGTTGTAAAGTATAATTACAGAGCCATAACAACATCCACTGCAAAATGACGAGTTACATTCGCATAAATTTTTTGGAACCTAGAATTGAATGTCCTAATTGGTTCATTCGGTGACCTTTTGCAAGACACGAATTGATTGTATATGATAGTAGGATATAAAAAAGACCTAAAATGATTGATGAAGGCTACCTCTAGTTGGTACCAAGAAGTGATGGACCCTACGGGAAGATTCCTATACCACTTACGAACCATCTGGTCAAAAATTGTTAGGAAAAAGTTGACAAGTGATGTCTTCGTAATTAATTCCTTGTCTTGTCATATGGTCTTTGTAAATTTGGACATACTCCTCAGTTGTAATGGGGCCATCATGTACAAACTTGGGTATCGACCTCTCAAGATGCCTAGGTATGTCATGGACATCCTCGAGTATATTCAAGGGAGTGCTTGACGCACCATACCAGGGAGCTGGTTGTTGGGCCATGTTATTCAATGGTAACGACCCTATGAGAAAGATAGAAACTATCAAAGTGATGGGGACAGATACACTTGATGTAGCTGCCACAATGAAAATAGTGGGTGTAGATCTACTATATGTACTTGAATCTAAAGATGATCCTAGATCAAGTATGCTGGGTGGGATTTTGATCTCTTGAATTTTGTTTCTTAGCTTCCTAGAATTGGAAGAATGACTTTAAAAAATGGTTTCCCCAGTGGTTTTAGACCTAGTAGTAATGTACTCAGGTTGAGCCAACTTGGGAAAATTAACGTTCTATAGGGCTTCTCACAAATCACTCATAATAAAACCTGAATAAACATTGTACCTGCAAGCACAATAAGGTTGAAATAAAACTACCCACATTAACTATTAGAAAACAAAGATCTAAATCACAAAGCTATGAAAGAAGTCCTTCCTTCTAGCGCCAAAATTTTGAGTGAATATTTTACCCTATTAAAAAATAGTCACCACAATCAGAGTATTAAATGAAAACTCCCTCTTGCAAAGAAATTAAATACAAACATCAATTTCTCCAAGGTTCTGATAGACAAACATTCCGCATACATACATGTAATTGATGATGATTAAAACAAAATATATGCCAGAATAGTCTCACAGAATGCAAGTGACAGTTAACAAGGGGCCTTTATGGTTCAATTCATACAATGCTTAGTGATCATGACTCTTTAATCCTTGAAGTGCACGTGAACTTTGCTTGTGTGAAAGTGATTCCTTTTAATGCTCTTGATATTAATCTGATTTACCCTGAATCCCAATTAGTCAATCTGTTTTATCTTCAAATTAAAGGTATAAAATGCAAAAAGTGTGTGGAATAGTCCACTTCATTTTAGACTTCATGCCTTTAATGTGAGATTCATTTTTGCATTTAGTAGATTCATTTTATCTTCATTATGAGCGTTTACTAAAGCTAAGTCAGAATTTAGTGTTAGTACTTGTTAACAAGTTAGCATGTTAGTGTTCGTTTGCTTTATTTGTCATTAATGTCAATTTGGTGTTAGTACCCTCCCTCCTAAGATTGATTTTATCTAGAAATTAAACTTAGTATAATTTGGAGGTGCAAAAATTCTGGATAAGAACCAGAATGGAAGCAAATGAATAGAAATGTAAGATAAAATTTTGGAAAATGGACCAGAATAAAAGATTGAAATTAAATGCAAAATTTTTGGAAATGACCAGAATGGAAATGAAATTAAGTACACAAATTTTGGAAATGACCAGAATGGAAAGAAACTATGTGCATAAATTTGGAAATGACCAAATGTAAAAGAAAAAAAAAAACAAAAATTCTGGAAATGACCAGAATCAGAGAAAATAATGAGCAAAAATGAAAATGAATTAAAGTAGTTGCAAAAAATAAATCAATAGAAAATATATACAAAACAAATGGAAAACCATAAAATGACATTAGATTTTGGTATCACAATCCCCTCCCTGCAAAACCCTAAGTTATGAGATGAATCTAGAGGCAACTTGATCTAAAGGACCTACAAAAAACACAATCAAGTTAGACCAAGTGCGAGACTCAAAGGACAAAGAACATTTGCATTTTATTCCAACATTCACCTAGTATAACCCTTAACGACATTAATACATAGATACAAATCAAAATGAAATGCAGTAAATATAGATAGTAAATTTAGTAGCCTTAGACACAATCTCCTTTTGGTTTTGCTCACAAGGTTTATATTTGCCAAAATAAATGCATTTGATTCTTCAAAATAATCTTGTTTACAAAAATTTCCAGCCCTTGTACAATGCCCTCCTTGGGTATTTAAGGTTTCAAAAACCAAAACGGTTCGCTTCCACTTCCTTCTTTTATAATGTTAAAGTAAAAAAAATAAAAATAAAATATAAAAACAAAATTTATATTTTATTTTTCCTATAACTCCTTTTAACATTATAACAACAAAATAAAAATATTTGATTTCATTCCCTTATATCTTCCCTCATCTATACATTATAATATATAAGAGCTTTAAATATTAACATACTTCTTATAGCTCCCCCTTCGTATATATTATAATATATAAAAACAAAAATATTTGAATCTCATTTCCCCTTATAGCTCCTTGTATTTTAAATCTGAGGGCATCTCCTTATAACCCCCTCCATGTATTATAATAAATAACAAATTAAAATAATACATCACAACTTTGTAAAATCAGAGGGCTTTATTATTCCTTTTATTAATCCCATAAAACATTATGTAGGGATCTACTCGGCCCTCATGTGGAAGTAAAAAATAATATCACCTGTGACCTCACGAGCATGACTCCATTCAAAAACTAGCCGTATATCTTGATACCACATCTGAACCAAGTCTAGAATGCCCTAGCAGTAGTTGCTCATGGATACGAACTAAACTACCAGCATCGTTATTATATTCTATCCATCGGCCCTATCATTTTACCTCATATGTGACCTCCATACGCCTCTGTGCTAAACAAGCACAACAAGTAAAACTACGCTTAGAGTTTTTAGAAAAATAATCCACCAGCCTTGCAATAACTATTTAACTATGCTCGACTCGCTGCTTAGGGTCTACTAGTGAAGGGGATGTTTCGAATCCTTTTGTTTGGCATGCTTCAATTATGCCTGATATTTTTGGTGCCCTTTGCAATCTTTGCTGATGAAATATTTGACCTTTTGAAACACACATGTTGTACTCTACCATTGCATTCAAAACTACCACCTACTCAACACTTGATTCATCCTAACACGTGTTGTATTGTCCACATGGCGCTCCTCCTCCTTCGTTGGCCTCACCTATCGGTCTAACAATAATCATATCACTAGTTGTCTTCCATGTTAGATGATTTTTTTTTTGTTATACTACGTTGTTCACCTAGTAAGGCTCACCAAACTATGTTGCTCCCATCTCCACGTGACATTGGGTATTTCTATAGTCAGATCCTCAGTTTAACGACCAATGTTGTAGTCTCGATCGAAGACATGTCTTCTACGCTCGCCTGTGCTTCACTGTGGTAATGTCCACATAGGCATCCTAGATCAAGCGTTTTAATTTCCTAATGCGTATCTAAATTGGGCATGAAACCCCCAACTTTATGTTATCTAAACATGATGTTGACCGATCGCTTTGTCATCGGTAGAATGTGATATTCTAAACCTCGTTGCCCGTTGTTTAATCTGGTTGATGCTTCCAAAGTTACCAACGTCAAGTTCGGTAGCTCCACAAACTATTTTATCCTCACCACTGGTCATCCATAATTTTTTTGTCTTAGTGTCACTCCACGTCTACCAGTTTACGTTACATCTTCGAGTCCACCCACAACGTCTACCATGATCACCGTATTTTCGATGTCCATGATCATTATCTGTTGCTGTAGAAGCTTTTCTATCCCTACATATCTTCGTTGACACCTTAGATGTGCTTGTTGAATCACACTGCCCAACGATCGTATTATTCCATAGGAGCCCATTTTTGCCTTTGCCATGCAAGCCTCTTGAAACCTGTGAATCACATTCGGTCTTATTTGTCCATACTATCTTGTATAACCTTGCCATGTCCAATTTGTCAAGTCCACGTGCACATCTCGTTGGTCTAATGCATAGGTCCATATTGTGTCGTGTCAGCCTATCTCCACCGCTACTCCATCGTAGAGAATATATCGCTGCACATATCTACGTAACCTAGTGGGTCCACATAGCTCCAAATCTTACTATGTTGCCGTGACGTATCCAATGTTTCATCTGATGCATCCATGACAGTCTACATGGCTTTCAAAACCCCATTGTTTACTATGGTGCCAACATATTATGGGCTATTGCATTTGTGGCCACCAGGATGACACGTCCATAGTGTTACCACCAACTTTGACTCATCCAAGAACTATGTCGTGAGTCCACTTCATTATATACGCCTCTATCACTGGCACCATGATGAAACATGTGCCACATCGTTGGTGAACTTCTTGCCCATTGTTGTCTAGGTCCTGATCACCTCGCAACCTCGCTTGGCTCTCCACATCAAATTCTAGGTCTGCCTTGTCGAAGTGCACCCTGCAAACACAAACATACAAATTGATTAGACTCTTATAAATTGAAATGCACAAATCTTCACATGATAAATAAGAACCTATGATGATTCTTTACCAATGCTTTACTATCATATTATATTACATTATATTATATTATAATATAATATAATATAATTTGCTTTTATTTATTATAAGATATTTTTTTAGTTTTAATATATATTATTATCACATATATGAAATATATGATAATGTACACACACACACACATATATATATATATTTTATTTTTTATTATTTTTTAGTTTTTTTTTTTAATTATTATTATTATTATATAAATGAAATATAATAATAATAATATATTTTTTATTTTTATTTCAAAGTTTTATTTATTTACATTCGAACCTCTAAGGTATGATTAAAACCCAAACATAAATGCAACATTAAAAATAAAACATCAAGACCTAAAATAAAGATTAAACCTATGAAACTCACACAAGACATAAACACACAAATCAAGACTTCAATCAAATCAAATGCATCAAATTTTACAAGGAGACGAGAATACTTTTCGAACTGATGAACCTCAGAGACTGCCTGATGAGCTCATGACTAGGGTCATATAAAAATGCTCAATCAAATCCTAAACAAATCAAGGTTTAAATGTGGATCCCCAATTTTGGGGCTAGTTGTGGAGTAGTCACAACAAATGGTTACGAACAATGAAAGTAATCCACAATTGGAAAAACAAATATCTGACCTTCAATAAAGGCTAGCATATATATTTGATCAATCTAAATAATCAGGTAATAATCCAAGAAATTACAATCTTTGAAGACTTAGGAGTTTCTTCCTTAGACGAAGGGTCATGATATGAACCAGATGAAGAAGGAGTACTACACCTGGAGGATTGCACGAAGGATGAGTATAACGAAGATAAAGGTATGCTCCACTGGTAATAGGAGGACTATGAAATTTTCCCTCCCCAATATTTTTGCATTGATGCAGGAAATAAAATCCAAGGGGATGGGAAAAAAAAAACTAGAAAAGGCAAAGAGCAGTAAGAAACAAATAGTAGCAGAGAAGGATAAGGATTGAGAAAAATGGATATTCCCCAAGAATTTTGAAAAATACATGATGGGAGACGCAGTTATTGAAGATAAACCTCCTCACCCCATCAAGGTTCTTAAAGAAGAAAATGAACCCGAGTCCATTAAATATGAAGGACCGAAAATGATACAGGTAAACTTGGGAGAAGATGGTGAGGAAAGGATGATTAAATGTGGATATGATTGGGATCTAGTACTAAAGGCAACAACTTTTAAAATATTAATGGAGTATAAAGATGTCTTAGCTTGGACATATAAAGACTTGAAGGGAGTTCCACCAGAACTTTATGTACACAAGATTCCTCTAATTGAAGGTGCACAACCTGTAAGAAAGTGACCATACAAGATGAATCCCAAATACGCAACACTGGTGAATGCTGAAATAGATAAAATGTTGGATGCAAGCATTATTTTCAAAGTTACGACAAGTGATTGGGTGTCACCGATCATGATTACCTTGAAGAGGGAGGTTGACAAGATTCGAATTTGTGTAGACTTTCAAAGCCTCAACACCATAACTATCAAAGATACCTTCCCGATCCCTTTCACAAACTCCATATTGGAAGAAGTATGAGACCATGAAATCTATTCATTTTTGGATGGTTTCTTAGGGTAGAACCAGATTAGCATTGCAGAAGAAGATAAGTTGAAGATAATTTTTGTGGTAGAAAATAGAATATATGCTCACAATCGCATGCCATTCGGGTTGTGCAATGCACTAGTTACTTTTTAGAGAATCATCTTATATATCTTCGATAAGATGTCCACAGGGAATTTTAATGCCTTCTTGATGATTGGTCATTGTATGGGAGGAGAAAAAAACATTTGAAGTCACTAGAAGAATGCATGAGCTTGTGTAGACAAGCTTGGATATCATTGAATCCAAGAAAATGTGTCTTGATAGTACCATATGAGAAGTTATTGGGGCATATTGTATGCCAAGAAGGTCTCAAGCCCGATCTAGATAAGATTCGGGTAATAGTGTTGATGGAAGAACCTTATGACGTAAGCTCAGTGAAAACCTTCCTGGAAACAATGGGATACTACAAAAGGTTTATTCGTAATTATGCATTAACCTCTCATCCACTAGATGCCCTTACAAGTAAGGGTATTCCTTTCCATTGGATAGAAGAACACCAAGGAGCTTTTGAGAGCTTAAAGACACATTTGTTGAAGGCACCTATCCTAGTTATTCCGAATTGGGAGAAGAATTTCCATGTACATGTTGATGCCTCAAATTATGCTATTGGCTGCGCATTGGCTCAAGAAGGCCAATTTGGGTTAAATCAACCCATCTACTTTGTAATTTGACTATTGTATCGAGTCGAGAATAACTATAGTACAACAAAGCATGAAGCACTAGGAATGGTGTATGTAGTACAAAAGTACCAACACTATTTGTTGGCTAACCCCTTTGCCTTTTATGTAAATCATTAGGTGGTATTGTACTTAATCAACAAGCCAACAATTTATGGATGAGTAAGTTGATGGCTTGTCACTCTACAGGAATTTGTGTTTTGAGTGGTAGTGAGACCAGGGAAAAATCACGTAATTGTAGATCAACTATCACGGATTCGATCAAGAAATCCTGTAGAAGGAGGAATACTGGATGAATTCCTTGACACACAACTGTTCATGATAAGTGTGATGCCTACATGATACAAACATATTAGGGATTACATATCGACAAGAGAGCTACCAAAGGAGATGATGGTAGCTGAGCAGCAAAAGGTGATTACGAAATCTACACCCTTTACCTTGATTGTAGAATTACTATACAATATGGGGGAGGACCACATTCTAAGATGATGTGTGATGGAGGATGAAGTATAACAGACCTTGAAAGAGGCACACAAAGGAATGGTCGGAGGACATATGGGACTTAACACAACAACAAGGAAAGTGTTGTTGGCTGGCCTATGGTGGCCTACTATGTTTCACGATGCCAAGAATTTTATTAAGGTATGTGATACATGTCAAATAATAGGAAAGCCAATGAAAAGAGACTTCATGCCACTACATCCATCTCAACCTCAAGAAATTTTTGAAAGATGGGGTTTGGATTTTGTAGGTCCATTGAGAATAAGCCATAAGAGAAAATGCAGATACATCATAGTTGCAACTGAATATTTAATAAAATGGATTGAAGCAAGGGTGCTACCTGATAATTCAGAAAGAAGCATGCCCCACTTTTTGTATGAATAGGTGATCACACGATTCAGAATACCTCTTCAATTGACAAGTGATAGAGGAGGTCATTTCATTAATGAAATTATTCAGAAATTGATGAAGGAATTCATGATCTTTCATTCTTTGTCAATTTCGTATTACCCCATAGAAAATGGGTAGGTGGAGGTGACAAATAAGATCTTGGATTTTGTTCTATACAAAACATGTGTAATTGAAGGTGCAGATTGGGAAGAGCACTTATCAACAGTTCAGTGGGCATACAAAACCACCTTTAAATCAACCATAAACCACACACCCTTCCAATTGATGTATGGGTAGGAGGCAGTGGTACCAGTAAAACTCATGGTACCCAACTTGAGAGTAGCTATTGATACCCATATAAATGATTATGAAATCATGGAGGAAAGACTCACAACATTGGTACAGCTAGGCAAGAAAAGGGTGTTAGCAAAATGGGTAACGAAGATTGCTCAGCAACGTCAAAAATATTGGTATGATAAGCACCTTCAAAAAATGAACCTAAAGAGTGGTGATTTGGTTCTCAAGTATAATGGAAAAAGAAATATCAAGCCAGGAAAGCTGAAGATCCTATGGCTTGGACCCTTTCAAGTAGAATAAGTGTTGGACAATGGGATTGTTTGACTAAAAAAGCTAGATGGAACAACTTGCCCTGAAGTAGTAAATAGCTCCAAGTTGAAAGTGTATAAGGTACATGCACTTATTAATATGATCAACTTGGAAACTAAGGAGGACACCTATGGTAATCTAAATGAAGAAGAACAACCATGTATACGATCCTATGAACACAGTGAACCAAGTAACACAGTTCGAGAGGATGAACTATCCCACCTAGAATGGTTGTTTGGAAGAGAAAAAGAACTGCTAATAGAACAAAGAGATTAAAAATCTAATGTACGAGTTCTAGAAAGTGAAGTAGAAAATCAACTATAGAACATTACATACTTAGCTTCACAAGGGCAAATACCAGAAGTGGAGGATTATGAAGGATAAGGAGCTAAAATCCTACAACGAATGGCATCAAAAACACAATGATTACAGGAGGAGTATGAGACTCTTCATCAGTATTGAAGTAGGGAAAAAATGTGCACCAAATGATGATAAAAAATATGTGTATCTATGTCCTATCGCTTATGAGCATCAAACGGAAGCATGCAAGTAAAGATGGAAAGATAACGAATAACAAGAAGTAAAGCAAATAAATTTCTTATTAATCAGATATATCAAATTCTAGGTTACAATGCGTCCCCTTGAGGGCTCAAAATGGGTGATACAAATGTTTACAAATCGGGTGCCCAAGGATCGAAATCCTTCAAGAAATTCGGGTGCACATCCAATGTCTTTCCTCGTACCCACAATCGAAGTGGGTGGGCCAAGGTTTCCATTTCCTTGTGTCTTTGATCTATGATGTCTTATGATCCTTCCCAATGCACTGTAATGACCTGCACCTACACACAAGGAAACCAAAAACGTCAAATAGCGAGTGCGTGTGATAAAAAGCATGCAATCCCCACAGGGGCAAAATGGCTAATAATGAGAAAACATATCAAATCAACTCCAAATGGCATGAAATTGTAGAGGGATGTAAAAAAAAAGGTTTTGGGAAGATATCACCAGAAATTGCACCAAAATTGCATCCGATGGGGCTTCGAAACTTGAATGACCGTTCGCAACCTACAAAACCCAAAGCAAGCAATTTTTGACCCTACGCATATCCAAAATGCATGAAAATTGGACAGAATACATAAAATGATATTCTAAGAAAACCCATTTGATTATATTTGCAAGATCAGTCACAGTTTGGGTGTTCTCTCAGATGACCGTCGGATACCTGCAAGAGACCCTGCAAAACACTAAAAATGCAATATCTCGGCCAATATAGCTCAGAATGACATGAAATTTGAACTGTAGCATCATATAAGCATGTAGAAAATATATAATTAAAAATAGTCAGAAAATTGTGCATAGATTTCTATTCGTGTTGGTGTGGAGTGAATAGGAGGCTTATAGATTGGGGGTGCCCTGGGGTGCGGCGCCCATAGAATAGCCCTAAATTTTACCACCAATTCCACTTGGGAATGATGCAAAACACTATAAGGTGTGTTGTCATCAAATTTGGTGAATGGAATTCACTCAGATGGTTTGGTTATGTGACAAATTGCGCCTCCTAGTTCACTCGCAAACCTCCTTCGCTAGGTAGAGATTTCGAGGGAAAATGGGCACAAAGGGTGGAAGGAAATCTTAGCAGCACTCTGTTGCTTTATCCTAAAATCTTTCCCATATTTTGTGTGGAAATTGGATCCACTTTATAGCCCAAGGAGGCTCATGGGTCAAAAGGCATGCAAGGGCATGCAGGGCCAGAGGCGCCATTTGTCTAGGAGGAGGCATGCATTGGAAGGGGAAGAGAATCTCCCTTTTTGGCCTCCATTATGAAGCATGTCATAAGAGTTTTGCGTGCTTTGACTCGCATGCTAGGCTAGGTAGGGCAAATGGTAGTTTTTGGGTGCCATTTGTCCAAAATTTGACTTTTTGGGGGTCAAACTTGCTATTCATCCCACCCTGGGATGAATGTTGCTATTCATCCCAGGGTGGGACGAATAGGATATGTATTCATCCCAGGGTGGGACGAATAGAAACAAGGTGCCAAAATATCCCAAAAATGGGCTGAAACCTTCCAAAACCTTGTTGGGAGTGGCTAGAACCACTGTATGACCTTTGAGGGCTGCCCTAAGGGCTATGGGATGTCAATTTAGTCATTGCTTATGGTAGCATAATCAGATTGACCAGATTTTAGTGTCTACAGATGCCCCTTTTTGAGATGCGTTGTGTGCAGCACAGCGCTGAGAAAAAATAGATGACTAAAATATTCAATGATTAGGGTTACTCAATAACCTAACCAACTTTAGATGCCCCAATCCTGGAAAGAGCATGTATTCTTGAATCCTTGCTTTTGATGAGCTAAGGAACTTGCTTTAGCTTGGATATTGTTCTGTCATGAATAGGCGAGGCCTATGAATCCTTCATGCTTCTAAAATGCCAAGTGATTTAATTTTGATATTTTGTGCTTGTTTGTTGCCCCAAGCAGGGGCGTGATTGTCTTTGTCAATGATTCATTGAATGAACACAATTTGCATGATTGAGTGTGTAATTGTTGATTTTTGATTTGAGTATGACTACCCCCTCAAGCGACGAGTCGATGAGGGAATGACTCATGAGAAAAGCGATGAGTCGCTTGACCTAGATGACTTTTGGTGAGGTTTCCTTCTTGATCCTGAATGAATTCCATCATATTTGACTTGTTTTTGGTGGGTTTTTTGGACCCTTTTCTTTGGTTTTTGTTGTTTTTGAATTTTGTTTTTAATTGTTTTTAAATTTTTTATTTTTGGTGAGATTTCATAGAATAATACCTCATCAACATTAGATGCCCCAATCATGGAAAGGGTATGCATCTCAGATTCATTGCCTCTGACAAGTTAAGGAACTTAATTTTGGTAATCTTTGGCATATTGGAAAACAAGCTTAAGTCTAATCCTAGCCTTGGTAGCAATTAGGAGATAAGCTTAAGTCAAATCCTAGCCATGATGGAAATTAGGAGATAAGCTTAAATCAAATCCTAGCCATGATGGCGATTAGGAGATAAGCTTAAATCAAATCCTAGCCTTGATGGCAATTAGGAGATAACTTAAAATCAAATCTAAGAGATAAGCTTAAATCAAATCCTAGCCTTGATGGCGATTAGGAGATAAGCTTAAATCAAATCCTAGCCTTGATGGTAATTAGGAGATAAGCTTACTAGTTTGCTTGAATTTACTTTTGATCTTTTTCTTATTTGCCCCAAGCAAGGAGGGTGCATGATTATCTTTGGCAATGATTCATAAGACGAACATGATTAACTTGATTAAGTTATCAATTATTGATTTGGATTATATATGTTGTTATTATGACCAATGGGCTTAGTGGGTGCCATTGGGGTGTTTTGGGTGACCAAAGAGTTTATGGATACCTTTGGGGACTTTTAGATTGACCAAAGGGTTTATGGATACCTTTGGGTTTTTGGGTGACCAAAGGGTTTATGGATACCTTTGGTGCTTTTTGGGTGACCAAAGGATTTATGGATACCTTTGGGGCTTTTGGGTTGACCAAAGGGTTTATGGATACCTTTGGGGATTTTTGGGTTGACCAAAGGGTTTATGGATACCTTTGGGGATTTTTGGAACCTATGATGTACCTTTTTACTCATTATTATATATCTATATTATATTATATATATTATATATATATATATAAATATAATGTATTATTTTATATATATATATATGAGATTTTGTTATGGTCATCATGTGTTTCATTTATTTCTTTATGATATGGATGCAATGTATGTATTGATTTATTGATTATATGTTAGATGATATGTATGTATGCATATGGATGCAATGAAATGATGATAGATATATATCATGTATGCATGTGTATTTTGATTTGATTTGATGCTATCTATATGCATGGATGCATAGTGAGATGAGATATTTGATTTGATTGATAAAAATGAATTATGGCTAATTATTTGCCATACTATGTGAACACTATAGACTGTACAAACACATTAATGCTCTTTTTTGTTTCTTTCTTTGCTTTTTTTTTGTGAATGAAAATGTGAGACCATTATTGCGATGTGGTGAAATGGAGTAAATGAAATGAGATGTTAAAATAATGTAGGTGAGGTTTTTATGAGACTCAAACACTCTAGCTGATGTGATCAAAGGTTGTATACTGACTATGCAAGACTTTTTGACAAGGTATGAATCTGCTAGGATGACCAAGGTACTTCATATCCCTATGTGTGCAAGTGAGTTCATTCCTGTGAGATGCATAAAGATACCGCCATTGCCAGATAGGCTATCCACCAAACCTGTAATGAGGATCACCCTATGAATGCCACCATCCTAGGTTTTGTACTTAGTAGGACTAGACCACTAGGCAATCTAGGTTACCAAAAGCTAGCTCATCCACATGCAAACATTGGTCTGCACACATGCCAAAAGCTAATGTGACAGACATATCGTCATGCGGGAGGATACCGCCATTGACGAATAGGCTATCCACCAAACCCGTAATGAGGATCACCTGATGGTTTTCCAAATGTTGAGAGTTCCAGGGATTCAAGTTCGACTCCCTTATTTTCTTCAATTTTATTGGGATACTTGCTCATATGTAGTGATGAAAATCACTATTTATTTTGTATTTTATTTTTTTTGAGCAAGGGATTTGGGATTAGTGGTGAAAACCATTGTTTATTTTGCTTTTGATTTTTGCTTTTTGAACTTTTGATTTCTTTGATTTTTTTGGATTTTGATATTGAAATTTGGGGATTTGTGGGAATTGGGATTTTTGATAGTGGTGAAAACCACTGTTTATTTTGGGGAATTGGGTAGGGAAGATGCTTGTCCTTTTGCCAACTCTCAACATTCTTGAACCATTCACACAGGGGGATGAGCAGGATGACCTTTTCGCTTAAAGTACCCTAGACCACTTCATGGATTTCATCTTTCTTTGTGCAAAACTTGGATTTATTAATGTTTAAATGTGTTTGGGATCTGATGTACACAAGGCATAATCTAAGCAAGACTCTACCTCCTAAAAATCAAGATAGCTTTCTACAAGACCTGAAAGAGAAGCTAGAAATGGTTGAGTGACCAAAAACCCTAATGACATTCTAAAACAAATGACTAGGTGAAGGGGTGGACACAAATGTGGAAAATGGAAAATGTGGGTGAATATGATAATTGCAACATTGAACTATGATTACTTTCACGACATTGATTTTGGGCGATAAGTATTGTACCATCATGGTGCTAGACATGTATGAGCAACTCTAAAATGTAAAGTGCTAAATGATGAGTATGCCTAAATGCAAGTGATGATAAAATGCAATGGGATGCAATGTGATGCGATGCAATATTTTTGTATTTTTGATATTTTGATGATGTTTTTGAAATGCAATGCGATGCAATGTTTTTGTATTTTTGATATTTTGATGATGTTTTGAAATGCAATGTGATGCAATATTTTTGGATTTTTGATTGATATATATGATGTTTTTGTATTTTTGAGTGATATATATGTACATGTGACCAATGGGATTATTGGGGGCCATTGGGGCATTTGGGGTGACCAAAGGGCTTATGGATGCCTTTGGGGCTTTTTGGGTGACCTAGACGGTTATAGACCGCCTAGGAGCATTTTAGGTTGACCAAGCGGGATGTAGGCACCCTTGGAGCATTTTGGGGTGACCTAGATAGTTCTAGACCACCTAGGAGCATTTTAGGTTGACCAAGCAGGATATAGGCACCCTTGGAGCATTTTGGGGTGACCTAGATGGTTCTAGACCACCTAGGAGCATTTTAGGTTGACCAAGCGGGATGTAGACACCCTTGGAGCATTTTGTAACTTTGATTATTTTGTGCTTTTAGGAGGAAGGTGCAATACCTTGTGTACCCCCAGTATGCAAGATGTTTTTGTGTTTTAATATTTTGCAATGTTTTTGGATTTTATTGCTTTTTGATTTGTTTGAAATTTTAATGTTTTAAATTGTTTTTGAATTTTGAATGTTTTGTGAGGGGGAAGGCACGATACCTTAGGCACCCCTAGTGTGTGTGCTACTCAATGAAAGTGAGAAAGGTGTGATACCTTTAGAGTTCTCACTATGATTCATTGGTTATGATGTGGATGGTGGGGAAGGTATGCTACCTTTGGGTTGCTCAAAGTGGTTGGCAGATGTTGTTTTTGCTTCATGTATGGGCCAAAGGTTTTGGAAGTCTCCTATTGGTTGGTTGTTTGGAGCAAGAGGATTGCCCATCGGAAGCTCTTGCCTATCAATCATATCTTGAACTACATCTCTAAAGGGATAACATGTCTGGATGTCATGGCCTCTTTGTCGATGATAAACATAGTATAGATCTTGCCTATGCATCTTTGATCTATGCTTATTAGGTTTCAATGGATGGATCTCAGGGAGCGTGATTGCTTGTGCCTCATATAATCGATTGAAGATCGATGCTAAGGGCTCTGACAAATGAGTATATTGCCTTTGCTTTTGTTGCATGTGATTTTTGGCCAATGGAGGCTGAGCCTGGTAATTAGGCTGCACTGATAATTGTGGTGGTGGAGCCCGATTTGAGGGTTTAGGGATACTTAGAACCACTTGATTGATTGGGGCTACATTTTGCTGCGTGTCACCACCTTTAATGTTCTTGTTTGGCTGCTCCCCTTTGTGGAGTTGAACATCACCCTCTTGGACCTTGATGTCCTCAATGATTTGGGCTTGTGCTAAGGCCTCCTCGAATGTTTGATACTGTTGTAATTGTAAGAGAAGTGAAATTTACTTCGAACAACTTCTAGTAAACATTCGGATAAGTTCCATTGTGGGTAGGGTGAAAGGTAGTTTTAACATCACCTTTCTCCATCTATTACCATACTCCATGACTGGCTCATCATCAAGTTGATGAAGGCTAGACAAGTCAGTCAAGTTTGTTGTTTTCTTAGCACTAGAGGCAAAACGTCCCAAAAATGCATCGGCCAATTGCTCAAAGGTGTTTATGCTATGACGTGGTAGATGATTATACCATTCTAAAGCATCCCCAAATAATGTTGTAATGAATATTCTCAACATCAAAGGGTCATAGTCTTGAAGATGAGAGCACTTAAGGATGAAGCTTGTCACATGCTCTTCTGCATCTTCATCATCTTTGAAATCTTCAAGTTTGGGCATCTGGAAATTCGATGGGTATGTCAGTGATGACACTGATGGATGCAAAGGCTGATTACTAAGTTGCTTCAGTGTGGGTTTTTGATAACCCAAAATTTGATCTGGATTTTCTAATGCCTTTAACCGATTAGCTAGCTCTTTGTATGGCCCTGATGACATGATATGATCATCCTGTTGTCACCCTTGATTGGATGAAGGAGGCCACTTTTGATGTTGAGGTGGATGATAATTGTGATCATTAGGCACCTCATCACAACTGGATTCAGGGTAGGCATCTATTTGATCCTGATGTTCCCATTGGGACTCTTCATATGATTCCTCCTCGTATTGATCTTGGTATTGTTGAGGAGCATGAAGATTTTGATGATAACCAGATAATGGCCTTTGATGTTGAATGCGATTTTGGCATGTCTGAGGGGGGATATTTTGAGACTGTATTGGGCGCCTTGCCCGTTGTTGCATCCTATAGGTGCTAGGTGATAGCACAACTTTATGTAATGCATTTTGCAATTGCTCTTGTTGTATCTTTTGTTGTTCTTGTATCTTTCGTTGATACAACCTTTGTAGGTGTGCTCATTGTGAGTCCACCCATTGTTTATGTAATCATTTTTGAGCCAACTGGAGTTGATCCGTATGTTGTTGTCTACTAATATTTGGCTCAATTCCCTGATGAGTATGATCTTGTTGCTCAGTCATATGGGGTTTGTGTGCCCTCGTATTTGAAATACAGATGGGTCTATCATGTCTTTCCCCCCTAGTAGGATCTACTGCTTGTTTTCCATGCTCCCTAGAGGGTACCCTGGCCTGAGACTCTAGTTTATGAATTGGCTCTGTATAGTCCGATGATGTAGAGCCATCATGTGGTTGTACCAAGTACTCTTCACGAGAAGTAGGAAGATGACTTGGATCTTCTTCCTCATCTATGAGGAAAGACTCATATTCAATTTTAGATGCAAGCTCTATATATTCAGGCTGCACAGAGGCACGACATGTGGATGTTGAGTGCTCTCTATGAGGAGTATGGGGGCGACTTGCTCGATCAGATGGGGTGGTTTGCTCATCCAAGCTAGGCCATGGTGTACTCTCATGTTCACATTCTGATTGATGTATAGAGCAAGTTGGGGTGTGAACCCATGATATTGATCTATTAGACCCCTCAATGGGCAGATTATTTTCTATATAGAATTCTATCAAGGTATCCAAATCAGGAAGTTTTCCTAGAGGATCTATGGGTGCTTCCCTAGTAGGGGTATCTCGAAGGTTTGCCCCCTAGGGATGATATTGTTGTTATGATAGGACCTAGGATGCCATTCAGATATGGGCATGTCCTCTAGAATTATTTGGAGATATTCACTAGCTATGGAGCTTGAATCTCTCTCTGAATTGGAGGTCTTGTTTTTAACCGCATTTGGACCAAACTCGGTAAAACAGGGGTCCATCGACCATTTTTAGAAAAATTTGACTTTCCCAAAAAAGGTTATAAGTGTTATATATCAAAATGATCAGTGTGACGAGCTGATCACAATGGGCTAGGGCTCCAAAATCTGAATTTTGGGTCAAAAATTTGTATTTTTGGAATATTTGGCTAATCGGGGCCCGTGGGGAAATGCCCACTTTTAGGAATTTTTGGGAAATTTTGAACCATGAAGAGTTAGGACTCAAAATTTCTGTGAGAGGTGCAGAATGGGCTAACTAAGACAAAAAAATAAATTTGGCACTTTTTGGAATTGTCTAGACCATTCTATGACCATTTTACTGCAGTTTTTCCCTATTTTCGACCTCGAAAATAGAGTAATCACAAAACCAAAATAACTTTTTTGTTATAGCTCCATTTTGCACGATTATCAAACTATATTCAATAAATAAATTTGAAAAATTAGGGTTAGGGTTTGGTCCCTAATATAAAAAACACACAAAGTAGACAATATGATTATCTCTTTTAAAGATTAAATGTGTGTCCTAAAACTTGTTTAGTGTGTTTGATTTGTTGTTGTTATTTGCTCTTGTTGTGGAATTAGAATGAGGGAACTCAACCAAAGTGGTGACTAGGGACACTAGTGCCAAACATGATTTCTCAAAAGAGTCTAGGGTACACCGCTTAAATCCCAATGGGGGGTTCGCCTAGCTCTTCCACTCTGAAACAATGTTTCCAATAGTGGGAGGCAGTTTGAACATTAGTGACCTATTCCATCTTGAGAGAGTGCCCTATTCTATCTAAGGAATCTAGAGGGCAAGCTGGTGGAAGGAGGTGAAATCCAACATCACCAGTCTGAATTGGAGGTTGGTGATGAAATCCAACCTTACCAATGTTATTGTGATACGTGCAAGTGTGTGTGGTTCTTTTTAACTTAAAAGAAAGTAAACAAGGAAGCACTCAATGATCCTTCACTAAATGCATGTAAGAGTGCATTTTACTTTCATAAAGTTAGTATAAAAATAACTCACAAATGTATCTAGAAATGCAAAATCCTAAATGTTAGCCTACCCATTGGGTAGGCTACAAGCAAGCAAACCATAGAGATGCATTCCTACTTTGATTTTATTTGATTTTTCTTTTTTTTGTTATTTTGTTTTATGAGAAAAGAAAATCTAACTTTTAACCTTTCTAGGCAAACAAATGATGCAAGAAAAACCAAATTAAACAACTTCTGAAAGTGCAAAATGAAAACAGAGGGTTTAGGCACTTACCTCATCAGTTCTAGGACCTGCAACTTCTGGAAAATTGAGCAGAAATGCCTTTGGTTTCTATTCACTCTAGGGTGGGATGAATAGCAGGTCTACATTCATTCCAGGGTGGGATGAATTCACATTCATCCTAGGGTGGCACGAATAGCAGTCCATCCAAAGCGAACCCCTACAACATAAAAGAGGGAAAATGATCAAAAATTCACCTAAAGAAAAGAGGGACAGGTCCCCCACAGACAACCCCACTGAAAGGGAAAAAAGTGCACCAAATGATAATAAAAATATGTGTATCTATGCCCTATCGCTTATGAGCATCAAACGGAAGCATGCAAGTAAAGATGGAAAGATAACGAATAACAAGAAGTAAAGCAAAACAAGTATATTTCTTATTAATAAAATAGATAAAATTATAGGTTACAATGTATCCCATTGAGGGCTCAAAATGGGTGATACAAATTTTTACAACTCGGGTGCCCAAGGATCAAATCCTTCAAGAAATTCGGGTGCACATCCAATGTCTTTCCTCGTACCCACAATCGAAGTGGGTGGGCCAAGGTTGCCACTACTTGTGTATTTGATCTATGATGTCTTATGATCCTTCCCAATGTGCTGTAATGACCTACACCTACACACAAGGAAACCAAAAATGTCAAATAGCGAGTGCGTGTGATAAAAAGCATGCAATCCCCATAGGGGCAAAACGGCTAATAATGAGAAAACATATCAAATCAACTCCAAATGGCATGAAATTGTAGAGGGATGTAAAATAGAAGGTTTTGGGAAGATATCACCAGAAATTGCACCAAAATTGCATCCGATGGGGCTTCAAAACCTGAATGACCGTTCGCAACCTACAAAACCCAAAGCAAGCAATTTCTGACCCTACGCATATCCAAAATGCATGAAAATTGGAAAGAATACATAAAATTATATTATAAGAAAACCCATTTGATCATATTTGCAAGATAAGTCATAGTTTGGGTGTTCTCTCAAATGACCGCCGGATACCTGCAAGAGACCCTACAAAACACTAAAAATGCAATATCTCGGCCAATATAGCTCAGAATGACATGAAATTTGAACTGTAGCATAATATGAGCATGTATAAAATATATAATTAAAAATAGTCAAAAATTTATGACATATTTCTATTCATCACAGGGTGGGACGAATAGGACTGTCACAGATTGGGGGGCCCCGGGGTGGGACGCCCACAAAATATGCCTAAATTTTACCACCAATTCCACTTGGGAATGATCAAAAACACTATAAGGTGTGTTTTCATCAAATTTGGTGAGGAAATTCACTCATATGGTCCGGTTATGTGACAAATTGTGCCTACTAGTTCACTCGCAAACCTCCTTCGCTAGGTAGAGATTCTGAGGGAAAAATGGGCACAAAAAGGGTGGAAGGAAATCTTGGAAGAACTCCATTGCTTAAACCTAAAAATCCTCTCCATATTTTGTGTGGAAATTGGATCCACTTTATAGCCCAAGGAGGCTCATGGGTCAAAAGGCATGCAAGGGCATGCAAGGTGCCATTTGTCTAGGAGGAGGCATGCATTGGAAGGGGAAGAGAATCTCCCTTTTTGGCCTCCATTATGAAGCATGTCATAAGAGTGTTGCATGCTCTGACCCGCATGCTAGGCTAAGTAGGGAAAATGGTATTTTTTGGTGCCATTTGTCCAAAATTTGACTTTTTGGGGTCAAACTTGCTATTCGTCCCACCCTGGGATGAATGTTGCTATTCATCCCAGGGTGGGATGAATAGGATTTGTATTCATCCCAGGGTGGGACGAATAGAAACAGGGTGCCAAAAGGTCCCAAAAATGGGCCGAAACCTTCCAAAACCTTGTCGGGAGTGGCTAGAACCACTGTATGACCTCTGAGGGCTGCCCTAGGGGCTATGGGATGTCAATTTAGCCATTGCTTATGGTAGCATAATCGGATTGACCATATTTTAGTGTCTATAGGTATAATACACAGTTGAGAGAACAAGTTATTCAGGAATTGTATGGAACTATACAACAAATGCAACAACAATAGGATGCACATAAAATGGAATGGGCTGAAAGAGATCAAGATAATATTAGAAGAATCCTGAATGGTAACTCATTAGATAGTAGTGTATTCTCAGTGGATCTAGACCATTTAGTACCAGAATACCCTCAGAGGTAAGAGAATAAAAGGTTGCAAATAAGAGGATTGGAAATAAGAGAAAATATAGGGAATAATGCAATACCCTCAACAGATTCAGATAGTTCAACACTAAGGATTATCCTGAATACAAATGACTCTTCAAAAGCAACATCACCATTAAACAAGCATCCTCAACGACAAGGAAAATCACCAAAAAAGAGTAAAGCAAGAAAATATTAGCATAACTTAGCTTCTAGTAGCACATACCAGATAAGTCAAGAAGAAGCAGCCAAGATTTTGTGGTGAGATGTTAGGGAAGTAATCAAATGATTGAAGTATGATCGATGGTCAAAAACCTCAAGTGAGGATGAGAATCAACCTCGTAACCTTGACATACCACAAGCCAATCCTAACCCAAACTATATAATATAAAGATATGAAATATATAGCCAGAGAGCAGGGGTTAGATTCCTTGAAACCGTACAGGTGATTGAAGATGACAAGTCTCTAAGCCCACAAGATGAGTACAACGAAGGAGTAGATGAAGATATGATGCTTGGAGAACCAGAACCAAGTGGATGGATAACACCATATGTAGGAGCCATAAGACACCCAAAAAAATGTAAATAAGTGGCCATATATTGTATGGCTACATTTGAATTACGATAACATAGAAGAGAAGTTAGAAGATTGCAAGAACGATTTCAAGAAACCTTAGAATTACCAATGAATATGGTAGGAGAGACTCAAGTATGAATTTAGTTTTCTTGAACAAGTATCAAGAAGCCCTAACTCATTGTGCATCACAATGACACTTTGAGAAAATAAGATGATGACGATGATTGATAAGGGTTGATAAAAGATTGAGGATCTTACACCAATTGACACCTGTACACTTGCAACATCCACTTGAAATACATGCACAAATGATACACCAAGCTTGAAATAGAAATAATTTGGGCAATCTCAGGAGTTTTTTAGGACCTTCAAGAATGCCTGACCAAGGGAGGAGCATGGTTGACCTCCATACCAGTAGCTCGAGAGGAAGAAGTTCCCCTCCAACTACCCATAGGTCGACTAGTCCACGGATTGGGCTACAAGGACCATATGAGGACATAGTCTAAGCCAAACCATCACTACATGTTCCTGAGAATAGACCTTTGGGTCTGCCTCAACGAGCTCATAAGAACCGAAGATGTTGTCAAGAATGATTGAGGGATTGACTAAATCTCAGGTAGCCATGAGTATAGTAGCTCCGCGTTAGAGATATTTGACCAGTAAGAGGAAGAGGACAAGTCACACCAACTCATTGAATATTGGGACCTCAAAATAGGAATCCCTACCATGACGAGGTAGACCAAGGATGGGCCTATGTTCATCAATAGATTGATAGACTTTGAGGATGAGGCCATGGAAGGGGAAGACTCAATCATAATGTGGGATAGAGGGAGAATCATCCTTACATATATCAGATGTAGGTACAACCTATGGTATTTTATTTGGATGATTGTGTGATAATTCAATAGGGTGACAAAAGAATAGAACAAGTCCATTTGGAAGAAGGAGAAAACCATCTAGACCCTGAAAGTAGCCGTCTGGATAATGCAACCACATATCTGGATGAGGAGACCCATCCAGTAGATGTCTGGCAAGAAAATAACCATCCAATAGATGTATGGTAGGAAAATAGCCATCCAAGTATGGCAGGAAGGTAGCCGTCTGGCAGACAAGACGAGTCAGGATGACGTTAGAAGAAGTAGACATTTAGTAGAACCACAAAAGACATATAGGCTAGAATCACGTCATAAGTTGACAAAGGAAGAACATCTAGATCGGCGAGTTATTTCATGAAGAACGAGAAGACACGATGAACGGTCCCAGACAAAAATCTCTTAGAGTTAGAATAATCACCGTAGTCATCAACAGACGAAAGAAGAAGAAAATGGTGATGGGTTTAGCAGTTTCGAAACATGGAGTCATCAATAGGAATATGGCATGTTAGCTACTTTTGAAGTACACATTGGCATTACCGTGTGCTTCACCCGATGACGTTAATACTATTAGACGCAGTTTTAAAAAAGATAAATAAAAAGAAAAATATAAAAATAGAAAAAGACAAAAACACAAAAAAAGACAAAAACAACATAAAGATGAAATAAGGTAAAAGACGTAAGATGTCTTGTCCATGCAAAACTAGCAATGTGATGAGAATGCAGACGACTGGCAGTTAGGTTGTGGTTGAAGAGGTAGTTACCAGGGCGACAATAATCCTATAAATTTGAAGTGTTGGTCATAATTTGTAAAATAGATTTCAATTTTTTATAGGTAGCTAGAGCACAAGAGAAGTGGAGGCAAAGCACACCAAGATTTCTTTTGCAAGACAAAGCATAAATGCTATTGCATTGGTAGTCGCTAGCTTCATGAAGGATTTTATTTTTAGTGCAAGTGCAAAAATCCCACTTCAGGAAGAAATACAGCTTCATCATGAATTGTAGGTATCCATATGATGAATTTCCATCAACAAGGCAAAACCAAAATACATCCAAGGGAAGAAGCAAAAATCTATAAAAATACCCAATCATCAGTATTACATCATAGCCATTTTGAGAAATAAGCCGTCTGATCGAAGAAGCCATCCAAGCAAGAGACGTCCAATCTACAGACAACCAAACGACCAGTTGATCACCTTAAATGTCTAGCCATACAGTCTAGACGACCAACTGATTGCCTTAGATATCTAGCTATCCTGCCCAGATGACCAAATGATTACCTCAAAAATCTAGTTGTCCAGCCTAGATGGCCAACTATCCATCTTAGATGTTAATATAAATAACTAGTCTAGTGTTAGATTCAAATGTCTAGCAGGAGCGAGCCGTCTAAAGCACAAAAGACATCTTGATAGGAGAAGATGCGCCATCAAAAGTCTGGCCAAATTTGAGTGTAACCTAAAACAGGACCTAAGTTAGTTGTGGCAAAATGACTTCGATATCAATAGGAGACGATGTGGGACCAAGTGCCATGCTCAAACAAGGGGTAGGCTCGAGGGAAATGGGAAGCAGTAGTACAAGTGGAAGTCCAATTAAGTAGCAAGGAGTAGATCTTGATTGAAGACATTACTTGGACTTGTCCTACATGAGATTTTTATCAAAAATGGTGGGCGACAACAACACCAAAGATTTTGATAAAGAAGAATATGCTAGAAGCTAGAGTGAGTTTTATTTTGCAGATACCTAGATTTAATAAAGAGTTTTTCAAGAGGCATCTGGTCTAGATGCTGTAGACATATAAACCACCTTTGAACACTATCATGATTTAGGTTGTTGATCGAACCATAGAAATAGACTTCTCTATGGATGCATTCAAGTGAAATTTTAGACTTCCCATGAAGGGCAAACATGTACTCAATGAACGAGGAGGTCCTAAGAAAACTTGATAGTTGATATTGTAAGTTACTACCATTAAAGAAGAAGTGGAAAAAATGCTAGCTACTCATGGTAGGAGTGGAGTAAAACAATCTCAGTTGAAGAATAATGAGTTGCAATGCATTATGAATGTTCTAATGGCTAGACTATTAGGGGATCAACACAATTATAATCTTCCCATATGGCTGATCCCATATTTGGTCAGGATAGAACAAGGAGTACCATATGAATAGGTAAATAACTTGGTAGTTTGTATTCAAAACTTTTTCATGTGAACAACAAAGAATTTTTCAATGGCATTTCATGCTATTAGGTTACTTTTGGATGCTGTGTCAAGAGCAAAAGTGTATATTCTAGATTTTGACTCACCTTAGTAGATCCTATATTTAGCACCTACTATATTACGATGGAAGGATGCTAAACCACTGGTAAAGATAACACCACCAATAAAGAAGCAACGGGTGAAGCAGGTCTCTCACAAACCCTCATGTTAAAAGAAGACAATTACTGATTCAGAAGGGGAGGGTACAACACCACCCTCAACTAAGGAGAGAGAACCTAAAAAGGAAATGGCTACACCTTCACCAAAAGAACCCAAGCCAGAAATGAAGAGAAGGTGATTTGAATTCCCACTACCTTCATCTAATCTAGATTTAGTACAAGGGATTACAATAGAACAAATTGCTCACAATAAAGTGGCAGCTCAATGATTGGTACAAAAAATGATAGTACATTGGGAAAATGTTACTTTTGATATTCCTCAAATTTTGCAGAATACTATAGCAGGAAGAAGTGCTGGGAATATAGAACCTAGGGAATATTTTATAAAAGCTCACGTTTGAGCTCAGAGAACAATACCAGATTTGTTTGTTCCACCTATAGTTACAACAACTTTCTTTGCAGCTTATTTGCGAGCTATATCTTTTGCAGATCTTGTCACAATAGAAGCTAGAGTAGTAATACCCATGGAGATTCTAGTGGAACCAACAATCAGTAGGATAGAGGAAGCTTTACCTTCTCCATATATAAATAATCCAACACCTGGGACAAAGCAGCATCCCATCATAAAAGATGAGGTAGTCTCATTGGAACAGGAGACTAATATAGAAGAGGGAGAGCAACTATAGACAAACATGTCTCAACAAGAAGTTGGAAAAAAGGTGACAACAGTAAGGCCATAGTAACAGAAGGTAAGACAATAAAAAAGACCATTGATCTCTCCAAAAAATGAAAATAAACAATACAAGATGAGGAATAGGAGGAAAAATAGGAACAAACTCAAGATGCATGGTCTGAATGTTTTCTAGTGCAACTACCAAATATCATGGATCATTCAGATGATATGGACGAGTGAGTGGTAGAATGTTTCACAAAGTTAACAAAAATAATAGGAATTTTGCAGGTGCAATTTAATATAGTCTGTGTTGATCAATGGAATAAGTGGCAGTCAATGGCAGAGGAAGAATTGAATTACTATCTATGTATCGATAGTACAATTTCTTAGCCCACTTGTTATGTTGGCTAGCAGAAGGTATTAAGTACTTGCATATAGCTAAGCAAATGGTGGAGAGTGAATTACAAGAGGCACAAGAAGATGTGCAATGCAAAGACAAAACACTTAAAGAAGGAGAGACACGTATGGATGTTGTCATTAAGGAGATCCAAAAATTAACACGAGACATGAAGAGCCTTCATACTTAGTTATAAGAGAAAGCACAACAAATTATTACTCTAGAAAAGGAGGTGTTACAGTAAAAATAGGCTAAAGAATTATTTGTTATGCAAATGGAAACTTTAGCAGCTCAAAAAAATAAGAGTGAGCTAGCTTGGCAGCACGAGATGATCCAGCATGAAGAGACTTGGTAGAAATAGTTGGTAGAGGTACATGAAAAATTACGATAAGCACAACAACATGAGGCAGCTTTGAAACAAGAAATGACATCAAAGGCCTCATTTTCATCCACAATTTTAGTTCCACGACTGAAAGAGATTTTCATACAATGGGAAACTAAATTGTTGAATGTGCTTAAAGAGATAAAAAATTGTGCTAATGCCCTAGGAGTGGAATGGGGTAAATACTTCAATTATGCCAAGAAACTTAAGGTAGATAATGAGGCTCTATAGATGCAATTGGATGAAACCTTACGAACTACGAATCCCAAAGATGCTGAGACTCCTTAGAGTGAGCGAAGAAAGTCGCTGAGGATATCAACTTCTTCGAAGGGGAGGATAGATGTAGATAATAGTTCCAAGCAGAAATAACACTATGATGTTGTATGACATGAATGTCCTATGAAGAACTACAATTTTGATTATGTATAGCCATTTTGGTAATGTAAATGACAAATTGCAATGTAAAATCAGCCAATCGAATGAATATGGCTCAATTAATAAATGTGCATAAAATGACAAACATAGTTGTATTTGTGTTAAGACATATGGATTAGTTAGATGTCGAACCTAGCTAATCAGATGCCTGGTTGTGTTAGACATCTGGAACCATAAGTTAGATGCTAAACACAATTATGAAGGTAAATAGGCGGTTGGGATAGTTTGGACAGGTTGGTTGTAGTAACTATATGATCCTACCTATAAATATCCCCCTATTTCATTTTGTAAGATATCCATACTTGTCTATAATATAGAGATGTTGTGCAACAACTGTTAGTCTAGAATGTGTGTTGTAAGATATTGCATCTATGTTGTAGTGGTGTTGAAGGTATTGATCATCGCTTGGTACATAAACATGTATTGGTGTGTTTTTTTTTTATGTTGCAGGACATGCTAAGGGATTGGAGGTAGAATACATAATTGGAAATGTCTATACCCCTAAAGAATAGTTTGAATGCGTACCAAACTAGCCATCTGATTCCATTAGCAAACTGTCCAAACGTCAAGCCGAAACGTCTAACCGACTAGCCTAGATGTCTAACCGACTAGCCTAGATGTCTAGCTGACTATATAGTTAGATGTTCAATCCAAATGTCTAGTCATCTAGTTAGACGTCATGTCTAGATGTTTAGTTATCTAGTCCAAACATATAGCCATCTAGTCAATCACCCAGTCTAAACATCCAGTCCAGAGGTCTAGCCGACCAGTCCTGATGTCTAGCTATCTCGTCTAGACATCTAGCCGTATCATCCAGACATCTTGTCAAGATGTTTGGTAGTCTATTTTTGATGTACAACCCTAATGCCTAGCCATATATCCCAAACATCTAGATTGTCTACCTCAGATGTCTAACTCATTCAAGACATATTTGTTAGACTTATAGAATATGACAACTGGTATACCTTGGCCTATCAGTTCCTCCTAATTTATCGTCACTTCATCATCTCAAGAAAGTAGTTACTCCTATCTACATACTAAAATGAATTTTTATTGTTTTTAATACTTGCTATCTTTATCATCTTTTGTTTATTTTTAATCATAAGAATCAAATGAAATCGACAATCAAAATTTAATCATATGCTCATCAAATCAAGAGATGACATAAAGACAAAATGTAAATATAAGTGTCATAATTGCAGAAAAATCTCAAAATAACACATGCCTATGAGTCTAGTGTACCACAATATCTAAAGTTGGTACACTCAGTCCCCATCATCCAAAGGGTGCACCACATAACAAAACTAGTATACTTATCCTCATAAGACTAACCCTAACTATAGCTAGACCCTACATATCTACTTCTAGGTTTTAATGGAGGGGGAGGTCTAAAGCCCATCAACCTTTGAGAATAGTGACCCATGGACTGAGACCTAAGTCCTCATTCTAGTGCACGTTGGTGATGACTCCCTATTGGCATCAGGTGCTATCGTGTGATATAAAATCTAATAGTGTATAGTGTAAGTCCTATCCCTCTCAGTCTCTACCTATGCCAATTGTAGCTTCTCAATCACTCTATCAATCTCTGCTCTCGCTTTATCTATCTTTGCTCTTTTCATAACAAGCTCCCTCTCTAGCCACTCTACTCGTCACTCTATAGGACTAACTATCACAAATAATCATTAGCATATTCCACTTGTTTTTTGTTACTTGAACAAAAGTGACACTAAAAAAGTACCTCAAGTGATAAAAGTGCCACATTTGTAGAAAATAGCAAAAAAATAGCCCCCCATCAAAATTTAAAAGCCTAGTTTTAGGACATACCTATAAAACCTCCTTTGATGCTAGTATTGTCCTTTGAACCAAGTTTGCATGATGTGTAAGTCTCCTAATATTCACCATCAAATTTTGGGCACTCACACACAAGTCCTCAATTCTCAATCTTGTGCAGTGAAAAGGAATCTATTTTCACCCCATATCCTCTTTTTACCCACCTAACCCAACCTATCACACTTTCCTTTTTTTTTTAAACCTTAGGAATTCAATACAATACTCCCACACATTGAGATTTATTATCAAATTCTATTTAGCAAACATTATTGAGGGGGAACCCATGGGTAATCATATTCTTAAGGCATACATCATCAATTTTGAGGCACAAATGCAATAATGACATTGAAAAATCAAAATTTTAAAGCGACTCCAATTGCAACCATTTCTTTAGTATAGCATTTCAAGACATCATCAAACATCATAGTATGAAAGTTAGAGTCCTACAAATTATTTTAATGCAATTTCATAAAATCCACATCAAAATGGGGTAAAATATAGACACCCAATTTTGACACGTCTAATGACATCAACTCTAAACAAAGATAATGGGCATCATACTAGCAAATAAGCATCATAACCCAAGAAAAAATAACATGAAATTAGGTCATTTAAAAAATTACCATATGCTTACAAAAGTGCTAGTGACACTTTTGTCAAAGTGTGGCACTTTTAAAAATCATGTATTTTTGGTCATTTGACCAATCAAACTAACTTTTTATCAAGGTGGCCGATATTTACAAAAGCACCAATGGCACTTTTGTTCAAATATGGAACTTTTATCAATACTAACAAAATATTTGTGGCACAAACCATAGGGACACAAATTCCTTCTCCTCACTACCTTCTCTGATTACACATGCTCCTATCTCAAATCATGGCTTGGAAATTCAAATTTGGTGTTGTGCCCTAATGGCATCTTGCACCTAACTTTTCCTCTCTAATTGCCCATCAAAAATCTATAAATGTAGCCCTTGGGGTGTGCATTCCATAAGCATAATTAATATTAGCATTACTCTGCCCAAAATTGTCTAGCTTCTCTCATTTGCATTTCCTCATATTTTCTATTTAGAGCATTCTTCATCAAGCATTAAAGCAAGTCAAGCAAGGCAAAGGGAAAATTGGGACAAGGAGACCATATTAGAGCAAAGAGAAGCTCTTTCTAGGTTGCATAGTTCTTGACTTCTCTTCTCTCCCATTTTTCTTGCTTTCATTCATGTATTTCCCCTTTTATTTTGGCCTTGCTAACTTGGATTTCTTATTTACAACCACTAATCTCTTTCATATTGCTTAATTTACATTTTGAACACCTATTTGCATTCCTTTAACTCTTAATTTGATTTGTATTACTTTATTTGTAGTAAGCATTCATCATTTCCTTAATATCTAGTCATTTACAAGCACTTTTTCTTTCATTTTGGCATACTAATATTGTTTATTCTTTTATTTATGCAATCATAGTGATTAAAATTTATCACTTGTAGGCATTCTATCTTCATTTTATCTAACTTATTTTTATTTGTAGGCTTAACTTAAATTTTGCTTGCTTTATATACTCACTTCCACTTCTTTTGTAAGTTTATATGCTTGTTTTCTTCATCTAATCTCATGTTTACATGTTTACATCTATGAATTCTTGAACAAGATTTTGCTTATATGTTATTATGTGCTCTCTAATATCACATTGACATTACTATAAATTTGACATACTTTCATTACACTTGCATTCCATATTGCATGTTTTTATGTTCTCTATTTTGCATGCAAGCATTTAGATCTCTATTGTAGCTTTTAAGTTATAATAGTGGTTCATAAAATCAGTTTTATGACATAATATTCTTCTTGCAACACCCCATTTGCTTCACCATAAGTTTTAAAAACTTTTGTATGTATTTTAATCCCATTTTAGGCATTTAGACATTTGCTTATCTTCATTTGAAGCTTAATCAAGCAACCATTTGCCATTTCACATTCCCCTTGATCATATCCATATTTATTTGCAAGTTTTGGGAATATGTAAACAATTTTATAAGATTTTATGAATCCCCAAGTAAAAAACCTTAGGGATTAGGGGTTTTAACCCTTTTCTCTGATTCCAAGCTAAATTGATCTAATCAACCCAAAAAATTATCACAAAACTTAGTTGGCCTTTGCAATAGAATAAATTTACCACATCCTCTAGAAATACACAATTAACCCATGATACAAAGAAGTTTGTTTTCATTTCTAAGGTTCATACTCAATTTTATTTTACAAAAGGGGGTTTGGTTAGCTAAGAAGATAGCCTATCACCTCAATTTTATTTTACAAAATAGGATTTGATTAAGCGAGAAGATAGCCTATCACCTCATTGCAATCAGATAGATCCCCAAAAACCACTTGTCTAACTTTTTTGGCTTCAAATATTACAGGTTACAAAAGTGTTAGACTTCTACAAACTAGTGGCACTTTTGTTTAGATTCTAGAACAAATAACCTTGTTGCTAATTAGAACTTCCTTGATCATTGTTTTTCTATCATCTCCTATTTTTGGATCTTTGTTTTCTTGATTTGTGTGGTTAAAATCATATTTTGGGAAATTAAGAAATCCATAGGGTAATAAAATTTTCTTTATAAAATGTAAAATAGATAAGGAATAAAAAGTCATATAGTTGCATTGTAAGATAGATTGTTTGATGCATTATCTCTTTGATTGCCCTTAAAAGAAAAATCTCTTTTAGCATAGTCATCATTCAAAATCCAAAAGGTATACTAGGCTAGACTATTTGTTTTCTTACATTATTGTTTGATTGCATTTAGCATACAACTTAGGTGATCTTCCCTTTTAGTTTGAATAAATTTTATCTTGAAAAGGCTTGATAAAGAGTCATATTAGAGATCCAAAACCTTAGGTGTTTGTTGAATTAACACATAAAGCACCATATAATCTTAAACATTAACACGACAACACAAATTTTATAATACATGAGGTAGATCCTACTTATGTGAAGAGCCAATTATTTAGGACCTCATTTGAAAAGAGACCTCTTGCAGGGAAGTAGGGGTCCCAATAGATCCCCTCTAAGAGCGTCCTATGTGAAAAGCTAATTCTTCAGGGCCTAAAAGGAGGTTCCTTGTAGGGAATTAGGGGTTCCAATAGAATATCCCAAGAGCGTCCTATGTGAAAAGCCAATTATTCAGGGCCTTATTTGAAAAGAGTTCCTTGTGGGGAAGTAGGGATACCAACAAATCTCCCCAAGCACGTCCTAGGTTTTGAATCTACACCAGAAATTACAAATATCCATCTTTTAATTATACAAAAAATCCATAGATGGAGAAAGTTGCATCTTCTAAAATCATCTAAAAGGCATGATCATAAAGGATATTATTTGTACCATTGTGCATGTATTTCATGGCTTACAATTATGAATGCATACCACTATCTCAAGGATGTAGTCAATAATTACCCATTCCTTGTATACAATAATTATATCTAAGTCTATGTTGTGCAAATCATCTTTAAATTTATTGATAATGATGTTATCCCAAAATTTTTACAATCATCACAATTATATTCTCGTGAACCTATTCAAGGGTGCACCAATGAGCTTTCCCCTCTTCTCATCAAGAGCATCCATTTGCTCTACTCTAGATCTTACTTCTTTAACTATTTGATAAATGATTTGGCTTCTATGGTTTACCATTGTGAATGCATGCCACCATATTGAGGGTTAGTCAATAATTACTCATTCCTTGAATGGTGCCTCACCTAATATCCATAGTGTTGGTTATAACAATTGCATCCAAGTCTACATTGTGCAAATTATCTTTTAAGTTCATTGATAATGATAATATAAATGTTGTCACAAAATTTTATCAACCATTACTATCATATCACTATGAACTTGCTCAAGGGTGCACCAATGAGCTTTCCTCTCTTCTCATCAACAACATCCATTTGCTTTATTCTAGCTCTAATTTCTTCAAATATTTGGTAGATAATAAGGATCACATCAAGCTAGCTCTATAACCCTCCATCACTTTCTCTTTGTCCACTCATAGTTAGAAGACTCAAGATGGACAATATAAGGGGAATCCAACAACTAGTATAAATCATATCCTAGCTTAGTATAAAATAAGAAATTGACTTTGTATAGATATATAAATCATCAACTCGCATCGAACAAGAAATTGGTTATACATAGATAATGAATTCTTGTACGTGTACATTATGAATATCTTTTCTTCTATGACTCATTATGGATATCTCTTCTTCTATGATTCTTCCAAGAACCTTATAATCAAAATAAATAATTAATAATATCAAGACAAAAATGTGCTGCTAAAAACATTAAGATCAAAATAAAAAAAATTCCTAAAAAATTTAAATATTTTTAAAAAATCTCTATTTAAGTATCTCCTACAAAATTAGATGAAGTTGCACTTACCATTAACTCTTTATTTCGATAATAATAGTTTAAAAAATAAAAATTAATTGTGCCTGTTCCTTTTTGTGAGTTACATATATTTCACTCAAGGATACACATATTTCACTCAAGGATGGGATTGGAATCAGTAAATAGCTTGGTCTGTCATACCATCTTATTAAACTTTTTCTTCACACTAAATCACAGCAAATAATTAAAAAATTTACTTAATTTAATGTATAAAACGAATAATCATTCTCGTCCTAAAAATGTAATATACATAAATAAATAAATAAATAAAGTATGCGCAGAGATGAATCTGAAACCATCGCATGAAACACTCCGTGGTACCTAGCAATAATATCTAAAATATAGCACCTTGTATAAGCCCTTGCTCAGCCATCACTGAATTAGTATTAGCCCTACCCGGCCAAGAATGTATGCATTGACTTCTATGCCTCCAACGGCTCTTCTTTCCCCTTGAGGATCGAAATAAGGCCCAGTCCTCGAGAGTGTTTGTGAGATCATAAACCTTGGCCTTCAGCCCTTTACAGCAACTGGCATGCATGGTGCACACCGCCTTCAAATCCCCGGGGGCCTCGCAAAATCCACTGAAATGCAACGTATCAAGGAACCGCATCTTCACACCTAACCCCCTGAAGTTTCTCGACAGCTTTACCTCTTTGAAAACATTCTGGTCATGCTTGCCGGGCCTCATGAGCGCAGTCGTGTACCACAGCTCCAAAACCCTAACGGTCCGCTCGTTAGAACGGAAGAACATGAATCCCGTATTCATTGGAGTCGACATGTCGAACGGTCCGCCATGATAATGATCGGACGACATTTCGATATCTGAATCGTACGAGAATCTCTCAAACGGGTTGCGAAACCATACTACGTCCGCATCCTGCGCAACATTAGCGGAAATTTGCTTGGTAAAAGCCTTAAAAACACCAAAGATCATATGAATGAATGATTTAACGTGCTTAACTTACGGAGTAGACAAAACTGTAGCCTCGTTCTGCGATATTCTGGAGAAAGAGGATTTTGTTGTGCGTCATCTTAAGGTAATCTTGTGTCATGAAGGATTTCTCGCCTGTGAAATCGACTCCCGCCGTGATCAACCGGTGGCAATGGCGGTGGACTTGCAGGCACCGACAATATGCCTTGTTGTCCATGGCCACCACAAGGAGATATCGTAGCAGTGGCTCTGTTCCCTCGCCCTCGTGAAAGCTCTTCTTAAACAGGTCGAAAATGCCATTGGGCTCCATCCACGCCGCGTTCACATATGTCACTATGACCGTCTTGTTGGGCATTGAAGCTTTCGCCAAAGCCCAACTTAGCTCATCCTGATGACATAAAATACATGAAAACTAATTCCCAAACATTATTATGCATATGTTTACTCTGTCTGCAAAGAAAAGTTGAAGATGAGAAATAAGAAAGAATATAGATGACAGTATTAATGCAATTAAATTTTAAAAATTTATAGATGTATTTCATTTTTCTCTTCTCTTGTTCGTTATATAAATTCTATTGGGTTTCCTATAAACAAAATTAAAAATATTTCTGTACCTTATTTATATTTATATATTTTAAAGCAATTCATTCAAATTTGGAGTTGGGAGTTTATCATACTGCTGAATACGGTACAAAATTGGATGTTTTGTTTGTTAGATCTTCTCGCCGGAGATCTATCCTGTGGATGGCATTCAAAGCCGTTGTTCTTAAATTTCTTTTGTTATAGATCAACATAACGAGAAGCGAGAAAAGAAAGCAGAGGAAAACGAATGTCCTCATTCTGTCAATTCTCTTGCTTGCACACCATTTTCGAAGAAACTTTGAGCTGGAGAGGACCACGCTTCCTGTACGAGAAGGAAAAATTAGCATCAAATATAAATATCAAACAGAGCAACAAACAGTTCTGAAAACAAGAAAAATAACAAAGCTGCATGAATAAAAATCGTCAGGAGCACCTCCAGCAATAATCTCCATCTGAAACGTTCAACACATCCTCGTACTCCTTTGAGAAGGGAAAAAATAAGCACATGCTTCCGACGACGTTTTTCTGTCTTCTCAGCTCCCACATCCTCGCCAGTCTCGTCATTCCTGTAATCCCCGTCATGGCTGTCAGCACATGCTTCCAACGAAGTTTCTCTGTTTTCTCAACCTCCTCATCCTAGTCAGCTTCCAACGACGTTTCTCTTTGTCTTCTGAACCCCCTCATCCTCGTCAGTCTCGTCATTCTTGTAAGCCCCGTCATCATCGCTGTCAGCACATGCTTCCAACGACGTTTCTCTTTGTCTTCTCAGCCCCTTCATCCTCGTCAGTCTCGTCATTCCTGTAAGCCCCGTCATCGCCACATGTTAGGGGATTGAAGAACATTAGCGACTCTTGGACCAAACAACTTGAACAATCTCATATTTAGCAAGAGAAACAATCAATTGTCACTTGAACAAAAGTGCCACTTAAAAAAAGCACCACAAGTGACAAAAGTGCTGCCACATTTGTAGAAAATAGAAAAAAAAAAATAATAGTCCCCCATCAAAATTTAGAAGCCTAGTTTTAGGGCATACCCATAAAACCTTCTTTGTGATGTTGGTGTTGTCTTTCGAATCAAATCTGCATGATGTGTAAGTTTCCTGATATTCACCATCGAATTTTGAGCACTTACACATAAGTTCTCCTCAATTCTCAACTTTGTGTAGTGAAAATGAATCTATTTTCATCCCATCTCCTCTTTTTACCCATCCAACCCACTCTATCACACTTTCCCTTCAAAACAAATTTTTAAACCTTAGGTATTCAATACAATACTCCCAAAACATTGAGATTTCTTCCTAATTGGAGGGGCACCCATGGGCCATCATATTCTTAAGGTATACATCATCAATTTTGAGGCACACATGCAATAATGACATTGAAAAATCATCAATTTTCCAAATTGACTTAAATTGCAACCATTTCTTTAGTATGGCATTTCAAGACATTAACTTATATCTTAGTGTCAAAATTGGAATCCTACAATGTATTTTAATGTAATTTCACAAAAATCATATCAAAATGGGATAAAATATAAACACACAATTTTGACACGTCTAATGACATCAACCCTAAGCAAGGACAACAAACATCATACGAGCAATCAAGCATCACAACCCAAGTAACCTTGATACCAAATTGCCATAAGCTTACAAAAGTGCTAGTGGCACTTTTGTGAAAGTGTGATCCTTTTGAAAATCATGTATTTCTAGTTTTTTGACCAATCAAACTAACTGTTGATCAAGGTGGGTCGACATTTACAAAAGCACTAGTGGTGCTTTTGTTCAAATGTGGCACTTTTTTCAACAAAAACAAAATCTTTGTGGCACAAACTAGAGGTACATAAATTCCTACTTCCCATTACCTTCTCTGATCACACATGCTCGAGTCTCGAATCATGGCTTGGAAATTCAAATTTGGGCTTGTGTCGTAATGACATCTTACACTTAAATTTCCCTCTCCAATTGCCCATCAAAAATCTATAAATGTAGCCCTTGGAGTGTGCATTCCATAAGCATAATTAACATTAGCATTACTCTGCTCAGAATTATCTCTAGCTTCTCTCATTTGCATTTCATCATCTCTTCCATTTAGAGCATTATTCATCAAGCATTGGATCAAGTCAAGCAAGGCAAAGGGGCATTGGGGCAAGAAGACCATCTTGGTCCAAGGAGGAGCTCTTGCTAGGTTGCATAGTTCCTAACTTCTCTTCTCTTCCATTTTCCTGCTTTCATTCATGTATTTTCCCTTTTATTTTGGCCTTGCTAACTTGGATTTCATATTTACAACCACTAATCTCTTTCTTATTATCCACTTTGCATTTATAACATATATTTGTAGTCCTTTCATGCTTATTTGTGTTTGTATTACTTTGTTTACAACAAGCTTTCATCATTTTATTAATATCTTATCATTTACAAGCACTTTTTCTTTCATTTTGGCATACTAATATTGTTTCTTCTTTTATTTATGCAATCATGGTGATTAATATTTCTCACTTGTAGGTATTCTATTTTAATTTAATCTAACTTGTTTTTATTTGCAGGCTTAACTTACATTTTATTGCTTTATATGCTCACTTCCACTTCATTTACAAGTTTATATGCTTGTTTTCTTCATCTAATCTCATGTTTACGTGTATTCTTGAATAAGCTTTTACTTATATGTTATTATGTGCTCTCTAATCTCACCTTGAAATTATTATAAATTTGACATAGTTTCATTACACTTGCATTCTATATTGAATACTTTTACGTTCTTTATTTTGCATGAAATAGTATTTAGATCTCTATTATAGCTTTTAAGTTATAACAGTGGTTCATAAACTTAGTTTTATGATATAATATTCTTCTTGCAACACCCTATTTGCTTCACCATAGGTTTTGAAAACTTTTGTATGTATTTTAACTCCCATTTTAGGGATTTGAATATTTGCATATCTTCATTTGAAGCTTAATCGAGCATCCATTTTCTATTTCACATTTCCCTTGACCCTATACATATTTTTTTGCAAGTTTTGAGAATTTATAAACCATTTTCTAAGACTATATGAATCCCCAAGTAATGGACCCTACATATTAGGGTTTTTAACCCTTTCCTTTAATTCCAATGTTAAGATCCCATCCTAAAGTTATTTTGTAGTTCTCATTGCTTATGTAATGACCCACTTCCAATGTGACAGATCCTGTCTATAATGTTATTTTACAATATTTTGTAATGTATGTGGTAAGTTAGGCTCCTAGCCAAGTGGGGCCATTTTATGTAACCATTATCAAGATTGTAACCGATGTTTGATAGAATATTCTAGCTTGAGTGGCATTTTGCATGTAAGCCAACTCTTGAGCTTGAGGTTAGGGTTGCATGAAGTCTTTCTTTAAAAACTATGAAGCCATGTACAAATGTATCTTTTTGCAAGTTAATGAAATATTGAAGGAGGTTGCCCCCTCGAAGAGGCCTACGATTCTAAGTTATTTGTGAGATTGTTTCAATATTGCAATTACTTTCTACATAGTATTATTCTGTTATTTGATGTATTTGAGTTATTTCTCATTATTTTGTGTGAGTGAGCTTTATTTTAATAGTAAGTTTCTAACAAGTGGTATCAGAGTGCTTTGCAGAGCTGAGTTCTACTACGATTGCGATAATTCTTACTTAGACATTTCTACCTATTAGGTATAATTTTCTTGTATTTTTAATTCAATTTTTCTTTATTTAAAAACAAAAAAAATCAACAAAAACCAAAAAAACCAAAACATACAATCTTTTTTTAGTAGTTGAATAGGCTAGAAACATTGTGTTGAAGATTTTAAAATATCGCGAAGGAGCTATAATTATTGGCTAATCTAGATAGCCCATAAAGCATATAATGAAGTGAAGAACAATCAGACTCCAATACCCAGGCCTCAGACAACTCTTATGCACAAAATTGAGCTCCCACGCATCTTTAGGTGTATCGAGAGATCGTTTTAGGCTTAAACAAAATTTTATCCAATAGGAAGCTTTTCGATATTGTATCATCCATAGTCCATAGGACATAACATCTCGGATGATTACCCTCTCATACTATCAGAGAGGTAGATAGTGTGCTCAAGGATATGTGTGGAATCCTCCTTGGATAGTGGCTTGAAATATTAGTTTGAGCACTATTTTTTGTTACTACGATATAACATAGGGCCTATGGGTGTTACATACTCCTTTGCCTAACGTACCTTGGTTCTATCAAAACCTTTAACATGCAAAAACAATATCTCCTTGTTATATTGAACCTGCATTCACGAACCTCTAAAAAGTGAGGATACAAAGAAGGACTTCCCTATCACAAAAGAAGAAACTTACATGCACCAAATAGTTAGGATAGAATCTGCAAGTGTCTATGATAGTTTGAAATATTCCAGTACCTTCTGGGTCAGTGGTAATAAAAGTCAGGTTAGTGATAGTAATAGCTGGGTCAGTTACAGTACCAGTCAGGTTGATAGTGATAGTAGTAGTCATTTTTAATAGTCATAAATTACAGGTGGTTAGGGCCAAAATTAGAACTGTCAGTGTCAATAACTATACAATACAAAGGATCCCAATGTTAGTGACGTGAAAAATGTCAGTAATTGCAGTATAGGTGATAAGGATAGAGACAAGACAGTGACAAGGTGGTCAGTCGAAAAAGTGAATAGATAAAATATAGTTGATCCAGTACCCAACTTTTGAATCGTATCTTTGAATAAAAAATTGACCACACTAGTAGACTTATCAAAAAAAAGGATAAAAAAAATGTTTGGGGTACCCAAAATTTGTGTTGTGGGATATAACTCATTGTGACCATATTTTTGAGCTGATCATTTTGATATATAACACCCAAGAATTTTTTTGGACTCCTTACTAAAAATAATAACTCTTAAAACCACACTTCTATTTTTAGTAATTTAGTAAAAGAGGTTGAAGACTATCCAAAATGGCTGCTAACACTCGGGGACATCAAAAAGAGATAGATCAAACCACCTTAATGTTGTAAACCCTAAAAATATTTGTAAATAACATACAAATAACAAATCAAGCCATGATGGTAGAGTTTTGAAATTTTAGAAATGATTATGATACCTCCAGACTCTGCCTAGAAGAACAACTTCCAGATGTTGAGTCCAAACTGCAAGGTGGTCATAGAAAATATGAGTACCATACTGAATAATCACATTCAGGTAAAGGAAGGGTAACATATGAATCTCACCCTCACTATGATAGTGATCCTAACTTTAAGATGCCTAAATTAGACTTTCCTAATTTTAATGGGAAGGATGTGGATGGCTGGTTATGTCGTGTTGCTCAATTTTTTAAACTCCACGAGGTCTCTATATATTACTGAGTTCAAATGTCTTCCTTCAACTTGGAATCTAAAGATTTATAGTGGTACCAATGGTTGTAGAACACTTTCCCTGATCATTCTTGGAAATAATTTGAGTCTCAATTACTCACTCGCTTTGGCCCTAGTGAGTATGATGATTTTACATTAGTATTGACAAAGTTGAAAAAAACTTAAACAGTTCAAGATTACCAAATACAGTTTGAGAAATTGGCCAACAAAACTAAGGGATTGAATGAAGGGTTCTTTATGAGTTATTTTGTTAGCAATTTGAGGGAAGATCTCCAAGCCGAGGTCACGATGTTTAAACCACAATCCATGATGTAGGCTATCAAGTTGGCTCATTTGGTCGAATCTAAAATTTCAACTCAAAGATGAATATCTAAATTTCCACAAGCTCAACCCTCCTTCCCTCCTAGATTATAAAACTAGAATGAACAAAAAATTGCTACAACCAAACATTTGACTATCACAAAAATGGATTCACGATGTACCCAAGGGTTGTGCTATAATTATGATGAAAAGTTTACTTGCAGGCATAGGTGCATACAAAAGAAGTTTTTCCTCATAGATACTGATGAGCCTAACACTAGTAACCAAAGTGATGGTGACACAAAACCAGTAGAAGAACCTGTTGTGGTTCATCCACAACACACCCTAGAAGTGGGGACCCACCTTTGTTTTTGCAAGTTTTAGGGAAGATCTCAAAGACCCGGATGCTAAAAATGAAGAAAAGAAGAAAAATGCCTAAGTGTTGAAAGGGTCGCGAAATCGTGACCTGTCTCTCCATCGCTACGAGTTGTCGAGAGGAAGCACAAGGTTGAAAGTGGTAGCGAATCGCTACCACTTCGTGAAGCGGAGGCTCGAAAGAAAAGTGGTAGCGAATCGCTACCACTTCGTGAAGCAAAGGCTCGAAGGAAAAGTGGTAGCGAATCGCTACCACTTCGTGAAGCAAAGGCTCGAGACCAAAGTGGTAGCGATATCGCTACCACTTCATCGAAGGAAGGCTCGAAACCAAAGTGGTAGCGATATCGCTACCACTTTTTGGAAGGAAGGCTCGGAACCAAAGTGGTAGCGATATCGCTACCACTTTTTGAAAGGAAGGCTCGGAACCAAAGTGGTAGCGATATCGCTACCACTTTTTGAAAAGAAGGCAAAGCAAAGTCGGTAGCGATATCGCTACAACGAGCTACTACGAGCGTACGGACCAAGAACATGTCGCGATATCGTGACATGTCGCGATTTCGTGACATGTCGCGTTATCGCGGCTAGGAAACGGAAGAGGCCGAATGCAAATTCTATCGGGATTTCCATGGGAAAGCGTTACGAAAGGTGTAGGAGACGTAGGACACATGGCAGAAATGACAGAACCAGAGTAACGTTTCATAACAACAGTTACTGGTCGCAGAGATCGAGCGTTACGATTGCATGCAAGGGTTAGAATACCAAAAGGCGGGAATTGAAGCGAAGGGTCCCGGGAGTCGAAACGAAGCGTCATGGAGCAGCCGAGAACGCGTGACAGAAAGGTTAAATAGCAGAAATGTAGATGGATACAGAGGCTGGAGACTGTAACAAAAAGCATTACTTATTGAAATAAAGGATTTTTCTTTGGTAACACGACTTTTGTGTGTAAAATCAAAAGGAGATCGAAGCCAAAACTATTGTTTTACTATCAATCTTTCCGTTGCATCATTTTGTCTTGTATCTATTTTGTTTACGCCATGGGATGGGTTACGATAGGTGAATGGTAGAATGATGCAGTTATATTCGTTTCCTTAGAGTCTTGCATCTGATCTGATTAGATTGTGTGTTAGTACAGATCTGATCGGTTGGGTTGTTTTGGGGACTTCATCTCTTAACTTGGGATTTTGCAGGGAGGAGATCGTGAACCATTTTAATATCCTTCATTATTTTCCAGCTGATTCAAAATAACAGTTTCTATTTTATTCCTTGATATGCTTAATTTCATGTCAGAGACTAACACTGAAATAACAGAACTATTGAATAGAGATAAAACGAACAGGTTAACCTTAGAATAAATTGTGAATATTAGAACATCAAAAGGAGTTTTGTTTATTTTTGATTAATCAAACAAGTCAAGATTATAAAGTTCATTGAGAATCAACAAAGGCCCCTTGTTAACAGCTATCTGTAGGATTTTGAGTTATTCTGGGATATATCAATTGTATGTATTAAAATTAAAATTCATTTTTATATACGTAAAAGCTGTTTCACAAAGAAGCTTGGAGAAATAATAAAAGGAAGGAAAATAAAATAAATTATTTCTTTGCAAGAAAGAGTCTTTTGTTCGAGACTCTAAGTTGCGTGTTATTATTTGTAATATGACAAATTAACACTCAACATTTTGGCGCTAGAAGGAGGGCCTTCTGTATTGCTTTGCAATTTTGATTTGTTCTAACAATTAACGTGGGTAGTTTTGTTTCCACCTATTGTGCTTGCAGGTGTAACATCCAGACATTTTATCTGGCAGCAGATTTGATACTTAAGTTGGACATTTAGGCGGTGGTGTTCCTTTGATTTCCTTTTCATTGCCTTTAAAAAAAAAAAGAAAAAAAGAAAAAAAGAAGGGGGAATAAAAGCTTGATGTTGAACGCATGCCTAAGATTGGGAGAATATGAAACATTGGAATCATGTTGTATAAGCTCCACATGTAATACAAACAGTTAATTTAGATCATTTGAAGCTTGTGATGCATGAAAAAGTCAGTTTTGCATGACAAATCATCTCATTTGCAATTCAAGAAATAATGCATTCATGTTCCATCTCACTTTTCATACATTTCACCGTAGTGGCATATGCATCTTAGGTGCAATTCATTTGAGTATGTTGAATCCTCTTAGGGTTATGTTATAACATAAATTTAAGTAAATCCTAAGGTTGGAAACTGAGTCTTGAAGTATCTAGGACCAAGCACGTTTCATACATTAAAAGGGATCTTGAGCAAAATGATCAAAACCTAACTTGGAGGAAAAGGTTGGGCGAAAATGGTTTTCATGTCTATCCTATTATGCAACATGATCCTAAAAATAGTGGTTTTGACCACTTCCATAGAGCTTAAAGCCTAAAATCGAGTAGTAAGGATAGGGTTAAATTCTCATCTCGGTTGGTTGAGAATCTAATTCCCCAAAGCTTTGATTGGACCCACATGGAGTAGTAAGGATAGGGCATAAATTCTCATCTCGGTTGGTTGAGAATCCGATTCCCCAAAGCTCTTATGTTTCATTTTGTATTAAGTCTTAGATTGTAAGGATCGTACTATTTGTCCTCTGCAAAGGATGGGTAGTCATCCCCAAGGTCTAAGTAACAAGATTAATATTTTCCATTTACATTTAAAATCTTGGGTTGTAAGGATCGTACTATTTGTCCCTAACCAGGATGGGTAGTCATCCCCAAGGTCCAAGAAGTAAAATAAATAAATTTTTCCCATCTCATCCTTATATTGGATTGTAAGGATCGTACTACTTGTCCTCTGCAAGGGATGGGTAGTCATCCCCAAGGTCCAAAGAAATGAAGATAAGTTTTGGATTATGGGGTTAGATAGGCCCATGCATGGCATCATGTCTTGCCTAAAAAATAAGACCACTGATTGTCTAGAGGGTTAGACTAGCATGACCATTTCTTCCATAATTGGTTTAGTTATTTTGCTCAAAGTGAGGTAAAGAATTCTAAATCGGAATAGTAAGGATAGGGTTAAACTCTCATCTCGGTTGGTTGGGAGTCTGATTCCCCAAAGTTCTGATTTCACATCCACTTGCACATGGGTTCAAGATAGTAGGGACTCATAACCAACTTTGGGATATAATGAACCGTTCACTAGTGGATCCTAAGAGGGTTTGGCAGTCTTGAATGTTTGCACATAATACTACAAGAGTGACTATGCATTTTCTCATGGCATATTCGGTAGGATACACAAATCATTCACAATTTCGCATATGCATTCATGCAAAACCGATGATGGAATGTGGATCAAATTCAAATGATAAGGAAAGGAATTCATTGCACACACCGAGCTAGAACTTGATGATTCTGATAATTCATGTACTTCTGATTTTGGGCATTAGTTATATTGATTATGGGCTAACCCATGTTTTCAAATTTGTGATTTGTGTTAGGTTGGGTTCTTACTAAAATGCTCAAGAGCATTTGATAGCAGAGTCGCCATTTGTTGTGGTTCATCCACAACACACCCCAGAAGTGGGGACCCACCTTTGTTTTTGCAAGTTTTAGGGAAGATCTCAAAGACCCGGATGCTAAAAATGAAGAAAAGAAGAAAAATGCCTAAGTGTTGAAAGGGTCGCGAAATCGCGACATGTCGCAAAATCGTGACCTGTCTCTCCATCGCTACGAGTTGTCGAGAGGAAGCACAAGGTTGAAAGTGGTAGCGAATCGCTACCACTTCGTGAAGTGGAGGCTCGAAAGAAAAGTGGTAGCGAATCGCTACCACTTCGTGAAGCAAAGGCTCGAAGGAAAAGTGGTAGCGAATCGCTACCACTTCGTGAAGCAAAGGCTCGAGACCAAAGTGGTAGCGATATCGCTACCACTTCATCGAAGGAAGGCTCGGAACCAAAGTGGTAGCGATATCGCTACCACTTTTTGAAAGGAAGGCTCGGAACCAAAGTGGTAGCGATATCGCTACCACTTTTTGAAAGGAAGGCTCGGAACCAAAGTGGTAGCGATATCGCTACCACTTTTTGAAAAAGAAGGCAAAGCAAAGTCGGTAGCGATATCGCTACAACGAGCTACTACGGGCGTACGGACCAAGAACATGTCGCGATATCGCGACATGTCACGATTTCGTGACATGTCGCGTTATCGCGGCTAGGAAACGGAAGAGGCCGAATGCAAATTCTGTCGAGATTTCCGCGGGAAAGCGTTACGAAAGGTGCAGGAGACGTAGGACACATGGCAGAAATGACAGAACCAGAGTAACGTTTCATAACAACAGTTACTGGCCGCAGAGATCGAGCGTTACGATTGCATGCAAGGGTTAGAATACCAAAAGGCGGGAATTGAAGCGAAGGGTCCCGGGAGTCGAAACGAAGCGTCATGGAGCAGCCGAGAACGCACGACAGAAAGGTTAAATAGCAGAAATGTAGATGGATACAGGGGCTGGAGACTGTAACAAAAAGCATTACTTATTGAAATAAAGGATTTTTCTTTGGTAACACGACTTTTGTGTGTAAAATCAAAAGGAGATCGAAGCCAAAACTATTGTTTTACTGTCAATCTTTTCGTTGCATCATTTTGTCTTGTATCTATTTCGTTTACGCCATGGGATGGGTTACGATAGGTGAATGGTAGAATGATGCAATTATATTCGTTTCCTTAGAGTCTTGCATCTGATCTGATTAGATTGTGTGTTAGTACAGATCTGATCGGTTGGGTTGTTTTGGGGACTTCATCTCTTAACTTGGGATTTTGCAGGGAGGAGATCGTGAACCATTTTAATATCCTTCATTATTTTCCAGCTGATTCAAAATAACAGTTTCTGTTTTATTCCTTGATATGCTTAATTTCATGTCAGAGACTAACACTGAAATAACAGAACTATTGAATAGAGATAAAACGAACAGGTTAACCTTAGAATAAATTGTGAATATTAGAACATCAAAAGGAGTTTTGTTTATTTTTGATTAATCAAACAAGTCAAGATTATAAAGTTCATTGAGAATCAACAAAGGCCCCTTGTTAACAGCTATCTGCAGGATTTTGAGTTATTTTGGGATATATCAGCTGTATGTATTAAAATTAAAATTCATTTTTATATACGTAAAAGCTGTTTCACAAAGAAGCTTGGAGAAATAATAAAAGGAAGGAAAATAAAATAAATTATTTCTTTGCAAGAAAGAGTCTTTTGTTCGAGACTCTAAGTTGCGTGTTATTATTTGTAATATGACAAATTAACACTCAACATTTTGGCGCTAGAAGGAGGGCTCGGAACCAAAGTGGTAGCGATATCGCTACCACTTTTTGAAAGGAAGGCTCGAAACCAAAGTGGTAGCGATATCGCTACCACTTTTTGAAAAGAAGGCAAAGCAAAGTCGGTAGCGATATCGCTACAACGAGCTACTACGGGCGTACGGACCAAGAACATGTCACGATATCGTGACATGTCGCGATTTCGCGACATGTCGCGTTATCGCGACATGTCGCGTTATCGCGGCTAGGAAACGGAAGAGGCCGAATGCAAATTCTGTCGGGATTTTCGTGGGAAAGCGTTACGAAAGGTGCAGGAGACGTAGGACACATGGCAAAAATGACAGAACCAGAGTAACGTTTCATAACAACAGTTACTGGCCATAGAGATCGAGCGTTACGATTGCATGCAAGGGTTAGAATACCAAAAGGCGGGAATTGAAGCGAAGGGTCTCGGGAGTCGAAACAAAGCGTCATGGAGCAGCCGAGAACGCACGACAGAAAGGTTAAATAGTAGAAATGTAGATGGATACAGGGGCTGGAGACTGTAACAAAAATCATTACTTATTGAAATAAAGGATTTTTCTTTGGTAACACGACTTTTGTGTGTAAAATAAAAAGGAGATCGAAGCCAAAACTATTGTTTTACTGTCAATCTTTCCGTTGCATCATTTTGTCTTGTATCTATTTCGTTTACGCCATGGGATGGGTTATGATAGGTGAATGGTAGAATGATGCAGTTATATTTGTTTCCTTAGAGTCTTGCATCTGATCTGATTAGATTGTGTGTTAGTACAGATCTGATCGGTTGGGTTGTTTTGGGGACTTCATCTCTTAACTTGGGATTTTGTAGGGAGGAGATCGTGAACCATTTTAATATCCTTCATTATTTTCCAGCTGATTCAAAATAACAGTTTCTATTTTATTCCTTGATATGCTTAATTTCATGTCAGAGACTAACACTGAAATAACAGAACTATTGAATAGAGATAAAACGAACAAGTTAACCTTAGAATAAATTGTGAATATTAGAACATCAAAAGGAGTTTTGTTTATTTTTGATTAATCAAACAAGTCAAGATTATAAAGTTCATTGAGAATCAACAAAGGCCCCTTGTTAACAGCTATCTGCAGGATTTTGAGTTATTCTGGGATATATCAGCTGTATGTATTAAAATTAAAATTCATTTTTATATACGTAAAAGTTGTTTCACAAAGAAACTTGGAGAAATAATAAAAGGAAGGAAAATAAAATAAATTATTTCTTTGCAAGAAAGAGTCTTTTGTTCGAGACTCTAAGTTGCGTGTTATTATTTGTAACATGACAAATTAACACTCAACAGAACCACCCCAACTAGAGGAAGAAAACCAAGAAGAACCATAGGCTAAAATTTATGTTCATGCTCTTGCTGGAATTACTACTCCCCAAACCATGAAAGTTGTGGGTTATTTCAAAGACCTATGTCTTACCATCCTAATTAATTCTAGCAGTACACATAAATTTATTGATCCTCGCATTGCCAAGTAGACAAATTGTTACGTACATACATATAATTCCTTTGAGGTTATGGTATCCAATGGTGGGACCTTACCTTGCAAAGGTAAATATCATAATTTTAAGGTAAAAATTGGAGACTATGAGCTCAAATAAGATATATTATACTTTGACTAAGGGGATGTGATATCGTGTTGGGAGCTCAATGGTTGGGCACATTGGAAACCATCTCATGGAACTTTGTTGAGCTCTGGATGCAATTTTCATAGAATGGACAATCCCACACTCTCTATGGCTCAAAAGCAAGGCCTTCACAGATTATCATTTCAAGTCAGATGGAGAAGTTAAAAAAATTATCTCGAGGTGTCATAGCTCAGATATTTGTGATCCAATGTCACCCTTTCAAGGAGGATTTCGTTCCTATAGATTTGCAACTTATTTTGGCCAAGCACAATTCTATTTTTTCTGAACCATTAGAATTACCACCTTATTGCTCTCATGACCATGTTATTCCTTTGTTACTTGGCAATGCACCACCCAACATTAGATCGTATTGGTATCCTCATGATCTTAAGTCAAAAATTTGAGAAGTTAGTATAGGAATTGTTAAAAGCTAGTGTCATTCGACCAAGCAACAACTCTTACTCTTCTCTTATTGGTGCACAAGAAATATGGGTCCTAGCGGTTGTGTATCAATTACCGTGAGCTCAATAAAATCACCATCAAGGATAAGTTTTCTACTCTGATGGTGGATGAATTACTAGATGAACTACATGGGACTATGTACTTTTCCAAACTAGACCTTCGCTCTAGGTAACTTCAAATCAGGATCAAAGATGAGAATATTTCCAAGACTACTTTTCATACTCATGAAGATCACTATAAGTTTTTAGTGATGCCATTTGGCTTGACTAATGCTCCTTCCATTTTTTAAAGCGTCATGAACAATTTTTTTCACCTATTCCTTCAAAAATTCATTCTATTTTCCTTTGAAAACATTATGGTGTCTAGCCATTCATGGGAGGAGCATCTTGTTCATGTGGATCAAAATCTATAGCTATTGGCACAACATCAACTCTATGCTAAGCAGTCCAAGTGTTCTTTTGGGTTGATAAAAGTGGAGTATTTGGGATACATTGTCACCAAGGATAGTGTCAAAGTTGACCCCAAGGATATCCAAGCAGTTCAAGAATGGCCAAAACCTCACACTCTCAAGGGTATTCGAGTATTTTTAGGGCTTACAAGTTATTATCGTAAATTTATTCGTAACTATGGTAAAATTGCATCTCCCCTCACTGCCATGTTAAAGATGGATTTTTTAATTGGATGTGACCCACTAAATAGGCTTTCCTATAATTGAAGCATGTTATGACCACTACACTAGTTTTAGCCATGTTGGATTTCTCCAAATCCTTTTTCATTGAAAGAGATACTTCTGGTCACGGTATTGGCGCAATGTTGATGCAATAAAGGGATATCCTTAGATTTCACTAGTAAAGCACTCTCTAGTCAAATTCTAGGAAAATCCACTTATGTTGAAATGCTAACAATTTTGTATGCAATAACCTATTAGCGATTGTATCTCATTGGGTACCATTTATTCATTAAAACTGACCATCAAAGTCTCAAATACTTTTTGGAGCAACGAGTTGCCACCCTTGAACAACAAAAATGGGTTTCTAAGCTTATGGACTATGACTATGATATCACTTATAAGAAGGGAAAGGAGAACATTATGGTTGATGCTCTCTCACCAATTTGAGAATCATAGTATGCTATGCACCATTTCATTGCCCATTCCATAATGGATCAATTCCTTACGATAGGAAATACTTCATAATTCAGGCTTGTAGACTTTGATTACCTATCTACTGACTCTACTTCATGTCCTGACTACGCTTGGGATGACCATGCTATACACCTTGTTATTCCCCACACATCATCCCTATGGGAACTTCTCATGAGGGAACTGCATGCCTCTCTGATGTAGGAGCATCCGACGACAATAGAGCAATCTTGCATCCTCCAATTTTTTTTTCTAAGTTCTCTAAGTACTTTGCATTTTGATTTATTTCAGTTTTTCCCAAGGGGGGAAGTTTCGTAAAGCAAGGGGGAGGGGTCGCGAAATCGCGACCTCAAAAGCTGTAACAAGGCATAGGCGAGTTTTGTCGCGATATCGCGACGTCGCGATATCGCGACGATTTTTTTCAAAGCTAAGGCAGGCGGAGAACAATGCAGAAGGCAAGGCAGTTTGTCACGATTTCACGATGCGAAATCGTGACAAAATTTAAAAGCTAAGGCGGGCGCAGTTTGGTCGCGATATCGCGACGTCGCGATGTCGCGACGTTTTTGCGGACCGAGGCGCAGGGGCAGTTTGGGTCGCGATATCGCGACATGTCGCGATATCGCGACATGTCACGATATCGCGGTGTTTTTGCGGACCGAGGTGTAGGGGGCAGTTTGGGTCGCGATATCGTGACATGTCGCGGTATCGCGGCATTTTTGCGGACCGTGGCGAAGGGGGCAGTTTGGGTCGCGATATCGCGACATGTCGCGGTATCGCGGCCAAGAAAAGGTCAAGCCAAAGTAGACACGCGGACGGCCAGGCAAGGCCGAAATTGACACGTGGCTGCCACGTGTGTTAAAAGCGACGCAACCAGTTGGAGGTAAAGTTGAATTTGACACGCGAAAGCATACATGTATTAAGTCAAAGATGAGGGCCACGTAAATTGAAAAGAGAGATGTCGGCCACGCATTTTTTTTTATTTCTGGCAAAACAGCAATTACATACGATGGACTTTATGGATGAGACAGCGGTGCAGAAGAACAGTCAGACCAAAACGACGGGTGCAGGTTAAGGGAGGTCTTTAATGCAAGCTTCATGGTGGATCGGGCAGTTGCCCATTTATGGCAGAAAAATTTGAAAACTCGGCCGGGGGGAAAACGAATTTGAAATTTTGTTAGGCGGGGGCATTAATTGCCTAGAGGATCGAGGCCTCGATAAAAACTCGTGAATTGTAAGGGAATGGGGATGGTGAGTTCGGGATTGAGAGGGAAAAGAAATATGCCTGGAAACGGTAATGTAAGACTGTGTTAAGCTATTTGCAAAAAATTAATTGAAAGTTCTGTTGTGTGAATCTCGGCTTGCCATCAAGTGGTATCAGAGCGGGAGCTCCTGAGCGTGTAACAGATCATCGAAAGAGAGGCAGTTACACCAGGATCTATGGAAGGATTTGTAAGGGAAGAAAGAAAAATGCCTCCACGAAGAAACCATGGTGGAGTAGGAAATGTGGTGCCGGCCGAAGACTTCCGAGCCTTGCAGAGACAAGTTCAAGCCCTGCAAGAAGAGCTACGCAGAAGGCACGAGCCCGGAAGGGATGAGGGAAGTGAAGACGAAGTTGATGAAGAAGAAGACCGGTCTGAGGAAGAAGAAGAGGTTGTGGATCCTGCACAAGCCAGGTTGTACAAGGCCATCTCTCAGATTGGAAAGCAACCAAAGATGGAGGTTTCTACATACTCGGGAAACCTAAATCCAGAAGAGGTGATTGACTGGATAAATGATTTAGAAGAATATTTCGAATATGAGGAGGTTGAAGACCCTAATCGGGTCAGATTTGCTAAGACCAAGTTGAAGGGTCATGCCAGCATTTGGTGGAGGGGAATACAGTTGGAGAGGAACAGAAGAGGGAAGGAGAAAATAACAAGATGGGATAGAATGGTGGAAAGGCTGAAAAGACAGTTTATTTTGGCAGATTACGAGTTGGATCTGCTAAGGAAAATGCAGAGTTTGAGACAGACAAACAAAACTGTCCAAGAATACATCGAGGAGTTTTACAAGATCTCTATTAGAACTGGAAATTTAGAGGCAAACAAAGAAAAGGTAGCCCGTTATATCAATGGGTTGAGACTCGGTATCCAGGAAGAGGCTGAGCCTAGTTCGGGTAAGCACCATTGAGGATGCTTACCGGTTTGCCTTAAAGGTGGAAGAAAAGCTGAATAGGCGGTTTGAAGGCAAGCAAAGAGGAAGGGGCCGTGGTGGAAGAAGCTGGTGGGAGAACCGGTGGAGAAAAATATAAAGATCCGAAGAAGGCTGGTGAAGCCGGTAGTAACCAGGATCAAAGGGAAGAGGATGTTTATCAGCCCCGTGATCGAAACAGCTACCCAAGAGGACGGGGTGGATCTGGACGAGGGTTTGGAAGAGGAGTATTTCGTGGGACATGTTTCCACTGTGGTGAAGAAGGACATCGGGCATTTGAGTGTCCACAACACCGAGAAAGGACGAACAAGAGGCCTGAGGGTCCAGCCAAGGCTGCTTGTGGCCGAGGAAGATGTTGAGTCTGAACATTACGAAGAAGCGGAGAGAGGGGAAGCAATGATCGTAAGGAGAGTCCTGTTGAATGAGGAGAAGGACACGAGATCGGAGAAGAAGTTTATTCCGCACAAGGTGTAAATGCGCGGGCAAGATTTGCAATATTATTATTGATAATGGTAGCACGGATAACCTGGTTTCAGAAGAAATGGTTACCAAGCTGCAGTTAGAGAGGAAGAAGCACCCGCATCCATATCGGGTCGCATGGCTATAGAAGGACCATAGGGCCTTGGTCAGTGAGCAGTGCTCCGTTAAATTTAATATTGGGAATTATTGTGATGAGGTCCTGTGCGACATCCTGCCTATGGATGCTTGCCATATGTTGCTGGGAAGGCCCTGGCAATTCGATCGGAGTGCAGTGCATGACGGCCGTGCCAACACCTACTCATTGACGAAGAATGGCGTGCGCCATAAGCTGAAACCCTTAAAGGAAGCGGATGAAAAGGTGTGTAACAACTCCAGAATCTGTTTAGTTGAAGGGAGAAAGTTTTTGGACGGTTTGAAGCATGAACATTTATGTTATGCAATAATTCTGAGAGTTAGGGAGAAGGAATGCCAAGATACCCCAACAGAAGTCCTAGATCTGTTGGAGGAATTTCTAGATATTGTGTTTGATAATGTGCCTGAGGGTTTACCCCTATTAAGGAAAATCAGCCACCATATAGATTTGGTGCCAGGATCGAGCTTGCCAAATAAAGCTGCACACAGAATGACGCCTGTAGAGACGAGGAGTTAAACAGGCAGGTCCAGGAGTTACTGGAGAAGGGATTGATTCGGGAAAGTTTGAGCCCATGCGCAGTACCTGCAGTGCTGGCACCAAAGAAGGATGGAGAATGGAGAATGTGTACAGATTCACGGGCCATCAACAAAATCACTATCAAATACAGATTCCCATTGCCAAGGATGGATGATATCATGGACTGTTTAAGTGGAGCTGAGTACTTCACGAAGATTGACCTGAAAAGTGGTTATCATCAGATCCGTATCCGAGAAGGAGATGAGTGGAAGACAACCTTCAAGACAAGAGAGGGCTTGTATGAGTGGTTGGTCATGCCATTTGGGCTGTCCAATGCACCAAGTACCTTCATGCGGCTGATGAATGAAGTACTGAAAGAGTTTATGGGAAAGTTTGTCATTGTTTATTTAGATGATATATTAATATTCAGTAGAACCCTGGAGGAACACCTGATGCATATCAGGAGGGTTTTTGAAAAGCTGCGGGAGGAGCGATTATTAATAAATCTGAAAAAGTGTAATTTTGTCAAGAAAGAGTTAGTATACCTGGGGTTTGTAATCTTAGCAGAAGGTCTGAAAATGGACCCGAGAGAAGGTGAGAGCCATCATCGAATGGCCTACCCCAAGAAGCACAACGAGAGGTAAGATCATTTCATGGTCTAGCCGACTTTTACAGGAAGTTCATAAAGAACTTCAGCAACATTTGTGCACCTCTCACAGAAACAATGAGAGGGGATAAAAAAGAGTTCAAGTGGACATTAGGGGCTGAAAGGAGCTTTGATGCATTAAAGAAAAAGGTCACAGAACAGCCTGTTTTGGCACTCCCAGACTTTAACAAGGTATTTCAGGTGGACTGTGATGCCAGTGGCGATGCAATAGGGGTTGTACTGAGTCAAGAAGGCAGACCTGTTGCTTATTTTAGTGAAAAGCTCAATGATGCTCAAAAAAAGTATTCAATATATGACCAAGAATTTTATGCTATAGTTCAGGCTCTGAAGAAGTGGAGGCATTATTTGTTGCCAAAAGAGTTTGTTCTATTTACTGATCATCAGGCATTGCAGTACATCAACAACCAGACAAAACTGAATCAGCGGCACATGAAGTGGGTCGAGTTTCTCCAAAGCTATACCTTTGTATTAAAGCACAGGAGCAGGAAATCAAACAGGGTTGCAGATGCTTTAAGCAGAAGGCAGAATTTGCTAATTGAAATGACAGTAGAAGTAGTTGGATTCGAAGAACTGAAGGGTCTTTATCCTGAGGATCCTGATTTTGCAGCAGCCTGGACGGCTTGCTTGGCACCTGTTACTATGGACAGGACAAAATGGTTAGATTTCCTAATCCAAGATGGAATGCTGTTCAAGGGAAGTAAATTATGCATTCCAAGGAGTTCCATGCGGGAGAACTTGATCAAGGAAAAGCACAGCGGAGGACTGGCTGGGCATTTTGGTAGGGATAAGACCATTGCCCTGGTGGATGAAAATTACTACTGGCCGCAACTTCAGCAAGATGTGAGGAAGTTTGTGCAAAGTTGTAGAATATGCCAGATGGCAAAAGGCATAAGGCAAAACACAGGATTATACCAGCCGTTACCTGTACCTGAGAGGCCATGGGAGGACATAAGCATGGATTTTATTCTTGGATTGCCGAGAACACAGAGGGGAAATGACTCTGTATTTGTGGTGGTTGACCGATTCTCCAAAATGGCACATTTTATTCCCTGCGAGAAGACAAGTGATGCGAGTTCACATTGCGGGGTTATTTTTCAAGGAAGTGGTACGACTTCATGGTCTACCAAGAAGCATAGTTTTTGACAGAGATACAAATTTTGTTGGGTATTTATGGAGAACTTTGTGGAAGAAGTTGAAGACAGATCTAAAATTCAGTTCGGCATACCACCCACGGATCGATGGATGGACAGAGGTGGTAAATAGAAGCCCGGGTAATTTTCTTGAGATGCTTGATAGCAGATCAACCCACGGGATGGGATTTAGTTTTACCGCAGGCAGAATTTGCATATAACAATTCAGTCAATAAGAGCACAAATAAATCTCCGTTCCAGATAATATATGGAAACAGCCCAAGGAATGTGTCTGAACTGAGAAAGTTGGATAAGAGAGAAAAGTGCAGTGTCGAGGCAGAAGAATTTGCGAAACATATGAAAAGTCTGCATGAAGAAGTAAGGAGACAAATTATAAAAATGAATACTCAATATAAGACAAGAAGCGAGACCAGAAGCGGCGGTTCAAAGAGTTCGAAGTAGGAGATGAAGTCATGGTCCATCTCAGGAAGGAGAGATTTCCTGCCAAGACTTATAACAAATTGAAGATGAAGAAGTTTGGGCCATGCAGAATACTGGGAAAACGGGAGTCAGGAAATGCATATGAAGTGGAATTGCCAAGTTGGCTTGACATTTCACCTATTTTTAATATTTCAGATTTAGTGGAATATCATGAGGGAGAGAGTACAGAGGTACCAAGTGCAAAATTATGGCAAATTCCAGCACCTACTCCAACCACAGACGAGGTCGAGGAAATATTAGACACTCGTGAAGGCAGAAGCACCAGAAACAAATAGTATTCTGAATATTTGATAAAGTGGAAGGGCAGACCTGTTGAAGATGCAACTTGGTTGTCGAAGACGGAGGTTGACCGCCTGGGTCTTCCCCTAACAAAATAGAAGTGAGGATCACTTTTTTTATTTTACCCTGGGTGTCTGATGCAGGAGCATCCGGCGACGATAGAGCAATCTTGCATCCTCCAAATTTTTTTTCTAAGTTCTCTAAGTACTTTGCATTTTGATTTATTTTAGTTTTTCCCAAGGGGGGAAGTTTCGTAAAGCAAGGGGGAGGGGTCGCGAAATCGTGACATTTTGACATGTCACGAAATCGCGACCTCAAAAGCTGTAACAAGGCATAGGCGAGTTTTGTCGTGATATCGCGACGTCGCGATATCGCGACGATTTTTTTCAAAGCTAAGGCAGGCGGAGAACAATGCAGAAGGCAAGGCAGTTTGTCACGATTTCGCGACGCGAAATCATGACAGAATTTAAAAGCTAAGGCGGGCGCAGTTTGGTCGCGATATCGCGACGTCGCGATGTCGCGACGTTTTTGCGGACCGAGGCGCAGGGAGTTTGGGTCGCGATATCGCGACATGTCGCGATATCACGACATGTCACGGTATCGTGGCATTTTTGCGGACCGAGGCGTAGGGGGCAGTTTGGATAGCGATATCGCGACATGTCGCGGTATTGCGATGTTTTTGCGGACTGTGGCGAAGGGGGCAGTTTGGGTCGCGATATCGCGACATGTCATGGTATCGCGGCCAAGAAAAGGTCAAGCCAAAGTAGACACGCGGACGGCCAGGCAAGGCCGAAATTGACACGTGGCTGCCACGTGTGTTAAAAGCGACGCAACCAGTTGGAGGTAAAGTTGAATTTGACACGCGAAAGCATACATGTATTAAGTCAAAGATGAGGGCCACGTAAATTGAAAAGAGAGATGTCGGCCACGCATTTTTTTTTATTTCTGGCAAAACAACAATTACAGACGATGGACTTTATGGATGAGACAGTGGTGCAGAAGAACAGTCAGACCAAAACGGCGGGTGCAGGTTAAGGGAGGTCTTTAATGCAAGCTTCATGGTGGATCGGGCAGTTGCCCATTTATGGCAAAAAATTTTGAAAACTCGATCGGGGGGAAAACGAATTTGAAATTTTGTTAGGCGGGGGCATTAATTGCCTAGAGGATCGAGGCCTCGATAAAAACTCGTGAATTGTAAGGGAATGGGGATGGTGAGTTCGGGATTGAGAGGGAAAAGAAATATGCCTGGAAACGGTAATGTAAGACTGTGTTAAGCTATTTGCAGAAAATTAATTGAAAGTTCTGTTGTGTGAATCTCGGCTTGCCATCACTCTCCATCTGCCAACCATTTAGGATTCCTCAAAATATATGAACGTCTTAAGCACATTTTTTTGGAAGGGCATGAAAATGGATATTCAAAATTTTATGGCAACTTGTGATACCTTTTAATGGATGAAATATGAAATGATGCATTCTCCAAGAACTCTCCAACCATTATCCATTCCTGACTAGGTATGGACTAATATTTCCATGGATTTTATTGAAGGGTTACCTAAGTTTGGAGGTAAATATATTAATCATATGGTAGTGGATCATATTTTAAAGTATGCTCACTTCTGTTCCCTATCCCATCCTTACACAACTTCCATTGTTACCCAAATTTTCTTTGATTCTATATTTTGCCTTCATGGTATGCCCGCCTCCATTGTGTTTGACCATGTCCCTATCTTTACTATTCACTTATGGCAAGAATTGTTTAAGTTGCAGGGAACTCAACTCAAAACGAGTTTAGCTTATCATTCATAGTGGATGTCTAGATGGAGATTGTCAACAAATGTTTGGAGGTCTACCTTCGCTACTTTACCTCTGATCATCCTACATAATGGGTGAAGTAACTTTCTTTGGTTGAGAGGTGGTACAATACTTTTTATCACACAACAACCAAGATTACCCATTTTGAGGTAGTTTATGGGTGCCCTCCACTCATACCTTCCTCCTACATTCTAGGTAGCTCTAGGGTCCATGCAGTTGGTACTACTCTCAGTTAGATTGTCGATGTCCTCCATCAATTAAAGGTGAATTTGGATGCGACCCATAATCGAATGCACCAACAGGCTGACTCCATCCAAAATATATAACATGGGAGTCTCTCTGTTAGCTCCAACACCAAATTATTCATCTTCAGCTTTGAGGACAAAGCTTTTTTAAGGGGAAGGACATGTTAGAATCCCATCCTAATGTTATTTTGTAATTTTGATTGCTTATTAATGACCCACTTCCAACATGGGGATCCTATCTATAATGTTATTTTACAATATTTTGTAATGTATGTGGTAAGTTAGGCTCCTAGCCAAGTGGACCCATCTTATGTAACCGTTATCAATATTGTAATCGATGTTTGGTAGATGATTCTAGCTCGAATGAAATTTTTCATGTAAGACAACTCTTGAGCTTAGGGTTAGGGTTGCATGAAGTCTTTATTTAAAAGCTATGAAGCCATGTATGCATGTATTTTTTTGCAAGTTAATGAAATATTGAAGGAGATTTCCCTCTCAAAGAGGCCTGTGATTCTGAGTAATTTATGAGATTGTTTCAATACTACAATTACTTTTTGCATAGTGTTATTATATTATTTTAATTATTTTAGTTATTTCAAAATATTTTGTGTGAGTGAGATTTATTTTAATAGTAGGTTCCTAACATCCACGCTAAATTGATCCAATTAACCCAAAATTTCTTCACAAAGCTTAGTCAATTTTTATAATATAATAAATTTGTCACATCCTTTAACAAATGGTTCTTTAAATTCTCTAGTACACAATCACCCGCTAATAAAAATACCATTGACACTTGTTACAGAGATATTTGCTTCCATTTCCAAGGTTTATACTCAATTTTATTTTACAAAAAGGGGTTTGGTTAGCTAGGAAGATAACCTATCACCTCAATTTTATTTTACAAAAGGGGATTTGATCTGGAAAGATAGCCTATCACCCCAATTATATTTTATAAAAATGGATTTGATCAATGGAAAGATAGCCTATCACCTCATTGTAATCAGACAGATCCCTCAAAATTTACTTATCTAACTTTTTTGACTTCAAATCTTACAGGTTATAAAAGTGCCAAACTTCTATAATTTAGTGGTACTTCTATTTAGTCTATGGAGAAAATAACCTTACCACTTGGAACCTCCCTACTTATTGTTTTTCTATCATTTTCTATTTTTTAATCTCTGTTGAGTTGATTTGTGTGCTTAAAATCACATTTTTGGAAATTAAGAAATCCATAGGGTTGTAAAAATTTATTTAAAAAATGTAAAATAGGAAAGGAATCAAAATTCATATAGCTACATTCTAGGATAGATTTTTGATGCATTATATCTTTGCTTTCCCTTTAAAAAAATCTCGTTTAGCATAGTCATCATTCAAAATCCAAAAGGTATACTAGGGTAGATTGTTTGTTTTCTTGCATTTAGCATACAACTTAGGTGATCTTCCATTTTAGTTTGAATAAATTTTATCTTGTAAAGGCTCAATAAAGAATCAGATGAGAGATTCAAAAACTTAGGTGTTTATTGAATTAAAACATAAAATATTATACAAGCTTAAACATCAACACAAAAGAACAACTTTTTATAATACATGATGTAGAGCCTACTCACATGAAGAGCCAATTATCTAGGGTTTCCTTTGGAAAGAGGTCCTGTATGGGGAAGCAAGGGTCCCAACATATCCCCCTAAGCATGTCCTAGATTTTGAATCTACACTAGAACTTATAAATATCCATCTTTCTAAAATCAACACCACCAAATACAAAAAATCTATAGGTTGAGAAAGTTGCATCTTTTAGAATAATCTAGAAGGCATGATCATAAAGGATATTATGTATACTATTGTGCATGTATTTCATGATTTACCATTGTGAATGCATACCACTATCTCAAGGATGTAGTCAATAATTACCCATTCCTTGAATGGTGCCTCACCTAATATCCATAGTGATGGATATAACAATTGCATCTAAGTCTATGTTGTGCAAATTATCTTTTAAGTTTATTGATAATGACAATACAAATGTTATCCCAAAATTTTAGCAAGCATTACTATCATGTTACTATGAACCTATTCAAGGGTGCACCAATAAGCTTTCCTCTCTTCTCATTAAAAGCCTTCATATGCTCTATTCTAGATCTTATAACAAACATTACTATCATGTTACTATGAACCTATTCAAGGGTGCGCCAATGAGCTTTCCTCTCTTCTCATTAAAAGCCTTCATATGCGATCCAGGTGTTGTAGGTGAGTTGGAGGGGAGAGGGCAATCCTCCAAGGGAGGTCCCAGGTTCAAATCTCCACCCTACCAAAAAGTTGAATTGGGTATCCAAAATCCAATTGATAGTGTTGGTGCGAGCAGCGTCGGGTGCGACTCTCGGGTGACTTTGAGGTGTAGAACCCCCTATTCGTGGTATCTCAGACCAAGGCGGCCCCGCAAGGGGTTTTTCGCTTAAAAAAAAAAAGCCTTCATATGCTCTATTCTAGATCTTATTTCTTCAACTATCTGGTAAATAATACTACTTCCATGATTTACCATTATAAATCCATACCACCATCTCGAGAATGTAGTCAATAATTACCCATTTCTTGAATGGTGCATTACCTAATATCCATAGTGTTGGTTATAACAATTGCATCCAAGTTTACATTGTGCAATTATCTTTAAGTTCATTGATAATGACAATATAAATGTTACTCCAAATTTTTGGTAACCATTACTATCATATCACTATGAACCTATTCAAGGATGCACCAATGAGCTTTTCTCTCTTCTCATAAAAAGCATCCATTTGCTCTATTCTAGCTCTCATTTCTTCAAATATTTGGTAGATAATAAGGGTCACATAAAGCTAGCTTTATAACCATTCACCACTTTCTTATCCAATCATAGTTAGAAGACTCAAGATATACAATGGAAAGAGAATCCAATAACTAGTGTAAATCATATCATGGCTTTGTATAAAGCAAAAATTTAACTTTGTATAAACAAATAATTCTTATATATAACATCAACATCACATACAACAAAAAATTAATTATATATATATATATATATATATATATATATATATATATATAAATATTTCTTCTTCTATAAATTTCTAAAAACCTTAGGATCAAAATAAATTCTTAATAATATTAAAACAAAAATAAACTATTTAAAAATTAAAATCAAAATATAATTATTTTTTCTAAAAACAAATAAAATATATTTTTTAAATCTCTATTTAATATCTCCTACAAAATTAGATGAACTTGCACTTACCATTAACTCTTCGTAATAATAGCTTTTTTTTTATTATAAAGTTAATTGTGCCTAGTCTACTCTTAACAAAATGGAGTCGCCAATTTCTTTTTATTAGTTACATTTCACTCAAAGATGGGGTTGGAATAAGTAAATAGCTTGGTCTGTCATACCATCTAATTAAAGTTATTCTTCACAGCAAATAATTTTTTTATCTCTATAATATCAAAAATATATTTTTTTAAAACAATAAAAAATTTATTTATTAAATTAAAAGCATAGAGGAAAAATTATATATAAAACGAATAATCTTAAAGATGTAATACAAACACACAGACGGATCTGAAACCATCGCATGAACCACTCTGTGGTACCTAGCAATAATATCTAAAATATATCAGCTTCTGTTTCCTACTATATAATCCTTTGCTCAGCCATCCCTGAATTTTCTCGACAGCTTTACCTCTTTGAAAACATTCTGGTCGTGCTTGCCGGGTCTCATAAGCGCAGTGGTGTACCACAGCTCCAAAACCCTAACGGTCCGCTCGTTATAACGGAAGAACATGAATCCCGTATTCATTGGAGTCGACATGTCGAACGGGTCGCAACTCGCCATGATAATGATCGGACGACATTTCGATATCTGCATCGTACGAGAATCTCTCAAACGGGTTGCGAAACCACACTACGTCCGCATCCTGCGCAACATTAACGGAAATTTGCTTGGTAAAATCCTTAAAAACACCAAATATCATATGAATGAAAGATTTAACGTAACTGTAGCCTCGTTCTGCGATATTCCGGAGAAAGAGGATTTTGTTGTGCGTCATCTTAAGGTAATCTTGTGAAGGATATCTCGCTTGTGAAATCGACTCCCGGCGTCATCAACCGGTGGCAATGTCGGTGGACTTGCAGGCACCGACTATATGCCTTGTTGTCCATGGCCACCACAAGGAGATATCGAAGCAGTGGCTCTGTTCCCTCGCCTTCGTGAAAGCTCTTCATAAACAGGTCGAAAATTCCATTGGGCTCCATCCACGCCGCGTTCACAGATGTCACTATGACCGTCTTGTTGGGCATTGAAGCTTTGGCCAAAGCCTTAACTTAGCTCATCCTGAGGACATAAAATAGAGGAAAACTAATAACGAATCATTTTGTTACCTTCATTTCAACATAAGTTTATATATAGTCTAATAAATAATGTGAAAATTCTGCATCTGCGTTCGAGGAGGTGGAGTTGGAGGTGTCGGACATCAACCTGAGCGATTCGTTTGGGTCTAGTAAGCATGGCGGGGTTGGCCCTTCTTCGTTTTGGGACCTTGGTAAGGTGTGTTCTGAAGTGGTGGGGAGGGTTGTTGGTTCGGGGGAGGAGGGGAAGGGAGCTTCTTCTTCCTCTCCGCCTTCCTTTGCCCTGATGGTGGCCGGTTTGTCCTTTGGTGAATCGTTTGCTCCTTGCGAAGTAAATGCGAATTCTGGCCAAATTTGTGTTCCAAATAGCACGGTTAACTGTCTGCTGTAGAAAGGTTCCTGAGATCTGGTGGGTAAATTGGTTGGTGGAAGACCACCTTTGGATGCGCTTAAACGCTGGGCTGTGTCTCGAAGGAAGCCTCGTGGCTCGTTGGACCTTGCCACTCTTCCCCAAAACTTTTTTCTGATAAGGCTTTCATGCGATGGGGACTCTTGCAAGATTTTGGAAGGTGGCCCCTGGTTCTATGGGAACCTCGGTCTCTTTCTCAGAAAGTGGGACCATAATTTTAATCCGACGCTCCAAAGGGTTAATCTGGTTATGGTTTGGATTCGTTTTCCAGAATTCCCTATGTATTTATGGTATGAGTCTATTTTCAGGGCGATGGCGAGTTCTATTGGCAATTGTGTTTCTTTTGATAAGGTCTCTTTGTCCTCAGAACAAAGGCAATTCATTAGAATGTGTATCATGGTGGACATTGAGAAAAATCTTCCTAGTTCGGTGGAGCTTGTTTCTCATCTGGGCATGTGGGTTCAGGTTGTGGTCTATGAGAATAAGCCATAGGCTTGTAAGTTGTGTGGGATGGGGGGCCATCATTAGAACCTTTACCCCCAAAAAAAGATGGCTGGCCAACCTGTTCCGAAAGATCCCAAGCGTGGGGCCAATGTGGATCCTGTTCTGAAATGGACCCCTTTCAAGAAGCAGAAGGTGTGGCACAAGAAACCTCTTGGTTCATCGAAAGGTAAAGAGATTGCTTCTTCTCCTTCTTAGTTGAAGAATACTAGCGAGGCTTCTATTCCTGCTCATAAGGAGTCGACCCATTTCAAGAAGGGTTCTTTGAACCCTTCTCCTCGTAATCTGGAGGTGGTCCTCCATGCTGACCCTACGAGTCATGTTGTTGATTTACCTCTCTCTAATTCCTTTGGGTGTTTAGAGGTGGAGAGGGAAGAGGGTGCTCAAGTGTCTTATGCAGAGGTGCCTTTGTCTTCTTCGATGGCATATTTGGCTTCACCAGCTAAGGAGCTTTATGCTCTCGAGAATGGCAAGAATTCCCCTCCTCTTATGGAGGTTGGTGATTCTGTTTCCTCCCTGATGCCTGTCGTGGAGAAAGGGTCACCCGGTCCCAAGACCAGAAGCCATCAAAAGAAAGGTGTGGATATTGGGATGGTCAAAAGACCTGGTAGACCCCAAAGCAAATCTGACAAGAAGAGGTCCATGGATGATGTTGTGGCTAATGGCAATCAAGCTCTTCTAATGATTAAGGAGGAAACTGGTGAGAAGCTTTTGAAGTTGGATGGTTTCAAATCCTCTCCTCCTAGGGGGTGGGCAAGAAACTCTCTTTTTAAATTTCCAATGAAAATTTGTTCTTGGAATGTTAGAGGGCTCAATAGATCCTCTAAGCAACAGTTACTTGCTTCGTTACGGAGGGATAATTCTTCGGATATCTTATGTATTCAAGAGTCTAAATTAGATGCTTCCTCTTGGGAATCTATTCATAAGTGGTTTGGAAGGACTCTGATTTTATGGCTAGTGAAGCGGATGGTTCCTCTAGTGGCCTTCTCTCCTTTTGGAATATTTCACGTCTTGATGGCCATGTTATTTCCTCTTCTAGAAGGGTTATCAATATTTTGTTCTGGTGTAAAATCACTAATAGGATATGGGTTCTATCTAATATTTATGCCCCTAATTCGTATGTTGATAGACAAAAATTTTGGTGCCTGCTTCTTGATATGAGAAGCACCTTCCAGAATGAGGACTGGGTTATTGTTGGAGATTCTAATTCTCCTCTTTTTCCTTCTGAGAAAATGGGAGTAATCTAGTGGATGATAGGAATCTGCAAGATTTCTCTCTTTTTGTTAGCTTTGCTGAGCTCCAGGATTTGGATCTTAAGGGGGAAAAATTCACGTGGAGTAATCGACGCTCGGGTGATAGTATGATTATGAGCAGATCGGATAGAATTTTTGTCTCTTCTCATAGGTTTAATTTGTTTGGTGATGCCTCTTTTTTTGTGCTACCCAGGATCGGTTCTGACCATAATCCTATATGGTTGGAAGTACCTGATGATACTTTGTTTCTTGCTCGCCCTTTTAGATTTGAAGTTATGTGGTGTTCTCACCTCGAATTTGAATCCCGTATAAAATATTGGTGGCAAGAAGATATCGAGGGGGTAGGGATGTTTTGGTCGACCAACAAGCTCAGAAGGCTCATAAACTATTTCAAGATTTGGAACAAATATTGATTTGGTAACTTGTTTAGAGAAAAGAAGAGATTGAAATCTCAGCTGAAAGAAATCAAAGTAGTTATGGAGATCCATGGGTGCTCAGAGGCCTTGCTAAAGGAAGAAAGATCCTTATTGGTGGAATATCATAACAGGTAAGAGGAAGAAGAGTTGTTCTGGAAACAAAAGTTTAGAGAGTTATGGCTAAAATAAAGGGACTGTAATACTCGTTTCTTTCATGCTTCCACCCAGCGAAGAAGAGGGCATAACAAAATAAGAGTAATTGAGAGAGGTAGTGGAGGTGTTTCCTCTGATGTCTTGGAAGTTCGGGAGGAAGTGATTAATTTTTTCAATAATTTACTCTGTTCGTTGTCTATCCGTGATATCCCTACTGAAGGTGAAATGTTAGAAGCGATCCCTCCGCTTGTTTCTACTGATTGAAACATAAGACTCATGTCTCATTTTGCAGATGAAGAAATATTTGAAGTGGTCAAAGAGATGTGCCTTCTCAAGGCATCAGGACCGAATGGCTTCCCTCCTATGTTTTTCAAAAATATTGGCACATTTGTGAGGAAGATGTCAGTGTTGCTATTAGGGATGTGCAACACTCTTTGTTTATCTCAAAAGTTGTTAATTCGAATTTCTTGACCCTTATTCCCAAGAAGGATTCGACCTAATCCTTTTGTGATTTTAGGCCTATCAGTTTATGTAATACCATCTATAAGATTTTTTCCAAGTCTATTGCAAATAAACTTAAACCGCTTTTGCCGCTGTTGATTGGCTCCGCTCAGAATGCCTTTGTTTTGGGAAGGCAGATTCTCGATGGTGCAATTGTTATTCACGAGTTGATGCACTTTGTGTATAAAAGTGGAAGGGTAGGGTTTTTTCTTAAGTTAGATGTCAATAAAGCTTATGATCGTGTGTCTTGGGCCTTCCTGTTCAAAATTTTGAGGAAGTTTTATTTTTGTGAGGATTGGATTAACCTCGTCAAGGCCTGCATTTCGTCGGTATGGTTCTCTATTCTTATCAATGATTCTCGGACATGTTTTTTTCTCTTGTTGTGGTCTGAGATAGGGGATCCTTTATCTTCCTTTATTTTTATTCTCATGGTAGAGGCTTTGGGGAGAACGATCTCTAGGAGATGCAATGAGTTGGGGATACGCCCAACGGTTCCCTATAACCCGATATCACATTAGCAATTTGCAGATGATAAGCTTCTCTCATGTGTCACATCAGTGGTTATTTCTAGGGAAGTGAAAACTATTTTAGACTATTATGAGAAGGCAAATGGACAACAAATCAATTTTTTGAAGAGTAATCTATTCTTCATTAACACTTCGAAAGTGTGGCAAAGGAGGATTGATACATCTTGAAATTTTGGATTGCATCTCTTCCTTCCTCGTACCTTGGTCTCCCTATTTTTTTTGGGAGCATCAAAAGCGAGATGTGGTCCTCTGTGATCAAAATAATTCATTGAAAGTTAATGGTGTGGAAGGGGGCTCTTCTAAGCCAAGCTGGCAAGGTGGTTTTGGTACAGAGCACTTTGCAGAGTAGCTTGAACTATTTTATATTATTTCATGTTCCTGGAAAAGTGGCTGCTAAGATTGAAAGTATTTGCAAAGCTTTCCTATGGGCAGGTCCAAAAATTAAAGGTAATTTTCATCTTGTTTCCTGGGAGTAGCTCTGCAGAAGGAATAATGCTGGGGGCTTGAATCTGAAGAGTGCTAATAGAATGAATAAGGCACTGTGGCAAAACTAGAATGTAAGGTCGCCTTTAATGATAGTCGACTATGGTGTCAAATCTTGAAGGTGAAGTATAAGTTTGATAACTTTAATCTTTGAATTTCTCCCCTTTGGAGGTTTTGCGTTATGGAATAGCTTGATGAAATCGAGGGACTTCATTAATCTAAATAGCAGGTGGATAGTTGGTAATGGGAGGTGAGTTAATTTTTGGGATGATGTTTGGTTGAGATATTGACCACTGAATGAAGACGCTCATTTTTGGGACCTAATTGATGGGTCTAGGGCTGCAGGTTTGGTGAAAGTTGTAGATTTTATCGAGGTCCATGACAATAGAATAGTTTGGTCTAATTATCCAAGGTTGGTTAGGAATGCCAGGGATTCTCAGATGCGGTCTTTGCTTATGGAGGAATTCCATCTCTATGTAGTTCGATAGACTAATATGGAGGACCGTCTGATTTGGAAGGCGGACAATGTTGGTTCTTACTCTGTGAAGACTACTTATGAGCTACTTAGTGAGGATGGGGATGGTTTTTTCCCTCATGGCTCTATTTTGTATAAGCAAATTAATCCAAGATTTAACATGTTTTTTGGCTGGCTACTCAAAACAAGATTCTTACTATTGAGAATCTTCACAAAAGAGGTTGGTGTTTGGTTAACAGATGCTACATGTGCAAAGAAGCATGGGAATCGACTTCACACTTACTTCTCAACTATAAAGTATTTAAGGAGATTTTGTTGTCATTCCTTGGGAGGCTGGGTGTTAGTTGGGTTTTCCTTGAATTCTGTGTCGAACTGTATTTTATAGTGGGTTCCCCCCTTCTTGTCGCCTAAGTTGAAGTGTTTTTGGAGATTTTTGCTTCCCCATGTTGGAAGGCAAGGAACGCCTAGGTTTTTAGGGATAAATATTTTTCTTCTCATAATTTGAGTGTTCATATTTTGGGGAAGACCATGGAGAATGTCTTGTGTGCCTGCTTGGAGTTGGAGCTTCCGGAGGCTTTCATTCCCAATGAAGTTTTGATCGAGCAAAGTCTTGGTTTTGGGCACGTGGATCGCCCTCCTCCAATGCCCGATCCCAGGAGTCTGGTTTGTTGGACCCCTCCACCTGCGGGTTGGTTTAAATTGAATTTTTATGGGGCATATAAAGACAACCCCGGGTTGGCAGGTGTGGGAGGGGTCATTCGAGATGATAAAGAAAACTTGGTCCTTGCCTACGCCAAACCAATTGGAGTGAATTCTTCTCAAGTTGTTGAAGCAAGGGTGACATTCTTAGGCCTGTCCCTCTTAAAGGATTTTGGATTTTGTAGAGCAATTGCTGAAGGTGATTCATTAAACGTCATAAGAATGGTCAACGGTTCCTGCCATGTTAGTTGGAGAGTGGCTAATTTGATCGATGAGGCCATGGGTTTTCTAAATCTCTGGACAAAATTTAAATTCAGCATATTTTTAGAAAGGAAAACTTTTTTGTGGATTTAATGGCGAATATCAGGACAAATCTTCAAGGATTTTTAGTTTGGTAGAGGGATTTCCTTGTTGAGATCATCCACTACATTCATGATGAATTTCATTAATTGGTGGTAGGTGTTTAGTGCATTCTTGCTGGGGTGGATGGGGTTTAGGAGTAGTAGCCATAGTGGGTGGGAAACTGTTATTCTTCCATGTGGCACCTTTGATGTACTCATTTTTTAAATTTCAAGTTTCAATTCTCACCCGCCTTTGCACCTCAGTTTTCAAGGAATGTCCCGAAGCTTCCCAAGATTCCTTTAAAAGGTGCTCTCTGCATGAAGCCTTCCTCTTGTTTTTCATTCCAAGTATAGGATTTGGTTTGTGGAATGGCATTGGGTTGTTCTTCGGGTGTTTTTTCCCATATTCACTAAGATTTGGTGGCTTTTAATCCAGTTGACCTGTTAGGAAGGACCAGGAGATGGCGATACTCCTATTTTTGGGATTGGTTATCATCCTTTCTATTTTGGAATTTGCACCTAGGAATGTACCCCCATTTTTTGTTGTTTTTGGATCCATTGTTTGCAAGGTTCCCTTTAGTTTATGCTCCACATTTTCATTTTCTCTCCTTCTTCTCGCCAGCTGGAGGTGAGGTTTGGGTTCACCATCTGGGTCAGGAGCCGGGTGGCAGCATTTCTATCCCCTGTATTTTGATAAGTTGGCCCGTGTCCTTGGTGGGGTTTTTTGAGCTTTAGATTATGCTGAGGAGGCCGTCCATATGTCTGGTAATATTAAGAAATAATTTTGATTCAATGATGTAGAACCATCTCGGTTCTCTCATTGGTTGTGTCGTGTGGGCTCCTTCTCTTTGTTTGCTTGCTGTGTCTATTTTATTTTATTTCTATCTTTATTGCTACGTGCATTGTAAAGTGTTGTGGGATCCATTTCAAAACCCTATTTTCTTTTAATAGTACCAAAAAAAAAGAGGAAAACTAATTCCCAAATTAGAAGCACTTTTTCTTCCATTTTGGTATACTAATCTTGTTTCTTCTTTTATTTATGCAATCATAGTAATTAACATTTCTCACTTGTAGGTATTCTATCTTTATTTACTCTAACTTGTTTTTATTTGTAGTCTTAACTTACATTTTCTTGCTTTATATGCTCACTTCCACTTCATTTGCAAGTTTATATGATTGTTTTATTCATCTAATCTTATGTTTACATGCATTATTGAATAAGCTTTTACTTATATGTTATTGTGTGCTCTCTAATCTCACCTTGACATTAATTTGTTTAATTACACTTGGATTTTATATTGAGTGCTTTTATATTCTTGGTTTTGCATGAAATAACATTTAAATATTTATTGTAGCATTTAAGTTATAACAATGGTTCACAAACTTAGTTTTAAGATATAATATTCTTCTTCATAAAATCAATTTTAAGATATAATATTCTTGTTGCAACACCCCATTTGCTTCACCATAGGTTTTGAAAACTTTTAAATACATTTTAACTCCCATTTTAGGGATTTATAAATTTGCATATCTTTATTTAAAGCTTAATCCAACATCCATTTGCCATTTCACATTCCTCTTGACTCTATACATATTTTTGTACAAGTTTTGAGAATTTGTAAACCATTTCCTAAGATTTTATGAATCCCAAGTAATAGACCCTACAGATTAGGATTTTTAACCCTTTCCTTTGATTCCAAAATAAATTGATCTAATTAACCCAAAATTTCATCACAAAGCTTAGTCAAATTTTATAATAGAACACATTTTCCACATCCTTTAGCAATTGGTGCTTTCAGCTCTCTAGAAATACATAATCATCTGCTAATAAAAGCACCATTGACACTTGTTATAGAGATATTTGCTTCCATTTCCAAGGTTCATACTTAGTTTTATTTTATAAAAATGGTTTGGTCAGCTAGGAAGATAACCTATCACATCAATTTTATTTTACAAAAGGAGATTTGATCAACTGGGAAGATAACCTATCACCTCAATTTTATTTAACAAAAATGGATTTGATCAATGGAAAGATAGCTTATCACCTCATTGCAATCAAACATACCCACAAAAATTTACTTATCTAATGTTTTTAGCTTCAAATCTTGTAGGTTACAAAAGTGCTAGACTTCTATAAATTAATGGTACTTCTATTTACTTATCTAACTTTTTTGGCTTTAAATATTGTAGGTTACAAAAGTTCTAGACTTCTATAAATTAGTGGCACTTCTATTCAAGCTCTGGAAAAAATAACCTTGGTACTTGGAACCTCTCTTCTCTCTATTTTTCTATAATTTCCTAGTTTTCAATCTCCTCAATTTTATTTTACAAAAGTGGATTTGATTGACGGGAAGATAGCCTATAACCTCATTGCAATCAGACATACCCACAAAAAGTTACTTGTCTAACTTTTTTGGCTTCAAATCTTGCACATCATAAAAGTGCGAGACTTCTATAAATTAGTGGCACTTCTATTTACTTATATAACTTTTTTGGCTTTAAATATTGCAGGTTACAAAAGTGCCAGAATTCTATAAATTAGTGGCACTTCTATTCAAGCTATGGAACAAATAACCTTGCTACTTGGAACCTCCATGCTCACTATTTTTCTATCATTTTCTATTTTTTAATCTCCTCAATTTTAATTTATAAAAGTGGATTTGATCAATGGGAAGATAGCCTATCACCTCATTGCAATCAAACATACCCACAAAAATTTACTTATCTAACTTTTTTGGCTTCAAATATTACAGGTTACAAAAGTGCCAGACTTCTACAAATTAGTGGCACTTCTATTTACTTATCTAACTTTTTTGGTTGTAAAACTTACAGGTTACAAAAGTACCATGCTTCTATAAATTAGTGGTACTTCTATTCAAGCTCTAGAACAAATAACCTTACTACTTGGAACCTACCTACTCACTATTTTTCTATCATTTCCTATTTTTTATTTATTTTTTCCTTGATTTGTGTGCTTAAAATCACATTTTGAGATATTAAGAAATCCATAGGGTTATAAATTTTTCTTTACAAAATGTAAAATAGGCAAGGAATCAAAATTCATATAGCTACATTCTAGGATAGGTTATTTGATGCATTATCTCTTTGTTTTCCCTTAAAAAAAATCTTGATTAATATAGTCACCATTCAAAATCCAAAAGGTATACTAGGCTAGATTATTTGTTTTCTTGCATTATTGTTTGATTGCATTTAGCATACAACTTAGGTGATATTTCCTTTTAGTTTGAATAAATTTTATCTTGTAAAGGCTCAATAAAGAGTTAGATTAGAGATTCAAAACCTTAGGTGTTTATTGAATTAACACATAAAATACTATACAAACTTAAACATCAACACAATAAAACAACTTTTTATACTACATGAGGTAGTCTACTCACATGAAGCACCAATTATTTAGGGTCTCCTTTGGAAAGAGCCCCTTTCTGGGGAAGCAAGGGTCCCAACAAATCCTCCCAAGAGTGTCCTAGATTAATCTACACTAGAACTTATAAATACCCATCTTTCTAAAATCAACACGATCAAATACAAAAAATCTATAGATTGGGAAAATTGCATCTTTTGGAATAATCTAGAAGGCATGATCATAAAGGACAATGTGTGTACTATTGTGCATGTATTTCATGATTTACCATTGTGAATGGATACCACCGTCTCAAGGATGTAGTCAATAATTACCCATTCCTTGAATGGTGCCTCACCTAATAGCTATAGTTATGGATATAACAATTGCATCTAAGTCTATGTTGCGCAAATTGTATTTTAAGTTCATTGATAATGACAACACAAATTTTACCCCAAAATTTTAACAATCATTACTATCATATTACTATGAACCTATTCAAGGGTGCACCAATGACCTTTCATCTCTTCTCATTAAGATCCTTCATATGCACTATTGCTTCCATGGTTTACCATTATCAATCCATACCATCATCTCGAGGATGTAGTCAATAATTATCCATTCCTTAAATTATGCATTACCTAATATCCATAGTGTTGGTTATAACAATTGCATCCAAGTCTACATTGTGCAATTGCCTTTTAAGTTCATTGATAATAATAATATAAGTGTTACTCCAAATTTTGGGTAACGATTACTATCATGTCACTATGAACCTATTCAAGGGTGCACCAATGAGCTTTCCTCTCTTCTCGTCAAGAGCATCCATTTGCTCTAATCTAGCTCTCATTTCTTCAAATATTTGGTAGATAATAAGGGTCACATCAAGCTAGCTTTGTAACCATTCACCACTTTCTCCTTACCCACTCATAGCTAGAAGACTCAAGATGGACAATGCAAGGGGAATCCAATAACTAGTATAAATCATATAATGGCTTTGTATAAAGCAAGAATTTGATTTTGTATAAACAAATAATTCCTATATAAAGCATCAACTTCACATAGAGAAAAAAATTAGTTACGAATAGATCAGGATATTTTGCATATATATACAATATGGATATGGATCTCTCTTCGAATTTGACTTTGTATAAACATATAATTCTTATATAAAGCATCAGCAATAAATTAATTAGAAATAGATGAGGATTTCTTGCATATATTTACATTATGGATATGGATCTCTTTTCTTCTATAACTCTTCTAAAAATCTTAGGATCAAAATGAATTGTTAATAATATATATATTTTTAATTTGTGGAAAACATCCCAGAAGGAATGCCACTTTCGGGTAAGACCCAAGGAAGCAGGGATATTTATTCTGCCAAAATCACCCAAAATACGAACATAGACTACCATCTATGGCCTACCACCTTTGACATACTCAAGGAACAAACAAACACACCAAAAAAAAAAAAAAAAAAACATTAAAAATAATAAAATAAAATAAAAAACTTGCTCCTTTGAGTAGAAAAGCACAACCAAACACACACAATAATTTATATATATAAAAAAAAAAACCAAACTATTAATAATATCAAAACCAAAATAAACTACTAAAAAAATTAAGATCATAATATAATTTTTTCACTGAAAAAAATAAAAAAATATTTTAAATCTCTATTTAAATATCTTCTACAAAATTAGATGAACTTGCACTTACCATTAACTCTTTGTTTTGATAATAATAGTTTTTTTTTTTAATAAAGTAAATTGTGCCTAGTCTACCCTAACAAAATGGAGTCGCCAATTCCATTTTATTAGTTACATATATTTCACTAAGGATACACATATTTCACTCAAGGATGGGGTTGGAATCAGTAAATAGCTTGGTCTGTCATACCATCTTATCAAAGTTATTCTTCACACTAAATCACAGTAAATAGTAATATCAAATAATTTTTTTTTAAAATAATAAAAAAATTATTTATTAAATTAAAAGTAAAGAGAAAAAGTATATATAAAACGAATAATCTTTCTCGTCTTAAAGATGTAATACAAACATATATATAGTAGTTATGCACACAGACGAATCTGAAGCCATCGCATGAACCACTCTGTGGTACCTAGCAATAATATCTAAAATATATCAACTTCTGTTTCCTACTGTATACGCCCTTTCTCAGCCATCCCTGAATTAGTATTAGCCCTACGCGGCCAAGAGTGTATGCATTGTGTCCTATGCCTCCAATGGCCCTTCCTTCCCGTCGAAGATCGAAATGAGGGCCAGTCCTCGAGAGTTTTTGTGAGGTCATGAACCTTGGCCTTCAGCCCTTTACAGCAACTGGCATGCATGGTGCACACCGCCTTCAAATCCCCGGGGGCCTCGCAAAATCCACTGAAATACAACGTATCAAGGAATCGCATCTTCACACCTAACCCCCTGAAGTTTCTCGACAACTTTACCTCTTTGAAAACATTCTGGTCGTGCTTGCCGGGCCTCATAAGCGCAGTGGTGTACCACAGCTCCAAAACCCTAACGGTCCGCTTGTTAGAACGGAAGAACATGAATCTCGTATTCATTGGAGTCGACATGTCGAACGGGTCGGCATGATAATGATCGGACGACATTCGATATCTTCATCGTACGAGAATCTCTCAAACGGGTTGCGAAACCACACTACGTCCGCATCCTGCGCAACATTAACGGAAATTTGCTTGGTAAAGCCTTAAAAACACCGAAGATCATATGAATGAACTAACGTACTTACGGATTAGACGAAACTGTAGCCCCGTTATGGGATATTCCGGAGAAAGAGGATTTGTTGTGCGTCATCTTAAGGTAATCTTGTGTCATGAAGGATTTCTCGCCTGCAACTGGTGGCAATGTCGGTGGACTTGCAGGCACCGACTATATGCCTTCATATGCTCTATTGTATATCTTATATCTTCAACTCTCTAGTAAATAATACTTCCATGGTTTACCATTATGAATTCCTACCATCATCTCAAGGATGTAGTAAATAATTACCCATTCCTTGAATGATGCATTACCTAATATCCATAGTGTTGGTTATAACAATTGCATCCAAGTCTACGTTGTGCAATTACCTTTAAGTTCATTGATAATGACAATATAAGTCACTTTAATTTTTTTTTAACCATTACTATAATGTCACTATGAACCTATTCAAGGTGCACCAATGAGCTTTCCTCTCTTTTCATCAAGAGCATTCATTTACTCTATTCTAGCTCTCATTTACTCAAAAATTTAGTAGATAATAAGAATATGTAAAGCTAATTAACAAAAATATTTTTGGAAGGAGAGATGTCGTAGAGCGGGAAGGTCGCGTCGAGAGGGCACGGGAGCGGGAGTACCAGCGTATTGAACCAGGGGCTTAGCAAAGCGGAGGGCCACAACAAGGCGGAGGGAGGCCAGTCAGAGGCCGGAGGCTCTGCGAAGTCAACCGAAGATGATGTCAGCCGTGGGAAGGATCCGCCTGACAAGCGGTGGGTTGGTCAACATAAATCGTATGCTCAGGCAGCGGCTTCTAAAACCCCCAGTGGTTTATTCACTAAGGACCTGTTTTCGTCCAGGGATGAGTTAGACATCCCGGAGGAAATCCTCTCGTGGATTTCGAAAAGTTTACCCTAATCGGTAAGTTTATTGGGGGCCGTCTCGATATGAAGACCATTTGTAGGTGGGCGACAGGAAAGTGGCGGACATCGGGACACATGGAGCTGGCTGCCCTATCCTGGGGTTTTTTTGCAATTAGATTGAACAATGCAGAGGACTATTGTAGAATTCTGGCCGGGGGTCCTTGGTTTTTGGGACACAGGAGTCTCTTTCTCAGGAAGTGGGGGATGGATTTCAACCCCGAAACTCAGAATATTAACATTGCCCCAATTTGGGTTAGGCTCCCGAACCTCCCCCTTTTTTGCTAGCATGAAAATGTTATCAGAGGCATTGCTCGCTCCATTTGGGAGTTAGTCACCATTGACCCTCCCACCCGAGCTCGAACCAGATTTGTCCAAGCTCGCTTCTGTGTTTTGGCGGATTTGGAGGCAAACCTTCCGTCCTCCATCACTCTGTAGTCTGGAGGGTCCTTTCTTCACAAGCAAGTAATTAACTACGAGAATAGGCCTGCCTACTGCCCTTAGTGTAGTTCTCAGGGGCATCTTCAGTCTAATTGTCCTCTTCAAAATCCAGGGAAGAAGAGGGGGGATTCCTGCAACCCCTTGGAACATGGTGAAGGGCAACTGAAACACCCTGTTGCGACAGAGCCTGTGTCATCAGATCCTTCTAGGGAACTCCTCGAATCTTCCATCCCTGATGAGGGATTCATCCTCCATTCAGGCGCCACTCAGTGCGGTGCAAGCTCCCAACCAGAACATCAAGCGAAAAAGGAACAATCCCCCTCCCGTACTCCAGCTCAGGCTGATTCACCAAAAATCCATAACCAAAACCCTCCCGAGGCCCAAAACCTATTTGAAGATTACTTGTTGGGAAAGAGGGGCAAACAGCCTGGCAATATTAGTCCTCGAAACACCAGGAGCCGAAAGCAAGGGGTGGATTTTGGTTGTGAAAGGAAGCATGGGCGTCCTCCTAACAAAGAAAGGAGGGACAAGGAGACGGTAGCAGATGTTGCAAATGGCACTCAGCGATTGCTTTTTCAAGAAGATTCTGACTCCCTGGTGGGTGATTCGCTTGTCCCAAAAACTCCCATCCAGTAGGGAAAGGGAGGTAAGAAGTATCTTAAAGTGTCCAGATGAAGGTCCTCTCATGGAATGTGAGAGGCCTTAACGAAGTGGCCAAACGCAGGGTGGTGGCCGATCTCCGGAAGAAGTCCAACCCTCCATCCTTATTTTGCAAGAGACTAAGTCTGATGCTATTATTTCTGCCAAGGCTGCTAAGGCCATTTGGGCCAAGGGCAAATTCCTTTTTAGTCCTGCAATTGGTTCCGCAGGCGGCCTCATGGTACTGTGGGATCCTGACAGTGTCAAGGGCAGGCTTTTATCAGTTTCTAGCAGGATTATCAATGTTTTGTTTCATTCCAAAGTTGATAATTCCTCGTGGATTTTTACCAATGTTTATGCCTCGAACTCTTCTTCGGAGAGAGCAGAGATGTGGAAAGCTATTTCTCTGATGAGGGATAATTTTAGTGACTTTTCATGGGTTGTAGGAGGGGATTTCAACTGCCCTCTTCATCCTTTAGAAAATAAGGGAGGTGTTGAACTTCCCAGACGTAGCTTGGAGGACTTTAGAGACTTCGTATCTTCCAATAACCTGCTTGACATTGAACTCAAGGGGGCGTCCTTCACTTGGAGCAACAGGAGGATTGGGAGCAATCTTATCTAGGTCAAGCTTGACTGGTTCTTCATTTCCCATGAAGCTATTCCCTTCCTCAGCACTGCAACTCTCTCAGCTTTGCCAAGGATTGGGTTTGACCATAATCCCATTCTCCTAGAGGTCACTAACGGGCCTAGTTTTAAGACCCCCTTCAGATTCGAGTCCATGTGGATTTCCCACAAGGATTTCGGAGAGGTGGTGTTGGCTTGGTGGCAGGTGAAGGTGGCAGGTTCAGCATCCAAAAGACTGGCCCTAAAACTCAAGCTGATTAAAAAGAATTTGAAGTTGTGGAACAAGGAGGTTTTCGACAACATTTTTGAGTCTAAAAAGTCCATTTCAGAAAACTTGAAGATTCTAGAGGAGAAGATGGAGGTCGAAGGGTATTCTGAGCCCTTAGAGAGGAGGAACGAAGCCTCCTGGTGGACTACCATTCCATTCTTGCTAGGGAGGAAACGTTTTGGCGTCAGAAGTCCAGAGATCTCTGGTTGAAGCATGGAGACTCTAATTCAAATTTTTTCCATGCGTCTACCATGAGGCACAGGGGGGCCAATAAGATCAGGGAGGTGGTATGCAAGGATGGTCATACGACCAGGGAGATTGAGGAAATTCGTAGTGAAGCTGTCGATTTCTTCTAGGATCTGCTGGGTGTTCCTCTTGACAACGATCTCCAAGTCTAGAAATCCCTACTTGCTAACTTCCCCACCAAAGTTCCCCATGAGGTGAGTATTAAGCTCCTGGAACCGTTTTCCCATTTCGAGATTAAGGAAGCTCTCTTCTCCATGCAACTAGATAAGGCCCCCGGGCCCGATGGTTTTCCCCCTTGATTTTTCCAAGTTATGTGGGATGTTGTAGGGTCTGATGTCTGTGAAGAAATTTTGGAAATCCAAGCCTCTAGATCCATCCATCCGAAGCTCAACTCTACCTTTCTAGCTCTCATTCCCAAGACGCCTACCTGCAAAAGCTTCTCTGACTATCGGCCCATCAGCCTGTGCAATGTTTTCTACAAAATTCTTACCAAGACTATTGCCAATCGTCTGAGGTCCCTCCTCCCTTCCTTGGTTGGTCCTGCTCAAGGAAGCACCGTTAAGGGTAGAAACATCCTTGACGGTGTCATCACAATCCATGAGACCCTCCATTCTGCCCACTGTTCCAAAAATGTTGTGCTTTTCCTTAAGCTTGACATGAATAAAGCTTTTGACAGAGTCGACAGGAGGTTTCTCTGTGTTGTCCTCTGCAAGTTTGGCTTTCACCCTCATTGGATTGACCTAGTGAGCAGCTGCATTTCCACTCCTTCCTTTTCGGTTCTGATCAACGGGTCCCCTGCTAGGTTCTTCCAAAGTGCACGAGGCCTCAGACAAGGTGATCCTCTGTCTCCTATTTTGTTCATTCTTCTCGCTGAGGTTCTAAGTTGGTCCTTGAATGAAGCTCTCCGTCAAAACAAGATTTCTGGCATTTTGCCCACTTCTAGAGTTGATCCTGTCACTCATCAATAATTTGTGGATGACACGCTCATTTCCACTGGAGCGTCTGTCACCCAGGCCAAGTCTATTAAGCGCATTTTGATCTGGTATGAGAAGGCTGTTGGCCAAAAAGTTAATTATATCAAGAGCAAAATTTATTTTATTAATACTCCATTACGCAGGCAAATTCGCATTGCCAGAATTCTCGAATGCACTATTGATTCCCTGCCTGCAACTTATTTGGGGTTACCTCTGGCCTGTAATGGACGTGCCGATGGAAACATGTGGAACATGATCCTAGAATGGCTTCACAAGAAACTCAGCACCTGGAAAGGCAAACTTTTGTCGCAAGCTGGGAAGGCCACCCTTACCAAAGCCTGCCTTCAAGGAATTCCCACTTATTTCATGTCTATTTTCATGCTTCCTGTGTCGATTCATTCCAAGATTGAGAAGATACAGAGGAATTTTCTTTGGTCTAGCAGTGAAGAAAGATCCAGATTTCCACTTGTGGCCTGGGACAAGGTTTGCCTGCAAAAAGATCAAGGTGGCATGGGAATGAGAAGATCCAGACTCATGAACACAACTTTGATTGCCAAACATGCTTGGAGGATCCTTACTAATGAACCGACGAAGTGGGTCAAGCTGGTTAAAAGGAAGTATCTTGGCCAAAATTCTCTATTCGAAGCTATGTCTCCGCCCGAAGCTTTTGCTTTTTGGAAAACTATGCTTCAGGCCCGTTCGTTGATTAGCAGGGGAGCTCATTGGATCTTGGGTGATGGATCCTCTATCCTTTTTTGGAGAGACAGGTGGGCTACAGATGAAGCTCTCGAATTGAAAGTGGACCTGGCTGGTCTGAGGGCCCAGATCGATCCAAACTTTCAACTCAAGGTGGCGAAATTCATTGATCGGAGTTCTCTTCCCCCTCGGTGGAAACTTTCGGTTGTTGATGGCTTTAACAATGAGTTGGATTTTTTGTCTAGTGTCCTTCAATATGTTTTAATTCCTTCGGTCATAAGGGAGGACACAATTATTTGGCGCGATACGTAGGATGGTTGTTTTTTTGTCAAGTCCGCCTATGACCTTCTTACGTGTGAGGTTGCCTTGGATCTCCGGTGGAAGGCGATTTGGAGGAAAGGGATTATTCCTAAGGTGAACTACTTTGCTTGGATTGCCTTTCATGATAAAGTCCTAACCATAGATAATCTGCACAAGAGAGGCTTTGCAATTCCCAACAGGTGCTATCTATGCTTAGCTTATTGTGAATCGTCGAACCACTTATTCTTACACTGTACCTTTTCCCACTTGATCCTCAACTTTGTGTTGTCCTCCTTCCAAATCCTTTGGTGCACTCCCCGATCCCTCAAAGATGCTTTCCTCCAATGGCCCAATCCCTTCAAGAATCCCAAACTCCGCTTTCTTGTTGAAGCCTCCTTCCACCATTCCATCTGGAAAATTTGGCTTGAGAGAAATGCCAAAGTCTTTGGCAAGACCCCTAGGGTGGCACCCTCTGTCGCCCAGAGAGCCTTATCTTTTGTCATCGAGAATTCAAAAATATTCCCAGTTCTCGTCCTCACCTTCCTGGGGAAGAAATTATTTTCAAAAGGTTGGACCTGTGCCCATCTTCCAAGGTTGGTTCTGTGATCGGTCGTAGGAATGCCACTTGGACCGCGCCTCCTGTGGGGTGGATCAAACTTAATTTTTATGGGGTTGCTAAAGGCAACCCGAGGCCCGTCAAATCCGGAGGTGTGGTTAGAGACCATAATGATGAGCTGATTCTGGCTTACTGTGAATATTTGGGCTCTTAGACGAATCATTTTGCTGAAGCCTGAGGTGTGTTGAAAGGCTTGCAGGTCCTATCGGATGATCCTAGGCCTCTAATTATTGAAGGCGACTCTCTTAACATTATCAACTACCTCCGTGGCTCCAAAGACCCATCTTGGCGGGTCTTAAACATCATTCTCGAGGCTAGAATGCTTCTTTCTCAGCGTGTCAGGTGGGAGGTGGGGCACATCTTCAGAGAAGGTAACCGGGTGGCGGACCACTTGGCCAACAAAGGACTTGTGACCACATGTCCAGTGGTTTGGCGATCTCATTTTCCATCCGAGGTAGATAGCTTGGCCAGGGCGGATTTTCCCTCATGATGTTTCATCAGTGTCAGGTGTTTTCTCCCGATGTTTTTGTGGGTCGGGTGGCGGGCCCCTCTAACCTCACTATTCGCACTCCTTTCTCCAAAGATGGTTGTTTCCATGTTTCCAAGGTTCATGAGGATCAGGAGGATCTCGAATAGCTTCCCCTCTGCTTGGATGGTTTTTGTTTGTTTATTGTCTTGTTTATCTAGCTATAATTTTTGTTTGAATGTCTTTCATAACCAGAATATTCAAGACTGTCTACCTCATTTGGTGCCTTCGGGCAATTAGCAACTCCTTGTTTTTTCTTCAATCTGGTTTACTTACCCAGCCACGTGGCATGAAACATCATCTGGCAAGGCTGATTTTGTATATAAGGTTTTGGGATCCTCTATAAAAACCCACTGTTAATTTATTATAATAATTACCAAAAAAAAAGAATATGTAAAGCTACCTTTCTAACCATTCACCACTTTCTCCTTATCCACTCATAGCTAGAAGATTCAAGATGAGCAATGGAAAGGGAATCCAACAACTAGTATAAATCATATCATGGCTTTGTATAAAGCAAGTATTTGACTTTTTATAAACAATAAGTCTTCTTTCAAGCATCAACTTCACATAGAGCAAGAAATTAGTTAGGAATAGAAATTAGTTAGGAATAGATGAGGATTTCTTGCCTATATACATTATGAATATGGATATCTCTTCTATAAATCTTCTATAAATTTTATAATAAAAAAAAACTAATCACGGGTATTGCTCTCCTCAATTCTGACCGTCATTTGGCCAATGATCATTTTGCTGATGATTCTTTCTTAACGCTTCGAGAAGATGAGCAATCCCTTTCCTCGACTATCAGTTGCTTAGAGGTGTTTAGTTTAGCCTCTGGTTCTTCTATACAACGGGAAAAAAACCTTTTTTTTTTCCAAAATCTCAATCTCAGCTGCCATGCTGGTTGCATCATTTCCATTGGACTTGGATTCAGCCAAGTGAGGTGTTTAAATTTCTTGGAATTCCTTTTGTGTTTCATGGTTCCTCTACTCAATTGTGGTAGTATGTTATTGATAAAGTGGAAAAGAAGCTTTATTATTGGACTAGTAAGAAACTTTCTTTGGTAGGAAAATTTCAAATTTGTTCCAAGGTTTTAGCCACTACCCATGTCTATTATTCGTCTTGTTGGGTTCCATCCAAATCTTGTTATAAAAATTTGGATAAGCTTCTGAGAGACTTCTTGTGGGCCAAAGACTCTGTCAAGCGGGGTTTTCATCGGGTAGCCTAGAAAATTTGTTATTTGCCCAAGGACTGTGGAGGCATGGGTTTGTTTGATTGTCACCGACAAGGTTTTTCCCTTTGTGCTAAATGGATCACCCGATCTTTAATTGGGGATGAATCTTAGAAAGTGCTAGTCAGGCATTGCATTTATTTTGGTTTGCTTCAGGGGAAGAAAATTTGGAAAGGGGTAGGATTGCAATCCATTCTTACTGCCCCTATCCCTATTAAAGTTAAAGGTTCTTTTGTCATTCAAAGTATTTGGAAAGCCTGGAAGGCCTTCAAACCCTGACTTAGTTGGAAAGAGAGTTTTCGCAAAGCAGGTGCCTCTTTGCCTTCCATGAAAATTTGGTGGTCTCCTGTTATCACTTGGCAGGGTTCTCCCCTAGCTCTGGTGTAGTGAGTCAGAGTGCAGAGGTTCTATAAGCGTGGTATTGCTTCCATTTTTTATTTCTTTTCCCGACATACCAGGTGTTGGATACCCTATTTTTTTTTCATCAAATTCACAATTTAAATCCTAGTGATGGAGATACTTATGATGTGGTTATTGATAGTACTCCATTTTCTATTTTGAGCAAACTACATAAGCATTTTTAAAAACCCTGGTGGTCAGATTGGTGTTGACCTGAGGAGCTTCCTATTTTGCAATATAAAACTCATCTTCGTTAAAAATGGATCACCCTGCAAGTTCCAATGGTTGATAATCTCACTCTGAGATGAGAATTAGTCTCTCTTCCCTCCCGATAGAATAAGAGGTTTCAGATTGATTGAGCTACTTATACTGAACCTAAACAAAGTTTTTTTGCTTGAAGTCTCTTACACCAAGGGTTACCTGTTGGTAATAGGTTCAAACATTTGGGTGTTCATAATCCCATTTACCCGGTTTGTGGATAGGCGAAAGATTAACTACATGTTTTTTGGTTTTGAGATCAGGCTCAGTCAGCCTGGGAGTGGTTTCTTAAAATTTTTAGACCTTTTATGCAGAAGGATTTTACTTGGATGCATGCTATTTTGGATGACCCTATTGCTTTTTCCTTCAACTTGAGTGTTGTTTGGAATATTTTTAGAATTGGTACCCTATTTTATCTATGGAAGTCTTAGAATAGAGCTGTTTTTTCTCAACAAGATATCAGACGTGTCTTCTCTGTTGCTGATAAATATGATATATTCTTCAATTGTTGGTTACAAATTCAAGTACAGGTACAAGTGGAGCTACAATACTTACATACCCTCATGGATCATTGGGGGAATGCACCCTCGGTTATGAGTCATGTGCCTCTTCCTTCCCCTTCGAGGTGGGCATTGATTTCTCGACTTATTAATTTTTGAATGCATATTTGAAATTGTTTTGGCAGTTGTTATCTGACAGTTTATGGTCTATTTTTGACACTCATATATACTCTTAACCACAGTGATTAATGTATTGATTTACGAGGTGTGCTAAACCCACCGAACCTTTTTTTATGATTGGACATTATTTTATTAATATAATGACCTTTTCATCAAAAAAAAAAAAAAATAAATATATATATATCAATACTAAAATAAACTGCTAAAAAAATTAAAATAAAATATATATTTTTTTGAATCTCTAAGTATCTCTATGCACTTACCATTCATGAACTCTTTGTTTGATAATAATAGTTTTTTTTTTTTTAAATAAAGTTAATTGTGCCTAGTCTACTCTAACAAAATGGAGTCGCCAATTCGTTTTTATTAGTTACATATATTTCACTTAAGGTTGGTCTGTCATACCATCTTATTAAAGTTATTCTCGACACTAAATCACATCAAATAATTTTTTTTATCTCTATAATATTGAATAATTTTTTTTAAAACAATAAAAAATTTATTTATTAAATTAAAAGTAAAGAGGATAAATTATATATAAAACGAATAATCTTAAAGATGCAATAGAAACATATGTATAATAGTTATATATATAAAGTATGCACACAGACCGATCTGAAACCATCGCATGAGACACTCCGTGGTACCTAGCAATAATATCTAAAATATATCAGCTTCTGTTTCCTACTGTATAAGCCCTTTCTCAGCCATCCCTGAGTTAGTATTGGCCCTACGCGGCCAAGAATGTATGCATTGTTTCCTATACCTCCAATGGCCCTTCCTTCCCCTTGAAGATCGAAATGAGGCCCAGTCCTCGAGAGTGTTTGTGAGATCATGAACCTTGGCCTTCAGCCCTTTACAGCAACTGGCATGCATGGTGCACACCGCCTTCAAATCCCCGGGGGCCTCGCAAAATCCACTGAAATACAACGTATCCAGGAACCGCATCTTCACACCTAACCCCCTGAAGTTTCTCGACAACTTTACCTCTTTGAAAACATTCTGGTCGTGCTTGCCGGGCCTCATAAGCGCAGTCGTGTACCACAGCTCCAAAACCCTAACGGTCCGCTCGTTAGAACGGAAGAACATGAATCCCGTATTCATTGGAGTCCCCATGTCGAACGGGTCGCCATGATAGTGATCGGACGACATTTCGATATCTGCATCGTACGAGAATCTCTCAAACGGGTTGCGAAACCACACTACGTCCGCATCCTGCGCAACATTAGCGGAAATTTGCTTGGTAAAAGCCTTAAAAACACCAAAGATCATATGAATGAATGATTTAACGTGCTTAACTTACGGAGTAGACAAAACTGTAGCCTCGTTCTGCGATATTCTGGAGAAAGAGGATTTTGTTGTGCGTCATCTTAAGGTAATCTTGTGTCATGAAGGATTTCTCGCCTGTGAAATCGACTCCCGGCGTCATCAACCGGTGGCAATGGCGGTGGACTTGCAGGCACCGATTATATGCCTTGTTGTCCATGGCCACCACAAGGAGATATCGAAGCAGTGGCTCTGTTCCCTCGCCCTCGTGAAAGCTCTTCATAAACAGGTCGAAAATTCCATTGGGCTTCATCCACGCCGCGTTCACAGATGTCACTATGACCGTCTTGTTGGGCATTGAAGCTTTCGCCAAAGCCCAACTTAGCTCATCCTGATGACATAAAATAGAGGAAAACTAATTCCCAAACATGATTATGCATATGTTTACTCTGTCACCAAAGAGAAGTTGAAGATGCGAAATATACTGTCTGGATTGTTTTCTAGCAAAAACTGAATTTATTAGTTTATATCATAAAATTTTTAAATATTAAGAAAATAAAATGTATTTCATTTTTTCTTTTCTCTTGGTCGTTATATAAATTCTATTGGGTTTCCTATAAAGAATTCAAACTTGGAGTTGGGAGTTTATCATACTGAATACGGTACAAAATTGGATGTTTTGTTTGTTAGATTTTCTTCTCCCCGGAGATCTATCCTGTAGATGGCATTCAAAGCCGCTGATCTTAAATTTCCTCTGTTATAGATCAACAGAACGAGAAGCGAGAAAAGAAAACAGAGCAAAACGAACGTCCTTGTTCTTTCAATTCTCTTGCTTGCACACCATTTTTGAAGAAACTTTGAGCTGGAGAGGACCACGCTTCCTGTACGAGAAGGAAAAATTAGCATGAACAACAAATATCAAATACAGCAACAAACAGTTCTGAAAACAAGAAAAATAACAAAGCTGCATGAACAAAAATCGTCAGGAGCACCTCCAGCAATAACCTCCATCTGAATCTTTCAGCACATCCTCGTACTCCTTTGAGAAGGGAAACAATAATTTATTAGCTAAAAACCATCTTTTTTTTCGCATCAAGGAGATGAAAAATCCTTTACCGATGTAAAGAAAGCTGATTCTCAGATTAACCCATTATTTGTCTGGCTGGAAACGTAACTGCTATTATACGGTCTTAAAGAAGACAATACGAAAGAACGACCCTTTCCTTCCTTCCTGCTAAGCCGTTGGTGAAAGTCCAACAAATATCCAATCATGTGCAGTAACGAAACTTCGTTAACTGATTAAGGTAATCTCCAAGTATAACGTTGTTTCTATATCTGCTTAAAAGCTAACAGAAAACGGTTAAAGATTAGCATTTAGCGGTTATCGGATCTTGAATTGGGATGTGTTTTGAAGTTATAATTACTAGCCGCAATCAGCGTGACTATGCAATGAAGACCGGGAGTGGTCTGTTTACGTAGCAACCGGCACCTATTTGACAGGGAGTAGTCCATTTATGTAGCAAACTGCACGTCTTTGACAGGTATCACCATATATTTTTTTATTGGAACATTCTAAATAATAATTAATTAATTTAAATTTAAAAATAAAAATACAATTTATATACTTAAACAAATAGTAGTTTGAAACATGGTTTTGAAACTTGTAATTTGGAAAAATTGAGTTATTCGAAAACTTCATAAAATTTTTAAAAAATAATAATAATAATAATTTAAGTGGATCTAGCTCATTCAATTGAATTTACCTTTGTAGTAAATTTGGGATCCATAGAACTCTTCATAATCCAATCAAAAAGTGGATCTAGCTCATTCAATTGAATTTACCTTGTATGATTCATTATCCTCCACTTGTCTTATGTGAAGCCTAAGATTGTACAATCAAGTCAAAAAGTGGATCTAGCTCATCCAATTGAATTTGCCTTGCATGATACATTACCCTCCACTTGTCTTATGTGAAGCCTAAGATTGTATTGCACGATGGCAAGTGTCTTGTGTGAAGTTAAGATTGTATTACATAATAACAAGGTCATTGAGTGAGTGTGGTCTACTGGTAAGGACGCCACTTGCATTATCGGTTATGTGACCCGGGTTCAATCCCCATGGTGGATGTGCATAAGAAGTATTACTCAAAAAACAAAACAAGGTCATTGAGGCATTCTTGGCTCAACTTATTATGCTTCTTGGTGTGTATGGCCTGAAATAGAGACCAATTGCGCTCACACTCAAAAGTGCTATAAGGCTAACTCATGTTACACTTCTTGGTGTGTATGGCCTGAAATAGAGACCAATTGCGCTCACACTCAAAAGTGTTATAAGGCTAACTCAAGATGCAAAAAACATCTTCTACATTGTAGGTGTTTTGGAGCCATAGTTCTCCTGCCATAAATCTATAAAAAAAATATAAGTGTTTTGGAGCCATAGTTCTCTTACCATAAATCTATGAAAAAATATAAATTTTAAAGTATTAATTTACGACGCTATACTACAATAATGTTAACTATATATTTATTTTAAAAAATATTAAACTTTAAAAGTTTAAATGCATTACTTGATCCTAAGCTTAAGCTTGACCTTGCTTCTCTAGCAAAAGAGGATGCAAACAAGTTTCCTTCTATAGTCTTATACAACTACAAATTAGTAGGGATAAGGTGACGTTTGTTAGGGTTTTCTATCACCCTCTCTCGACAAGTATAAAACCCTTCCTAGATCTCTTCATTACCGATATGCTATTATGTTGTAAAAGATTATGGGGTTCAAGAAGCTTCCTATAGCGTGAATTGGTTAATATAGTTGCCTTGTTCATCTCTTCTAAAAAATACGGTTAATTACTTTATATTTGGGTGGACTACCAATACAATAATGATGAATGACCTCTTTGGCTCTATTCGTTACCTCATATATATAGCCCATGACCACTTGTTCACCATCTACAAGATGAAGAACCCTTACTAAGGGTTCAATTACCTGTAATTAAAAAGTAAATATTCAAAATCCAGGAAAAGTAATACTCAACTCAAAAAGCAAATTGTAATTACCTTTAGAATTTCTTGAACACTTTAAAAATGAATAATCATACACTTGGATTGATATGACACCCCTCCTCTTTAGCGTAAAATGGTAAGCCATCCCATTCCTTGGACACAAACATCCACTCCAAAGTGAAGGATGTTGAGAGAAGGCTCTACAAGATGATGAAATTAGAGACTTTGGGTGAAGAATGTCCTTCCCATCATTGTACTCCATCATCAAACTGAGAACCCATGTGTGGTTATAGATAAACCGTGTTATATTTTTTACCTATTCTACCATGGTACTCATCCACAATATTTTGTCAATATCCTCTAGCGTAATGTCAATGCAATGGGCAATATATGGCCTTCAAAATATAGAGGGGTACTTATCCTAAAGAACTCTATCTATAGATACATATGTTGTTGTATTGTCCACCACTACATGGACAACATTATCTATGCCTACTTCTACCACAACCTCCTCCAACAAATGGAAATTAATTGTGCACTCTTTACCTCTCACAAGGCATCAATTGAATTTAAGAAGACCATAGATCCACTCAAAGTCACTGTGAAGTTTAGGAGTATGCAATTACTTGCATCCATCCACCCATATAAAAGAATTTTGTAGTCCTTTATATTCCATATTGTTAATCACACACTCCTACAATAATGGTCTACATAATTCATGTGTAGGCATCTATATTATTAATCACACACTCCTCCAACAATGGTCCACTTAATTCATATTTATAAATGTAAGGGCTAAGAATATATTATTTGGCGATGGTATGGATATCATGTAGTTCAATCTCGTCCCCATAAAAAAATCCCCATGGCCCCACTCCTTATCCCATTGTAGTTCTTTCTCTTTTGTGCTCTATTTTCTTGGTCTCTTTTTTCAATATAAAAGCCTTTACCTCAACTTTAAATATTTTATCTACATTAAAGCAAGGGTCCACATATTTCCATGGTTGTCCAACCAAATGGAATTGGATGTGATTGATTCCTCCTCACATGTCCTTGCTATGAAATTTACACAACACCAATTCAACAAGATTCCCTTAATTCCATACTTTGACATTAAGTCTCTTCCTAGGGTTTAAGTTGGGGTTTGAATTGATGGATTTGTTTAGGTTCCACTTGTAGGAGGGTCATTACTATCCGTGATGGTTCTGGAGACCTCATTTGAAGAAGCCATTTGTATTTCCTAATAGGAGATAAAATAAGAAAAAAATTATTAATTAAATGCCCTAACCTACATGCTTTAAAAAACAAACCATAAAAATTTAATGCATAAGAAAAGAAAAACAAAAAATACATTTAATTAAAATCTAGATTTTTGGGCGTAGAGAATAGAACAAATTAAAAAAATTTAGCCCTAGCCTATGATTTTCTATTTGAAAGGACCTATATTTTTTTTAAGAAAAATCCTAAAAAAACCCTAGTTTGTAGTTGGGGGATTTAAAAATACATCAAAACAAATTCACCAATATAGTGTGAAATCTTCTTATGTCCATGTCCATTATTCTATTTGAGCTTAAGATGTGGTTTAGATTTGTTGTTTGCGGTGGTTTACCAATTTACAATTTTGTTGCCTTCTCAAGATTAGAAAAAGACTGGAAAAAATGAAATGCAATCCAAAATAAGGCTTTCAAATGAAATTGGGGCCCACGTATCTACCCATGTGAGACTTGATGAGCAATGGATGAAGACCTTGCCATGAGTCAATGAGTTAGTTGGCCCACGTAAAAAAACATCGCAAAGCCCTTTGACCCGCGAGTTTTGTAGGTACTCAATGGTACTCTATGAGTTTTAAAACTATGACTAATTATTTATTTGTTTGTGTTCCCTTGAAGAACCTGAATTAAAATAGAGAACCTCAAAAGACTTTTTTTTTGTTTTCAATGGAAGCCTTGGATCAATGTAACTTATTCAATTTTTTTTACTTTAAAATTTCTTTTACATATTCTTTCATAGATTTGATTCCTTTTGAATTTAAATTTGCACATCCTTATAAGTTTCTTCCAATATTTTCTCCAAATGAACCATATTAACCTTCACCATTTAACAAGGCAAAGAAATTTTCTTTGTCACAATTTTGGGAGATATTTTTTGATCTAATTCAAATTCTAACATAATACGATTTTGCTTCGTCTTTGAATTTATATCATGAATAAAAGTTTTATCTCTTTCTTGATAATTTCCACTTTTCAATATCTTACCATGTGTCTAATCTCATAAAATTTAGGACATCAAAATACAATATTTTCTTAATTTACTTGTTTATACAATTGCATTGATTCAAATTTAGAATTAATGAATTTTGGAAAAGGTTTAGAAATATCCATGGAAATACATATCCAAATGTACATAATATGATTTTACTTCTCAGTATTTGACCCCTTTTACATCAACTCTCATAGAGTATTTCCAACATTCTTCAAAATATTCTTATTGATATACTAATAAGGAAGTCTAAAAATCATGATCCACATTGAAATCCTTTCATTAGTTTTAGTATCCATAAAAGATATCACTCTATAATATTAAATACAAGATATCTAGCCTCCTAAAACATGGAATATCATCCATTATTTTATCCTTATGGGATGTCAAATAGGGCACATAGGGATGTTGGCCCCTAGCATGTTCTGTCTAGGGTCGTCCACACTTAGGTGGGAGAGTGTTGCTGCTAACCCATCATTGTGATTGCATTTTGGGTGTAGTGTTTTATCTTTTATGGGAGATTTGGGTTCACCAAGGGATTTATAGATTTTCTAATATAGTTTAATCCATTCAATTTAGCAAATAATTAGGTTTTGTTCCATGTTAGAAGCTAATGTGCGATATGAGGATGCAATGCAATATGAAGACAATAGTGCAAGAAGACAATTCTATCTTATACATAATTTTAAAATTTTGATGAATTCTATCTATGCTATGAAAATGATTTTTTATTTTTCTTTTTCTCATAAAGGCAAGGGTGCAAGAGGGATGCAAAATAAAATTTGTCCTAGATACAACTACTATATGAAATTCTGGTTTAAATTCTTAAAATTTGGAATAAACAAATATACAAAAGTTTTTTTTTTTTAATCTTTTTTCTTATATAGATATGAAAAATAATAATAACAACAAACATAGAAAAACATAAAATCTATGATATAATCTAAAAATGGATGACCATGGGTACCTACCTATTTTGGTGTTCAAAGAAAATACACTATCTTGACATGAATCTATTTCCTATGCGAATACACTGTCTAAAATTTTTGCATCTATGGATTCGTTAATACCTACAAAATAGACAAAAAAGGAAAAATATTATAATTCAAGGGTCTACCAAATAACAATATGATTATTTCTTCTTGATTGGCATAGTTAGACCCTCTATTTAAACAAAAATAAGGTCACTTTGCCTTGGATGTGGATGTAGAGTGATTTGTGGCAAATATGCTAGATGGAAGTATTCTAGATGGCAAATTTATTATTATGAAAAAACTAATTGATAACAAATAGATCAAAAGCTAGACATTACTTATACTATCAAAATCATGCTCAGAGATAATTTTTGACTAGAATGAATGATAAGATAACTGAGAATATAAGGCTTCTTAGATGTATGGAAGATACATCACATGTAATAGTTATAGCAAACATATTCACTCTTGGAACTAGAAATAAATAATCAATGTTATTCTAGTGAAATGAGGGCATGGCCATGCTTATGTGAATACGTCCCCTAAAATTAATCTAGCTAGTGGATTTTCTTGATCCATAAATGAAATAACAAATCCAATCATGGGGTAGCCATGGATGTCTTTTGCTAGTGCAATAGAAGTTTTGGTAGATGTGTCTCTCCTACATAGGCTTCCTAATTTGCTTATGGATCAAAATTGGAGAACTTATAATAGATAAAATGATGGTTAAATCTAAAAACAAGGAATATAAGAATACATGCTATTAAATTTGGATCATAAGAAAAATACTAATAGTAATTAAAATAAAATTATAACATATCTTGAAAGAATTTCATAAATTTTGATCACAAGGTGCCCCCTTTCCCTCCTTTCAGCCAAATTGTTGATGACTCCACAAGAAAATTTTGATAGCACTTCGTTATGCTTCGCTTTATTTTTAATTTTATCAAAGTTTCATTACAAAAAGTGTGTCCTTGAATGCTATCCCAAGGGTTCAATTTAAAGAAATTGGTGCTCTTAGGGTTTCCCAAGTAGGAGAGGCAAGGTGGCTGGCATGCAAGTTGATTTGATTGGTTGGTAGGGTAAATTGGTTGTTTATTGTAGCCTGTAATTAGTTGTCTTTTGATTTGAGTCCATTTTGAGGCAAGTAGAAAAATGGGAAGGAAATCCATTATGTCCCTTCCCTATCCATCTATCACCTGCACCTATGGAAAGTTAATCAGGAGATTTACACCCTAGCAAGCCACCACAAGGTATAATTTTGACTTTCATCTTTAGATGCAAATACACCACTTGAATGAATACATCGTTGAGCATATTAACAATTAGGCATATTCACAAATTTTATCATCAAGGGTCATATCAGATGGAGGGTCAAGAAATTTGAATTATTCACAAACACATTAGTATGAAAGTATATTTGATCTCTGACAAATTTTCTTTGAGGTAGTGAATTTTCCACTCCTAGATTTTATTTACAATTCTTGGGGTTGGCTTAATTGTCATGGTTAATTTAGTCCTTTTTTTAGTTTGCTTTGAAGATTGATGTAAAGTTGGTGTTCCGATTTTAGGTATCTATATTTTCCCCCTTTTTGATGCATTTAAATTTTAATAAATGTATGAAAAATAGCTATAGATGACTATGATTTCTAGGGAATCGTGATTATTGGGATTTGATTAATCGATACAGGGAAATATGTATCAAGAAAGTGTTTGTAGAAGAAGTGAATTTTTTTCCTAATATTTTACTAGATAATTTTCTTGTTATGGTTGATGAAAGGTTTTTCTTTTTTAAGTTGGTTCATGCCCCTAGCCTAGGTGCCCACTCAAGTTTTTGAGGGATGAACTAGAGTTGCAAAGGAATTCAAATAGGCTATATGAGAAATGAATGAAAGGAAAAATAACCTGATTTAAGGTAAAATAGGTCAAAAGGTTGTGGATAAAAGTCATTTTCACCATGTGAGGGAGAGTGAAGTTGATTTGGAGAAAATGCTGGGGTTTGTAGAATGACATAATGGAGATGTCCAATCCATAAGCTGGATAGAGTACAAGGTGGAGTAGGCCCAGGTGGAGACTTGATAGAGGTATGTAATTTTTTTATCTATTACCTTTTACATTTTTTATCTTTTTATGTTCGACATGTTGTGGTTGGCATATTCATCCCATGAGCAGACATAAATTAGGAAGGTGGTGTATTCATAATTTTTGTGGATCAACAAATTCATATTTTTTTGATGAATTTTCTATTCAAAGAATTCACTTTTAGTTGGAAAATTTACTAAAATATTTTTAAATTTTGATTTATATTTATGGTGAAATCTAACTATTATTATTATTTGGGTGTAGGTGTTGGATGTTTTAGAGTGTCGAGAGAGATGCCCTCATACCTTATAATTTGTGGTTGTAGAAATGACATAGGTAAACTAAGATGTTTTAGATGTGGTGGGTTTAGTGCATCTAGCGATGATGCCCACCATTGATCTAGATTATACATTGTTGACTACTTTGGTAGAGGGGCGGTACTTAGAGTATTCCACCTTAATTTTTCTTATAGGAGAGATGATAGGATGCATGGAGGATCCTTTGGGTACCTATTCATGGTGATAATATTTAGATGAGATATAATTAGGCTTGAGCTATATTAGAACAGACCTATGACCAATATTTTGAGTTGAGATACTATAGAATTGATATTAACACCATGTACTAGAATGGGATACTAGATAGGATTACACCACTACTATGTGCTATGGTTTTAGGATTGCTAGTCAAAAACACTAGCAAGAGGCTAATTTATTGGGGATTATTTTAGATTATTTCTCAGATGAGGTATGAGCAAGTATAGTTTGAAATAGGACCATTTATCTCATAAAATTTGTACTAGATTCTCCATATTATTACTTACAATAAAGGGACGAGCTTAATTTGTTGCATCAACCTATAGATTTGTGTATGGGAGCACATAGTTGTCAAGTAGATAGTTGGATTACCTATAGTTTTAGTGGATCTATATGTACCAACTGGTTTTAGATGGGATCACTCTTATAAAATTAGTAGAAGATCTTTCAGGGGAGTTATGATGGCAGCTTGAAACATCATTGATGACCTCCAACCAAACTAGATAGTGTGGCATCCTTAGAGAGATCATGCAGGGTGGAATGAGGATGGGGTTTATTTGGAGAGGGTACAAATGATTATAAGGTTGTAGGGACCACATGGAGAGTTTAAGTTTTATCAACTAGATAGGGTTTAAAGGTGGTTTAGCCTGGTTCAAGGGATTCCTACGCTAGGGAAATATTGGTTCTAGTGAGTCACTTGAGAGAGACAGAGGTTTTGATAATATTCCTAATATTGAGGGTTTCACTAAGGAGGATGTGGATGATCCTCATATTATAGATCCGAGATTGGATGACATAGGGTTGCTCTAGGGCACATTTAATTTATCATCAAATTTATTTGATATAAATGATGTCAATTATGAGGTAGCCATGAATTGGTCTTGGGTTGAGCAAGATGGTGCATTATCATGTCTATATGGAATAAGAGAAATTACAATAGAGAATTAGAGATGGATTGATGCCATCTCAAGCTTTGATCACACCTCCTCTAGAAACAATGCTTGATACCAAGGCAAGTACCAATAGGATAACTAAGGAGGCATCTTAGTAGGAGGGGGTGCCATGATGAGAAAGATTATGTTACTGTAAGCACTACTAGATTAGGTATTGGTATCATGGGATATAGCTCTGATAGAGAGAGATAAGGACATATTAGAGAGGTATCAAGCCCAAGTAGAGAGGGATCAAATGAGGATCAAATAGGACAACACCATAGCTAGAGTTCTTGTAGTTGAGAATAAGAGTAGCGATCTAGCTATTATAGTTTTATTTGATAAGATTGCTACTCTTTAGACTCAATATACCATAGAGGTGGTGAGGAGCACCCACTATAGGTTGATGCATTATACAACTATTTATTTAGAGTAAAGACAATCATCTCTCTTGAGGACTTGATATCATTCCTATTCCAAGATGAGATTAATGATGCAACCATCATAATAGTCAATCTAGTTTCCTCCCTAACCAACTAATGGTGGATAAAAGACTTAGGCTAGCTATGTAATGTTTTTGGTTTTTATTAGTTGTGCAACAACATCATTTTTAATGAGATGCTTTAACCAATTGACAAGATCCGAGTGTACCAATTTTGGTAGATTATGGTATGCCAGATTGATATGATATATACATATACATTGATTATTTATTGGTTTATGATTATGTTATTGTGTGATTATGTCAATGTGATACACAAATTTATCTAAATTGTATGGATGAGAAAATGAATGTCATGATGTATGGATGATGTTATATGTTTGATATTGTATGTCTGAATAGGTAGTAATGTGATGTCAACATTGTTTTAGAATTTTTACACAATTAATTTTGTTTAGAAAAATTTGATGTATTGAAAGATTCGATGGATACTCGACATATTTTCATAATTTTTTTTTTATCAAAGGACGATATAAAAGATAGGCATAATAGAGTGAATGTTTTTTTTTTTAAATTTATTATTTATTTATTTTTTTTTTTTGAATTTACATGTGGAATCGGTAGCCGCCATGAATCTGGACAGGCTGTCTAGATTTTATAGCCGCCATAATATTTTGTGATGTTCGCCCTAGAAGCTGCCACACAGATCTTTGTGTATTCCACCCCTATAACCACCATGCCACAATCATTTTAAACCTTTTACGTCACTAAAAGCAATAATAGGGTGAATGTTAGTTGTTAAAGAGATGTTGAATTTATTTGAAAGATAACTAGTATATGGAACGAAGATTTTTTGAGAAATTTTGAGTAAACATTGATACTAGGGTCAAGTTTTAAAATAAATTTAATAAAATTTATAGATGACTTGATTCTATAATTTTGAGATGGGATTCATGTTAAATGATGTTAACAAATATTGTTGGTGTGATTTATCATGAGTTAGAAGAGGTAGAAGGATTTTTCATAGATTTATTTTGTTTGTGAAAAATAAGGGTTGGAAACCAACATCAAATCGTGAGCGAATATGAAAGAGCCTTTAATTATTATATATTATCTATATCAGTTTGAAAGTCTAATTGAATAATAGTTCAAGTTGTTTTATGTCATCGATAGACCCTAAGTGGTGGCCTCTTAGCCTGATAATTGGACAAGTGCTTAGTTGACTACGATTGATAATATTTTTAGGCAGTCCATGCCATAGGATAATTTATATCCTATTAAATATTTTTTTTACTACTAAGTGGTGGGTCTTCTAGCCTAATTTACAAAAAAGTGCTTAGGTAAATTGTTGCACTATGTAGGAAGTTAATGCCCCTTTTTATGTTTAGACAATCAATGTCCTAGTATGGTACAATGCTTGTGGATAGTTAATATCCATATGATACAATGCTAAGGACAATCAATCTCCATATGATACAATTCTAGGGATAATTAATATCCATATGATATATGTTATGGTACTGTTACTTTCTTGGATAGTCTATATCCATATGATAAAGTGCTAGGGATAGTCATTGTCCATATGATATGGTGCTTTCATTTTCACTGTATTTGGATAGTTTATGTCCTTATTTTTGATGTATAATACTCCCAATTTCAAGGTTTATTTAGATGATTAATGTTGTGATAAGATGTTGATAGGAGATCTTGCCATCAGTGGGATTAATCTTGTAGGTTTTTTTTTATGATTTAGAGTATTTTAGAATATTTGAAGATGTTAAATCATCCTATAAAATGAGTTGTTAGAGGTGATAAGATTGATCATTTTAGACATTTATTAGGGCCTGTAAGAAAATGAGATATTGTGTAATTTATCTCTTATTAGGCGCTAATAAGAGGGCTCAAAATAATAAGATTTTATTAAATATTATAGCTATGCATCCCTATGACTTAGGGATTAACATCATTTGGCAAGTGGAAGATCATTTTTTGAATTGAATTAATTGCTTGTTATTTTATTGTTTGATGCTTTATATGAATTAATTCATGGAGCAAACAACTATTATAATAAAGGAAACATGAAAATCAATGTGCATTTTATTTATTTATCACTAGAATTTAGGACCCAAAGTCTATAATAGTATGTATAACTTGGATTATTTATTGTATCCTAATGGTTGTCTATATCGTTCTCCCTCATGAAGAATTCTTTTATGGGTATAATAGGGTTGCATTGATTTTAGAAAAAAGCTATTACTACAAGAAGAGTGTCTAAGGATATTGGGATAGGATTAGGATGATTTAGATCATGATTTTATTTACCCACAATAGCCTAACAAATAACACCCTCTATGTGCTAAATATTTGTTAAAGCTATTTTAGGGGATAAAATTGATGAAGTAAATCGATGCGTGATGTTATGGCATGTAAAAATGCAACACACAAATCATTCTAGTTGAAAGCAATGGAATATGTAAAAGCATATACATGATCCTAGGAGTGGAGATTCGCTAAAATTAGAGACCTAGTGTGAATACAATGCATGTGAATGCTATCCTAACTAGTGGTCATCATTACCTCATCGTAAGATTCCCTAATTTCTATATGCACACACAATCAAGGCATAAATACAAGCATATAGTCATGACAATAATGATCATAGGATATATAACTTAAGTAATGTATTAATACTTCTAAGTGAAAGAGAAGGAACAAAAATTATTCCCTATAAAATACTTTTGAAGTTACAAAAGTATTTTAAATAGAAAATAATTCTTGTTCTCTACTTCCTCAAAAGCTATGAGCTTATGCCTTTTCAGAGAAGGAAGATGATGAGAAGGTAACTCTATATTGATGTTATATCAAACATAAAATTACCTTCATATCTCCCCTAGAAAAGACTATGCTATGTAGTATAACTAGATTCTACTAGCACACAATCTCTAATATAATACAAAGAAGGTAATCATTGCACCCTAGTGGAGTAAAATAAACAAGTTAAGACATGTAGTCTATGCATGGGTGATCATACAATTATGTAAATTCAAACAAGAAATGCATCATGTATATGAAATTAATGATGATTAGAAATATTTAGATCCAATTCATTTTATATTTATGTTAGAGAGATTGATGATACATATGGATATCAATGATTACGCTTTATGACATTGCCTTGATTTAGAAAAAGAATGTGGTTATATGATAATTTTGTTAAAGGTTTATACTAGGATAGGTATTCTAATCTAATTATCAAATAGCATTTGATGTTTGTAACACCTATCGAGTATTGGGTAAACGTATTTCATTCATCCATGTTAGGTATAATGATAAATTTAAGAATTGATAAAATTAAATTTGTGATAGATCCTTATATCAAGGAAGAAGGATTGACAAAGTTATTCCTCACTTGGTGGGCATGTAGGAATTCTAATACTTTCCAAGTGGTGAATAATTCTATCCCAAATTATTTCTAGATATAATAATGAATCACAAACCGATCATAAGTTGGTGTTATGTTTGTTATGATTTAGATGTACAATAAACCCCTATATCAAAGAAGAATGTTTGAAAAAATCATTCCTTGCTTTAGGCATATAGGGATTTATAACTCTTACCAAGTGGTGAATGGTTCTACCAAAATTTTTATTTGGGTATAAGGGTGAAACATAACTTGATGAAAAATATGTTTGAGAAAAGATTTTGAAATATTGATGAAATTGATATTTTTGATAGATCCTTACATTGAGAAAAAATATTTCATAGAATTATCCCATGCTATTGGATGCTTTCTAATATTTTAAAGCACTTTCGAGTTATCAAATAATATTGTGATCTACTTTTTCTAGTTGTAAATATTAATCAAAAGACAAGGTGATAAAATATATTGTAGGATAAAGGGAAAGATTTTTTACTTAAGGCAAAACTTGTTAGCTTAGATTTGCCTTTCTATAAGCCATCCTTAAGTCGAAATTGTATTATCAATGTCATCATTGAGTTCTAATAAGTTGGAGAAATAATTTGATGAGAAGAGATGAGATAAAGAAGGTATATTGGAGAAAAGATAATTTTTCCATTTGAAAGGAATCATTAGAGATTTTCTACCTTAGCTACCTAACTAATATGCAAATCTAAAATTCAATATATTCTAACTAGTATCATCATTGGTTTGGTGAATCGTCTTGATTCCATATGTAAATAAGAAGCATATGAACACAACCAAGTGAAGTTGTCAATAAATTATGCAACAAGAAAACATGTAATCAAGCAAATTAATGCACAACTTTTTTAGAAAATTTAGGTTTTAGAAAGAGAGCCGAGGTATCAAGTTGTGGTTAGGTCATAACTGGAAACCACCATATGCCATCAAGACCTCATTTTCCTTTCTAAAATATAAAAAATAGAAAATACTAGAGAATATTTTGAAGAAATCATTGAGGGAGCCCACTAGCTAATGACCTATTGTAAGTGCAATGCAAGTGACACTATTTTCTAGCTAGGATCATCATTGCTTCATTGCAGGATGTCCCCTCATGACTTTATAATATGAACATGTAAATATAATAAAATATTTAATTTAGGCATATGAAGGCAAGCACAAATATTTTGAAAGGCAATAATGCATAAAATCAATTCATGCAATCAAGCATATGAGTCAAAAGCATATATATTCAAGCATATTATCTTTCTAAATGCATTATATTGATAGGTTATTTATATTCATTACCATATAATAGGACCAAGTGATACATACCTGATCCATATTTGGTTGTTATGATGAAAGGAACTAACCAAATTGGGTTCAAATTTACCCTTAAGTTCTTCCTTTGTGTTATTATTTTTCTAGTTTTCCTTGAGAACTAAGTCCCCTACTTTTAAGGAATGAGATCAAAATTACTTCCAATAGATTTTCTTAAGTCTTTGATGATACACACATAAGTGCTTTAAGGCATGAGTCTAATTTCTGTCAAGCAACTTGAGTTGGCTAAGTGATGCTTGGTGATACTCATCACAAAATGATACATCCTTTATAAGGATTCTAAGAGATAGGAATTCTAATTTGAAGGGAAAGATAGCCTCATTCCCATAAACCAAATCATGGGATGTAGCTTCAGTTAGAGTTCTCACATTGGTGTGATATACCCATAAATTAGGATATAGCTATAAATACCAATCCCTACTCATTTTTATTACAAGCTTATTTAAGATTTTTATTAATGTCTTGTTAGAAGCTTTAGCCTATCCATTACACTATGGGGAATATGAAATTGACCATTTTTGTTAAAATTTTGAATTTAGAAAAGAGTTTGACTACATCTTTATTTTCAAAATGAGTGTCATTATCTGATATAAGCATGCTAGGAATATTGTATCATGATAATATTTGGTTTAGGATGGATTTGAAAACCTAAAAATTGATACAAGAAGGGCATGACCTCTACCCACTTGATAAAGTATTCAGTTTCCATGATGATGAACTTATGTCCATCGAACGACATCAAATATATTTTTCCAATGATGTCCAATCCCCAAGTAGAAAAGGTCCAAGGAGATGTGATTGACTGATGCTCTTGTGATGATGTGTAAATTAGGTTATCATGATTTTGAAACTTATCATATCTACATACGTGGTTACAAGCATCTCTCTCCATAGTCAACCAATAATAGCCCATACAAATGAGCTTCTTAGAAATGGCACTTCCATTGAAGTGTCCACCACATGCCCCCTCATGGGTATCTTGAATGACTATTTTGGCTTTGTCCATATTGAGGCATCTTAAGATAATCTTATAAAATATTTGTATGTAGAGGATGTCTCCCATTATAAAAAGTTGGCAAGTGCATTGCCTAATATTTTTTTGCTCATTGTGATTTAATCCTTTAGGTAAAACATCACTCTTAAGAAGGAAATCATATATTTTCTTATACCAAGAGTCAAGGATTGGTATTTGTTCTATGGAATATATGGTTAGTGGTTCTTGAATAGATTGTAAGATTATAGGTTGCCTAATCCGATGGATTATAATTGTTCCTTGTTAATCATCCAATTCTAAAGGTATAAGTAATGCAAAGACAACCATTGCATCTGCTTGATGATTAATAGAGCTTGGAATCATATCAATGGTTACTTTTTAAAAAGAAACCATCAAGTTATCTACAATGTCTTTGTATGGTTTTAGTTTATCATATTTAGTTTTATAGAATCCATTAATTTGGTTAAAAATTAATTGAAAATATCCAAATATAGAGAGTTTAGTGAATTTTAGGTCAAGCACCACTCGTAGACCGAGGATGAGGATTTCATATTCAATTGTGTCATTATTATATGATAATTAAAACTTGAAAGATAAGGGGATTATATTTTGTTTCAATGATACTAGGATGATTCCTTCCCTTGATCCTTTAATATGTATTGCACTATCAAATAAAAGAGTCTAGAAATCTTGTTGTGATGCCTCAAGAGTGTAAACCATCTCATCAGGGTACTCAATCTCTAGGGGATGAATGGCTAGTAAAAAAACTGCTACTAGCTGATCAACTATCACTTGTACCTTAAATAATTTTTGACTAATAAATTCAATATTAAATTCATTAAGCACCATAACCCATTTGGCTATTCTACCTGAAAGGTAGGGTTTAGAATAAGGTATCATAGCAGATCAACCTTAGCTATAACATATGTTTTATGAATTAACATGTAATACCACAACTTTTGAGAAGTAAAGACCATTATTAAGCACATATTTTCCAAAGGACTATACCTAGTTTGTAATTAATGAGGGTTCTGCTAATATAGTAAATGACTCACTCTTTGTGTTGCTCATCATATTGTGACAACATGACATCTAAAGCATGAACTATCATGACAATATACAATAATGATGGCTTAAGGGGATAATGTGGAGCAATGACTTAAGGGGATTTAGGTATGTTTTTAAAGCATAAAATTATTTCTAACATTCCTCATCCTAATTAAACTTAACCCCTTTCTACAGTAGCCTCAAAAAGTGTTGGCCTTTATCTGCTAATTCGAATATAAATCTTCAAATTGCTTGGAGCTTACCTTACAAGCTTCTAAGCTATTTTAAGTTTCAACGAGATGATATGTTGGTTATTGTTGATATATTATTGGGATATACCTCAATTCCTCATCTAGACACCATAAATCCAATATACCAAATATACATTTGGAGGTTTCTAGATGAACCTTGTACTCTCTATGTCATTTAAAAATTAATCTTAAGTTTATGACATGATCTTCTCTTTTCATTGATCGTATGAAAAGATAATTGACATAATCTTCATAATATTATGCATCATATCATGAAATATATATGTCATATCACATTGATAAGTTGTTCCCACATTATTCAACTTGAAGCGCATAACATTTCAACAAAAGGTTTCCTAGGGAGTAGTGAACAATGTTTTGGCTTGATCTTCTAGTGTTATACAAATTTGATTGTAACCAAAAAATCCATCCATCAAGGACAACATTCCACAACCAGAAGAGAAATCAACTATCATGTATATGTTTGTCAAAGAAAAATAATCATTAGGATAGGCTTTGTTGATGTCTCATAAGTTTGTGTAGACTCCTATAGTTCCTTATTTCTTGGTAACTAGGACTATGTTTGAGATCCATTCAAAATAGTCAATAGCTTTAATAAACTTCACTTCCATAAGCTTTTGGAGCTTCTCTTTAACTAGTAGAGAAACCTTAGGTGCATCTTTCATAATTTATGTTTCACTGGTTTAGCATCATGATTAGCGACTAAATGATGAACTACTAAAGATAAATCTAACCCTAACATGTATGTGTAACACCATACAAATATATTATAGTATTTAGTGAAGATCTTAGTATACTTTTTTCTGGGATGTATATCTGAAGAAATAGTTTTGCAATAGGAATATTTTCAAAAGGAGAAATGTTATTTCTATTATCCCTAAGAGGGGAGTGAGGTAAAATTTTCACCTTACAATCATTTATGTTCAATGCTGATACAATATCAACCATTGAGTGAGATGTTATACCATTATATTCTTGTATTGAATATGGTCTCATTGGAGTCTTGCCCTATCTCCTCAATAGGCTCAATACTTATGGTGATAATTTTATGTATTGCAAAAAGAAATTAGAATAGGAAAAAGAGAGATGTTCAACTTCATTATCTCCATCCTATTCTAGACATATTTTTGAAGTTGCTTCTATTAGAGGTTCAAATGAGGATAACCAAGTGCCATCATCATCACTTTCAAAAAAATAAGATCTCACTTTGTTATGGTCATGAAGATACCCCAACCCAAAACACTCAAGCTAAGTTTCATTTTCTAAAGGTTCTTTGATTATTTGTCTATAAAGTCTTAGGCCTTTTCCCATGTAGCCAAAGTTAAAAAGGATTTGCTTGGGGATAGGGTAACTATTGGAAAAAAAATATGAGGTGCATCACCACTCTATTAGTTGTGGATTAATTCCATGTATTATTTCCTCATCTATCATTCCTATGGACACAAAGATGCAAGTTACTATTTGGATAATCATTCCTTACCTAGAAGGAAATCCAAAAATACAAGGTGATGAATGTAATCTAACCAAGTCTAAGTCTAATAACTCATGGTATTGGTTATTAAGGTTTATGTTATGTATATATTCAATTTTTTATTTACCTTTTGCTATAGATTGACTATTGGTTCATTCTTTGTGAAGGATGCATATTTCCATAGGTGAATCGAACCTTAAGGTTTCATCAATAAAGGGATAAGAAGCATTTAATGAAGGGCAAAATCAAAATTTTAGGTTTTGACTAATATTTTGGCAATAGGTGAAAGGATCATGATAAGCTACTATGCCACACAACTTATCTTGATATTCAAACTTGATACATTGATGATAATTTGAGAGGACAACTTACATCACATGGATCCAAGATCATCCTAAAATAAGGCTATAGTTTAGCTCACATCAAAACATATAAAATAGTGTGTTTAAAATGTAAGGCCCTACTTTTACTAGAATAACTATAGTCCCAAAAAATTCCCATTCTTCATTGTCATAATATTTTATGATGATATCTAAATTTGTAAATCTTGCTTGTTTAGCCCTATCTTATGAATAAATCTAAGGCTACAAACCTTGATCGATGACCCATTATCAATGAGAACCCTTTTTATGGATTGTTTACTAATTATAAGTGATATACAAGGGTATCTCTTTAAGCATATAGACAAGTGGAATGTAATCCCTAAAGAAGGATATAGTTGTGTGGTTCATGATAAGTAACCCCACTAAATTAGCTAGATTGGTAAGAATGACATTTTTAGGAACTATTTTTTTTTCTTAGAAGCTTGAATAAATTCTCTCTATGACTTAGGGAGGTTTGTAACAACTCTAGTACGTAGATTTTAGCTGTCATATCCTATAATTGCTATTGAAGGTTAAAAGTTATTTTCTTATGATTTTAGAACCAAAGGTAGTTCTTTAGGAGCACTCGTATGTCTTGGTCAAAAAACTAAGGGAGGTTCAAGAGGTGGTTTAGAAGCTTGATCTTTCTATATGGTTTTTTGTCTAGTCATAGTACAAACATGAATTATCCCTACCATATTTTGATCTAGGAGGACGTTCTTATATTGCACTTAATTTATAATATAATTTCCATGTTTAGATAGGGGGTCCTATAATATCCCCAAATATTAGTTGGAAAATATCACCTATTTAAGACTATTGACCACTAGACAACCTTTATTGATAAGGTCTTGTACCACATTCTTGAGAGTGATACACTTGGTGTTGTGGCCATTAGTGCAATGGAAAGCACATTGTTGGTCAACCTTGAACCAAGAAAGTTTCTCCCTTTTAGGATCATTTTATCTTATAGGGGGTAGCTCTATCATCTTAGCATATAGTAGTTATGTCAACATAGAGGATTAAAATGATTTAACTTAATAAACTTTATGGAGGTTTTTCTTAAGTTTTAGCTAAAATTAACTTGTTTGATACTGCAACAATATTGACATTACTTATTTAGGGTTAGTTTTGGACCAAGAGTTAGTCACATCATCACCTACAACATGTTTTTTTTAATATTATCATTTAGTGTTGGAAGGATATCTTTTCTCATATTCCTTCTTAAGTTTTAGTTACCCTCTTCACTAAAGGTCAACTTCCATTTGTTTTTTGAGATCAATTGCATCATCAAAGGACACTACACGAGTCATATCTAAAAGATATGACAATTGTTCTTGCAAGTTATGTATGAAAATACACAATAACTTCCTAGGTAGCAAAGCAAAGGTGGTTTTATAACTAACTTTCACCAATGAGGTAAGAATTTATTAATAAATTTATTTTTCCTTTGATTAAGTTGATATAAGTCATCAACTATATATTTTTCCATGATATAAGCAATGAAATGTTGAATGAATATTTTAGCTAGATCAAAAAAATTCTTTATCAAGTGATGAGGTAATTGATAAATACATCCCAAATCTTCACCACCAAGACTCATGGGAAAAATCTTCAATTACAATATTTCATCATAATTTTGTGGCTTACTGCTCTAAAAATTCAAAGGTGTTCTATATGGTCACCTTATCCCTTGTATAACCAAAAATTTGGAAACACAAAGCTTAGAGTATAAGGCTATTTATTAAATTTAATCCTATAGGTTCATTACAAAAATCTTTGTAAGAAGTCAATTACTATTCAAACTCAGAGCTTTCTTTTGCTAATTGTTCTAGCCTAGTATTTAGATCCTGAAATATAGGATAAGGCACTAAGGGTACTATATAATGAGACTAAGGGTTAACTACATGATAATACTGGGTACTTTGGTGGGATGATACAAAAGGGATTGCCATGTTATTAATTTTGAGGTTACCTTGGAAAGACATGTTAGTAAGAGGAATGTTAGCCAACATAGGTATGCTATATAAGGGGTTAGAAACAACCACATTTAAATCATGAGGTATACTAGGAAGGTCACCCACATGTTGGACTTATGGACAAATTAGGTGTAGAGAGATTGGAGGATTTAGCCTAAGTGGTTCTATGTTGGGAGGTATAGATCCCAAATTCCTTAAAGAGGATGAGATGCTTGGTGACCTCCCTCCTAAAATTTTGGTGATAATCAAGTCTTATTATTGAGAACTTATGTGGTTTGATCTTAGTTGATGCAAAAGTTATAGAAAAGGTTCTCCCATGGTAAAGTGAAGCCTTTCTTCTACTCTAAAAGCAAATTCCATGTTTTCTTTATTTAATTGTAGGAAGACAACAAGATGATCCATGGAATTGAATAATACATTTCCTTATTCATTATGAATAGGAGATACAATTTTAGAAGGAGGAAATTATTTCTCATAGATATGATTTTCAATTAAAGGTTACTTCTCTAGAAGTTTAGATGAAGTTCTTAGATTTTATGCCATTTATCATGCAACATTTCCAGTGATCTAGGGGGGTTTCAAACATGGAAAAGAAGGATTTAAATTAAATAAGAGTTGTTTTGAGAGTACTTATATCATGAAGAAGAAGATGTTTGATATCTGTGTCACCTTGGAAAAAAACCCTCCTTACGACTCCTGCTAGTCCACTATAATATGCTAGCCAAGAAGGATTTCCCTCTAAGGTTTGTACATTAGTTTGCTCAAGGTGTCATTAAACTTCCCCAAATAGGACTAATAATTGATCATGTTATTAGTATATTGATTTAATCTAATTTATCTAAGCAAACAAGATTAAGTAGTCTTGATTAACATGTAATAAAATTTATCTTGATTAAGGATATGGTGTTAAGCAACAAGGTTTTTGGATAGGGGACCTAAGTGATGTGTTTCATGTTGGTATCACCAAATATGTGGGATGCCAAATAGGGAATATAGGAGAATTGGCCCTAGGTGTGTTCCTTCTAGGATCATCCACACTCGGGCGAGAGAGCACTGCTGCTAATCCATAATTGTGATTGTATTTTGGGTGTAATATTTTATCTTTGGTGGGAGATTTGGGTTCACCAAGGGATTTATAGATTCCCTAATCTAGTTTAATGTATTCAATTTAGAAAATACCTAGGTTTTATTCTATGCTAGAAGCTAATGTGCAAGATGAGAATGCAATGCAATATAAAGACAATGATGCAAGAAGACAATTCTATCTTATATGTAATTTTAATTTTTGATGAATGCTATCTATGCTATGAAAATAAAATTTTCTTTTTCTTTTTATCATAAATGTAAATGTGCAATATGTATGCAACATATAATCTATCCTATATACAACTACTATATGCAATTCTAGTTTAAATACCTAAGAAAAAAGAATAGACAACTACACAAAAGTTTCTTCTTCTTGTCTTTCTTCTTATATAGATACTAAAAATAATAATAACAACAACAAATAGAGACAAACAAAAACTCTATGCTATAATCTAAAAATTGGATGACTAGGGATACCTATCTATTTTGGTGTTTGGAGTGAATACGTCATCTTGATGCAAATATACTTCCTGTGTGAATAAACCACTTGGAAAACTTATAGCTAGAAGATTCATTAATACCTACAAAAAAAATAGAAAAATGAGATTATAATTTAGGGTCTTTTCAAATAACAAGAAGACTATTTCTTATTGATTGACATAATTAGGTCCTTTAATTAAAAAAAAATTAAGGTCACCTTGCCTTGGTTATGAATGCTGAGTGATCTATGGTGAATACACCAATTGGAAGTATTCTAGCTAGTGGATTAATTTTATGGTAAAAATAAATTGAAAATAGATAGATTGAAAGACAAAGGTTACTTATACTATCAAAATGATTTAATAGTGAATAAACCTTCTTATGTAGCTCCTCATACTATTATATCCTCAATCAAATTGGAGCTTACATAATATAATTTTAGTTTAGCTATTAGATTTTGTAGCTATTTATCATATTAATTTTGGGTTCTTAGTTCCTATATTAATTCTCCTAAATCCAAATAATCACTGACCATATTCCCATAATTCTATTCAATATCTACTCTGATTCTTGCTAACTCATCCTTCACTAATGGGTACTTCTCCAACCATGCATATTCCCAAAAGTGGATAGGACTACCATTCCCTACCTTCCATTGGATTCCATTCCATAACATCTCTCTACCCTTTTTTATGTGGTTCCACATTGAGGATCCCTGATAGGGCTTTAGTGTGATAAAATATACTATCCTCTTGGTTGTCAAGGTACTTATCTCTTAGAATTCTTGTGTATAATGCATGACCATACTTCATTAGCATTTATCCTACCCTTGCTACCAAATTATTGTTCATGTCCCTTATTATTTGAAGCCCAAGTTCTCCTCTAGATTTATCATTACATACTCTCTCTTGTGCTATAACTACAATTTTGTTTTTCTCCTTTTATCTTGACCATAGAAATATTATTTGAATACTCTTTATTGTATGAGCTACTTTAAGTGGGATATCAAACACTAAATTAATATATATATGGATTATTTGGAGAGTACACTTAAGTAGCTATAACTTCCTGATCTATCTCAACAAATTCTCCTTCCATACAATTAGTTTACTCTGGATCTTATCAATTAGCACATTCCACATCTAATACTTGCATTCCCCATGAACATTGGCATTCCCAAGTACATATAATGGAGAGTTGAAACACAACACCCAAGCTCTGCTACAATTCTTCTCTATCAATTCTCTATATGTTTATAAACAATACCTTACTCTTGTCCATATAAATCATTTGTCGGGATGCTTTTTCATAGAGATTTAATATCTTCCTAAATTACTTCATTTCAACTATAGAGGATATACCCAACAAAATTGTATCATTTATAAAATTTTGGTGAATAATACCTTCTATGGATATATGGTTTCAACCCACTTAATGCTTCCACTTGTTTTGTTGATCTAAAACACCTTCCCAATGCTTCTTCTATTATTATGAAGAGGTATAAAGAAAAATGGTCTACTTGCCTTAATACAACTAAAAAATTGTTCATTATAAATAATAATTTAGGTCCTCCATAGAATCTATGAGGACCTAAATTATTATCACCCTAGGTCTTTGTTTTCTTTGTATTCTTTGTCGACAAGTTACTTGGTCCTAGGATTTGATCTCCTATTATTTCTTTGGTCCCATGGGAAGGGCGAGGAATATCAAGTATATGGTGTGGTGGTTGATTGTCATCAACCATACCTCCATAAGGTGCTTCCATATATTCCTCTTTTGGTTCAAGATCATCATAGACTCCGTAAGGTGTTTCCTAAATTGACCTACAAGGAGGAACAAATACCTACAGAAGGTGATCTATTTTTGGCCTAGGAGGCAAGTCCCGATTAGGTCTAGGAGGTCGAGGAGGAAACATTTGGTTAGGCCTAGGAAGCCTATTTTGATTAAAATTAGGTTACCTATGATGAACTCCTTGCCTATGAATACTTGGGGTAGGGACCCCATTGTGTAAGGTCTCTTGGAACAACTCATGGGTTTGCTATTCAATCCTTTGTTTTTATAATTGATGCTATCAGTTCAAGCATTGTTTATCTAGCCAAAGATGATTTAATTGAGCTTAGAAGTTATATCTTTTAACAAATTGGTTTATCTAATCAGTCGTGCGAGATTTATTAGCACTAGCACTATTGCCATGATGCCTATCTTGTTTGGGAGGATCTGAAAGGTCAACTACGAGCTTTCATCGATCGAGAGAGGTCATGTTCACTTGAGTCTCAGTCCTAAATAAATTTTATTTATACTCAGTTTGCAGAGAAGCACATCACGCTTGCATAGAATAATGAGACTGAGGATAATAAGATTCCCCTCGGGTATTCCTTCATAAATGAGTAAGGGAAGGGCTGAATTTTATTGCCCAAGGTGGTGAATATCATACTCATATTGGTACTTATATTTCTCTCTATTAGTGGTTGAAGATGAAGTTCCAACTCACTAATGTTCAAATATGATGTGGTGTGTGTGGTTCCTTTTATACTTTAAAAAGGTAAAACAAAAGAGCACTCAATGATACTTCACTAAATGCAAAATAATGTTTCACTTTTAGAAGTATTGAATAAATAATGGAACCTACAAAATGTATACCCTATATGTCAACCTAACCATTATGTAGGTCACAAGCAATGAAACCACACAAATGCATTCCTACTTGGTTCTTTTCCTATTTTTCTTCTTTTTGTTGTTTTTGATATTTAATAAAAGCAAAATATACCTTTCAAATAGACAAGGAAAATAAATAAAATCTGAAACTAACTTTTTCTAAATAGTAAGAATGCAAAGTAAGGTCCAGATACTCATCTTGAAAGCCTAAGATGCTATTGTTTCTATCAATTTGAGTTGTAGGCTCCCTGTTTGGTGGTCATCCTAGGGTGGGACAATTGCCAATTTGGGGATCATCCTTGGGTTGGGACGACTGTCATGGCCATCCTTGGGTGTTCCAATTAGGAAATTAGGGGTCGTTTTAGGCCAGAACGACCAAAACCTATAAAATTTCATAGGTAAAAATAGGGTTAAAACTTACCTAAATAAAATGGGACAAGGGTCCCACCATGATCACCACTGTAGAGCAAAAAAAATGGTGCACCTAGCAAGGTGAAATGAAATGCATCTATTGATCTAAGCACTAAAAAAAGACATTAATGTAAGCATGATAAAAAATAAATGAAAGAAATGGGGGTCCTCTTTATATTAATCCATTTGTCAAATCCATGGTTACAAAACATCCCCTTGAGGGCTCTTAATTGATACAATTCATTACAATGTGTCAAAAGGATCTAATCCTCTCAAAGACTCAAGGTGTGCTTCAATGTCTTCCTTGCACTCACGAATTGAAGAGTGGGTTTTTGGGGATCGTTGCGATGATCTATCCATATTCGGACTTGTAGCTCCTTCCTTGCGTGCTAAAATACCTAGATCTACACACAAAGAACTCAAATTTATTAATAGCATATGCATATTGATATGAAATCAAAGAGATGCATGTACTAGTGAATATGAAGAGCAAAATAGACGATGCAAAACTACTCCAAAATGCACCAAAACTTAATATAATGCTTATAATCTACTTTAGAGATGATCTATGCTAAAACAAAGGTGAAATTATATGCAGAATCCATGGCCATCCCTAGGTGTTCCAATTAGGACTATTAGAATGAAAAACCTAATAAAAGGTCCAAAACTACTCCGAATTGACCAAAGCTTAATATGATGCATATAATCTACTCTAGAAATGATCTGTGCTAAAATTAAAATGAAATTGTATGTAAATTCATGGTTGTCCCTAGGTGTTCCAATTGTTACTGTTAACCGTCCTAGGTGGGGATGTCCACCAAACCTGGTGGATTTTTCCACCAATTCCTATGGGATCTAGTTCAAACTACTCCTAGGGGTGTTGTCATAAAATTTTATGATCTAATTCATAGAAATGGGTGGGTTTTGGAATAGATTTGCATATTTTTGGATGACTTGGAAACCTCCTTGAATTGATGAAGATTCCAAGTAACAAAACACGATGAAAGGGATACTGAATCTTGGTAGCACTTCATTGTAAAATATTGCAAATACCTCTCCTTGAAAAATGGGTGGATTGACTACATTTTATAGCTCAAGATATCCACAGGGTCAAATGGGCAAGTTAGGGCATGCAAGGAAGGTGCCACCATTTGTCAAAGCCCTGCCATACATTAGTTGTGAGCAACCTCCAAATTGGGTGTCCCATTTGCAAATTTTGATTGAATTGACATGCCCTAAAATCTATCATAAATCAATGGGTTAGATAAATGGAAAAATTTGATTTCCATTTATCCCACCCTTTACTTTTTAAGGGTCCTAGGCCATGGCCATCCCACCCAGGGATGGTTTCTAGTGGCCATCCCTGGGTGGGATGATGATGAACTATGGTCATCTTGGGGTGGGCGACCATGGCTACATCCCAAAAGTGGGGTAGAACTTCCCAAAAGTGGTTAGAACCACTATTTAAACCCTAAGGGTTGCCCAATGGGTCATATGGTATTGATAAGAGTGTGTCATTGCAGTCTAATCAGATTGATGTAATTTTAAGGTCTACACTTTAGATATCTTGTTTGGTTCTATTTCCATTAGAGAGTTTTTTTATTCTAGAATATGTTCACTACCTATCAATTTGACCCCATCATGAGTATTTTCTTAGGAAATTCTCTTTTATCCTAAAATATGACATGATGGTTTAGTTCAAAATGTTTCAACTTTGCATGATGAGGTGGTTGGTGATGAGTTGGATTCTTATATTTTAGTTTTTGATATTGATATGGTGTAGGATACTCATACTTATTTTGATAGCCCTACACCCAAGTGGGTTAATATGCTTGAGGATTTACAACCCATTCTATCCATTGGGCGGTAGTGAAAGGAACCTTACGATGATTTCAAGGCAACCCATTCATAAGATCCTATCACCTACTCCTAGGCTAAGGATACAACTAAATGGGAATAAGTTATGGTGATGAATAATAGAATATGGGAGTTGGTTCCTATTATAGTAGTGATGAATGCTATGGGATGTAAGTGGATCTAAAAGACCAAATACATATCAAATGATCATATTGAAAAGCATAAGGTACACCTTGTGTCTAAGGGCTTCTATTAGTAGGTAGGAGTGGACTACTCAAAGAATTTTGTACCTATAGCCAATATGGACTCCAATAAAATTATTATTTCTATTTCTACCTCTTAGGGATGGAAGGTGCATCAAATGGATGTGAAGAGTACCTAGAAATACCTACTCCATTGGTATGTTTCTTAATCCAATATTTATATGGTCTCAAGTAGGATTTCTCATGCTTGGTATAAGAAAATTCACTCTTTTTTCTTAGTTGTGGATTTGAATGATGTGAGGTTGATCATGAGGTTTAAATTAAACATCATGATGAGGAGACCCTGGTGATTGATTTGTATTTTTTTGATCTTATCATCATGGGTAGTTCCATTACTATAATTTAGGATATAAAGTCATGACTCTATTCCACCTTTGAGATGACAATTTTGGGGCTTTTGTACTTATTTTTAAGAATATATACTGTTCAAATAGATTTTGGCATTACTATTTCTCATCCCAAATATGCTTTGAATCTTATTCAACAATTTAGGATGAAGAAGTGTAAGTCTATCTATATCCCCTTTGCTTTAGGTTTGAAATTTTGGACCGAGTGTACCAAACCTTGAATTTATGCCACTCAATATTGGTATCTTGTAGGAGGACTTCTCTATCTCAAACTAGACTAAATATAGCCTTTGTTGTTAGCTATTATTCAAATTACATGTAGTATTCTTGGGAGAGTCATTGAATAGCAACAAAGTAAATTATTAGATATATCATATGGGTATTCACTACTCTATTATTTCCCCTATAATTTTAATAGGTTTTTAGATGTTGATTGGGTAGGTGATTTGGATGAGTGGAATTCCACCATAGGATTTGTGTTTTAATTAGGATCTAACCTAGTTTCATGGTGTTATAGATGCCAATCCACCATCTCGTAGTCCTTCATGAAGATTGAATATTATGTTGCTGATGAGATAGCTAAGCATCTTAGGTGGACACTAATTATTTTGGAGAAGATCAACATTTCTTAAAGCTTTCCTATTACTCTTTTTATAACAATAAAGTTACTATTTAGCTTTATTGCAATTCTATGTTTCATCAATGAACAAAGGACATTGAGATAGATAATTTATGATATGGATTCATGGTTATAAGATGTTAAACCTAGTATTTGTTCCTTAATCAGAGTATATAGTAGATATTTTGATCAAGATAATTCTCGAGGTCACTTTTGTATGTATTTAGAATCTTCAGGGAGTTGGAGAGTGCCCCTTAAGGGGGATCCAGTGTGAGGGTCTCTCTATATCCCCTGATCAACTTAAGAGGGTATGTTGGAATATTTTGTGGTGAATCTTCTCTTATGGCCATGAATGTCTATTTGTTATATTTTCTCTTTAGGCCCATATAAACCTTGAAAGCTCAATAAGCTTTTCAATAAGTCCACTTGTGAGTTTTGCAAAAGGGAAGGACATAAGATATTGTTTTTTATAATTTAGATCAAGAAATCAAAGGAAGCAACAAGAAAGAGTGGTGGTAATGTTGTTGTCTTCTATGGACAAGGTGAGGGTAATTTTGATAAAAAATATCATAGGCACATGTTGTAGTTAATTATACATATTGGACATCCACTTTTTAGATGAGTGGATAATTGGTTTAGGGGCTCCTAGGCACATGGTAAAGCACAAGAAATTTTTTCAAAGCTATAAAAAACTCATACAAGGGAATATGTTGTATTGAAACTTTATCCTCTCATCTATGGGCTCTATATTTATCTTTTATAAAGGAACTTGGAAATTTAACTACCCTATAAATGGCCTTATTATACCATAAGATACAACTTTTAGCCCAAAAAGGATATTCTTTGTCTTCCAAAATAATGGCTAAACCTTGAAGATACTTAAGATCTTGTAACAATGAAACATTAGTCTTATAAGGGGGATCACTAAAGTTCTTGTCTAGATCAAAAAAATATAAGTATAAGAGGATGGTAAATTGATATGATATAGTGACCTCATAATCATAAACATATTTACTACCCTTAACATCGCCTTTATCAAAAAAGATATTTTCATAATAAAAATTTACCTAAACTACTAAAATTTGACTGAGAATAAAATTTATAATTATGCCATGTACAAAAAAAATAATTATTAGCCATTGCATGAGTTCTTAAGATATAAAAAATAACCATGCTATTTATATAGACTAGCTAACTTCTAAATTTAAAAGAAGATAAAGTGAATTGAGAAAGTTTCTAATTCCTATTTATAATTAAAATCCACTATGTTGAAGTAAAATTAACTTCTAATCAATCCCAAAGTTGTATCCTATCTCAATTAGTGTTATATGCAGAAACCAATAACATGTCCTTCTAAAGGAAATGTGACCCAACCAACACAAATTAGAGCAAATTCTATTCCCATATGAGATGATCTAAAGAGAGGAATAAATTGATAACTCATTATCATCAATTAGAATTATATCATGACCCCTACTCTTAGTAGCATGTTGAGATGAGATGATGGTATCCTACTTACACTAGACTTTCCTCCAATCCTCATAAATAATATCTTTGTAATAATGAGACCTATGAGATCATTTAAAATTAAGTTAATGCTAAACCATATCAACACCATGTTGCAAACGATTCTCATCTTCAAGTATAGTAGAAGCTACTTGTTTTGACCATGGTAGAGATGGTTGAATTAAATAAGTGTTGTATCTTTCCCAGAATACATATCTACTAAAGGTATATGGATTTCATGAACTTTAAGAATGGGAGCATTAAAATAAATCCTAAATTTGAAATCATTATGCATAGCTTGAGCATTCATAGTAGAGTTTTAAAATTTATTAATTAATGTATTAGAATATAATAAAGCAGGCAATCAACATAAGACACTATCATTCATTGCTTCTTTACTACCTTCCTTTGGAATCCTTGACAAGACGTGTTCCTAGGAGAAAGATATTATTTAGAAAGACAATATACAAATATTCCCAAATTATTTATACATAAAGCATATATTAGGAACATTAAGATAAACCATGAGTTAACCACTCACACCTTGACCCTTTTAGTTGAATTCACTAGGGGATATTACCATCCATGTCCATTTTAACACAAGATTACAAATAGATCCAAAATAATTATAATTTATTCCTTTTATTTTTTATCTTCTAGATCCTACTAGATATATAATTAAGAAGTGGTAGAGAGGATAAATTTAAGAAATGGAACTCATACCTTAGTTCTAGATAATCCTTCAAGATGGAAATCAAATGACCATGCTTGAATGTAATAAATATGGCCACAAATCACCTTGGTACCAAATTGGAATATAAATTATTTAGCTTATTTTAAACAAAAAAAATCCTTCCCAAGTATTCTTATTTATTCTAAAATCCAATTCCTAGATTCCCAAATATATTTATCCTATTTTTAGAATTTGTGCTCCAAGCAAAATGAACAACATCAAAATCTTAACTATATCTTTCTTAGTTCAACCAGAATGAAAGTATGATCATATTACTAAACATAAGAAATAACTCAAAGCATCTCAAAGCATAATATCAAATATGATTTACAGAATAATAGAATATCCTAATTCTATAAGCATAATCATCTAACAAGATCCATATACCATTAATTCATATTTTGTTTTTTACCATTCATAGAAATATCCTATCATTCTATAAAAAGAACTAGAATCTCCTAAGTCATACCCTTATAGAAATTTGATTCATATTATTTGTCTGAAATTAAACATTGGTTGAGTAAAGATATACCTTAGTCTCTGATGATTGGTCCTTAGCTCAAAATTATTTCTTAACAGGCAATGCTGCTGGATCTTAAGAGTGTGCACAACTACAGCTAGCTCTAAATCATGCATAACATAGTTTACCTCATGTTTCTTGAGTTTCCTTGAATCATATGTTATGACTGATTCATCCTGGGATAAAAATCCTCCCAATCCCTCCAAATAAGCATCACTACAAATTAAAAAATCTCCTTGAGGATCTAGAATTTTAAGAACAGGTGTAGTAGTAAGCTTCTACTTAAGCAACTCAACTTCACACTTGTCCATCCATTTGTATTCCTTACTTCCTATTGGACATTTTGAGTTCATTTAGTTGTCATTGATGTCAAGGTGAAAAGTCGTCATTAATACCATGGAGCACACCATCAATAGCACCAGGAACAATGCGAAGAGTTGAAGAGAAAGTTGGCAAAATAATATTTTATGAGGGTTTATGGTAAACCCATGGTGGAAGATTAAATGGTTTTATTAAAATCATTATGAGGATATAAAAGTCTCCTCACACATTGAGATGGCAGTTAAGTTTTTAAAAGACCCACGGTGGCAGAATATTTTACAAGTTAAAGGTTTAAGTTTAAACCCAAGGAAGGCTTTAATCTCTTTAAAGCTAAAGTTTATAAATATAATTTATAAAATTTAAATTCCTTAGAATTTAAATAATTTATAAATTATAAAGGTGGGAGCGTCGACGTCATAAAAAGTGGGAGCGTCGACGTCTAAGAAGCAAAGGGATTTTTGTGTATAAATAAATGCCAAAGAGGCATTCGAAACTTACCCCTCGACATTATTTTTTCATGCGACATAGTGAAACATTTTCGTGCATTTGTTATTCATTGAGGAAGAAGACAAGAATTTCGCTTGTCTTTAGCGCCAGGTAGAAGAGATAAGGGAGAGTGCAGATTGTTTGAAATGTAAAGGACACGGTGGTCCATTGGCAGCGCACGTTTTGCAAAGGCGTTGGGAGTTGAGAGGCACGCGATCGATTCGCGTGGAGTGGTGTGTCTTGAGCGCCAAGGGAAGTTCCTTTTTGCACGTGCCTTGGTTTTTGTGCACCAGTCGAGGACAAAGGGGACAAAGAGCGCTTAGGCTCTTAACCATGCGTCTAGCGCACGCGACGGTCAAAGCCACGGCTAGAGCGCTCGTGGAGGTAGAGATCGTGGGTTCGAAACCCACTAAGAGGCAAAGGTAATTTTTGATAATTAATTTTTGCCTAAGGTTTTTCTAAAGGATAATGTGGAGTAATAAGGGTTTGTGAAAAGTTGTATGTTTGATTTATATTATTGTTGGAGTTATAAGGGTTTGAGAAAGGTTGTTGATTTGATAATTGATTTTTATTATTGTGGAGTAATAAGGATTAATGAGAGGTTGTTTTATTGATGAGTGATTTATATCATTGGAATTATAAAGAAAGTTGATTTGATTTTTATCAAAGTTTCTCTTGCCATTAAATTAAATTAAAGAGGTTTGAGTTAATTTTTGGTGGATGTTAAGTCTATTTTAGTTGGGAGTTTATAAGGTGTTATTGGATAAATATTTTATGTATGTTGATGGTTGTTTTTGAAAGGTGGAGTGATAAGGTGTAATTGAGTATTTACATTATATTGTGAGAAATATTTATCTTCTAACCTCTTTGAGATTGGCATAGAAGTGTTTGTGGTTGTGACAGATTTATGAGATCCCTTCATCTTCAATAAAAAGGTATGAGCACATTCTTCCATAAGTTGAGTTGATTGATTGGTTTTCTGGAAAATAAGTTTGGAGTGAAAAGGACTTGATTAGGGTTTCCTTTTGAGAGTGTTTGAGTTAATGCTTCAAGGTTTTCTGGAATAAAGAGTTGTTTAAAACCTTGTTTGATAAGCATTGTTGTTGAAGCCATTGGTTGTGTGAAGAACTTGAGTTAGAGTTTTGCAAAGATCATGAGTATCATTGTTATGTGAAGATTGTTTTATAAGCATTGTTGTTGAAGTGAGTTGTTGTACAAAGAACTTGAACTAGGGTTTGAAAAGAACATGAGTATCATTGTTATGTGAGATTTGTTGTTGAGCATTGTTGGAAATATTTTGAGTTGATGGTTATATGCTTGGACTAGGGTTTGTGAGAAAGAAGTGTTTCATTGAGTGATTGGTTGAGTAGAGTTGATTGAGCCTAGTCAAGTGGATGTGTGAAGTGATTGTTCAAGTTCCATAAAACAAACTATTCTATATTCTGATTTGAGTTGAGAAAGTGATTGAGCATTGAGTGTAGAACATATTGAGTCTCTAACAATTCTCTTTATGTTTCTATGAGATTGGACAAGTTCTATGTGGACTTGTTAAGCAGATTTGAGACAAGTCTTTGAGTGGACTTATTGAGCATATTTGAGCAAGTTCTTGTGGACTTATTGTGCAGATTTGAGCAAGTTCTAAGTGGACTTATTGAGAGATTTGACAAGTTCTAGTGGACTTGTTGAGAAGATTTGAGCAAGTTTAGTACTTTGACAAGTTTAGTGGACTTGTTGAGCAGATTTGAGCAAGTTCTAAGTGGACTTGTTGAGCAGATTTGAGCAAGTTCTGAGTGGACTTGTTGAGAAGATTTGAGCAAGTTATGAGTGGACTTGTTGAGCATATTTGAGCAAGTTCTAAGTGGACTTGTTGAGAATATTTGAGCAAGTTATGAGTGGACTTGTTGAGCATATTTGAGCAAGTTCTGAGTGGACTTGTTGAGCAAATTTGAGCAAGTTCTGAGTGGACTTGTTGAGCAGATTTGAGCAAGTTCTTAGTGGACTTGTTGAGTAGATTTGAGCAAGATATTTAGTGTAGATTTGAGATAGAGCTTTGGAGGTGATAGAGTAGAGAGGATAGTAGTCTCCAGTGGATAGAGATCCATCAAGCCAGGGTAGTGAGGATAGGTCTTCTAAGTGGGGACAAGAGTCTTTAGTGGAGAGAGATCCACAAGCCAGTGCAGTGGAGGTAGTAGTCTTCTAGAGGATCACCAACCAGAGTAGAGGAGAAGGAGTTCTCCTATGGATAGAGATCCATAAACTTGATTTAGGGGATCAACATCTCCTTTGGATAGAGGTCCATAAACATTGTATAGGGAAAGGATTCCCAAGAGAATTTATTTGAGAAAATTTATAAGAAATATTTTCTCTATGGAGGTAACCCATAATTGGGTGAACCACGTTAAATTGGTGTCTCTATTGTGTGTGGTGATTTATGCATTGCTTTGATTACTATTGTTGATATTGCTATCTATACATTGCATAATATTGATTTGGAAAGAAAAGTAAAAAGTGGTCTTATACTGTTCACCCCCCTCTCAGTATAAGCTTGTGTTCTTCAATTGGTATCAGAGTCGGTTCCTTCAGAAGAGTTTAACAACTTGAAGGAAAAGCTAACAAGAACACAATGGATTCTAAGAATGGGTCCTCAAATAATTCAGCACCAGTATTTGATGGAAGTGACTATATGTATTGGAGCATGAGAATGAAGATCTACCTAATGGCACTTGGCAATGAAATTTGGGAAGTAGTTGATCTTGGTTATGATCCCTTAATCAATCCTCCTATAGATAAGGAAGGTAAGCTCCTACAACACTACAATTCAAAAGCAATGAATGCACTTTTGAGAGGTTTGCATAGAACAGAGTCTATGAAAGTTATGCATTGTAAAACTGCAAAAGAAATGTGGGATAAATTGCAAAATATATATGAAGGAGATAAAAGTGTCAAGAAAGCAAAGATGTAAAATCTCAAAGGACAATTTGAAGCATTAAGAATGAATGAAGAGGAAAATATTAGTGCTTATCTAATTTGAATTGATGAGGTTGTTAATGATATGCAAGGACTTGGAATGAAGATTGATGAATCAGATGTTTGTGATAAAGTCTTAAGAACTCTTCCAAAAAGATTCAGGTGAATAGGTTTCTGCTATAGAAGTGTCAATGGATGGTGATACTTTGACAAGAGATAAGTTGCTTGGTATGCTTACAACTTTTGAGATAAGAACAAAATATCCCATTCCCTAGAAGGAAGCAACCTTCAAAGCAATCAAGAAGGCAAAAGGTAAGAAGTCAGAATCAAGCAATGAGTCATCCAGTGATGAAGAAGCTAATTATGGTAGAAAAGATAAATATTCCAGAAGATCCAGAGATCTAAGAACTATTAAGTGTTTCAATTATGGAAAGTATGGATATTTTGCAACAGATTGTCAAGAACCCAAGAACAACAATGGTGAAGAAAAATAGGATCACAGGAACAGGGAATCAGAAAGATATAGGCATCAAAAGAAAAGCAAGGATGGACAAAATAGACAAGGAAATAAGTTCTTCCAAAGGCAAAAGAGGAGCTACTATGCGGATAAGGCAAGTAAGTACTCAAGTGATAGTGATGCTAGTTTTTCAGACAATGATAGAGATGAAGTCTTATTTATGATTGAAGAAAAAGAGCAAGTTAAGAAAAGGACTCCAGTAATTCTCAAGTGTTTTAGATGTGGTAACTTTGGACATCTTGAAGATGATTGTACAAGGGATGGTTATAGTTTCAGTGATGATGAATATGAAGATGCACTTGAAAGACCAGATGAAAATCTTCTAATGGCATTAGAAGAAGAAGAAAGTGATCCTATAGAAGACAAGCCAATAGAAAATAAATATGAGGACAAAGGTAAACAAATAGAGGAATATTCAGAAAAGGATGGTTATGATCTCAAGGGAGAACTTATTTATGCCCTTGACATGGTAAAGAAGGTAAGAAAGCAACACTCTAAACTTGAAATTCAGTTTCAAGAATGTGATGAAGAGAGAAGATTGCTTATAGAGGATTTAGAAAAATCAAAGGCTAAGGCAAAGAGGTTCAAAGATAAGTTAGAAGCAAAGATCTTGGAATGTGAGAAGTTAGCACAAGAAGTGGCACTACTAAGAGAAGATTTAGAAGACTCCAAGGTCAAGATGAAAGGGTTCAAAAATAGCTCAAAGAACTTGGATAAGTTCATCAAGATACAAAAGCCTACATCAAGAAAAACAGGTCTTGGATTTGAACAAGTTCAAAAGAAATGGGAAGGAGAGTCAACTTCAAGTTTTGGAGGAGAAGAAACTTCAGATGAAGATACTTCAGAAGAAGACAGTGTAAAATAAAGTGAGACATCTGAGGATGAGTTGGACAATAGAGAGTTCAACAAAAATAGGAACAATGCACAAAGAAGATACAGATGGAACAACAATCAGAATAGGTCAAGAGAGACTAAGAGACCAATGAGGTCAAGACAAGGAAACTTCAATGGAAGATGCTTTTCATGTCATAGGTTTGGGCACATGGCTTCACAATGCAGGACACATGAAAGATAGGAATATGGGAACAGATAACCTTTCCATGGGTATTGCTACTCATGTAATCAGTTTGGTCACAAGGCAATGAATTGCAGGGTTCATGAGAGAAGAGGATATGGCTTCACTAGGAGAAATCCTAAGACATTTGCACCTCCAAGGAATAATAACATTAAGTGTTATAAGTGCAATAATGATGGTCACACAACAAAGTGGTGTAGAGCAGACATTCCAGAAATAGGTATGAACAGGAACAAGAACAAGAACATGAATATGAATAGGAACAGGAACAGGAACATGGATATGAACAGGAATAGGAACAGGAATAGGAACATGGATATGAATAGGAATAGGAATGTAGACATGGACAGGAACATGGATATGGATAGAAATAGTCAGAGGAATCAAAAAATTTAGATAAGAAGAAAAGAGGATAAAGGTAAAGAACAGTGCTTTCTAGGAGTAGAAATACTCCCACCCTAGAATTAACCACCTCAAAGAAGGTGGGGGAGGGGCTAAGCTAAGAGGCTCATTCTTAGCCCCGAGCCCCAAAGGTGACCCTTTGCCATTGATGTCAAAGGGGGAGAGATTTGAGTAAGGGGGAGAGATTTGATATTTGAGAGAGCATTGAGCTAGGGGGAGCAGAACAAAGGAAAGGTCAAGTTTTTGGTAAAAGGAAATTGGGTTGCCATCAATGACAAAGGGGGAGATTGTTGGACATTTTGAGTTCATTTAGTTGTCATTGATGTCAAGGTGAAAATTCATCATTAATACCATGGAGCACACCATCAATAGCACCAGGAACAATGCGAAGAGTTGAAGAGAAAGTTGGCAAAATAATATTTTATGAGGGTTTATGGTAAACCCATGGTGGAAGATTAAATGGTTTTATTAAAATCATTATGAGGATATAAAAGTCTCCTCACACATTGAGATGGCAGTTAAGTTTTTAAAAGACCCACGATGGCAGAATATTTTACAAGTTAAAGGTTTAAGTTTAAACCCAAGGAAGGCTTTAATCTCTTTAAAGCTAAAGTTTATAAATATAATTTATAAAATTTAAATTCCTTAGAATTTAAATAATTTATAAATTATAAATGTGGGAGCACCGACATCATCAAAAGTGGGAGCATCGACGTCTAAGAAGCAAAGGGATTTTCATGTATAAATTAATGCCAAAGAGGCATTCAAAACTTACCCCTCGACATTATTTTTTTCATGCGACATAGTGAAACATTTTCGTGCATTTGTTATTCATTGAGGAAGAAGACAAGAATTTCGCTTGTCTTTAGCGCCAGGTAGAAGAGATAAGGGAGAGTGCAGATTGTTTGAAATGTAAAGGACACGGTGGTCCATTGGCAATGCACGTTTTGCAAAGGCGTTGGGAGTTGAGAGGCACGTGATCGATTCATATGGAGTGGTGTGTCTTGAGCGCCAAGGGAAGTTCCTTTTTGCACATGCCTTGGTTTTTGCATGCTAGCCAAGGACAAAGGGGACAAAGAGCGCTTAGGCTCTTAACCATGCGTCTAGCGCACGCGGTGGTCAAAGCCATGGCTAGAGTGCTCGTGGAGGCAGAGATCATGGGTTCGAAACCCACTAAGAGGCAAAGGTAATTTTTGATAATTAATTTTTGCCTAAGGTTTTTCTAAAGGATAATGTGGAGTAATAAGGGTTTGTGAAAAGTTGTGTGTTTGATTTATATTATTGTTGGAGTTATAAGGGTTTGAGAAAGGTTGTTGATTTGATAATTGATTTTTATTATTGTGGAGTAATAAGGATTAATGAGAGGTTGTTTTATTGATGAGTGATTTATATCATTGGAATTATAAAGAAAGTTGATTTGATTTTTATCAAAGTTTCTCTTGCCATTAAATTAAATTAAAGAGGTTTGAGTTAATTTTTGGTGGATGTTAAGTCTATTTTAGTTGGGAGTTTATAAGGTGTTATTGGATAAATATTTTATGTATGTTGATGGTTGTTTTTGAAAGGTGGAGTGATAAGGTGTAATTAAGTATTTACATTATATTGTGAGAAAGATTTATCTTCTAACCTCTTTGAGATTGGCATAGAAGTGTTTGTGGTTGTGGCAGATTTATGAGATCCCTTCATCTTCAATAAAAAGGTATGAGCACATTCTTCCATAAGTTGAGTTGATTGATTGGTTTTCTGGAAAATAAGTTTGGAGTGAAAAGGACTTGATTAGGGTTTCCTTTTGAGAGTGTTTGAGTTAATGCTTCAAGGTTTTCTGGAATAAAGAGTTGTTGTTAAAACCTTGTTTGATAAGCATTGTTGTTGAAGCCATTGGTTGTGTGAAGAACTTGAGTTAGAGTTTTGCAAAGATCATGAGTATCATTGTTATGTGAAGATTGTTTTATAAGCATTGTTGTTGAAGTGAGTTGTTGTACAAAGAACTTGAACTAGGGTTTGAAAAGAACATGAGTATCATTGTTATGTGAGATTTGTTGTTGAGCATTGTTGGAAACATTTTGAGTTGGTGGTTATATGCTTGGACTAGGGTTTGTGAGAAAGGGGTGTTTCATTGAGTGATTGGTTGAGTAGAGTTGATTGAGCCTAGTCAAGTGGATGTGTGAAGTGATTGTTCAAGTTCCATAAAACAAACTATTCTATATTCTGATTTGAGTTGAGAAAGTGATTGAGCATTGAGTGTAGAACATATTGAGTCTCTAACAATTCTCTTTATGTTTCTATGAGATTGGACAAGTTCTATGTGGACTTGTTAAGCAGATTTGAGGCAAGTCTTTGAGAGACTTTTGAATAATTTAAATTGTAGACTTATTAAATTTGAGCAAGTTCTAGTGGACTTATTGAGATATTTGGAGCAAGTTTTGAGTGGACTTATTGAGAGATTTAAAGTTGATTTTGAAAATTTGAGCAAGTTCTGAGTGGACTTATTGAGCAGATTTGAGCAAGTTCTGAGTGGACTTGTTGAGCATATTTGAGCAAGTTTTGAGTGGACTTGTTGAGCATATTTGAGCAAGTTATGAGTGGACTTGTTGAGCAGATTTGAGCAAGTTTTGAGTGGACTTGTTGAGCAGATTGAGCAAGTTCTGAGTGGACTTGTTGAGCAAATTTGAGCAAGTTCTGAGTGGACTTGTTGAGCAGATTTGAGCAAGTTTTGAGTGGACTTGTTGAGCAAATTTGAGCAAGTTTTGAGTGGACTTGTTGAGCAAATTTGAGCAAGTTTTGAGTGGACTTGTTGAGCAGATTTAGCAAGTTTAGTGATTTAAATTGAGCAAGTTCTAGTGGACTTGTTGAGAATTTTAAAATATTTAGTGAGATTTGAGATAGAGATTTGGAGGTGATAGAGTAGAGAGGATAGTAGTCTCCAGTGGATAGAGATCCATCAGCCAGGGTAGTGAGGATAGGTCTTCTGAGTGGGGACAAGAGTCTTCAGTGGAGAGAGATCCACAAGCCAGTGCAGTGGAGGCAGTAGTCTTCTAGAGGATCACCAACTAGAGTAGAGGAGAAGGAGTTCTCCTATGGATAGAGATCCATGAACCTGATTTAGGGGATCAACATCTCCTTTGGATAGAGGTCCATAAACATTGTAATAGGGAAAGGATTCCCAAGAGAATTTATTTGAGAAAATTTATAAGAAATATTTTCTCCGTGGAGGTAGCCATATTTGGGTGAACCACGTTAAATTGGTGTCTCTATTGTGTGTGGTGATTTGTGCATTGCTTTGATTACTGTTGTTGATATTGCTATCTATACATTGCATAATATTGATTTGGAAAGAAAAGTAAAAAGTGGTCTTATATTGTTCACCCCCCTCTCAGTATAAGCTTGTGTTCTTCACTTCCTTCAATGGTTAGTGATAAAGCAGGCTATTTTGGAATAATCCTTCTCAAAATACCTATAATATCTTATCATGCCCATGAAGCTCCATATTATAGTCACATTAGTATATGGTGACCAACTCAAAATGACTTCTATATTCTTTGGATCTACATCTATCCCATTTGTAGATATGATATACCCCAAATACTACATCTCTAGAACATAAAAGTCACATTTTGACAAATTTCCATAGAGTTGGTTCTTCCTTAGCAACTTGAGCAAGATTTTTAAATGCCTATCATGTTCTTCCTTATTTGGAAATATATCAAGATATCATCTAGAAATATCAAGACAAACTGATCCAAATATTTCTTGAACACACTATTAATCAGATTTATAAATGTCACTGGTGCATTGGTCAACCCAAAAGCTAATAATGTGAACTTATAATATCCATACCTGGTATTAAAGTAGTATTATGAGTATCCTCCTCTCAGATCCTCAGTTGGTGGTATCATAATTTTAAACCAATTTTTAAAATATGGTGGTACACTTAAGTCGATTAAATAGATCTTCAATCTTAGGTAAAAGGTACCTATTCTTGATGGTTGCTTCATTCAGAATTTTGTAGTCTATGCATAACCTTAGAAAACCACATTTTTTTTATAAATAGAATAGGTGCACCCCATGGTGACACACTAGGTTTAATCAACCCCTTTTCCAACAACCCTTGAAGTTGCACTTTTAACTCCTGCATCTAAATAGGATTCATCATATAAGGATTTTTATGAATAGGTTCTATACCTCACATTAGTTTAATAATAAAATAAAATTCATGCTTAGGTGGTAGCCCAAGGGGGTCTTCAGGAGATACATCCCTAAACTCATTCAATAATGGATGATTTCTAAACAAGTCCTCATTTTTTATCATCCCTAGTCTTATGGTTCAATGTATTGACATAGATCATACTACCTTTCATAATAAATTCCTTTATCTACATTACAAAGATCAACTAAGGTTAAAAAGACCCTTTCTCATTATTAACTCTAAATCTTTGTTTATATTTATCTATATAGTATAAACCATCTATCTTGGAAATTAATTAAGGCTCCATGAACCTTTAACCAATCCATTCCTAAGATAATGTTCAAGGCATGTAGCGACACAACATAAAGGTGCTAAATGGTAGAGCCATTGGGTAGGGTGATCTCAATTATGGGAAAACATTGATCCACTGAGTAGATCTATCCAGATCCATACTCGAATTTGTATCCTTGTTCCAAAAATACCAGTATTTCTGGCATATACTTGACTATACTAGAGGAAATGAAACTATGAGTAGATCCACTATCTATCTGAATTTGAAATTTCTTATCACATATTTTACTAGTCAAGAGCATAGGTGTGGCTTGCTTGTTTAGGTTTTGGTTACCTATTATTGCATAGATCCTATGGTTGAGTTCCTCTACCCTTTTATTTGGTCCTAACCAATTTGGAAATTGGTTTGCATAGTGTGGACCCCCACAATCGTAGCAACCACTCTTGAGACCTAGGTGTTTTTTTGGTTTTTCTCCCTTGTATTTTTGGTCTATTCAATTTCAAGCTACCTTCGAGGTTGAAGATTGTTGTTATGATTAGTCCTATTTTGGATTTTCTTTTTGAAATTCCCTTGTTTCCTATCATTATTCTTTTCAAAATTTGGGTTACATCTACTTTTCTTTCTCAGCTCTTGTTTTTACTTCATAAAATAATGCTTTTTCTTTTTCTCAATAATTATCGATCCTTTTCTAACAATTCAACACAATCAAAGTGAATCTTATTTAACTGTAGGTTGGATTCAACTTATTGAGCCAGGTCATAATCCTTGTAGATTCTTAGGCTTATGAATTTTTACTACCAATCTAATCTTAGCATCCATTCCTATGATAAATTTACGTGCTTTCATTTTCTTATCCTTATCATATAATGCTAAATACTTAAGCAAATTTACAATGTTATGGTAGTAAATTTCCATTGTCTTTGATTCCTTGAATTTCTCCACATAGTGTTGTTCCATGAGGAACCTCTTCTTAAAGGCTTTAACAAAATCTTCCCATGTTAGACTTATTGCTTGAATATATTCCTCAACTTTAAAGGTGTTCCACCATTCCAACCCTATATCCTATAAATGATTAGTGGTCAAAACTATTTGGGTAACTAAGGAGTAGTTTTTCATAGAGAAGTATGTCTCCAACTTACTCAACCAAGCCTTGGTTGAATCACCCTCATATTTTCTAGTGAATTTAGAGGTTTTCACATTCTTCAAATATTTAGCAAGTTTTTCCTCAATAAGGACCCAAAATTCCTACTCTCCTATAGCAGTAGTTTCACCTACCTAACCTCAATATTTATATTTTGTGAATTCTTACTCATTATAGTTTCCAATATCTTCTTCTATTGGTTCATTTGTTGCATTTGCTGCTCTATTTTATCCTATAATAGAGAGACAACAACAGTGAGGTTCTCCACCTCTCTATTTGAATTCCTCAAAATTTATCCTCAAGGTCTAGGCTTGGCACCATCTTGTATAGTTTTACTTGACATTTGGGAAGATCCTCATATTCCTCTTCTCAAGCTTAGTGACATATATCCTAGCCATAAAAAATAAATGTCAGGTAAGATTATAATTTCTTCTTCAAATTGTACTTCTAACCACTAGTTAGTTACATCATCCATGTAAACTAATAATAGAGTATTATCATCCATTGATAATATTAATGGTCACTCTTACTCCACATAAGGTGCCATTCCCAATGGAAGATATTTTCTTCCAAAAGTAGCTCATCAATTTTGACGAATCCTAGGTTTCACTCCATGGAAGTTGCTATTCCTATGATCTAGAGCTTTGATACCCACTATAACAACCTAAAACTAACCAACACTGGAGAGAGATTCTTTTTTAAATTGCAGTTAAGGTTCACCAAATATATTTTTAGATAGATCATATTCATTGAGGCTTCACCACATTTTGAGTCCATGACATTGTAAACATCACTCGAGTGGACAAGAGTGGCCAAACTCCCATAGATTTTGGGGTTTACCTTGTGTACCTCCATGGCACAAAGGATACTTCAAATGGTCACCCCACATTCCTTACATCCTCTGTGAATGTAAGGTATATTGACCATAGCATTGGGATTATCCCTTCTCAATATTTAGAGAAGGGGACGCCAATTCCCTTACTAGCATAAGTCCATCTATGCTAATGTATAGGTGTAAATCCTCTTAGTTTAAACATTGCACCTCCATGGTGGATTGAATAAATTGAAGTGCTCAACTAACCCATCTCTATGATGGTTTAATTGAGGTGATTATCACTCTGTGTGATATCTTCACATGGACACCCAACAATCATTTAGGGTACCATAACCTATCTCCAATGCACAAGGGTTTCCTAACCTCCATGATAGGATAGGATATTTAGCTTACTTGCAATGAATCTTATCCAAAGACTCCATGCCTTTTGATCACACTTGAATTTCTTTACTCAAATATGACCCCTCGCAAATGTCCTAGGTGTTAACTCCCTATAACTCCTTTAGGATAGGATTTCTATACAAGGTTACTTAGAGTTTTCCCTTAATGATTCCCCCTAATCAAAAGGAATAACATCAAAAACTTAACTATCTCTCTCTTAATTCAACCAGAATGAAAGTATGATCATCTTACTAAACATAAGAAATGACTCAAAGCATCTCAAAGCATAATATCAAATATGATTTACACCATAATAGAATATCCTAATTCCATAAGCATAATCATCTAACAAGATCCATATACCATCCATTCATATTTCATTTTTTCCATTCATAGAAACATCCTATCATTCTATAAGAAGAACTAGAATCTCCTAATGAAATAGTAAAAACTTTACCTAAATTATTAGTATACAAATCTCTTCAAATGATCAAACTCATTTTACAATGTTTTTCTCCATAACAAAATCCATTAAAGAATCCAAAGCTATTCATTTAAGCTTTGTCCAAAAACCACTCTTTCTTCATAACTCTAGTTACATATTAAACACAAATAGAATGCTTCTCAATAACCATAAATAACTCTTCTTATTCAAAGCTTTACATGCTAAGGTCCTTGAGCTTTATCGAGAAATGGATAGGTTAAGGGATCAAGACAACTCCTCCAAATGATAATGCAATCCTAAATGCTTATTCTTTTCAATGCATCTAGTAAACACAACATATACATTTCTTTCTTTCATATTTCTAACTCTTTATAAAGAATACAAAGGAGGAAAACCCCATAATTTTTCCCAATCAAAATAGGACTCCACATCCCATCTGATTAATTCCATTTTAAGCAAAAACAATGTATTTCCACAATACAATTCCATATATTTTTAAGGAAACCCCCATAAATTTCCTTAATATCATTGGACTCCACATCCATTTTAATCTTCATTAATTTTCATAAACAAATATAAAATCCCTTTTATAAAATAAAACATCTATGTCTCTCTTTTAACATAATATAAGAAAGTTCCCTTATTTCCTTATAACAAATAATTCTTCTACATCTTTAAATATTTCATTTTAATCAATAGTTTTTAACCCTAAAACTATTGATAAAATAATCAAACATAACATTACATAATGAAAATATTTTATTTTAATCAAAAGCTTTTAACCCTAAAACTATTGATAAAATAATCAAACATAACCTTAATAAAATTATTTCATTTTAAACAATAGCTTTTAACCCTAAAACTATTGATAAAATAATCAAAATTAATATTATGTAATGAAAATATTTTATTTTAATCAACAACTTTTAAACCTAAAATTATTAATAAAATAATAAAACATAACATCACCCAATAAAAATATTTCATTTTAAACAATAGCTTTTAACCCTAAAACTATTGATAAAATAATCAAACGTAACATTACTTAATAAAAATCTTTCTTTTTAATCAATAGTTTTTAACCCTAAAACTATTGATAAAATAATCAAAACATAACATTTGTGAATAAAAATCTTTCATTTTAATCATAGTTTTTAACCCTAAAACTATTTATAAAATAATTAAACATAACATTATGTAACGAAACCCTTTTATTTTAATCAATAAATTTTAACCCTAAAACTTTTCATAAAATAATCAAAAGTAACATTACTTAATACATTTTTTTTATTTTAATCAATAACAACGCAATGGTTCGGGCTATGGCTCTTCTTCGAGAGGTCCAAGGTTCAAACCGTGATGTGGACGAGTGTGTGAAGGGGTGGGTTTAAGGTGGCTATGTGTTAAATTTCCTATTAATAAGCATAACTTTCGACTTTACAAGGGATCATGGTTGGGAGGAGACTACTCAACTATGTGTGTTGGTCGTAGGGGTTTCTCATACTAACCAAATAAAAAAATCTTTAAACCCTAAAACTATTGATAAAATAATCAAACGTAACATTTAGAGGATACACTCATACAACACACAACAACAAGGTAATTCATTTAAAGAGTAGAGTAAGTACAAATGGATTATTCCACATTTTCATGGATGAAGACAATGACTCACTTTTCAAACTATATATATCAAAATGAGATTACCTCTTTCGAAGATCTAGTGAAAATATCTCGTTTGTTTGAAACTTCAAGCCTTCCTTCTTTTCTTCCAAAATACTATTCTCTTACCTGTTCTCTTTTCCTTCGTCCTTTTTCGTCTTTCATTTCATTTTTCAACATGGTTTTAAGGAGCAAGAAGATGGTCCACCCATGAACCGAACTCTTCAACCACCCGAATTAATTATTTTCTTTTAAACTTTATATTAATAAAAGAAAAGCTCTTTCATAATATTAATAATATTTTTCTTATTTTAATATTTTTATCTAATAAGATTTAAATATATTCTCAAAATTAGTGTTTGCTTTTCTAATTTTAGTTATAAAATATAACCTTAAATATTAATAAGTCCACATTATTAATATAAATACAACATTAGAAAACATAAAGTAATTTAATAAAATTATTTTCATCAATAGAAATTTTATCTTATAAAGCAACCAATCACATGTGCAAAGAAGGTAAACACACACAAACCAAAACAAAATGGAGTAATACACCACCATTCCCTATTTCCCATATCCTTTACACAAAAGAGTTTACGATAACTTCCAGGTTATCAACTTTTGCTATGGATGGCTTTAGTTGATGATGATTACCTTCAAACACAATCATATGAATGCAATCTAAATATGGGTAGCTTTTACCCAGGAGCTATCATCAATTTACACTGACCATCATTTCCCTTTTTTGATATCTTATTCTTAGTGGTCAACTTCCTCATCCACCTACAAGAGTACCTAGTCCTGCAAACATACAAAATATCAATAGTACCATATTCTTATATAAACAAAATATTAATTGTAAATAAACATCCATAATGCAATTAGTACTAAGCATCGAATCATCACATCAATACATAATTCATCTCATAAACGAGTCTAGCCAAGGTGGGTCATGATAGGTATACCTTGCCCAATATGAAACCATAGTAACAAAATTAGAATTTTAGATGGGGGTAAAAGTAAAGGGTTTACATCCACTAGCAAAGGGATAAAGTTTAGGAAATGTTATCAAGGAGATCAATTGACTTGGGATGCATGGGTTTGGCATAGCAAACTAGTATATTACCCGAGGCTTGAAGTATAATGGTTTGATCCCGACTATCCAAAAATTGTATCTTTAACTAAAATACTATAAAAGACTATAGGAATTCTAAAAATAAGGTTATCGAGAGAGGATTAAAACAAGATAAAAATATGGAATAAAATTATCTAACAAAGGCACTCACTCTATGTAAAAAAATATGAATGACTCATACACCAAAAAAAAAACATGAATGACTCATACACCAACATACCTTGAATGAGATTCCACCTAACATCTACTACTAAGAAACCTATAAAATATTGCTTTATTACACTACTAGTAAGCAATGAAACCTACATGTTTAGAAGTATGAAGCAGTACAAAAATTATTGGATCTTCCACATTAAATCTAAGTGGGAGGGCAACTAGATCAAAGGGGCTCAATAGTGGTGGGCAAATCATCTCAAAGGTCCCTTAAAAGGAACTCTTTAGAACACCTATATTCTTCATAGTGGGAGGACAACCAAATCAAAGGGGCTCAATGGTGGTGGGCAAATCATCTCAAAGGTCCCTTACAAGGAACTCATTAGAACACCTATATTCTTCATATATCTGCTACCTGAGATGACCATATCTCACATGAAGAAACCCTTGGATCCTCAATCAAGATAATGTATCCTAATGAAACACACGCCTTAAGAGACAAGCTATCCCATAACAATTCTAATTTAAGTTACAAGAATTATTCCGACACTAATTTTTGCACTAACACAAAACCACTAGACTATTCATAGAATTCAAATATAAATATTTCAAACTACTAAATATTAAAATAAATTATTTACTCAAAACTAAAAAAATTCATAAAATTAAATAGGTAAAGACTATTCCAAAATATAGTTTAAAAAACAATTTTTTTTTTTCACTAGTACATAGCATATGCCATCTTGTATACATTAATGCATTACCATACCATTTCATTTTTTTCTTTTACACATCATATTATTTCTGCGGGCCTAGTTTAATTTTGGAAAACTACTTCAGTGCAACATATAAATAATTAATTATATCAACTGTAATAAAAGTTTCAAATAAGTTTAGAGTACATACTTATTTTTATTTGAATTGAAATTCTAATATTTTTTTAGAAGTCACGAAATGATTGAGCATTGAAAATATCACATTAAAAACGTATAAATCAGGTAAAACTTTCCCTCATCAACCAATTTTTGTAAGAGTCGCTGACCTAAAAAGGAGCAAAGCACGTTTCCGTAGCAAAGGCGTGCACGATTTGAAAAGTCTTCACCATTGGAAAGACAAGTCATCCGCCAATCGACGTAATAAAAGTTGTAGGAAAACCATAAAGAAGTTCTCGACCAAACAATTAAGAAATGTCTGTAAATCACAAGGTCTCGACAGAATAGCAAGGTCTCGGCGATTGTTGTTGTAAAGAGAAATCTTCGACACTTGATAATGTCTTTAGTAATCTTCAATCTTATATAAATGTTAAGATCTCTTAAACAAACTAAATGCTTGCAATTGGATAGGAAGCTCCTGCAGATGATTGTCTCGATCACGTTATCTTCTTCAAGAGATGGGCAGAAATCATCACTAGTTCCGTTTCAAAATAGAGAATCGTAGTTCCGTTTCAAAACGGTTTAACCCAGACTCATACTTATCAACGACTAGCCTCTCCCATGGATATAGACTTTTGATCCGATTTTCTAAGTATATCAAAGGAAAATGTTAAAAAACAAAGGGGATATGCATTGAGTGGGCATGTACAAGATGACTTAAGAGGATTTTTCACAATAAACAACTTTTAATTTTTTTTTTTTTAATTTTTTTCTCATGTATAGGCATGCGTGTGGATAATTGAGATACATCTTCTACCCATTTTACAGTATTGAAATATAAGATGAGTTTGAAAGTTAGCTTGATGTTATCTTTTGCTGTATCCTCATGAGGTCTATTCTTGAGTTCTTCTATTTAATTGTTGGGAGATTTTGAGCTTTCTGTATTTTTTATCATAATAATGCCGTCTTCTTCTCTGAAGCTGTTAATTTCTATTAAATTGACTTGTAATCAAGAGAAGAATGGGCAGATATAAGTTGTTGGGTTTCTTCTGCTGTGTTTCCGTCTTTCTGGTACTGATCTACAATAAAGGAGCTTTGGGTCCAGTTGCTTCAAATGCCATCTACAGGATAGATGTATTCAGGAAAATTCTGAAGAGCGAGACGTCCAATTTTGCGCCATCTTCACAAGTATGATAAATTCCAAATTTCAATTGTTTTAAGTCTTTTTCCATTTTTATAATATCGCAGAGAGTATCAAGAAAAACTAAGCATGAAAGTATTGTGTACATACTCTACATTTGAGAACGTAGAAATATTGAAAGTACATAATTTTTTTGAATCGGTCCCCGTCGGAAGGACTTAATTAGTTTGAAGAATCCTAGAACCCTTGAACTCCCGATGTTTGAGATGAAAATATTAGCGGCCCAAATTACATATTCATATTTGTTTGTCCATGAAATATTAAAATTTAAAGCAGTCCAATATTTCATGTACGATTGTAGACGTGTTGTAGATCAATATTTCATGTACGATTGTAGAATATTAATATTTAAAGCAGTCCAAATCTGAAAATTCTACGCTAAACGGTATGTGCAATTTTGTTTTGCCGTGAATATGAGAAATGTCTAACAACAATTAATCTTCTCCCAAATTATGGGATGCTGATTAACCCTGATACCCTTTTGAATATCTGTATGATTAAAGATGTAGAGATTAGGGTCTTCTGTATTTTGGATTATATTTAGAAAGGGTTATATAGGTAGTTTTAATGATTTAATTTATGTTTAAAGACAGAAAACTTAATGAAAATATTTATACAATGGTTTAATCTATATTCAAAAACAGAATGAAAATATCTATCCTTATTCACAATTATTAAAACTCACATAAAAAAGATATGATGATATGATGATAGAGATGAAGACATCAAAATTATTGGAGCCGTCTCTGACATCATGGTTTTGTGGAGGTCGTGTAATGAACGAAACTTCTTTCTACCAGGTACCGTCCGTCCCATAAAATTTGTTTAACAAGAATCTACGTACGCCATCGAATCAAATTAGAAGAGATTTTTCATAGAATTTAACAATACAAATATTACCAAACTAGGAGAGGAACGTTGAGATGGACGTTCCATGTTTTCAAGTCCACAGATCGCTGCAACTTTTTTTCTGAACAGTTTGCTCTTATTCGGAAAGATTGAAAATTTAAAAATTGATTCAACAAAAGATTCATGAAACCATAATTCCCCTTCAAAATAACAACTAAAATTTTATAAATTGAGTCAAAGAAAAATTCATGAAACCATAATTTCCCTCAAAATAAACCTGCCTTTTGAGAGTGCAATACAATTTTTTTAACAACTAAACCTGTCTTATGAGAATTTATTTTTATTTTTTAATAGGTTGTAGGGATTGAAACTATTTCAATTTTATTATAATATTATAGTAATAACTTGATTATTGAAAGTTAATTTTTTAAATTAAAATATATTGTTTAATAAATTGTTAAGATTTAAATTAATATAAAAATTAATAATCCAATTTAAATAACTTTATAAATTTATTTCGTTTATAATATTAAAGAATATTTAAAGGATTTCTCAGTTATTTTCTTGGGGGTTAATTCCTGGCTTTATGTCATGCCAATAGGACGAGCTGAGATGGGCTTTAGTGAAAGCTTCAATGCCCAACAAGACGGTCATAATAACCTCTGTGAACGCAGCATGGATGAAGCCTAACGGCATTTTCGACCTGTTTATGAAGAGCTTTCACAAGGGCAAAGGAACAGAGCCATTGCTTTCACATCTCCTGGTAGTCTCCATGGACGAGGAAGCCTACAGCCGGTGCGTTCAAGTGCACCGGCATTGCTACCGACTGATAACACCGGGAGTCAATTTCTCAGGCGAGAAAACCTTCATGACACAAGACTACCTGAAGATGACGCACAGTAAAATCCTCTTCCTCAAGAACGTCATAGATCGAGGCTACAACTTCTTGTTCTCTGTAAGTTTAGATTAGTTGATCCCTCCACCAAAATTACTGTTATAATTACTTTAAAACTGTTTAACAATTGTTTCATTTCTTTTTATATATTGCTGACATTTTAGAAGAGAAAAGGCACTTAGAGTGGCTACAGAAGAAGTATTTTTTTGTCGAGAAAATCTTCTGTATTTTTTGAAGTAAATCCTTTAAGGCATAAAACTAAATAAATAAAGTCATTATATTTTGTATAATCTTATTATATTTCTGTGTCTTGTTTACTACAAGAATTTCATAATATGTTTGACTAGGGAAATTATAGATCAGGAGTGCAATAAATAATCCGTTACGCTTTGGTAGCTAAGGGTTCGATTTATTAAGTAAAGTTATGTTGTTGCACAGGATGTGGATATTTTGTGGTTCCGCAACCCCTTTCAGAGATTTTCAAACGATTCAGATATCGAAATCTCATCCGATGCATATCATGGCAATCCATACGACATGACAACTCCACAGAATACGGGATTCATGTTTTTTCGTTCCAACGAGCGCACAGTTAAGCTTTTGGAGCTCTGGCACAGTGCTGCGCTTATGAGGCCTGGTATGCACGACCAAGATGTCCTAACAGAGATAAAGATGTCATCAAGCTTTAGGGACTTGGGTGTGAAGGTGAGGTTCCTGAATACATTGTATTTCAGTGGGTTCTGCCAGGCCCCTGGGAACTTGAACGTGGTGTGTACGATGCATGCTAATTGTTGTAAGGGATTGAAGGCGAAGGTTCATGATCTGACAAAAACGCTTGAGGACTGGGCATTGTTTCGATCTTCAAAGGGAAGGAAGGGTCATTGGAGGCCCAGAAGTGAATGCATGCATTCATTTTCCACGTAGAGTGGAATTGAGTTTCTTAGCTGTTTCAGCATGCTAAAGTATATTGCAAAGACGCTCATCGAGTGGGCAAAAGCAACCAGTAACAAGGAGGATGATATTGTTGAATGAGATGTTTGCATTTGGTGTGAAAATATTCTAACAACTGATATTATATGACATCTAAAGGGATAGGTTGATTGTAGATTATCTTAGATTTCTTGGACTATTGACGTGAGTTGAATTTTTCTTTGATTGTTGGCCGATTATCTCAATTTTGTAGTGGGTTGAGGTTTATTGACTTTGTCTTTGATTGTTGGTGGATAATATTAGATTCCCTAGATTCATTAAGATCTGTTTACTTTGTCTTTATTCAAACTAAAGAAAGATTATAAAAGTTTATATTAATAGAACAAGAATTAAATTACACCACTTACACTACTTTTGACAAGCCTTAAAATATGAATAAATCTCGAAACATCTTCAAAAATAATGAAATTTGAGTATTATTTAAAGAGCACACACTTTTAATTTGGTTCCATTTTTGCTTTCCACCGATCCTAAGTAACTTAGCAAGCTTGATAGTTTTACAAACACTACAAGTGCTATCCCAAAAAGGGCCACAAAGTGTTGTAAGAGGCAACAAAAATCCCAATAAATAATTGTTCATCTTTCATTGATTCACAAGGCTCAGTGGAATCTAAACCTACCTCATTCTTACCTAAATCTTTGCTGGACAAATTAAGAAATCGGACTTTCACTACCATGTTTAACCAAAAAATCAACCACTGCATTATTATGTCTATCAACATAGACCAAGATGGCATCCTTGAACTGCTGCCAAATGAACTTAATTAGAATCATAATGTTCTTATCCTCCAAGACTTTAGTTTGAAATTTTTAATAGCATCCAAAAGTCCCAACATAATTTGTGAGTCAAACTCAACTATGATCTTTCTAACCCTATTCTCCCAAGCATTGAGAAAACCTTGTCTGATAACTAGTCTTTCAGCTTCATTGTTATTAGTTCTTCCAAGACCCTCTAGCTCCCAATGGAGGATCTTTTCCTTGAAATCTCTTCTGAGAAAAACAATGTGTGCAGCCCTCGAATTATCCGTAGTTGCACCATCAGAATTAATCTTTTCTCAACCTAGAAAAGGGGGCTGTCATAGTCCCAACTTATGTGGCTTGGGAGTCCCCTCATTCACCTAAGTTTTCTTGTCCCTAAAGTGAGCTCTCACAATTTCAAAATTTTTGGTAACAATTTTATACCAAATCAACTCCCTTCCAATCAAATATACTACCATATAATACTTGGACCTAAAATCCAACCTAGGTAAATGAAAATATTATTGAATTTTATGAAAATTTACTACCAAACAAAATATATTGTATAACAATTAATATTACCCACATAAAATCAAAGTTTTAATCTTTAGTTTAGAGTACTTTAAGAGTACTATAATTTTTCATTTTAAAGGTTGATTTAAAAATTAAATCTATGAAATTTTTTCATACTAATCGTTAAAAGTAAAATTGAAAAATTGAATTTTAATTGATCAAAGTTTTATTTTGGATGAATTTAACTTAACAGTCATTTACTTGTGGTATATATTAGATAGATTGAATTGTATGGACAACATATACTATTTTATAATTTGAGGTGATTATTGATTAAAGTTTTAATATTTTGAAAAAATACAATTAAAAATTTATTTATTGATTAGTTATATATTTTTAAAATTTATGTTTAATTTGTTATGAAAATTATAATTTGAAAAAATTTAATATAATTTATTTTTTATTTTTTATAAATTTATATTCACATTAACATTGTCATTAGTTATAATGAAAATATATAAACTAAAAGTAATTAATAATATGTTAAATAAAGTGATATTTCATCAAATTAAGCTTAAAGGATTGAATTTTATTATCTTATATGGAAAAGGTTAGTATAGAGTTCATATGTGTATGAGTTGTAGGTCCTTGATCCTTGATTGAATTATTTTGGCTTTACTATAGACAAAATTACATGAGTTTCAAGTAAAAATATACTTTAATTAAAATTATGCAAATAATAATAATATAATATATGTGTTATTAGAGCAATATAAACTAAAATAAATGGATTTATAAATTATACCTTATATAAAGGATGATCAAATGACTTTATATTGAGTGATAAAAAAAAAAGTCTCTTAGATTAAGGATTTATGTTCAAATCTTGTTAGACGATATAATGTCATTATGTGGTTCTTTGAAATGCCATGGTAAAATTAACATGATTATGATTTAATATGTGTCAATATTTTTTATTGTGTATAGCCAATATTTAAATAGTGAGACCTAATGAGTTTGGAGTAAGAGGTGGAGAGCAATGAGTTCCATACTATAATCTGAGTTTCTAATCCCAGGTGGGATACCTAGTAAAGCCAAGGATACCTAAAAATAGGGGGGTCACTTTATGGATTTGGGGGATGTGATGGGGAGCAATGAATTTTATATCTTAATCCATGGTTGCAATCTCATGAGTGATACTTGTTAAAGTCAAGAAAACTTGGTAGTAGGGGGATCAATTGACCTTCAACCTAGGATCAAGCATAATTTTCATACCATTTAAAATCATGTCTCACTTATGCAATGAATGGAAAGTCACCCTCCTCTATTTTTTTTAAAAATATCTAGAGGAAGTTGCTTTAAATTTTTAGGCAAGTAAATACATTGATCTTCTTAACCATGGGCATATTGACTCATTACGGATGCCCTATCTGTTAGAATTTATAATATTTTTTATAAATGAATAAAAAACAATCCATCCACTCAAAAAATATATAGAAAGCATAAGAAATATTAAAAGAGAGAAAAATATGGTGGGAACTCATAGACACCATAAATATTCACTCTATTATCCATAGATGAGAATCACAACACTCTGATGATAAAATGAAGATTGGTGGGGGGTATTTGTACCAATACCAAAATCCCAAATACTTAAATGAACTTAACCTTAATATGACATAAGAAGAAATAATTTAAGGTTAATTACAAGTTTATAAGGTGGATAATCAAAATATTATATTAAATTCAATATATTGTACAGTGAATACCTTTAAGTCTATCCAATAGTACATCATACAATGTCTATCTTAGACATGAATTAGATTATAATTTTAACATCCCATATAATCTAAATTTAAGGGACAAAAAGAGAAGACATTAGTGACAATAATATATTATCCCCATAATGGATGCTCTAGTGTATCTCTAAAATTAAGATAGATCCTTAAAAATATCCCTCATCATCTAGAATACATTCACATATATTTAAGAAAATAGCTTCAATACTTTGTAATTTCACCAAGTGATTCTTTTTTGGATGACATTCCCTTTTGTAGTATCTACAAATGGTCTTCAAATTCTTATAATACTTAGCTTGACCCTTGGGATCTTGGGTCTTAACCTCCTTAGATTTGAATTCCTTTGCATTTGCCTGAATTTGTGAAGTGAAACCACAATTCTTCATTACCACCTAGAAATGAACAAGAAGAGAGAAACATTAATGATGGGGTGGGGGACGAGAATTCACACACCAAAATCCAGTGACAATATATTACTTTGATCACAGAAAACCAAAATTACAACACTAGCCCGCAGGCGTAGTTTTCTTTTCCTAGTGCAAACTGCCTCAATTTTGGTGATCTGCTTACGGTCTCAGGAAGAATACATTCTCCCAATCTCAAAACTTAGCTCCTATCCCCCCTTGTGACTGTAACATTCACCTCATTTTATCTTAACTAGAAACTACCATCGGGTTAGTCACAAAAACATGCATTGATGAGCCACCTGAACATCTTTGACCTTTGGGCGTAGCAGTCGAGTGGCTGCCATGCTTAGAAAACTTACCGGGCAAGAAATCATGCATTGATGAGGCCTTTGATCACCTCAGGAAACACCTTCTAGGAACATGTGCCTTTTTTAATCGTGAACCAACAGTATGTCGCGATATCGTGACATGTCATGATATTGTGACATTTTCCTTCCTCACTGCATTTCTCTTCTTCAGGTCGTGATATTGCGACATATTTCCTTTTTGGATCTTCTTTCTCATTTTTGATCATGAAATTGTGACATGTCACGATATCGCGACATCTTCCTCCCTGACCTTCTCTTGTCTTCTTCGGGTCGCGAAATCGTGACATGTCGCGATATCACGACATTTTTCTTTCTTGCCTTCCCTTTCTTCTTTGGGTCGTGAAAATGTGACATGTCGTGATATCATGACATATTTTCATTTCTGCTTCCTCCTCGCCTCTTGGGTCATGAAATTGCGACATGTCGCGATATCGCGACATTCTTCCTTTCTGCTTTCTCTCTCTACTTTCAAGTTGTGAAATCGTGACATGTCATGATATCGCGACATCTTTCCCTTCTGCCTTCGCTCGCTGCTTCGGGTCACAAAAATGTGACATGTCACGATATCGTGATAGTTTCCTTCCTTGCTTTCCTTCTGCTCCTTCGATCACGATTTCGCGACATGTTATGAAATCGTGACATTTTCTTCTCTGGCCTTTCTTGTCTTCTTTCGGTCGCAATTTCACGACATTTTTCTTCGGACACCCTCTCTCTCCTATTTCGGTCACGATTTCGCGACATGTCACGAAATCGTGACATTTTCTACGGATGCCTTCTCTCTCCTGCTTCGGTCGCGATTTTGCGACATGTCACGAAATTGTGACATTTTCTACGGATGCCTTCTCTCTCCTGCTTCGGTCGTGATTTCGTGACATGTCATGAAATCATGACATTTTCTTCGGGAACCTTCCCTCTCCTGCTTCGGTCGTGATTTCGTGACATGTCACGAAATCATGACATTTTTGCTCCATGCCTTCTCTCTCCTTCTTGAGTCACGAAAATGCGACATGTCGCGATATCACGACACTTTTCTCTCTTGTGCCTTTTATCGTACTATGGTCACGATAATGTGACATGTCGTGATATCGTGACACTTTTTCCCCCTTGAGCCTTCTCTCGGCTTTTGGTCGCGATATCGTGAAAATTTTCTCTCTGGAGTCTTCACTCGGCTTTTGGGTCACGATAATGCAACATGTCATGATATCGTGACACGTTTTCTTCTTTGTCGACATGTGATGATATCGCGACACTTTCTCTCCTTGCGGTATTTTTTACCTTGGATGCTCCTACATCAGACAATCAGGGTGGATTGAGAAGTGACCTTCACTTTTGTACTGTTCTGTCACCTTCTTTTTCACTGGGGCTGTACAAGCTCTCCAAGCTTTAGCAAAATCTGGGTCTTTAGGGTACAAACCCTTAAGTTCTTCAAACCCCACAACTTCCACTCTCATTGTTGTCAGCAACCTCCTTTCATCCATCCCCTTCAGCAAACAGATTCTAGCGCTGCTACATACCCTTTTGCCCACCTCCTTCAAGGGCTTCAACTTATGGCGCACTCCATTCTTCATCACTGAGTATGTGTTGGCACGACCATCATGCACTGCACACCGATCAAACTGCCATGGCCTTCCCAATAACAAATGGTAAGCATCCATAGGCAGGATGTCACACAGGACCTCATCACAGTAATTCCCAATATTAAATTTGACTAAGGACTATTCACTGACCAATGTCCTATGGTCCTTCTGCAACCACGCAATCCGATATGGATGCGGGTGTCTCCTCCTCTATAGTTGTAACTTGGTAACCATTTATTCTGAGACCAAGTTATCAGTACTACCATTATCGATAATAATATTATAGAACTTACCCAAACTTCTGCACCTTGTGCGGAACAGGCTCTTCCTCTGGTTTGATCCTTTCTTCTCATTCAACAGGGCCCTCCTTGTGACCATAACTTCTCCCCTCTCTGCCTCCTCAGAATGTTATGATTCAACACCTTCATCTGCTACAACAGCTCTGGTAGGACCCTCAAGTTTCTTATTCGTCCTCTCTTGGTTTTGGGGACACTCATATGCCTGATGTCCTTCTCCACAGTGGAAACAAGTTCCATGAAATCCTCCTCTTCCAAATCCACGTCCAGATCTACCTCTCCCTCTTGGGTAACCATTGTTCTGATTATGGGGTTGGTAGGTGTTCTCCTCTTTCTGATCCTGACTGCAGCTAGCTTCTTCTTTCTTCTCATCTCATCCTCCATCTATTCTTCCACCAGTTCTTTCTCCATGACCTCTTCCTCTTTGCTTACCCTCAAACCTTCTATTCAGCTTCTCTTCAATCTTTAGAGCAAACTAGTAAGCATCCTCAATGGTGCTAATCCTAACCAGACTCAACTCTTCTTGAATACTGGTTCTCAACCCATTGATGTAATGGGCCACCTTCTCCTTGTTAGCCTTTGAATGGCCAGTTCGAATGGAGATCTTATAGAACTCCTCTATGTATTCTTTGACAGTTTTGCTTGACTATCTCAAACTCTACATTTTTCTTAGCAGATCTAATTCATAATCTATAGGAATAAACTGTCTCTTCAACTTATCCACCATTCTATCCCATCTTGTTATCGTCTTTTTTCCTCTTCTATTTCTTTCCAGTTGTACTCCCTTCCACCAGATGCTGGCATGACCCTTCAGCTTGGTCTTAGCAAATCTGACCCTATCATGATCTTCAACCTCCTCATACTCAAAGTATTCTTCCAAATCATTAATCTAGTCAATCAACTCCTTTGGATCTAGATTTCTAGAGTACACAAAAACCTTCATTTTTGTTTCTTTCCAATCTAGGAGATGGCTCTGTATAACCTAGCTTGTGCAGGATCTACAACCTCTTCTTCTTCCTCAAATTGGTCCTCTTCTTCATCAACTTCATCTTCACTTCCTTCTTCTCCTTTGGGTTCAAGCCCTCTACGTAGCTCCTCTTGCAGGGCCTGAACTTGCCTCTACAAAGCTCTAAAATCTCCTTTGGGTACCATATTTCTCCCACCACCATGGTTTCTTCATGGAGGTATTCTTCTTCACTCTCTTCTCACAACCCTTCCACAAATCCTGGTGTAAACTACCTCACGTTTGACGATCTGTTTACACACTCAGGAACTCTCGCTCTGATACCACTGATGGGGGGGGCCAAGAATTCACACACCAAAATCTAGTGACAATATATTACTTTGATCACAGAAAACCAAAATTACAACACTAGCTCGTAGGTGTAGTTTTCTTTTCCTGGTGCAAGCTGCCTCAATTTTGGTGATCTGCTTACGGTATCAAGAAAAAACATTCTGCTAATATCAAAACTCAGCTCTTATCCCCCCTCGTGACTGTAACCTTCACCTCCTTTTATCTTAACTGGCAACTACCACCGGGTCAGTCACAAAGACACGCATTGATGAGCCACTTGAACATCTCTGACCTCTGGGCATAGCAGTCGAGTGGCCGCCATGCTCAGCAAACTTATTAGGCAAGAAATCATGCATTGATGAGGCCTTTGACCACCTTGGGAAACACCATCTAGGAATGCATGCCTTTTCAAATTATGAACCAGCAGTATGTCGTGATATCACGATATTTTCCTTCCTCGCTGCCTTTCTCTTCTTCGGGTCATGATATCGTGACATCTTTCCTTTTCGGCTCTTCTTTCTCCTTTTCAGTTGTGAAATTGTGACATGTCACGATATCGCGACATCTTCCTACCTGACCTTCTCTTGTCTTCTTCGGGTCGCGAAATCGTGACATGTTGTGATATCGCGACATTTTTCTTTCTTGCCTTCCCTTTTTTCTTCGGGTTGCAAAAATGTGACATGTCATGATATCACGACATCTTTTCCTTTTTGCTTCCTCCTCGCCTCTTGGGTTGTGAAATCATGTCATGCCGTGATATCACGACATTCTTCCTTTCTACTTTCTCTCTCTGCTTTTGGGTCGCGAAATCGTGAAATGTCACGATATCACGACATATTTGCCTTCCACCTTCACTCGTTGCTTTGAGTCACGAAAATGTGACATGTCATGATTTCATGACAATTTCCTTCCTTGCTTTCCTTCTGCTCCTTCGATCGTGATTTCGCGACATGTCGTGAAATCGTGACATTTTCTTCTCTGGCCTTTCCTGTCTTCTTTCGGTCACGATTTCACGATATTTTTCTTCAGACACCCTCTCTCTCCTATTTTGGTCGTGATTTCATGACATGTCGTGAAATCGTGACATTTCCTGTGGATGCCTTCTCTTTCCTGCTTCGGTCACGATTTCGTGACATGTCGCAAAATCATGAAATTTTCTGCGGATGCCTTCTCTCTCCTGCTTCGGTCGCAATTTCGCAACATGTCATGAAATCACGATATTTTCTTCGGGAACCTCCCCTTTCCTGCTTCGGTCGCGATTTCGCGACATGTCACGAAATCGTGACATTTTTTCTCTATGCCTTCTCTCTCCTTCCTGAGTCACGAAAAAGTGACACTTTTCTCTCTTGTGCATTTTCTCTTCCTATGGTCGCGATAATGCGACATGTCGTGATATCGCGACACTTTTTCCCCCTTGAGCCTTCTCTTAGCTTTTGGTCGTGATAATGTGACATGTCGCGATATCGCGACACTTTTCTCTCTGGAGCCTTCACTCAGCTTTTGGGTCGCAATAATGCGACATGTAGCGATATCGCGACACTTTTTCTTCTTTGCCGACATGTCGCGATAATGCGACACTTTCTCTCCTTGCAGTATTTTGTTTTCCCTTGGATGCTCCTGCATCAATTAATCAAGAATAAGAGTTTTTTGAGATTCTTGAAATATATGAATCATAAAAACCATGAGGTTTAACATTTGAAAATAAGGGAAGAGATCATAAAGAATAACTTTCATATATTTTGTATCATCTTTCTTTTTGCCTCTAGAAGATGAAATACTTGCTCTTAATCCCTTGAATCTCACAATTTGGTCATGAATATTATCAAACTTATCCAATTTAAGGAAAGAAATCGCTAATTGTGAGTGACTTACTTTAGTAGTATTAACATTCCCAAATAATTCATGCAAATTTAACCATACCTTAGATTCATTCTCCACTTTGATGTGGAAAAATAATCTTGGTTCAGTTAGGAAGGAAAATAGGCCAACAACTCCTTATTCCTTTTCATGGTGAGTTTCATAATCAAGGGCTACTATTTTATATTCTTGATGTACCATAGGTTCTTACTACGTAACAAGCCAATCATTTGAGTTAACCAGATGTTGTAGATTCATTTTTTAAAATGAGTAACTAAGGCTTGGTGATCCATATTACACAATATGATCTCTAACACCATAGTAGATCCTTAAGCTAATGCCACTGATGTATAGAGTTGTAAAAATCATACAATTTAAGAAAAAGGGCTCAAAATGCTTCTACATGGAAAATTTATGGCCTCTAGAATTTTTTTCCTAGTAGACCCCCAAAATGAAAAATTAAATCTTCAAATCTTAGAAATTGTATGTGTAATTACCTACTTCCTTATGGAAATCTATGATTATTGGTCTCTTTCGCTTATTTTTTGCCACTTTAACACATCTAGAACTATGTGTTTGTGATAGTTTATTGATCTAATTAGATGAATAGGTATAAATATGCAAAATGATGATTTATGTAGTGTATGCGATCATTACATCAACCAAGAAAGCTACCCATTAAAGTTCCATTAAAAAGACCAAGAGCAAGAATTGAACCTTGGTTGTCTTCTTGTGAAGAGTGTTGCTCTGACCAATGCTCCTTCCTTACACACATAGAAGGAATTAAATCATCGAAGAAAAATATTTATTTTCCTTTGGAAGGAAGAGTTAAACCAAAATGAGCATGTCCCACTTAGACTTGAACTAGGGTCCTTTGAGTTTTCAATACCTTATAAAAGGACTAAACACTAAAAGGATAAAGTCTCCAAGATGATGGAGAATTCATATGATTCCTTGAAATTCATTGGGTTATATCATTCTAAAAAAAGGCATTATCCCCCATGTGATGACATGTATTTACAATATTCCTTTGTTTCTCACCAAAAATATAATGAGTAAGTTTCAAACACATGATCCTATCTACTATAATTCTTATCTCCACATTGCCTAGCCATCAAAATAGTGCCATGATGATATCCACACATATATTCTCTAGCTTAATGAAGAAGAATCACCATGAATCCATTTCTAAAGGTAAACAATAGAGTCACACATGTAAAAATAGGTGTGAGTGCATTAGCATGCAAACCAAATTCAAAAATTTTGGCACTAAAACTAGAAGAACCCAAAATTTTCTCCTTTTTACATGAAAAATAAATCAAATTTAAAAGAAAAAAAAAATGTTACCTAAAAAAGAATGAAGTTTATGTATATTCTCATCGATTCTTGAAAAAATGAGCAATGTGTTATGGAAAGGATTTTTATTGTTATTTCTTATATAGAAAACACTTATAAAATTTTAAGGAATAACTTATCTTGGCTTTTGGAAGAAGAATCAAAGGATCCAAATTGCCTTTTTGTGTAACTAAGTGAAGCTACTTCACACATACTCTTATACCATGTTGAAATTCATAGTATTTTCTAGAGAAAAATAGAAGTAATCCATTTACTCAAATATTATATAGAAAGTGTAAAAATGGAAAAAAGAGATAAAGATATAGTGGGAACCCATAGGTAACATAAAATATTCACTATATTATCTATATATAAGAATCATAACATTGTTATTTTATTTTATATAGTTTTTTTGTATGAATGTTATGCTTTGATTTTTATTTATTCTATAGATTTACTAGCTTTTATTTCTTGATTCTATAGTTTTAATTTTTTTAAGTTCTATAGTTTTGTTTGTATTGAATAATATTATTTGATTTAACTTGGAAAACACAATCTAAAAAAGGGGTAGCAAAAGTTCTTACCACGACTTTGTTCACTTATACATCATTTCCTAGGAGAAAAATGTCAAAAAATCTCAAATACCATAATGTAGAGTCCTCAATATAAAAAATAAAGAAGAAATCTTAAATCTAAAAAATGAGAAAACATTAAGCTATGATCAACTAGTTATTGAAACTAATGCTATAGCTAATGATACACCATCAGGATCTCCTTGAAGTTTCTATGTTACATGGGCAATCTCTACAAAACTCTACCAAATTATGAAGATGATCTAGCTCCATCTACACCTTATGAGCTTGTACTAAAATATATAAATTTAGAGAAGAGATGAGATACAAAATATCTTCTCTTCATGTTGTTAATTTTTGAACATCTTTTTATTTCTACAATTCCATAGAAAAAATAATTTTAATTTAGATCATGTGTCAAGCTTTACACTTGCACCATTCATAGGAGTCATCCATTCCTAGAATGATCATAGCCCAAGTAATCTGAGGGATCATCCAAGTTCTAACAAATAAATGATACCATTACAAGGCCTGAGAAGTTAGTGAGAAAACTAGAATATATGCATTAGATTTTATAACTATTGACATGCCAAGTAGATTAGGGGAGAAAGGTCATGATGAATGAGTTGGATCCCCACTAGGATAGCTCCCAGTAAAAGAGACCATATGAAAATCAACTTATTTAGCTTTATTGGTGACAACCAGACAATGTATATATATTTTAACCAATTTTATTGAGAATATTAACTTTTAAATACTTTTTGAGTCAAAGGGATAATTTTGAGATTGAATAGAGATATTTCTAGGCTTCTTTAATAGAGTATGTAGCAAATTTTTTATGACTAGGTTGATTCTAATCTTGGTTCCACTCATAGTTTGGTACAAATGGAACAAGGGATTTAATAAATTCTAGGAGAAAGTATTTAATAACATTAATACATGTAATATGCCTTCTATTCACTTTATAGTGTAGTTTAATTTCTATTTCTTAGATCCATTCTCCTATATCTATGTTTAACAAGTCTAACAAAGATCTGATATACTTCATATGTAATATTTTGTTGGGTTACCCTATTGAGGATAAGAAAAATACAATTGTTTGTGGAAATAGGGACCACCATAGACTTTAAGAAAGAACTAAAAAACCTTTTTGGAAGAGAATCCCCCCACTGTAAAAACCCTAACATCATCCCAAGCCCACAAAATGCTCTAGGAAATAAATGTGCCAAAAGTCTTTATCTGGCATGGTGAAAATAGAAGAGTCTAAAGGCCAAGGCCTCTTCATGAAGATAAACCTTTTTATGGGCCTTAATAAGTGTATTCCTAAGAAATTGCTTTAATGACTCATTCTATAGCCATGCAAACCACCCATTTTGTAGCAAGGTCTAGTTCTTATTTTTTGATATCAATCAAATCCAAGGACCCCATATCTTGAGAGGTACAATAGAGGTTCTAGTTAATTTTATGAAAACCAATATTGCCATTAGTTTTAGCCCATAGAAAAATCTTAAAATTTTCTCTATATTTTTATAGGAGGCCTAGGAGCCTACCTAACAAGATGAATAATAGATATGAGTACTATTTGAAACTTTAGAATAAATATAGAATTTCTTAGCCAATGAGAGTGGTTACTGGTTTAGGAACCCAGTTATCTAACTTGGCTATAAATTTCTCCACCACACTACTCCATAAGAATGACATATTATATTCAAAGGCCAAAGGAATTCCCAACAACTTAAAAACATGGCCTACTTGTAGCTAGTTTCAATATCTACTTTGTAGCTGCTAAGGTATTAGGGATTTTTCTAGTCCTATAGGGACACAAATTATGCCATTGGATCATGGATCCTAAAGATTTATAGTAGATATTCATGCATATTTCACTTTTTAAAATATAATCCTCAATTTCCTCAATAGCTAGGAATGTTTCATTATCAAAAAAACTATAAATGAAAGAATTCCATATGTTATCTAGATATGTGATCCCTTAGATTATAATGTTTTCTATCTAAAACTATAATAAGTATACAAATGCATTAGTAGCAAGAATGAAAAATGATAGTGGCATATGGAAGCCTTGATGGATGGATCATGTCAAAGAATATTTTAGAAATTTTGCCATTGATATTTAAGGTCAAATTGACATTAAAAAAAGAGAATTTGTCATGGTATGAAATGCATAGTCAATACCCAAGGCTTGCATCATTATGTCCATGAACTTCCATTCAATTCTATCATATACCTTTGCATAGTCTAACTTAAGAAATATTATATTGATATTAATGCTTGATGAATAGTAGAGACCCTTCCATATAGCAACTATATTATCAAGAATATACATACCTTTCACAAAGTCCATCTATTTAGGATGGATGACATCTGGTAGTAGATTACATAGCATTAAGGCTAGATTTTTAGTAATAATTTTGTAAGACACATTGAGGAGAGTGATGGACCTTCAATTTGTCAAATCAGATTTATTTTACCCTTTTAGAATGAGCCTAACAAGGCCTTGAATGATCCACTTCTGAAGGGATCCTCTCAGTAAGGCTTATTTATATAATCTCAGTAAAACTAGTCCTACTAAGTCGTAGGTGGATTTGTAGAATTTAATGGAAATGCCATCCATACTTGGATATTTATAATTAGCCATGCTAAATGATGTTTTTTTAATTTTTTTTAGTGATTGGCTAATCAAGATTATCCTAAGCCTCTTGGCTAAGTTTTCATAGCATGGCATCAATACACTCTTGCATGGTCCCCCTATGTTCCTCTATTTGGTATTATGATGTGAAAATATCTTGGTAGAAATATAAAAATGATGATTCAATCACCTCCTGATATATAACAACTTGACCATCAATTTTTAGCTAGGAACATGTCTCATCTCTATATTTCACTTGAAGAAAAAATAAGTCCTTTGAGACTCAATCTCTAGTCTTGAGCTAGTACAATTGGGATCTTATTATTTCCTCCCCAAACTTTAATTTATCTTCCAAAATTTTGGTTGAAATACTAAGAATATTTTGGAACATGTATTCATCATAAGGATTCTACTAAATCTCAATAATAAGACTTTTTAGGATTTCTTTAGCATCGACCAACATATCTCTCCAAGCCTAGGCAACTTGCCTATCAAAATTCCTAAGGAATAAAGTTACTTGATTTACTGATCCTTGCTACCAAAAAATCCACCTTTAAAAATATTTGGGCCTATGAAGAGAGATCCATAGAGATTTTATACCATTGATATAGAATAGGTTATTCAAATGTGAGCAGTTGAGATGAAATATAGAGTGAAAAACTCTTCCATTCTCCTACTTCTATTTATAGATGAATAGGATAGGGTGGTGGTCCAAATAGTCAAGTTTTAGTATAGCTTAAAATTGCTAGGAATTACCTTTCTTAAAAAATAAGAAAGAGCCATAAGAGAGCATGCAATTATCTAGTCATTTGAGGATGTGTATATCACTCATCCTATGACTAGATAGGTAAACTAGATTTCATTGAATTATTGACTTATAAATTTATTTGGATTAGATAATTTAAATACATTCTAGAAGAGTTTCCAAGATTGATGTTCCCTCTCTGTTAGCCTCATAAAGATAAAACCCACTTTATCCTTTTGGTTATCCACCATGTTAAAATCCCCATAAACCAACCATGACATATATAGGATATTTTTATAAAGCCTTTCCCATAACTCATGTCTATCCTTAACATCATTAGGAGTGTACACATTGAGGACTCCCAACAACAAGTTATTAATAGAATTTTAAACCCAAATTATCCTATGGGGGGATTGATACCATCCTTTAAATATGGGATACACCACAATAGTGGCACCACCACAACCTCTAGGGTGGATTTTTTGTACTACTACAGAGTCTTTCCAAAGAGAATTGAGATAAAGTATTTTTCTAGTTATAATTTTTACTTCTTGAAAACTAATAATTGGAACACTTTTTTTCTTTCTATAAAAATCCTTAACAATTCTTCTTTTATTTAGGTTAGAAATATTCCTAAAATTCCATAAGAGATAACTTATTTGGTTCATTGAAATTCATTAGAGGTGTTAGGAAATGTATCCATATCCTCTTCAACGTCACTATATCCATATCCTCTTCAACGTCACTATCACTGTAGTGATGGCTTTTTAAGATTTAATACAACCATAAATATCATAAGTTAAATATCATAGGATCAAATATAATATAGCCATAATACAATAAGGTCAAGATAATAATATGAGTAGAATAAAATGAGCAAATTAATATGTATATCAAGTCTAATAATAAATAAAATAACATTAAGTAAGAAGCAATATGAATGTAAATAGCCTAAATTGTACATGTACTAAGAATTTATAACAACTTACCATATTAATTGCTCAGAATATATGGAATATTTATTACTCCAATTTATCTTACACTTATGATAAGAAATTACTCTTTTATCTGTAATATATATATTCATATGTTGCATTCTTATGGAGTATATATTGATAGTAGGATGACTCTTTTGGATACTTGACTATCCTTTCCATATGCCAAGTCTCATGACTATTGGCTTCTCTACTCGATACTTGAATACTTGATGAACACTTGACTCTATATTGTATGCACACTTATTTGCTTTTCACACTCTAACCTAAGACACTTGTGCACATATTTACATTCTTACATATAAGACACTTGTGCACATAGACTCAACTTACACTTGCACACTAACTTACATGACACTTGTGCATTTCCTGCACATTAAAACTTTACATGATACTTGTGTATTTCTTGCACATTGTAACTTTACATGATACTTGTGCATTCCCTGCACATTACAACTTTACATGATACTTGTGCATTCCATGCACATTACAACTTTACATGACACTTATGTATATCCTACACATTCACACTTACATAAAGGGGAAATCTAACTCATAGTATAAACTATGATTCAACTGTTATCTATTATTTACAAGATGTACAATGAAGGTACCATGGGGGTACATTAGCATGTACCAAATAATGTAGTATAATCCAACACATACAATACTTCAAATCTATTTGGGCAAGAGTACTACCATTGGACAAGTTTAGATATTTTTCTAGTAAAATTGAGGTTCTTTCTTTCTTTCTCTGACCACCCATGAGTAGTCTAGAGTGAGTAACCGAATTAGGATCAATATGTATCATAGGAATAAAGATTTTATATTTTCTAGGGGCTTGCCGAGATAGGGATCTAAAGGGACTTTATAGACATGAGGAACTAGCCACTTGAGAATTGGTAATTACTTTGTTGGATTAAGAAACTAAATAGCTTGTATGGATAGAAATATTATGATCAAAATTATGGCCAGATAAGTTAACTTAGGGTTTCACTTCCTTGTGACCATTTGGTTACAAGTATTAGTTTTTTTAGTTTATAAATTATCCAAATATTCTTACACCATACGAATCACTTGTGGTCAATTTATCAAAGGAAAATCTTTGACCTGGTTCTCCATTCTTTGGCATCGAAAGTAAGCATTGGAATATCAATATATTAAATAGCTTGACAATAAATTTTTCCATCAATCCTATAGTACAATACACCCTTTAAGTCTTTGAAAAATGGAATGCAAGCATAGGCCCTAAGAAATGATCATGGATGGGACTAGTAAGGATCTTCTAAACAAATAAATTATCCAAGTTTCTTATAAATATGAGGGATAAGGTCCTTGAAATTCATGGGTAAACCTAGAAATTCAACCCACACTAGGCAATGAAGACCCATTTCACCATCGACCATAAATTTAGGATCATAATTAAACATGACTAAAAAATGGCCAAAAAAATCCATGTTCCTACATCACAAATGGATTTGGGATGCTTAGTTAACCCAAAGGAAAAAAAATTGGATAGGATCCTAACTTCAACAACTTGAAGGTATTGTCTCTCATTCCTCCTATATCCAAGACTAGGTATGAGTAATCATAGGAGTTCAATCACCTATGGAATATCCAATTGTAATTTTATTTTGAAAATTATATAACTTGAGAAAAATTATTATTATCTATCTCAACCAAAATATCTAGATCAAAATTAGGGGGGGCTTAGAATCATCACTTAATGTAACATTTTGGAAATTCATTTTCTAGGTCAGTTCATGGGTGGTAACATTCTTAGTAAAATCCTCAATTATAAAGTTATGAAAAATATTTACCACATGCTTGAGGCTAGGTAGGAATACCAATAGGAAATTTTTTATGATGGTCTTCACAATGGTTTAAGCATAGTAAATTTTACAACCTATATTATTATTGTCTAATGAATCTTTATTCATCTCCTTAAGTCCTATAGTTTTACAATGTCATTGTTTAACTTATAATTTATGGTATTATTTCATCCTTTAGAATCTCTAGGTGACTTGAGTATACAAGAATCAACCTTCAATATAGTTGAAGTTGACCTATAAGAGCATGTAGAATATTAGGGTCTCTATTGGTTATTTGAATGTATATATGGTGTCTAGTGTCCCATAAATATACCTACATGAAGTAACTTGTTTAGTGCTTATCACTTTTTGTATGAAAGGATGCACGTGGATAAGAATCCAACAATGAAGCATACTAGAAGATCCTACAGTAGGCAAGGGTATTTGCAAAGAGGATGAGGGAGTATGATAAGTCAATGAGTGATTGAAGAGTATTTTGTATTGACTATTTTTTGGGTTTAAAAATATTTCTTTGATACGAACTTGATCCATGCATTGGGGCCTAGAATGGTTTCCATGGAGAATAAATTACAAAACCATCTACTGGTGCTTATAAGACATAGTTAGAGTGATATTATAGAATCTAAGACATATTGTTTAGCTGGTAATGAAATTCACCTTAATAGATTCATATAAGAGAATGTTCCAAATGTAGAAATACACTATAGAATATAAAGATCTTATGTTATATAGGGAATCTCATTATATAAGCTTGATACAATAGACACTAAAAGGTGTAGGAGACTTATTTTTATAGAGTTGTAGTAGCAAAATTTAGAATAACTAAAAGATAGGGTATGAAGAATGAGAATTCTTAGGTTCATCATTTATTAGAATATTTAGAAAATAAGTATTAAGCTATATTTAATAATGCACAAATTTACATAGGAATTGAAAAGTGATGCTTCAACTTCCAACAAATTTTGTGATATCAAGAAATAACCAATAATTTATTTCTTCTACTTAAAAAAAATAAGAGTCATTTCTTGGAGTGTGCAAGTGCTAGAAATAGCTTGGAACATTTTCATAAAATGATGATGCATGTCATAAACATTATTTGTTTGTTGTATTTGTATAGGCATAAATGGCTTTTATTATTTTTGGATGAGAACCAACTAGGTAATAACCAAAGGTTTAGTGCTAAAGTAGTCATGGTACAAAAGTATGGGTTGCCACAAACCTTTCTGGTGAAGAGTCTAGATGTTCATGAAGGTTAATTTTCTAAATAATCTTTGGTGTTATGCCTTGAGGAACTCATAGCAGCACTTGATTTTCTAAAATTAATAATTTATAAATTTTCACTATGTAAAATTTGATTCTAGCATACCTTTTATATGGATTTTATGTTATCTTAAAAATATGCTATGGACAAGTATATCTTAAAACATCGCTGTAAGCACAAATCATAGTTTAAAAGGGAAGTTTCATTTCCTCATTATGTATAGAATCATAATTATAGATTCACCATATTAAAATGGAGGACAAGGTTATATTTATTAAGATCTCACTTATGATTTTATAATTAGTAATGTTGGTGCATGTTATATGAATGTAAAACAATAGCATATCTTGAAGAAAATCATTTGTTTCAAGGGATCAAGAAACATATGAACCTTTATTTTGTTAAATTATAAATATATTTTTGATGGATTATCTATGGAATGACAAAAATACTTCATTTTATTTATTTATTTATTACATAAAGCTTTAAATATAATTTTCAAACAAAATATTTGTGGCATATTTTTAATACTAATGAATCTAGTCTCAATGTTGCTTTTTGTGCTTGTCATTTGGAGGGTCATATTAGTGTCATTACACTTGTCTCTTCTACCTTAAATTATAATATTATTTATTAGGAAGATGAATTCATACATTGATGCATATGGCTATAGTCAAGATTTTAAAAATACATTTTGGTACTTATGAATATTTATACATTAAAAAATATTTCTATATATTAGCACTATTTTAGAGGTGGTCGAAATAAACATAAAATTTTAGATATGGTGAAAGAGAAGAATATTTTCTATATATTGTGTTGGGGAGGAGATCGAGATACTTAGTAGTGTAAGATAATAGGTTGTTGTAGGAGAAATATTACAAATAGAATATGTATTGAATTCTTACTACACCCAAAAAATAATGCCATTGCAAAATATTTACAAGCAAATCTAAGCAAAGGTAAAACATGTGGGAAGTAGAGAATGAAGTGTTAGACAAATGCAGATAAAAGTTTTTGATAAAAAGTGGAAAGAAAAATTGGATGGCCATGAAGCATTTAAAATATCCAAAAGTTAAAGGGCAAATAAAAATTCTAAGGGATAAGTCCCCTCAAGTTATACAAGTTTCCATTAAAAATCTAGTGCCACTTTCCAAAAATTCTATCCAAGAACAAAATGTAAAAGCCATGATGGCATGAAGCATGCAACAATTATTAGGTTAGAGGATAATAAAAAGTTTCAAGTTTATATGGTGATAAAATTACGAAGGGTTAGTGAATGAAGAACATTTTTTAGAGCTAAGACCACCTATGCTCTAATAATGAGATCAAAAGTTTCCTTGAGGGCTCCTACCATTGAACCCTTGCATGGAGGGTCGTTGGTCCCCCAAACTCCCAAGTTGGGGTCATAGCCCTAGACCTTGTGCATTGTGTTGTGTACAATACTTTTCTTGCAAATAATGTAGTACATATCCTAGATATGGTAATTGAGCTCATAAAGACAACAATTGTATAAAGACCTCAAGTCCAATTACTAGCACCATTTTAACATGATAGTATAGGAAAGTGGTTGATGCATTAAAGGCACAAGTGACAAGATTCATAATGGGAGAAAACCTCAAGCTAGATAGAATTAATAATAGAGATATCCTATACTCAAACTCTAGGAATCTCTAGAAAGGGTAGATGGCAATAGTAGAGGTAGTTGAGCATCCAAAGGCTAAAAAAACCCAACATCAATGGTTCCAGATATAGAGACCTTGAGAGGATAAATGACATAAATGTGGGTATGGAATAGCATGCAATAGAGCAATCATTATGAAATTCTTGCATAGTTTTGGAGGTAAAATCCCCCAAAATTGATCTATGAATATAAATTGTTTAGTCATTGTAGAGGATCGGTGAGTTGTATAACTTTACCTTCATATTCTTCTATGTAAAACCCCACCAAAACCAACCCGATATATATACAAGTAAGGTTCACAAAGAGGTCCTAATATTACTTTTCAATATTCTCAAGGCATCATCACATTTGAGTTCAATGTCTCTACAAACAACACTCAAGTGGACAAGAGCAGCTATAATATTGTATTTCTAGAGTTCACCATAATAAACCTCACTATTTAGAAGGATACCAAAGTGGTGCCCCCTAAATTACTATACCCTTACTAATATAGGATAATTTGACCATAATATAGGGATTATCCTTTAAGGCCCATAACACTTAAAGGGAAACATATATTCCCTAATACCTTACATAAGTTCATCTAGGTAAGTTATGCTAGTGTAAAACCTTAGTGCTTAGTTAGTACACCTTTTTGGGCTACCTAATATCATTACCATTCACCTGGTAATAAGCATAATCACCTAAACTTAATTATTTATGGTACCACCATTGTTGTCTCGTGAATGATTCCATTAACTTCATAGTTATGGAACATCTAATATTCACTATTCAAGGTGTATTAGACATGAATATCTGGCTATTACATCATTAAAACTCCTAAATTTGTGAGTACCTGACTATTGCATCATTGCAACTCCTTCCAAATTTGTGAGCACTTGGCTATTGCATTATCACAACTCCTTCTAGGAGTCACAATTACATGTTTATTGCATTGTCATAAGTCCTCATAGGATTGGGTAGTCTCTTTGACTCAAGGGCCCTAATAATGTTCTAGATCCATAGCCAAGAATCCCCCTATAAAACAAAATAACATCTCTCTCTTGAAAATAAATAAAGTACTATAATATAACCATTCCAACACAATGCTAGCATCAAGAATCATATTTTTAAATTTAATTACGATTAAATTTATCAAGATGCTAACATATACACATAATTATCAGCATAAAACATCTCTACAAATAAGGTTAGCCAAAACAAGCTTATATAGATCAAAATTCCATCATATAAATTTTTATTTCTTCTCAATGAAAAATATCTTCAAGAGTTAATAACAAAATCATGCTCAAGAAACCAAGTTTTCCATACATTTATATAGATACTTCCAATCCTTATTAATTCAATAATAAAATATCCAAGTGTTACATAATAAAACTTCTTTTTACTTAAAATTTTTCATTCCCAAATACACTAAAGAAAGTTTGAAGAACACAAGCTTATACTGAGAGGGGGGTGAAAAATATAAGACCACTTTTTACTTTTCTTTCCCAATCAATATTATGCAATGTAAAGATAGCAATATCAATAGCAGTAATCAAAGCAATGCACAAATCACCACACACAATAGAGACACCACAATTTACGTGGTTCACCCAATGTGGGCTACTCCACGGAGAAAATATTTCACTAAAATTTTCTCAATCAATCTCTTGGGAATCCTTTCCCTATTACAATGTTTATGGACCTCTATCCAAAGGAGACACCAATCCCCTAAATCAAGTTTGTGGATCTCTATCCACAAGAGACACCAATCTCCTAATCTCTACTCTGGTTGGTGATCCTCTAGAAGACCTCTGCCTCCACTACCCTTAGCAAATGGAACTCTATCCATAGAAGACACCTGTCTTCCCTACTCTAGCTAGAGATCTCTATCCTCAACTCTATCACCTCCAAAGCTCTATCTAAAATCTATACTAAACATAGTCCGTCGGTCTAGCACAAATCTATCCTCAATATCTGTCTTTAGTCTGGCACAAACCTATCCTCAAATCTGCACCAAAACCTATCCTTGAATTTGTACTAAACATAGTCCTTCGGTCTAGCACAAATTTATCCTCAATATCTATCCTCAAGCCTTAACTCAAAGTTGGACTCAACTCTACTAGATCTACCCCAAACCTTAACTCAAGGTTTGAACAAATCAATCAACTCTGCTCTCAAGTCTTCTCAAAGACTTGTCTCAAATCTGCTTTGTAAGCTTCCACAAAAGCTCACACTAATCTATCCACAAGTCCTCTCTAGAACTTTGTCCAATCTGCTCAATAAGTCCTCTCAAGAACTTATCCAAATATTCTCAATAAGTCCTCACAAGAACTTATCCAAATCTGCTCTCAATATGTATTGTAAGCTTCCACAAAAGCTTACTCAAATCTGTCCACAAGTCTTCTCAAAGACTTACCTCAAATCTGCTCAACAAGTCCACACTAGAACTTGTCCAATCTCATAGAAACATAAAGAGAATTTTTAGAGACTCAATATGCCCTATACTCATCACAATGCTCAATCACTTTCAATCACTCTTTTAGAAACATACAGAGAATTGTTAGAGACTCAATATGCTTCACATTCACTTCAATTACTTTCTCAAATCAATTCAGAATATAGAATAGTTTGGAACTTGAACAATCACTTCACACACAACCACTTGACTAGGCTCAACCAACTCTACTCAACCAATTACTCAATGAAACAATCCTTGCTTGCAATCCCTAGTCCAAGTATATGATCACTCACTCAAAATATTTCCAATAATGCTCAACAACAAATCTCACATAACAATGATACTCATGTTCTTTTCAAACCCTAGTTCAAGTTCTTCACTCAACAACTCACTTCAACAACAATGATTATAAGACAATCTTCACATAACAATGATACTCATGTTCTTTGCAAATCCTAGTTCAAATTCTTCACACAATCAATGGCTTCAACAACAATGCTTATAAAACAAGGTTTTAACAACAACTCTTTATTCTAGAAAACCTTGAAGCATTAACTCAACACACTCAATAAGGAAGACCTAATCAAGTCCTTTTCACTCCAAACTTATTTTCCAGAAAACCAACCAATCAACTCAATTATGGAAGAATGTGCTCATACCTTTTTCTTGATGATGAAGGAACCTCAAATATCTGTCACAACCATAAACATCTTTTTGCCAATCTCAAGGAAGTTAGACAAACAATACAAATCATATAATCACTCACAAATACACCTTATTACTCCTTTCTTAAAATAATATCCAACACCACAATAGTTTGAATATTCACTTCTCAAAAACCCTAACTCATCACAAATTTATCTCAATCAATCATATTTGACATAAGCCACTTCAGAATTTTATTCTTCAAAAATCAATCCAATTTCTACTTATGACTCCCTACTTTAACATTGCATTTTTAAAGATAATTCTTTTGAAAAATAATGCAACAACTAATCTTTCCTTTTCTAAGGTAAAAGAATTTTTACCCACCACTTAAATTTTCAGCAAACACTTTATAAAACCCACAAAACTTCCTTTTTAACTTAGGCAAAAATCCAAAATCATTTACCTCCTTATTTCTCCTAAGACTAACCTTAGCCTAAGTCAAAAATCAAAATATTTTAATTTAAAAGAGTGTTACCACTTTGCATTGCACGAAGATTCGAACTGAGCGCTTCTCTCCACAAGCGCTTTCACCATGGCTCCCAACACCGTGGAGCCACGTGCTCCCTTTGGAACCTCCACTACCTTACGCCCTTTGACTTCCACTATTCGCATGAGCCACGAATTGGCTCCTTCACTCACACTATCCAAAAACTTTGCATGAACTACTGTCACGAGGGAATTGTGCATGAAAATTGATATTAATTATTTTCGGTGGATGTGAGTGGATGCCTTGCATTTGAGAAGGCTATGGTATTTATATACCATACGCCTTCATTGCTCCACGTCGGTGGTGAGGATGTCATCTAGCAAGCGGTGACATCGACGAAAGGGGGGCAACTTTGCACGCGAACAAACCGACGCCCAAACTTTATGAAATGCGCCCAAACTTTAGCTTTGGCAATTTATTAAATATAATAAATTAAATTCTTTAAGAATTTAATTATTATAATTTAATAATTAACATGGTCTTTTGGCCTTAAACCAAACTTAAGGGCCTCTTTAGGTTTTTAGAAAAACCTTACAACTTGCTCACATGGTTTTAATGGAAAAACCTTTTATTTTCTCCACCATCGATTTTAAGAAAAACCTTTTACTTGTGCCACCATTGGTTTTAAGGAAAAACCTTTTATTTTTGCTCACCCATGGTTTTAATAAAAACCCTTCTAGCTTATGCTTCCACATAATATTAAAAAATATTATGAAGCTCTTTGCCTTTAACCTGTGCATTGTTCCTCTTGACCTTTTGACATCAACGAAGCTTATTCCTTGATATCAATGACAACTTCATTCCTTGAAATCAATGACAAATTTGACTCAAAATGTCCAACAATCTCCCCCTTTGTCATTGATGGCAACCCAAATTATTTTTACCAAAAACTTAACCTTTTCTTTGTTCTGCTCCCCTTGGCTCAATGCTCTTTTCAAATCTCTCCTCTTTACTCAAATACCAAATCTCTCCCCCTTTGACATCAATGGCAAAGGGTCACCTTTGGGGCTCGGGGCTAAGAATGAGCCTCTTAGCTTAGCCCCTCCCCCACCTCCTTTTGAGGTGGTTAATTTTGGGGTGGGAGTATTTCTACTCCCATCAAGCATTGTTCTTTACCTTTATCCTATTTTCTTCTTATCTGATCCTTCTGATTCCTTTGACTGTTCCTTTCCATGTCCATGTTCCTGTCCATGTCCACATTCTTGTTCTTGTTCCTATTCCTATTTTTGTTCCTATTCATATTTTTTTTCCTGTTCCTATTCATGTTAATATCCATATCCATGTTCATATTCATATTCCTGTTCCTATTCATACTTGATTTTGGAATGTCTGCTCTACACCACTTTGTTGTGTATCCATCATTATTGCACTTATAACACTTAATGTTATTATTCCTTGGAGGTGCAAATGTCTTAGGATTTCTCCTAGTGAAGCCATATCCTTTTCTATCATGAACCCTACAATTCATTGCCTTGTGACCAAACTGATTACATGAGTAGCAATACCCATGGAAAAGTTGTCTGTTCCCATATTCATGTCTTTCATGTGTCCTACACTGTGAAGCCATGTGCCCAAACCTATGACATGAAAAACATCTTCCATTGAAACTTCCTTGTCTTGACCTCATTGGTCTCTTAGTCTCTCTTGACCTATTCTGATTGTTGTTCCATCTATATCTTCTTTGTGCATTGTTCTTGTCCTTGTTGAACTTTCTGTTGTCCAAATCATCCTCAGATGTCTCACTTTCTCTTACACTACCTTATTCTGAAGTGTCTTCATCTAAAGTTTCTTCTCCTCCAGAACTTGAGGTTGAATTTCCTTCCCATTTCTTTTGTTCCTGTTCAAATCCAAGACCTATTTTGCTTGATGTAGGCTTTTGTATCTTGATGAACTTATCTAAATTCTTTGAGATATTTTTGAATCCTTTTAGCTTGACTTTGGAGTCTTCTAAATCTTCCCTTAGTAGGGCTACTTCTTGTACTAACCTTTCACATTCTAAGACCTTTGCTTCTAGCTTATCCTTGAACTTCTTTGTCTTAGCCTTTGATTTGTCTAGATCCTCTATAAGCATTCTTCTATCTTCATCACATTCTTGAAACTGAGATTCTAAGTTTAGAGTTTTGCTTTCTTACCTTCTTTACTATTTCAAGAGCATAAATAAGTTCTCCCTTGAGATCATATCCTTCTTTATCTGATTCTTCCTCTATTTGTTTACCTTTGTCCACATCTTCATTTTCTTTTGACTTGTCTTCTATAGGATCACCTTCTCTTTATTCTAATGCCATTAGAATATTTTCATCTAGTCCTTCAAGTGCATCCTCATATTCATCATCACTGAAACTATAACCATTCCTTGTACAACTATCTTCAAGATGTCCAAAGTTACCACATCTAAAACACTTGAGAATTATTGGTGACCTTTTCTTGACTTCTTTTTCTTCAATCATAAATAGGACTTCATCTCTATCATTATCTAAAAAACTAGCATCACTATCACTTGAGTACTTACTTGCCTTATCCGCATAGTAGCTCCTCTTTTGCCTTTGAAAGAACTTCTTTCCTTGTCTGCTTTGTCCATCCTTGCTTTTCTTTTGGTGCCTGTATCTTTTTGATTCCCTGTTCCTGTGATCCTATTTTTCTTCATCATTGTTATTCTTTGCTTCTTGACAATCAGTTGCATAATGACCATACTTTCCACAATTGAAACATCTAACAAATTTTGTATCTCTAGATCTTCTTGAATCCTTATTCCTTCTACCATAATTAGCTTCTTCATCACTGGATGACTCATTGCTTGATTCTGACTTCTTACCCTTTGTCTTCTTGATTGCTTTGAAGGTTGCTTCCTTCTGGGGAATAGGTTCTTTTGTTCTTAACTCAAAAGTTGTAAGAATACCAAGCAACATATCTCTTGTCAAAGAATCACCATCCTTTGACTCTTCTATAGCAGAAATATTTTCACTGAATCTTTTGGGAAGAGATCTTAAGACCTTATCACAAACATCCGATTCATCAACCTTCATTCCAAGTCCTTGCATAGCATTAACAACCTCATCAATTCGAAGTAGATAAGTACTAATGTTTTCCTCATCCTTCATTCTTAACTCTTCAAATTGTCCTTTGAGATTTCGTATCTTTGCTTTCTTGACACCTTTATCTCCTTCATATATATTTTGCAACTTATCCCACATTTCTTTTGCATTTTGACAATGCATAACTTTTATGGACTCTGTTCTATGCAAACCTCTCAAAAGTGCATTCATTGCTTTTGAATTGTAATGTTGTAGAAGCTTACCTTCCTTATCTATAGGTGGATCAATTGAGGGGTCGTATCCATTTTCAAATGCTTCCCAAATCTCATTTCCAAGTGCCTTCAGGTAGATCTTCATTCTCAAACTCCAATATACATAATCACTCCCATCAAATATTGGTGTTGTATTATCTGATGATCCATTCTTAGAATCCATTGTGTTCTTGTAAGATTTTCCTTCAAGTTGTTAAACTCTTTCGAAGGAACCCACTCTGATACCAATTGAAGAACACAAGCTTATACTGAGAGGGGGTGAACAGTATAAGACCACTTTTTACTTTTCTTTCCCAATCAATATTATGCAATGTAAAGATAGCAATATCAATAGTAGTAATCAAAGCAATGCATAAATCACCACACACAATAGAGACACCACAATTTACGTGGTTCACCCAATGTGGGCTACTCCACGAAGAAAATATTTCACTAAAATTTTCTCAATCAATCTCTTGGGAATCCTTTCCCTATTACAATGTTTATGGACCTCTATCCAAAGGAGACACCAATACCCTAAATCAAGTTCATGGATCTCTATCCACATGAGACACCAATCTCCTAATCTCTACTCTGGATGGTGATCCTCTAGAAGACCTCTACCTCCACTGCCCTTAGAAAATGGAACTCTATCCATAGAAGACACCTATCTTCCCTGCTCTAGCTGGATATCTCTGTCCTCAACTCTGTCACCTCCAAATATCTATCTAAAATCTATACTAAACATAGTCCATCGGTCTAGCATAAATCTATCCTCAATCTCTCTCTAGTCTGGCACAAACCTGTCCTCAAATATACACCAAAACCTATCCTCGAATCTGTACTAAACATAGTCCTTCGGTCTAGCACAAATTTATCCTCAATATCTATCCTCAAGCCTTAACTCAAAGCTTGACTCAACTCTACTGGATCTGCTCCAAACCTTAACTCAAGGTTTGAACAAATCAATCAATCAACTCTGCTCTCAAGTCTTCTCAAAGACTTATCTCAAATATGCCTTGTAAGCTTCCACAAAATCTCACACTAATATGTCCACAAGTCCTCTCTAGAACTTTGTCCAATATGCTCAATAAGTCCTCTCAAGAACTTATCCAAATCTGCTCAATAAGTCCTCACAAGAACTTATCCAAATCTGCTCTCAATATGTATTGTAAGCTTCCACAAAAGCTTACTCAAATATATCCACAAGTCTTCTCAAAGACTTACCTCAAATCTGCTCAACAAGTCCACACTAGAACTTGTCCAATCTCATAGAAACATAAAGAGAATTTTTAGAGACTCAATATACCCTATACTCATCACAATGCTCAATCACTTTCAATCACTCTTTTAGAAACATACAGAGAATTGTTAGAGACTCAATATGCTTCACATTCACCTCAATTACTTTCTCAAATCAATTCAGAATATAGAATAGTTTGGAACTTGAACAATCACTTCACACACAACCACTTGACTAGGCTCAACCAACTCTACTCAACCAATTACTCAATGAAACAATCCTTGCTTGCAATCCCTAGTCCAAGTATATGATCACTCACTCAAAATATTTCCAATAATGCTCAACAACAAATCTCACATAACAATGATACTCATGTTCTTTTCAAACCCTAGTTCAAGTTCTTCACTCAACAACTCACTTCAACAACAATGCTTATAAGACAATCTTCACATAACAATGATACTCATGTTCTTTGCAAATCCTAGTTCAAATTCTTCACACAATCAATGGCTTCAACAACAATGCTTATAAAACAAGGTTTTAACAACAACTCTTTATTCTAGAAAACCTTGAAGCATTAACTCAACACACTCAATAAGGAAGACCTAATCAAGTCCTTTTCACTCCAAACTTATTTTCCAGAAAACCAACCAATCAACTCAATTATGGAAGAATGTGCTCATACCTTTTTCTTGATGATGAAGGAACCTCAAATATCTGTCACAACCATAAACATATTTTTTCCAATCTCAAGGAAGTTAGACAAACAATACAAATCATATAATCACTCACAAATACACCTTATTACTCCTTTCTTAAAATAATATCCAACACCACAATAGTTTGAATATTCACTTCTCAAAAACCCTAACTCATCACAAATTTATCTCAATCAATCATATTTGACATAAGCCACTTCAAAATTTTATTCTTCAAAAATCAATCCAATTTCTACTTATGACTCCCTACTTTAACATTGCATTTTTAAAGATAATTCTTTTGAAAAATAATGCAACAACTAATATTTCCTTTTCTAAGGTAAAAGAATTTTTACCCACCACTTAAATTTTCAGCAAACACTTTATAAAACCCACAAAACTTCCTTTTTAACTTAGGCAAAAATCCAAAATCATTTACCTCCTTATTTCTCCTAAGACTAACCTTAGCCTAAGTCAAAAATCAAAATATTTTAATTTAAAAGAGTGTTACCACTTTGCATTGCATGAAGATTCGAACTGAGCGCTTCTCTCCACAAGCGCTTTCACCATGGCTCCCAATGCCGTGGAGCCACGTGCTCCATTTGGAACCTCCACTACCTTACGCCCTTTGACTTCCACTATTCGCACGAGCCACGAATTGGCTCCTTCACTCACGCTATCCAAAAACTTCACACGAACTGCTGTCACGAGGGAATTGCGCATGAAAACCGACGTTAATTATTTTTAGTGGATGTGAGTGGATGCCTTACCTTTGAGAAGGCTATGGTATTTATATACCATACACCTTCATTGCTCCACGTTGGTGGTGAGGACGTCATCTAGCAAGTGATGACATCGACGGAAGGGGGGCAACTTTGCACGTGAACAAACCGACGCCCAAACTTTATGAAATGCGCCCAAACTTTAGCTTTGGCAATTTATTAAATATAATAAATTAAATTATTTAAGAATTTAATTATTATAATTTAATAATTAACATGGTCTTTTGGCCTTAAACCAAACTTAAGGGCCTCTTTAGGTTTTTAGAAAAACCTTACAACTTGCTCACATGGTTTTAATGGAAAAACCTTTTATTTTCTACCACCATCGGTTTTAAGAAAAACCTTTTACTTGTGCCACCATTGGTTTTAAGGAAAAACCTTTTATTTTTGCTCACCCATGGTTTTAATAAAAACCCTTCTAGCTTATGCTTCCACATAATATTAAAAAATATTATGAAGCTCTTTGCCTTTAACCTGTGCATTGTTCCTCTTGACCTTTTGACATCAACAGAGCTTATTCCTTGATATCAATGACAACTTCATTCCTTGACATCAATGACAACTTTGACTCAAAATGTCCAACAAAGTCCACCCAAGTGGCCTCTGCACCACCTTATTTTCATGATCCTCTTCATGAAAGAAATATCCCATGAACTTTAAGAAAACTGAGGGATCAGGACAAATATTAATGAAATGCAACTTAACATGCTCTGTGTAAGCAACCATGCAAAAATACATTTCAAACAATCAAGGAGAGAATCATATACTTCTCTCTATAATGGTTTCCCTACATACCCAAGTATTAGAAAACCATTATAATTATTTAAAAAAACCAAAACTCTTCCCTTCCTTTAAAGGAAACATAATCCTATAACCCATTTATCAAATCCAACAAACAAATAACAAATCACTAAATTTATTTATAACATAAATGACCTTATATATTCTTTGAAATATTAAAAAGCATCATAACAAAATAAAGATCTATCTTTTCTTTTAAAAATTAAAAGAACATCATAACATAATAAAACTCTATATTTCCTTTTAAAAATTAAAAGAACATCATAACATAATAAAGCTCTATATTTTATTTTAACAATTAAAATCACATTATAACATAATAAAGCTCTATATTTTTAATTAAAGACATTATACATTAAAAGATCTTTATCTTTAAACACAAGTAGATCCTTGTATTTTAATTAATAAAGCATCCTATAAGAAAGGAGCTCTATCTTCTAAATTAAAGAGCATCACAAAAAGAAAAATTTCTATCATTTAATTTAAGAGCAACCTTTATATTAAAATATATTACATAAAATCTAAAGAACCTTCAATAACCTACTATAATTGAGACATGTAAAACACTACTAGAGGCTTCAAAATGCTTGCTAGTGCAAGAAAGGAAAGAAAATTGATGCTCGGGTACAAAAATCCCTTCCAGATGACATTGGATCCATTAGAGCTACCATAGCATGGAACCCCAACATAACACTCTCTCAAAAGAACTTAGGTTGGTGACTACCAAGTGAACCACTAAAATCTCAAGCTCTACTCAAGACAATGCATGGATTATAGGATTGATGCTTACCACAACACTACCAAATAATAAGATATGATAAAGCTTACAACTAAACTATGGGTAATTTTTGCACATGCCCATGTTTAGCTATTAGCAACTATGTATTAGGTTTGCTTTTTGTAAATAAAACCAGAGATTGCCAAAAGTTTTTCCAGCATAAGCCCAAAAATCATGCCAAAAGCAGAGCAAAGTGAAAAGAAGTGAAGAGACCCACCTATGAGCTTGCTAAAAAGTTTGCACCTAATTAAAATTTGAAAAAGAGATAAAGGCTCAACTTGTGACCTAAATATATGAATAGTTGTGACCTGAAGGCCCATTGACATTCACTAGGATGCTGGAATATGATTAAGGTGAATTACAATAAGGCACAAAATCGCTAGATTCATGGTACCTAGACAAAGTATTCAAAAATGTAGGCTTGGTCCAACTACCAAAGGACAAGCTTCAGCCAGACTTGCTATATCTCCAAGATGTTGGAATTTTTGTGCCTGATAGAACCTCCGAGATGGCACCAATTTTCCATCCACTGATCAAAAGATGACAAGAGTAAAATCAAGAAAATGGCCAAGTCAGGGATCCACTGGAATAATTATACCCAATACGAGACTTGATGGGCTCCCAATATACCAAACTTCACTAGGATAGTGAAATGGTGAAGTCTAGAGGATTTCAGAATAATTACACCCACCCAAAATGCAATAGCATCCCAAAATCCCAGGCATAAAATTGGTCAAGTCCTTAGGGTTCCAAAATAATTGCACCCACTTGAAACCTATAAGGGTCCTAAATGTCTACCTCAGATCCAGTAATTTAGAAGCAATATGAGAAATGGAAGTCTAGAGAGTGCTAGAGGATTCATACCTGGCTAAAACCTGATGAATCATTGAAAGCCTAGCACACACAGGAACAAAAGAAGACTAAGTGCTAAGGGAGCCAAAAAAATTACATCCAACTAGGGCCTACCAAGATTCAAAAGCTTTGAAATAAATGAAAGTAGAGAGGAGATATCCGACCAAGAGGTAAAGCCAATGAGAGGATGGTATATGATCGAAAGCCATTTGAGTCATAAAGAGGTGTCCCATAGGTTTATAGAGAATTAGGCGGTCACTCTCCAATAGAAAATAGCCTTTTTCCCATGATGCTTACTAGACAAGATCCCATGTCAAAAAATCCCAATGGTACAAGTCATCGATCAAGTGGCTAAGTTGAAGATATCAGTAGATATCGATGGATTAGATGCAAGCAGTAGGGTGAATGCAAATAGAGGTGATGTATATCCAAACCATGTTATTAACCATATTGAGGTATTTGGGGTGGCCATGCTTCTAAGAACTTTGAGAGGTTGGTAGAATATCTGATGCAACAAAAACCCACTTCTAAGGCAATCATGATTTGATAACTATAGCATTGTAAAATGTCTATATACTAATATGAAAAATGAAAATTGGTCAACTCTTAGGCTTTTACAATTCATTTGTAATGAAGATATTTTTTTATATCAATACAAAGGGATTGTTGTTTGGATTCTAGTTTATTTCATTTGTAGAACATGTATGTATGATGACTACTTATTTCTAATTTAGGCCTATTGGATGCTCATGAGACTTACTTTGAATTCTAAATTTGTGCTCGCATGCATTTATTGGTTTTGGACTTTATAATTTGATTAGACAGAACATTATGACTCATTTTTTTGTGGGTGGTAATCAAACCGGCTAGTCTGTTAGGTAATATTTTGGTTTGGTCATGCAGTATTCAAATTTGCATATATCTTGATGTGGCTTAATATGCAACATTTTAAGTTTTGACTTTAGCTTATTTTATTTCATTCAACACCTTTTTCCCCCCACATTTAGGAATAGTTAGCTAGGACTTCAAGGAATTGGTCTCCTATAGAGATTAACCACTACAATTTTTATAGCTCCCTGGTCATTCAATGTTGGTCAAGGTTCATGGGTGCACAAATATTTTTGTTAGATAGATTATCTGACTAATAGTTTTTGGCATACCTGGTGGGACTCTAGGGTTTTGTATCTGGATAGTATAGGATCAATGATGTTCTCTCTTATAAAATTTCATCAAAATCACTTGGAACTCTGCTCATATCCAAAGACTTATATTCTATGATAAGCTACCTTTGAAACCTGAACAGATCTTGGTGATACTCTATTTTATCCATAATTTCTATCACATAATGACTCCTCTACATAATGATCGATATGATTAGTTGTCATTAAAATTTAGACAGAGTTTGAATATACCTTGTATCTGGTTCACCTAGTGAATCTGCTAGGGATTGAACTGAGGTTCATGGTTGGTTTTCCTTCTATATTGTTCTCAAAGATTTATATTCTAGAGGACTCAAGGTTTTATGAGTAGCCTTGCCCTCACTAGCAAAGAAGTTATGCTCATTTTATGACCCCGATGACCCAAATACTATAATGGCTTAATGCAAGTGTCCTTGTTGGAATTTTGTAGGCCATTTGAATATTCAAAATCTTCATGAAATTCCCAAAGCTACCTTGAAGTCTTTGAAAACTTCTGATGGGATAAGCAAAACTATATTTAAACATTACTAGGATGTTGCTTCCCTGGCAATGATTCATATTATCTTGCACAAAGATGTAATGCTTAGACTCCTCATTCTCTTCCTTAAATGAAGGGCCTTACTATGGTATAAATTTTTGGAAGATGGAAGTATTTCTACATGGGCGGATTTGGTGAGAGCGCTCATTGATGCTTTTGATGATGTAGAAGATCCTTTTCTTTTGTTCACTCAGTTCTTGTTCATCAAACATTATCCTCAAGAGAATATAGTCGATTTCAATATCTGGTTTAAAATAACATGGAAACAGATCCCCCAACAATTACAACCATATCCTACATAGGTCTATATTTAATATATTTGAACTTTCCATTTTGATATAAGCATCCTCATTCAACAATCCAAAGAAATAAGGTTCTCTTACGTATTTTAGGAAGCTACACAAGCCAAAAATATATTGATTATGGTTGGAAAAATCCCACCTAGAAATGTAGCACACTCCAAAACTCCACCATAGGCTTCATGACATTCCCACAAGTAGCTCAACCTTGCCCCTTATGTTATCTTGAGAGTGATGTGTATGTTTTTACTTTTAAAATCCAACAGCAGATAGAACAACAACTAAAGACAAAGACATAGGAAATAACTAAGAAAGTTGAAGAAAAAAAGATGCAACTTGCATAGTTTGAAGTAAATACTCTAGAGATACCAGACTATGAAGAGTCAAGTGGGCCATGTCAGTTTTTCAAAACTTTAGATCGAGGAAGGAACCCAAAAGGACATGAATTATAATCACATATACCAAAAGGAAAGTAAAGTGGGAATAAGGTATTTGATCAAGTCTCTATCACTTGATGAGACATATACCCAGGAAGATGGAAGTATTTCTACATGGGCGGATTTGGTGAGAGTGCTCATTGATGCTTTTGATGATGTAGAAGATCCTTTTATTTTGTTCACTCAGTTCTTGTTCATCAAACATTATCCTCAAGAGAATATAGTCGATTTCAATATCTGGTTTAAAATAACATGGAAACGGATCCCCCAACAATTACAACCATATCCTACATAGGTCTATATTTAATATATTTGAACTTTCCATTTTGATCTAAGCATCCTCATTCAACAATCCAAAGAAATAAGGTTCTCTTACGTATTTTAGGAAGCTACACAAGCCAAAAATATATTGATTATGGTTGGAAAAATCCCACCTAGAAATGTAGCACACTCCAAAACTCCACCATAGGCTTCATGACATTCCCACAAGTAGCTCAACCTTGCCCCTTATGTTATCTTGAGAGTGATGTGTATGTTTTTACTTTTAAAATCCAACAGCAGATAGAACAACAACTAAAGACAAAGACATAGGAAATAACTAAGAAAGTTGAAGAAAAAAAGATGCAACTTGCATAGTTTGAAGTAAATACTCTAGAGATACCAGACTATGAAGAGTCAAGTGGGCCATGTCAGTTTTTCAAAACTTTAGATCGAGGAAGGAACCCAAAAGGACATGAATTATAATCACATATACCAAAAGGAAAGTAAAGTGGGAATAAGGTATTTGATCAAGTCTCTATCACTTGATGAGACATATACCCAGGAAGATGGAAGTATTTCTACATGGGCGGATTTGGTGAGAGCGCTCATTGATGCTTTTGATGATGTAGAAGATCCTTTTCTTTTGTTCACTCAGTTCTTGTTCATCAAAAATTATCCTCAAGAGAATATAGTCGATTTCAATATCTGGTTTAAAATAACATGGAAACGGATCCCCCAACAATTACAACCATATCCTACATAGGTCTATATTTAATATATTTGAACTTTCCATTTTGATATAAGCATCCTCATTCAACAATCCAAAGAAATAAGGTTCTCTTACGTATTTTAGGAAGCTACACAAGCCAAAAATATATTGATTATGGTTGGAAAAATCCCACCTAGAAATGTAGCACACTCCAAAACTCCACCATAGGCTTCATGACATTCCCACAAGTAGCTCAACCTTGCCCCTTATGTTATCTTGAGAGTGATGTGTATGTTTTTACTTTTAAAATCCAACAGCAGATAGAACAATAACTAAAGACAAAGACATAGGAAATAACTAAGAAAGTTGAAGAAAAAAAGATGCAACTTGCATAGTTTGAAGTAAATACTCTAGAGATACCAGACTATGAAGAGTCAAGTGGGCCATGTCAGTTTTTCAAAACTTTAGATCGAGGAAGGAACCCAAAAGGACATGAATTATAATCACATATACCAAAAGGAAAGTAAAGTGGGAATAAGGTATTTGATCAAGTCTCTATCACTTGATGAGACATATACCCAAGAATACTTGCAACCGAATGACTGTCAGCCAATGCCTCTTATAGAAAATGTGATAACCCTAAATTCTAAGGAGAAGCAAAAATAGTAGTATGATACAAAAATTATGAAGATAAGTTATATTGAATGCCTCATGGGTAACCATGCATAGTTTGTAGTAGGCCAAAGAGTGAATGAAGATATCCTAAATTAGAAGAAAATTGAGGCTTATAAGAAATTGTACTTCCCAAGAATTGACACCAAGTAGAGAATAGAAAGGGTTGAAAAATTTCACAATATATTAAAAAAGGCTCCTCCTATACCTCAAAAATATATATTGGTATAAGAAAAGGTCAATCTGATGGATATGTCCATTCAAAATGCACCAGAGATCAAGAAAGTACCCAAAAAAATCTCACCTCTAAATATCATAGAAGATCATTCTACCCCATTTTATCTTTATATTCTCATAGAAAATTATATGTTGGACAATTGTGTGATGGATGCAAAGGCTCAAGTATCAATTATGCCATTAGAGGTCTGTAATAGTTTGACATTGATTTCAAAAATAGATGAACCTGAGTCTGAATTGATATTTTTTAAGGGAGTCATATTAAGGAAAGTGGAAGTCTTACATAATATGCTCATCCTAATATATAGTCATCCAAATTTTGAGGTGATTTAGAATATAGTGATAGTTGATATACCTCCACTATTCGGTATGTGTCTAACCTAGCATACCCTAACACAAATTAAAGGATGCATCACTCAAGGACCAGATCTAATAATCATTCCATGGGAAATTTTTTTTATCAAGATATTAACTTAGGGGATGCAAAATTTTGTATTGAATATTTCAAAGGGCTAAGGACAAATATCACATGGAAATATGTACATGAAATAAGTTTAGAAATAGATGACCTATCAGGCCCAAGGACAAAGTAGGGTTGTAAATTCACTAACACAATTATGCACACATTTCTGTGTTTTTATCTTGAATATTAATGGGATATGGAACAATAGGTTTCTTATGATAGCTGGGCCACTACCATAAATAAGGTTGTAAAACATGGAATCAAAAGGAATGTTGTAATATGGATAAAAAACCTGAAATGGAAGTGTTCACGGATGCAATCAGAGGCATCAATGCATGATTGGAAAAATATAGCAGCTTGGCAATATGCTTCAAATCAAAATTTAGGTTTTTCAAAGCATGGATCAATTTTAGAATGGAACATGCTTGGGTATAATGATAATGACAACTCGAGGTAAATTGAAAACAGAGAAAGGCTTAAGTTCAATATCGTATGGTCAAGATATTGCAAATTCATGAGATAGTCTAGATAATATATTTTGAATCAGGAGTGACACACACACCATATTTTTGTGTAAATAGGTGGCAAGTAAATAATATAATATGATGATCATAGATATATGCAAAATATTGTGTCACCTTGTACATATAAAATGGAATCATGGTAAGGAATAAAAGCTAAAAATTATGGAATATTAAATTTTATAGGTCATCATTTATTTTTTTCTTAATACTTTCTTCTCTTATTCCCTCATTCATTTCCATCATAGTGTTGTGTTTGACTCCACAATCCAATGGACAAAAGGTAGAAATATACATAATTGCAAGAAAGACAACTTGAAGTTTGCAGTAGTTTAAAACAAGATTGTCACCACTTGTTCCAACTCAGTGATGCACCATGCCATATAAAAGGATGATGCCATACAAAAAATAAAGTTACAAAAAATAAGAGACCTAGGTTGACATAAGGGGAATGTCTAAGGATGATTCACATCAAGCTAAATATTTTTGAAAAAAGTGTGCAGTCCAAAAACATAATTTTTACACATGCCAATTGGCATAACTATCTCTTATAATTCTATATAAGACTGCATGCATCACATAAATGAAGCATTTCTAAAATTATGATTAATTCAAGAGTACTAATGAGATATCCCATGGCCAAATATGATTTGTAGAATAGGTTTTTGCTCAAGTACGTAAAAAGGAAGAAAAGATCTGACAGTGGCAATTATGCATGGTAATCTATCTATTTTGGAAGTAGCGGCTAGTAACTATGAATTATGTTTATGGGAGCGTGATGCTTGGGGATATATGATGATATAGGAAGTTCAGTTTGCTACTCCATGGGGTTGTCCCATGGATCTAGTAGCTCTATTTCCCTTTGTTATCAAGTTACCCTAGCTTCGTCCTCTCTTTTGTGTTTTTGTTATTTTTATTTTTTCCCATTTGGCTACTATTGGTAGGCCAATTGTGCCACTAACTCTTCAAATTAATGGAACTTTTATCCCTCCTACTCTAGCCTACCTCACTCCTCTCCCTTATTTTTTGTTCCTTCTCTTATTTTCTTCCCCTGTCTTTCTTGTGCCTAGTTATTCTTCTATGCTTATCCATTTTGTTCCATTGTGTTATGTAAATAGCTTCTACCCTATTGGCCACTGCCCTCATTTATATTGCAGTCCCTATCAACTACTTTACTCTTCATATAAATTTATATCTTATCCTTTCTTCTTCTTTCATTCAAAAATATTAAGTTCAAAATTTTGGCCTCCTGGATTCCTTATTTTCACAAAAATTCCCCATTAGTCACTAAGAATGTGGCTACTTTTTGCACATACCCACCTTTAGCTATTAGCAGCTATGTATTAGGTTGATTTTTGTAAATAAAATTAGGTATTACCAATTTTTTTTTCCAGTGCAAGCCCGAAAACCATACCAAAAGTAGAGCAAAGTGAAAAATAAGCGAAGAGACCCACCTACGAGCTTGTTGAAGCATTCACACCTGATAAAAATTTAAAAAAGGGACAAAGGATTTGATTGTGGCATGCAGATATGAATAGTTATGACTTGAAGACCCACTATTATTAATCAATATGTTGGAATATGGCTAAGGTGAATTGACTAAGGTATGAAGCCATTGGATTCATGGTACCCAAAAAAAGTATTTAGAAATGCATACTTGGTCTGGCTACCAAAATACAAGCTTCAGCCAAACTAGATATTTATTCAAGATGTTGAAAGATCTACACCTGATCAAACCCCCAGGATGGCACTAATTTCTCATCCACTGAAAAAAATTTGACAAGAGAAAAATCAAGAAAATTGTCAAGTAAGGGATCCACTAGAATAATTGTACCCAACCAGGACCTAGCGGGCTCCAAAAATCTTGGCCTTCACTAGGATAGTGAAATGGTGAAGTCTAGAGGATGTAAAAATAATTACACCTACCTAGAACCTGGACACATTTGAAAATATTGCACAAAAAATTGGTCAAGTCCTCAAGGCATTGGAACAATTGCACCCACTAAAAACTTGGAAAGGTCCCAAACGATCGTCTAGGATCTGTTAATTTAAAAGTAATATGGGAGCTAAAAGTATAAAGAGTGTCAAAATATTCATACCCAATCAGAACCTAATGAATCATTGAAAACCTAATGTACACATGAATATAAAGTAGGCTAAGTTCTAAGGGAGATGAAAGAATTACGTCCGATCGGGGTCCACCAAGGTTCAAAATATCCAACATGAATGAAAGCAGAGAGGAGAGATTTGGCCAAGAGGTAAATACAATGGGAGGATAATATATGGATAGAAGTCATCTAATTCATAAAGAGACATCCCATAGGTGTGCAAAGGATCAACTGATCACTCTCCAATAGAAAAGAGCCTTTTTTTCCATGATGCTTACTGGATAGGATCATGTGTTAGAGAATCCCAACAACACAAGTCGTCATCCAACTTATAGGGTGGCTAAGCTAAATATGATAGTAGGAATCGATGGATTAGATGCAAGCAGTAGGGTGAATGTGACCAAAGGTGATGTAGATCTAGAACACGTTATTAACCATGTTTAGGTATTTGGGGAAACCATACTTCCAATAACTTCGATAGGTTGGTAGACTCTCTGATGTAAAAATAATCCACTTCTAAAGCAATCATGATTTGATAACTATAGCACTGTAAAAACTCTATATATACTAATATGAAAAAAAAAAAATTATCAGCTCTTAGGCTTTTATAATTCAATTGTAATGAAGAGATTTTTGCTTATCAATACAAAGAGATTGTTGTTTGGGTTTTGGTTTACTTCATTTGAAGAACATGTATGTATGATAACTACTTATTTCTAATTTAGACCTATTGGATGCTTATGAGACTTACTCTAAATTCTAAATTTATGCTCCTATACATTTATTAGTTTTGGAACTTGTAGTTTGATTAACATAGAACATTATGACTAATTGTTGTATGGGTGCTAATCAAAATGGCTAGTCTATTAGATACTTTTTTGGTTTGGTCATGTAGTCTCCAAATTTGTATGTCTTGATGTGGCTTAAATTGCACCATTTTAATTTCTATCTTTAGCTTCTTTCATTTCTTTTAGCACCCTTTTCCCCCACATTTAGGAATATTTAGCTGGTACTTCAAGGAACGAGCCTCCTCTAGAGATTGACCGTTACAGTTTTCATAGCTCCTTGATTATTCAATGTTGGCCAAGGTCTATGGGTGCACAAACCTTTCTATTAGATATATTATCTGACCAAAATCAATAAGACTCTACCTAGCCTCATACAACTTAAAATAAACCTACAATAAGGAAAACAAACTAGCCATCACTCAATAGGGGCAACAATCTACAACTATTTTTGGCTATCAAGGTGGACTCTAAAACTTGCTATGATTACAAAGTCTTGAAAAAGGATGGATAAAAGGGATCTAAACAAAGGGAGACACACTAGAACCCGCTTTACATGAATTCCAATAATAGAAACTCAATATCAAATTGAGCTTCTAAAGGTGAAAAACAAAGAGCCCATGGTAAGCTCAAATAAAAAAATGAAAGCAAAGAATCAAGCCAACATAGAGATATGCAAATATCTATGAAATAATTTAAATAAAAGGTATATTATTAAGCCTATGTTCACACTTAGATGAAAAGTCTATTACTAGAGTTATCCAACAGCGTTGCTCCTTCCCTTCGACCTCCATGATCCATAGGCTTTTTCCAACCTTCACTAGGCAATATTCATGCATATATTCCTATTGTATTTGAACCAAAGAAATAGAGGAACCACCTTATTACATGCAAATGTAATTTATATCTCTTCATGATATTACAATAACTCAAACATAGCCACCATCCAACGTTATGAAAGCTACATCTTTAATTCAATTATCAAGGATAAATTAAAATTTTCATAATTATAAATAACTAAATCAAACACACCTATTTATATTTATTAGGATAACACTATAAAGCTATCAAATTTAACATAAAATAACATTATTATATCCTATGTTATTGCTAGTTATTAGCCATAGGGTAAAATGTTATTCAATATCAGTTGTTAATATTAACAACTAACATCGGTAGCCACCACAAATTTGGGCAGGATGTCCAGATTTTATGGCCGCCACAGTATTCTACGCTGTCCGTACCGAAATCCACCACACAGATCTTCACGTAGTCCACCCCTATAACCACCATGCCACAATCATTTTAAACCTTTTATGCCACTAAAAGCACCATGAAATGGACAAGCGTTCAGTCCGACGAGGCCCGAGATTTGAACCTTGGACCTCCACCCCCATTATGGGGTTTGGATGAACCAATTGGTCTACACCTCGGACCTAACTAACATCGATATTAAAATCCAAGTATTAATAATATCACCTTATTATTAATACTATAATTTTACATCTTCAAAAAAAATCCACAAAGAAATTCAACCACATGCACCACATATTTTTTCCTTAAGTAAATGGATTTTTAAGATAACCAAAATGTTTTCCCCATATTACTAAGGATGATCTATCAATAGAAATCTCATATCCCAATGATGTTCTCAAAAAACAAACATATATGCAATGCATCTATATGAAGGGTATTCTTTTACCCTTGAGCTATCGATGAACAAGTCATCCATAATTTCCCACCTCTCTCAATTCTAGTGGTTATCCTATACCAATCCACCAATGAGAGTACCTGGTCCTACAACCACAAATACATCAATAGTACCATATTATTAAAAGTAATATAATCAAAGCATAAAGTGTAACTTACAAGATATATAAAACATACACATTAGATATCCACACATCAATACATAGATTAGATGTCAATAATAAGTCCTATCAAGGAGGCTTGTTGCATACTCCCACCCTTGGACTAAATATAGTCCTCTATGTTTTCTGGAAACAAGCATACATGTATATTTCATTCAAATATATATGGGAATTGCCTTCTCATTTCTTCAACGTCTTCCCAAGTTGAACAATATTTAGAATAATGGTCCCACTAGACCTTATATTGATCTAGGGTTCATTTTATCAACATGTTTGAATGAAAATCTATAATATTTATATGTTTCACCTCAATGGTTGAGGGATATACCATATACAATTTAGAAATATTCCAAACATGATAGGGACACACATTGTATTGCATTAAATAATTTGTTTGTTATTACTGCATGCCTTCTAGAAAAACATATCATGGCATGCACTTTATTGTGCATATTAAATACACCTTTTTCCTCTTATCTTCATATGGCATTGAGCCCATGGTTTGACGCATACCATGGTATTGTAAAAGTATATCATGCCTATAAATGTTGCTTGTTTTATCAATAGAAAACAATTTAGATTTTGAGCTTCTAAATCCATATTAGTTTTGTATCAAAGCAACATGATCTGGTTACCTATGAGGGGGAATTGAAATTCCCCCTCTTCCTTCCTCATTTTGATTCTCTAGTTTGATTTCAAGGATCAAGCATGAACATCATGAGATTGTGATAATAGAAGTTTCTCATGGGTGTTGGAAGACACCTCTTGTCATAGCCAATAGTGTGTCTTATCGACATCATTTTTCATACCCAACTACACAGACCCAAACTTCTAGGATTACACCTTTGAACTGGCTGCACCACCTAAGGGTGACATCAACCTCAACATCTACAATGGATAGACACTATAGAAACCAACGCATGTCACCCTATATTTTTATAGCATCAGAGACACTAATGTATAATAGCATGTGTCTTTAGAGCCAAAAATTGATCGATGATAGATGATCACTAGCTTAGCCCTGACTACACCTGATAGCAAGCTCAACTACCAATGCAAGTTGTGCCCTTGTATTTTTATTTTCAGCATCAATGATGCTAGTGTAGGAAAATACCACACCCTCCGATGCAGCCCCTAATAGTAGCATGAGGCTCGATCTTTACCGCTCAACTGGTGATGTACTCTCTTGATGTGAGCCAACCAAAAAAATTTCCCAGCATTGTGGATGTTGCACTATCATCCACTGCTACACTATGAAGCTGGTCATAGGCTTCCATGGCACCCTCCACCCTCTATTTCTAACTTCTATTTGGATTGGATTACCTGCATGGCTCCAACATTATCATCCCCTACCAATGCATAGACTTGGTTCTCATTCCTTTGTAGCATCACAGGTGTAGGATAATCCTGTGTAGTTTTGATATATTCCAGCACAGGCCAAAAGAAAATGGTCGATGATAGGAGGTCATCGCCTTCATCGCTCGACCCATGCAATTTAATTTGGATGAATTTCTAGCATTGCAAATCTTATACTAGTCTGATCTCGGCCAGCAATAGGTCATCAATTCAACCTTCAAAACATAGTGGATATAGTTCATGTGTTGTCATGATGCAATAATGGATTTCTAGCATGGAGGATAGTTTTTGGTAGGATATTTGCATTAGCTGACGAAAAGAGGTCATCGGTGCCTTACTATAGAGCTCGAAGCTCGTCTCATCTAGACAGGTCTTGACGTAGCATAAAACCAAATGCAATAGTTTCTCAATCATTTTTCAATAATTTTTGGTGTCCTCCAGTTACTTTTAGTACCAATTCTAGCTCTTTATGTTTTTTTTAGTATTTTCCACTATTTTTTAGTAGTTATCCTCGATTTTCCAATTAAATTTTGTATTTTTGATGGTTTTCTATATTTTTCGATGGGTTTCTAAGTTTTATGGTGAACACCAAATATTTTTTCGTGATGTAAAACAAATTACAAAATATTTTATTGAGTTTCAACATCTCTTTTCAATTTTTGGTGTCATCACACAACTTTTAATAAACAATTTTTAGTTTTTCGATCGGTATTGTGCAATTATTTTCAAAAAAATATATTTGTGGGATAAACCCACATGCATGCAACATGAGGCCTTTTCACTATTTAAAAGACCCCCCATACACTTATTGAGGTGACCACATCTCGGTGGTCACTCTCAATCTTGCTCATGCACGGGTGGGAGGTAGTGGTTGCCTTCTAGCAGAAAATTGGTAGTTGACCGTGATGTTGACAAAACCATTGACCAGTTGCCTTTGGTCCAGACCATTGATCAAGCAAATTTACATCAAAATTTTATTTGAATTGGTATTCAAGAATATTCTATAAAGGATCTAGAGTTTTTCCTTTAATTTTTCTCTCAAAAACCTTATTCTTTTTTACAACAAATAGAGGCTTCACCCAAACTCAAACATGGCCTTATATATAGTCATTGAAAATCTCTTTCCACAATGGATCTAGTAGATACATAAAATTTAATTTTTGTAAAGTTCTACTTTGACCTATGATACGTTAAAGTTTATGTTTCCAAAATTATCTTAAGAACAAAATCTTTATTGTCCTACAGAGTGCACTTTCGATTGTACTTGACACTCCTCAATCCATATTCATTTTCACAAACTATTTTGAAAGCAGATTATCGTCTAGACAATAACCTTTGCATACACATACTCCTAACTCATGGAGTAGTCTTAGATATTTTCATGACCATGATTCTTCTTATGTGATCCACAACCATCACATGAGTACACCTCAATCATGGAGTTTTCATTATCTCTTCCTTCACAAGACTAAGGCCCATTCATTGTGACCCTAGCCATCATATGGGTCTTCAAGCACTCATATTATTTGGTACTCCTACAAACTAGAGTTTGTTTAGCCCTCTAGCGATTTGTCTCTCAATGGATTTCTGCACAACTTTTTAGCTTAGCACATATCTTCACCAAAAAGATACAATAGGAAAAACTACATCAATTCCTTCAACATCATATTCTACATTGAATTTATTGGATCCTTACCCTCATTTTTCTCTTCTTATCTTCTCCAAATTCTCCTTCTTTTTTGTATGCATTAGGGACCAGTGCATCTACCGTGGAGAGGAATGATAGGGACACACATTGTATTGCATTAAATAATTTATTTTTTATTAATGCATACCTTCTAGAAAGGCATATCATGGCATATAACTTTACTATGCATATTAAATGTCCCTTTATCCTCTTATCTGCACATGGTATTGAGTCCATGGTTTAGCTCATACTAGGGTATTGTAAAGGTATCTCATAACTATAAATATTGTTTATTTTATCAATAGAAAACAATTCGGATTTTGAGCTTCTAAATCCATATCAAAACATGAGTAGGATCAACAACAAATTTTCTAAGTAGGGATATGTAAAAAAGTATCATGGATCTTTGACAAATTGGGAAAAAATATGAGCCTATAGGATACTGGACTAATATTATCAATGATCTCAAATAGCCCAACATAATGATGATCCAACTTAGTTGACTTGATGGTACTTTTCATAGGTCTAACCCTCAAGAAGACTCTATCTCCCATAGGGAATTTTCTTGGTAATATTTTCGGATCTTCATAGCTCTTCTAGTGATCGACAACTTCCATAAGCCTTTTATAAATCCCTCTAAGCTAATCCTCCATATATTTGATAGTGTTTGATCTGATCATGTCCTGATCCTCCAGATTGTCCCATGATAGAGGTGTTCTACATATTTTTTCTACAAGGCTTAAAACAAAGTCATTCTTAAGGATGCATGGTATCCATTATTATATGCAAATGCCACTAGATGCAAATGTCTTCCTACTTAGAATTTTGATCCATGTAGTATATGCAAAGCATGTCCTCTAAAAATGGTTCATCCTCTCTATTTGTCCATCTATTTTTAAATGATATGCATGTTTTATGTTTAGCTTAGTACCCACTACATGATGAAGAGCCTACCAAAATTTTGATGTGAACCTATAATCCTTGTCTAATATGATCACCTCAGTAAACCCATGTAACCTACAAATTTATTTGGAAAAATTATTTTCCACAACCATTGCATCATCCTTGATATTTTTTAGTATAAATTGTGCAATCTTGGTCAACTTGTCGACCACACAAGAATTACATCATATTGGTACCTAGTCTTAGGTAAAACCATAGTAAAATTGATAGATAAAACCTAGTCTTCTTCGACAACGCCACTTCGCAAGATTTTCGCCTGAAGTAGCTTCTTGAAGTGCTTCAGGGCCGAAGTAGATCCCATCGTTAGTGATTTACTTTGCAAAGCTATCTTCCTTAGCTTATTTGGCAGCGAAGCTCTTTCTTATTCTTTTTTATGTACAAGGGGGGTGGCAGGGAAAGCCAAAATTGCTGCAACACTTGAAAATGTTGTTTCTAAAAGAAAGGGAACAAATTCATGAATTTAAAGAAATACTTTACAAAAGAGAGACTGTACAAAATTTTGATTTCTTTTTCTACCCCTTGTGCAATGTGACAAAATTGTCAACATTCTTGACAGCTTGCAGGGTAACGAGCTTGTCTCGGTGGGAGAAACTGTTGGTCATCAAATCTGCCTAAGAAAGGATTTGGGTAAGTGTATGTGCCCTAGACCTGGACCAACATTGAAAGGCCGAAGGGAAGAGATGCCCCTCGTGCCAATCTCCGGAGAAAGGTCAACTCCTATGCTAAACTACTTTGGTGTTTTGAGATAAGGGATGCAGGAAAGAGATAAACAGAGTAAGGGTGTAGGAAAGAGATAAAAAGAGTTAGGGTTAGAGAAAGAAATAAAAAAGGGGTAAGGGAAGAGAGATCAATAATTTAAAGTGGGAGAGAACAGGAAGCATGATCACTAACTAACAACTTGAATAACAACAAAGAACACCAAGAATAAACGAAAGAAATGCCACATTAACCTTCCTATGTATCCTCTGGGTGAGCTCCAGGATTCTCCTTCTCCCTTTCATCGAAATTCAGGGTTCAGAGTAATGACGATTAGGACAAGCGAATATAACAGAAACCACAACCCACCAGGCAACATAAAAGAAAACCAATATAGTATTTTTCCTCTCCTATGTATCCTTCAAGAAAATTTTAGGGTACAGTCCCCAATCGCACACCGAATTCAGGATTTAGAGTTACAATATGCAAATGAAGAAAGACAAAAGAAATAAACACAAAAGGCAGCATACAAGAGAGAAATTGAGCCCAAAGCTCTTTAGTATTAATCGTAGGACATCAAGTTACAGCAGCTTTCTAGCAAAAATTTCCCCCCATTTTTTCATTACAATGCCTGGGTTTTTATAGAGGACCCAACCCTCTGAGCCATAATTACACAAAATGGAGGAGTACATCCTCAAAAGTTGAGAAGTCGGCTCTTGCGGCTCTCGTGACTGAGCTCTCAATTCTGTCACCAAAACTAGAAACTGCGATCGGGTCAACCATGGAAACATGCATTAATGAGCCATCTGATCGTCCTTGGCTTCTGGGTGCAGTGCTCGAGTGGTCACCATGCTCATCGAGATCTTCATCATGGACTGATACTTCATTTCCAATTGCTAAAAATGAGCAGCGGGCTTATCGGGCACAAAAAAATGCATTTATGAGGCACTTGATCACCTCGGGAAAATACTTGGCTTGGAGCACGTGCCTTTTGAAGCGCTTCGCTAAATTTTCATTCACACTTCGCTTCACAATGGACTCGAGCCGAAGTAGATTCTCCTTGATTTGCACTTTGCATGGTGGAGCTTCTCAAAATAGCTTCGGGGGTGGTGAGAGTCGAAGTAGATTTCTTCCTCAAGATGGGGTCTTCACTTCTCGCTACTTTGTTATGCCAAAACAACTTCGATGAGACCTTCACCCGAAGTAGATACTTTACTGATGAGCTTAAAAATGCTTCACGGCAATCCTTCTTCAAAACTGCGATTCGGGGGTATTTTGGCTGAAGCTCATTCTTGCATTCTAAATGTTTCGACTACTTCTACTTCGGGTGAAAGTACTTCGCATGAAGGTTTGCCAAAGCAGATGCTTCGCAATGACTTTTGGCAAAGTAGAAATGGTTCACTGGTGGGAAGGCCCGAAGTGAGTGCTTCGGTGGCCTTTTGGCGAAGTATTTTCAATGTTTGCCCTTTTCAATTTTCGCTTCGCAAGTTTCTTTCCCGAAGTGTCATTTTGAAGTGCTTCGGACCCGAAGTAGTTTTCATCCCTCTACCTTTGCATTTTGCTTCGACAACATCTCTTCACAAAACTTTCGCCTGAAGTAACTATTTGAGGGACTTCGGGGCCGAAGTAGTTTTTCTTGCCTTAGCCAATTCGGATCGCGATTTTCCTTTGGCGAAGCTATCACTTGAATGCCGCTTCGCAAATTTTTTGCCCGAAGTAGCTTTTGGAAATGCTTCGGGTGCGAAGCTCTTTTTCTGAATTCTTCTTTGGCAATGCCACTTCACAAGATTTTTGCCCAAAGTAGCTTCTTGAAGTGCTTCGGGGCCGAAGTAGATCCCATCCTTAGTGATTTCCTTTGCGAAGCTATCTTCCTTAGCTTATTCGGCAGTGAAGCTCTTTCTTCTTCCTTTTTATGTACAAGGGGGGTGGCAAGGAAAGCCAAAATTGCTGCAACACTTGAAAATGTTGTTTCTAAAAGCAAGGGAATAAATTCATGAATTTAAAGAAATACTTTACAAAAGAGAGACTGTACAAAATTTTGATTTTTTTTCTACCCCTTGTGCAATGTGACAAAATTGTCAACATTCTTGGTGGCTCACGGGGCAACGAGCTCGTCTCGGTGGGAGAACCCTCAACTTTGATCCATTGGGATAGAGTCACCTCCAGACCCTTCTCCTATTTCTCTCTCTAAGAGTGCTTCCACAACTGGTTCTCCTTATTCTAATTCTTCTCCTTCCTCTTCTCCTTCTTCTCCTTTTGTCGGTGTGGCTTCCTGCTACGGTGATGGGACAAGACGATCACAAATTTTCTTCATGGTTCGATAGACGTGAGCCTAGAAACCTTTCTGAAATGGCTCTTGGTCTTTGAGTGCCTTGACCAAAACATGGAACCAATCAATCTGCCCAATGTCAGCATGTTTTATTCTTACACTTAGGTCATTCAGGCAAGCCACGATTTTGCAGTGTCTCAGAATGAAGTCGGTGACTTGTCCTTCTATGACTGGCTCTTCCCACTCATCTATTTTTGAGACGTCACTTTCAAAATGGAGCCACGCTGGCTTGAGTTCTTCCTTGGTGAGAAGGTTCCCATCATCATCTATGAAACTTGGGAAACCTAAGGAAGAAAGATCTTCAAAGTAACCCATTGATGTGCGCTGCTCCTGCTCAAATATGTCTAGGAGGTCCTTCTCCTTTTGCACTTTCTTCACCTTGGAGAAGAAGGCACAAACAGTGGCTTGGGCTGTAGACCAATCCCTAGCCGTTCGACTCATAGCAGCAACCTACAGGTCCTGATATCTAATACTTTGGACCTCAAAAGCCAGCTTGAGTCGCCTTTTGATTTTTTGGATGACCTCATCTACTATTGGCCCTTTCTTAGCAATGACATACTGAGCTTCGGTGACATAGATTAAAGTTGACAGGGCACTGGAGGCCCACGATCTGAAACCTTTGAGCAAGTGTGAGCGAATTTCCTTGATTCTGCCTCTGTTGAACAACTCCAAGTTTGCTTTTTCGAACAATTGCTATTGAGTCTGCAAGATTTTTCTTTCGAGCTCCTTGGCTTTTAGCTCATTTTCGGCCTGTTTCTATGCTTGGTGCTCAGCTGAATACTATAGTTGTAGTATCTACTATTTCAGGGCATGTGTTTCCTTCTTCATTAGCTTACACTGCTCCTCTGAATCCTCCAGCTTGGAGTGGATTCTAGCCAGCTCTTCCTCCAACTTGATGTTGGCGCTCTCTGCTTCAAACCTGCACTGATTAGCAATATTCGCATGCGCTCGAAAAGTCTTGATTCCGACGTGCATGGATGTAGATTCATTATCTATATTCAAATGCTCTAGGTCCTTGGTCTTCTCCTGGTAATCATAATCAGCCGGAGTCATTTCATCCAGAGGCTTCTAGACCTTAGGGACCTTCTTCACTTTATGTAAATTTCCGCCCTTCAAGTCGAAGACATCGCATTTTTCAACTTGGGATAGAGATCGCCCTCTTTTCTTCCTCACCTCCTTCAACATTTTTTCTATGTTTTTTCGAGCTAGGAGTAGCTTCTCGGCTAAGGGGCGTTCCTTTATTATGGACAAATTTGATTCAAAAAATGCTAGATCTCCAACCGAAGGGGTAAACAAATATAAAGAATCAATGGGAGATGCCTCACCAGAAGGTTCAGCGATAGGTGTAGCAGGAGATTCGGCAAGCGGGACTATCCTATGTGTGATGGGAGAATGGGCTACGGGGCTCGTCATTGGAGCACTGCCTTTGCCTTGGCTAAGGTCCAAAGGATTGGTGGCATGGGAAGGCGAAGTGGTAGCAATAGACTTGTCTCGGCCTGATGACTCAAGTGGAGTGGGGCTAACGAGATCGGTGGCAAGAGGCAACGCGTGAGGAGGTGACTGACTTTGTGAGGGAGGGAGAGACTGATGGGGAGACTCAGTCGAGACCACGGTAGACATGTGAGAGACTAAGGCAAAGGGTGGAGAATGCTTACCTGCGTGCCCTTCAGGCAGAGCGGTCGTAGTGACTTCTTGCGTGATAGGCTCTTGCTCCTTTTGGGCTTCGGCACTCCCGACCTCCACAACTTCTACTTCGGGGTCTCCCTCTTGTTGGAGGAGCTCCTCCACATCAATGACGTCTATGTCTGGGACCGTCTTGGCACTTGGTGGCCCCGCATATTCAAAATTTGCTTCGATTGGGCCTGATGCAGGTTGTTCAGTAGGAGCACTTGGGAGCTTTGTGCGGGGTCACTTTGGGTGGCTCGGAGGCACTTGAATTTGCTGCCTCTTTCTTTTCTTTCTCTCTAGTGGTTGCTTCGACTCTTTGGCACTTGTGTCATGGATTTTCGATGGTCCCTGTGGTAGTGCCTTTGGTGTAGCTTCGGCTTCTTCCTCTTCTTCTTGCTCCGAAGCATCATCAGCTCCTCTTGGGCTTTCACCCGATCCTGGGGTAGCTGGAGGAACAAAGTCAACGAAGGATATGGACTTCCAAGTTTCAACATTGGCTTCATAAAGAATTGTGAAGTCTTTATCTGCTGTCAAGAGTCCATAAGAATTCATCTTCTGGCGATGGACTCTCATTATCCACCACTCCCTTAATTTTTCCTCGCTCCAATTCTTCAATTCCTCCTTTAAATCATCTTTTGCCTTTCTCCAAAACGTGGAGCTTGGAGTTGGGAGGGGGTGCTGGTCAGGGTCAAACTCGGCCTCCATGGGGTAGAACTCATGCCAGGGAGGCAATGTCCTCATTCTCTCCAAATGCCACTCCAGATCCTTCCCATTGGGATTATTCCTTTGTTCCACAATTTCAGGGTGGGGGCAGATGTGGAAATTCTTGAATTTTAAGTGATCCCTCATCACTCCCAAGGGATCATAGAGCCATTGCTGAGGAATCTAGAGTAGGCCAAAATTGGCAAGATTTTCCTCCAAGAAAATGTTTTGTTTTAAGGCAAATACTTCAATTACTCCCATCCTAAAGGGGAAGTCATAGGTATGTGCCCATTTTTGACCATGGCCGTAGATGGCGTTGGTTGCGTCGCTCTGTCGAGCGACCTCCAATGCAAACTGGTACTCGGAGGGGTAGACTGGTAGCAGGAAGGGCTTCCCAATGAAGCCGAACATACGAATTACGAGCCCCTACGTCAGTTGAAACACGTCTCCCATTTTCTCTTGCACCACTTTGTCTCTCAAACTGAGGGGGACCCGAGGGCAAGAACCCTTCAACAAATGCATAGCGGGTCCCAAAAATTGTTGGTTAAAAGAATAATAGGACTTTGTCCTCAATAGGAGGGGAGTCCACTGGTACACCGGTAGAGGATTTCCATCCTCACCGCTTGGAGAAATGGTGATATGGGGGAATCACTTATGTACTTGGTAGAAAAACAACCAGACAAGGAAAGAACAGGGTGCGAAGTATTGGCCCGTCATCGAATTCTTCATACTGGTGAGCCACGTATGCAAGGTTCGGGCCACCCATTCTGCCCAATCAAAGAAAACTGGGTTGGTACTTGGTATTGAGGCATCAGGGGCATAGAATTCCCCTCTTGAAATACATTCGACCAAAGACACCTTCCAGGGTTGCACCGAAGCATATGTCGACAGGCTCGCCACCCATGCAATGATGGAGAAAATGTCGGTGTTCTTGAAGGCCACCAAGGGTAAGGGCATCTGGGGTAGCTTGTTTGAAGGGAGCCCACTTTTGAGGTTCTCGCACAGGAATTTCAATATGTAGCTATTGGAAGTGAACCTCTCCATCTGTTCACTCAGAATGATGTTGCGAACGGAATAGCCCTTGGGCGGACCTTGCTGTGGTGCGAAGGCTGCTTGTACATATTCCTTTAGAATGGAAAACAATTTATGACCTAAAGCGTCCAACACTTGCCTGGATGTAGGCTGGTAGTTTTGCATGATAGCATAGATCAACTCTGGATAGTGGTGAGCAGACGGGGTCAAGTACCAGTAAATCTGAGAATAATAGGCAGTAGCCCTCTTATTCTCTGGGGTGAGTCTGCTCACCATAAACTCAATAGTGCGTCGGAGGTCGGACACACCCTTAGAGAGCTTCGTGTCTCTAATTTTCTCCCACCCATCAATTGGTGGTTCTACAAGCTGCTCTTCCTTAGAGTCATCTCCTTCTTCTATCGGCTATTTTTTTGGGTGAGGGGTGAGATTGATCTTCTTAGGAGTATGCTTTTTCTCTTCCTTGCCCTTCTTTGTTTTTTAGGGCCTGCAACTTCAGGCTCCTTCCCCTTCTCTTTGGAGTTCTTCTTCCCCATGTTGAAAATGATGGCGGCAGAGTCCTTGATACAGAGGGCTTTGATGTGAAGGGCTTAGATGCAAAGGGCAGGAGAATTGCAGAGTAATCGAAGGCTCTTAGTCTTGCATGAACTGATGGATAAATAACCTTCTCCTTGCTAGAGCTTCGCATTTTATAGCCTAAAAAGGTAACTACCTCAATTTATGGCACCTACCAAAATTAAATTAATGCTTTGGATGGAGGAAGTTGCCGTGCCCTTTGATTGGCTCTATAGCAACGTAGTACACGGGGCCACGCGCTTTGGTAATCATGAAATGCAAACTACTGCCACCTCGTACCTCGACGCAGGATTTTACCTTAATCGAATCACCTTGGGATGTGCTCCACCACTTTTTCCTTAAATTCATCCACTTCGAACTCTTTTCAAGGTTGTTGTCAATGCGTTCTTTGAGGCACATTTTAAATTCTCTCATCTCGCACGTTGTTGGTTTGGCAAAGTTGAAATCAACATTGAAAATGCTTCACGGTGAACCTTTGGTGCGGGCTACCTTTCGACGCTTCGGGCCCGAAGTACTTCTCCTTCACCACGCTGCCGCTTTGCTTCATGAGGACCGCCTACCGAAGCTTGCCTTCTTGGAAACTGCTTCGCAAGGGCTCCTTTTAAAATCTACTTCGCAAAACTTCTGCCCGAAGTCACCTCTTAAAATGCTTCGGGTGCGAAGCTCTTTTCGTGCCTTTGTTTGAATTTTGGTTCGGCCCTTTTGAGGGTAAAGTGCTTCGTTGCGAACCTCCTCTCAACCACTACTTCGCATCGAAAGTCCTCGAAGGAGATTTTGGAGTGTAATACTTAGCTGTACAAATAAAAAATTATATACAAAAGTACATACACATATTTTTTTTATAAGAGTTTTACCTCAACGATGAAAAGTCTTCAGATGAAGACCATTGATAGAGATCGGAAAAACCTAGCCATCTGCATCTTTGAGGATGAAAGAGTTGGCCGAGTTCACCTTCACAATTTCGAACGGCCCATCCCAGAAGGCATCCAGCTTGTCGTGATTCCCAGGCTTGGCCTTCTAGGAGTCCCACTTCCATACGATCGGATGATTTCCTTTTGAACCAATCTCGGGTGATCTGAGCATGCCTAGCGAAGCTCTGGTAGGATTTTTCATGATCTTCCTCCAGATGCAGCAGCTGAGCCAGTCTATTTTCCAATGGATTGACTCCTTCTTCTTCTAACAGCTACAATGTAGGGATCTCTATATGGGTAGGTAAGATGGCCTCCTTATCGTAGACCAGGGCATAGGGTGAAGTCTTGATTGACTTCTTGACTAAAATTCGATCGGCCCACAAGGCCCGATCTAGCAGAAGATGCCAAGTCCTTTTGTTCGTCTCTATGAGCTTTCTCAGCACCCTCAATAGAGTCTTGTTGGTTGATTCCACCAAGTCGTTGCCCTATGGATAGTAATTGGAGGATACTTTATGATATATCCCATATTTGTAGAGGAATTCATTGATTTTGGTGCCTGCGAAGCCAGGACCATTGTCAGTGATGATTGCTTCGAGGATGCCAAATCGGGTGATCAATCCTTCAAGGAAGGCTATGACAGTCTCCTGATCAGCATGCTTCATGGGAACTACTTTGGCCCATCTGGTGAAGTAGTCGGTTGTAGTCAGGACGAACTTATGCCCAGTGGAGGAGTTCGGTGATATGACCCCTATGAAATCTAGCCCCCATTGTTGAAAGGGTGATTCAACTTGTATCGGTTGGAGAGGCATCAAAGCATTTCTACTTCGATCAGCAAAATTTTGACACTGCTCACATCTACGACAAATGACGAAGGCATCGGCGAAGAGTGTAGGCCAATAATATCCAGCTTTGATGATCTTTAATGTCATCATTCTTCCTATGAAGTGACCTCCAGATAATCCTGAATGGAATTCTCCCAGGACTCTTCTTTTATCATCATCTTTTATGCACTTGAGAAGGATGCCATCAATGTTTCTAAAAAATAGGCCTTCGGGCGCAAAGTATATCGGGAGGACCACATCCTAAAATGCCTTCGCTGTGAAGCGTTTAGATGTGAAGGACATCTTTCGGTGTTGAAGTACTCGATTATCTCACTGACCCAGTCCTGCTCATCCTCTTCCTGGTTTACGAAGCATCCTTCTACTGGCGAGTCGTCCCACTGAGATTCGGTAGTTTTGGCCGCTACGCTCTTCACCAGTTCTTGACATAATGCACGACCGTGAACCAGTTTTGTGGGTTTGATCTCGATGTCGAATTCTTGTATCTTGCTGACCCAACCGGCTCTCTTACTACCCAATTCTCCTTGGATGATGAAATTGTGCACATCGGGATGAATGACAAAGACTGTAACCCGACTTTGGGAGATGAATTGCTTGAATTTCTGAAGAGACTTCATTACTGCATGCACCTGACGTTCTATGAAATTGTATTTCTCTTCATGGGGATTGATCACCTGGCTTAGAAACGTGATGGGACGCTCTTCACCGTCTTCCCCTTTTTGTGTCAGGACCGCAACATAGCTCTCGGGTTCCCCTATGGCATACAGGATAAAATCTTGACTGTAGTCAGGGTTGATCAGGACCGGTGCCTGAGTGATTCGGGCCTTAATCTCTTCGAATGCCTCCTTTCTCTCTTCTATCCAGATGAATTCGGTGCCCTTCTTCAAAAGTTTGGACATCGGCTTGATGACTTGGGCGAAATCGGGGACAAACTTCCTCATGAAGTTGATCTGGCCGAAGAAATATTGAAGTCCTTTCTTGTCTACTGGGAGTGGGAGCTTCGTTAGAGCCTTGGATCTATTGGGATCTACAATGAGGCCCTTTTATGATATCGCATGTCCCAACAACTTTCCTTCGCTGACTACGAATATGGACTTCTTCGGATTGATTGAGATGCCAAACTCTCGACATTTTTTGAAAATTTGTTGTAGGTGTACGGGGTGATCCTCCCTTCTTCGAGAGAAAATGGTCATGTCATCTAGATAGATGACGATAACCTTATTCAGAAGCTCACCAAAATCTAGATCCATCACCCTCTAGAAAGTGGCACCAGCATTCGAAAGGCCAAATGGCATTCATTGGTAAGCAAATGTCCCCCACTTGGTGGTGAACGTTGTTTTATGCTGGTCTTCATTCCTGACCCAGATCTGATTGTATCCGGAGAAACCATCGAGCAGGGAGAAGCATTGAGCTCCAGCCACCGAGTGCAAAATCTGATCAATTTGCGAAAGAGGATAGTGGTCCTTGAGAGAAGCCTGGTTCAGGTTGTGAAAGTCCACGCATAACCGTATATCTCCATTCTTTTTTTTGATGGGGACTAGGTTCACTACCCAAGAAGAATGCTTGATGGGATAAATTATCTTTGCCTCGAGCATTTTTAGGAGTTTGGCCTTCATCAGGACCTCGATCTTTGGGTTAACCGGCCTTTGCTTTTGTCAAAAGGGTTTGACCCCCTCCTGCAATTCAATTGTATGCTGGATTAGCTGTCGATCGTATCCCCTGAGGTCTTGATAAGACCAAGCAACTATGTCGGGATACTTCTTACACAGAGTTTGGATCTGTTCTATCTCTTTCGAAGTGCAATCGGTTCCAACTTTTATTGCTTTTCTAGGTTCAAGCTCTAAATCTTGATATTGCTTTTCATTAACTTTGATCCTGTGAGAGAGTGCTCGATCATTCTGATCAAAGAGGCTTTCAAGAGTGATCAGTCCCTTGGGAACATGGTTATTCTTCAATTGAACCAACCCTTCATATTCTTCTTCATCAGGGCTTCTGTCTTCGATTGTGGCGGCTTCTTGAATCATGAAATTTACAATTTGCTCATCATTGTCAAAGACTTGCCAATGTAGGTCTCTGTCTAGGATAGAGGGTCTGTAGATCATCCTCATAGCTTTGGGCTTGTGCACCATGTCTTCTGTGGGAGAGTACTTGGCTACGATGGATGCTAGAACATCAGCATGTCGATTCTTTTCTCGTGGGATAAACTATAGATTGAGAGACTCGAACTGGTCACACAGGTCCCATACCCTATTGTGGTATGACTTTAGATAATGCTTCTTTGAAGTGCACCTGTTTGTGACTTGGTTGCATACCAGTTTAGAATCTTCGAAGATTTGGAGGTGCTTTATGCCTAACTTGTCAGCTTTCTTGAGTCCTAGGCATAATGCTTCATATTCTGTTGCATTGTTGGTGCAGCTCCATATCAACCGGTAGCAATACTCCTTTTGCTCTTCGGATGGTGAAACTAGAAGAATCCTTGCCCCAACGCCATTTTTACATTGGGCACCATCGAAGAACAACTTCCATAGTCCTTCTTGGGCACTTGTTCTATTCTCTGGTTGGGTGTGTTTCTCAGGCTTGGTGATCGCATAACATCCTATCTCGGTCTCTATCATGGCATTAAATTCTGCCAATGAGAACTCATCTTCATAACTTAGTTGCACAAGAGATTCCTCGACCAGGTCCACCTGCTCTACTTCCTCCACTATTGCATTCATTGGATCGTTGCTCTCTTCTTCGGACATCTTCTGCACAAGGAAGGAAGAAGGCTTTTCATTGTAGATCTTCACCTTATTTCCTTTGAATGGAATCTCCAGATGAGAGTAATCCATAGACAGATATCCACCTAGCTTTGCTGTGAATTCCCTTGACAAGCACATACTAAAGTATGGCTCCAGGTCGACGACCACTACCTCTTGTATGACCGTGATCTGAGGCATCTTATGTAGTCGAATAGGAATGTCTTTGATCACTCCTATAGTATTCACTGGGGTACCATCCAACTGGAGTATGCCTTGGCTACTTCACGTATATTCCATCCCTATTTCTTCGTAGACTGCTTTTGGCATGACTGTTGTTGTGGCCCCAGAGTCGATCATACAGTTATGTACAATATACCCTTCCATCTGTAGAGATAGGTAGAATGGAGGTGGTCTGTTCTTCCTCGTAATGGATGTGGATAGGGTCTGCACAAGAGCAAGTGATGCTACCTTTTTTGCTTTAGTCATCTTCAATGATTCTTGCAGTAGGTCCACTTGTCCAGGTAGTTGCAGTGCATCGTACAAGCTGATCTTGGCTGGAATCCTCTTTAACTCCTCTACAATGTTGTACGCCAAGGAACTAAGCACCTCGGGTTCCTTTCTCGGCTCATATCTGGTGTGATATTGCTCCGTAGCTTCAACTCTTTGTCGCTTAGTCAGTGAAGGAAACTTGAGCTTTTCCCTAGCCTGCTCTTTGGTTTCTGCCTGAGGTGGTTCAACAGAGGCCTTTTGAGCTTTTTCTTTGATCGATGTAGGTGGAGGAGCTTCGTTCGGGGCCAAAGAAGATGATTGTCCCTTCTCGGGTTGAGCGTGCACTTTTAAGGGAGCCATTTGAGTAGCATCCACTTCTATCGCCTTCTTTCCTCCTCTGGTAAGCACTGCAACTAGCTCTTCTTCGCCAATCGCCAGGTTCTGACTCATTTGCCTGATGACATTGACTTGACCGCCATGACTACTACTCGCCAACGTTTGTACATAGTGTTGGTGCAGCATGCAAGTATTCTCTTCATGTGGATCATTGCACGTAGAGCACCAATATACACAATCAGAAGTGCTCGGAGCTTCATCAATCGTAGCATTTCTCGTCGAAGCCTTCCCTTGGACTGCTTGGTCTTTGGTAAGCGCAGGCATAGGATAAGACCTTCTTGGTAGAAATTATTGTTGCGCTTGCTTCTTCTTCACAATGGTCATGTCGTTGGACAACGTCTGAACTGTGGAGTTCGAGACTGCATCTCTTGCAGAATTTTAGCTTGCATATCATCGGCTTTTGGAACGAGTGGCAATGAAGCCATCGTCGATATTGGAGGTAGGGCGGGGTGTTGAGGTGGTGCTGGCAGTATAGGGAATGCCAAAGTGACCATGGGCTATGGAGTTGAAAATGTGGGAAAATGAATTTGTGGAGCGGTGATTTGAGACACAATAGGATTCAGGTTCCAAGATGAGATCGGGTATGTAGGGGTTACAGAGATCTGTGAAGTGGCTGCGCTCGCATACTGGGATTGAGGGAATTCAAGAAGTATGGGCATCGACATCCTTTGGGGAAGCTTGCCCACAACTATCAAATCCATTTTTGCCCTCTTGGCTAACTCATACAACTCGAGAAAAGTATTGATGTTAGAATATCTTACCATGATACTGATATCAGGGTTGAAAGCCTGAAGGAAATAGTATGTTGCAGCTTCGTCGGTTGGCCGAAGTCCAACTGGTACTCTCTGCCAGGTTCGAGTGAACCTAACATTGAAGTCTACGATCTCTTCTTATGGATGTCTCTGGATTGAAGTGAACTGATGCAGGAGAGAGGTAGGATCGGAGGACTCATTGAAGCTTCGCATCAACTGCTCGGCTAACTGGTCCCATCCCGTAATAGTACCGGGTGGTAAAGATCTATACCAGTAGAGGAGTTTTCCTCTAAGGGAAAGAACCAGAAGCTTTACCATAACTCGCTCCTCTATGATGTCGTGGATCACCACCAGAGAGATTATGTCCTGGATGTGCTCTAGAGCAGTCTTCCCAGTTCCATCGAACGTTGGGATCTTCTTTATAGCAGCAGGCGACACTTGCCCTTGTCCCGCTAGATTTAGCGATGACAAAGAATCCCATGCTGGGAACAACCTGGGTGGCGGTTGTTGCTGCATTTGCTATTGTTGTTGTTGCTATTGTTGTCACTGCTATTGTGCCATACTTGCTCCTAGATTTTGAGAAACAAGAATCCTCAAAGCTCCTCCTTGATTGCTAATAGGATGACTAATAGGAATGGAGGCACTAGGATGCTTCGATGAGTTGGGAGGATTGGGAGGAAAACTAGATGTTGTGCTATCAGAAGTTAGGCCTTGTTCGTCAACAGTAGCCTCTTGTGAGGATGTTCCATGTAATAGTGACTTGGGGGTGACCAACCTTGATCGCTCCCCAAAGGCGTCGATATCTAGCTCAAAGAACTTGGTTTCCTCTCCTCTATTCCTAACTCTCCATCTCATTTGCATGAAGGCACAGACTTTGGTATTGGTCTTTACGACTTAAATATTCTCGGGTAAACAGAGTCACCAGATGCTAAGAGTCTTTCGATAATGAGAGCATCGGTTCTCACTACCACTAGTCAGGTGAGACTGATCGAGTCACACCAGGAACTGGTTAGAACTATTGGCCCCGATGGAGATGGGTTTGAGATTCGCGTTCTTAAAATATGGGACCTTGGTCCCACCGGGCGTGCTAGAAACTGTTGGTCATCAAATCTGCCTAGGAAAGGATTTGGGTAAGTGTATGCGCCCTAGACCTGGACCAACATTGAAAGGCCGAAGGGAAGAGATGCCCCTCGTGCCAATCTCCGGAGAAAGGCCGGCTCCTATGCTAAACTACTTTGGTGTTTTGAGATAAGGGATGCAGGAAAGAGATAAACAGAGTAAGGGTGCAGGAAAGAGATAAAAAGAGTTAGGGTTAGAGAAAGAAATAAAAAAGGGGTAAGGGAAGAGAGATCGATAATTTAAAGTGGGAGAGAATAGGAAGCACGATCACTAACTAACAACTTGAATAGCAGCAAAGAACACCAAGAATAAATGAAAGAAATGCCACATTAACCTTCCTATGTATCCTCTGGGTGAGCTCCAGGATTCTCCTTCTCCCTTTCATCAAAATTTAGGGTTCAGAGTAATGACGATTAGGAAAAGTGAATATAACAGAAACCACAACCCACCAGGCAGCATAAAAGAAAACCAATATAGCGTTTTTCCTCTCCTATGTATCCTTCGGGAAAATTTTAGGGTATAGTCCCCAATCGCACACCGAATTCAGGATTCAGAGTTACAGTATGCAAATGAAGAAAGACAAAAGAAATAAACACAGAAGGCAACATACAAGAGAGAAATTGAGCCCAAAGCTCTTTAGTATTAATCGTAGGACATCAAGTTACAACAGCTTTCTAGCAGAAAGTTCCCCCCATTTTTCATTACAATGCCTGGGTTTTTATAGAGGACCCGACCCTCTGAGCCATAATTACACAAAATGGAGGAGTACATCCTCAAAAGTTGAGAAGTCGGCTCTTGCGGCTCTCATGACTGAGCTCTCAATTCTATTACCAAAACTAGCAGCTACGATCGGGTCAGCCAGGGAAAGACGCATTAATGAGCCTTCGGATGTCCTTGGTCTTTGGGTGCGGTGCTCGAGTGGCCGCCATGCTCGTCGGGCTCTCCATCATGGACTGATACTTCATTTCCAATTGCTAAAAATGAGCAGCGAGCTTATCGGGCACGAAAAAATGTATTTATGAGGCACTTGATCACCTCGAGAAAATACTCGGCTTGGAGCGCGTGCCTTTTGAAGCGCTTCGCTAAATTTTCATTTGCACTTCACTTTGCAATGGACTCGAGCCGAAGTAGATTCTCCTTGATTTGTACTTCGCATGATGGAGCTTCGCAAAATAGCTTCGGGGGTGGTGAGAGCCGAAGTAGATTTCTTCCTCAAGATGGGGTCTTCACTTCTCGCCACTTTGATGTGCCAAAACTGCTTCGGTGAGGCCCTTCGCCCGAAGTAGATACTTCGTTGATGAGCTTAAAAATGCTTCGCGATGATCCTTCTTCAAAACTGCGGTTTGGGGGTATTTTGGCCGAAGCTCATTCTTGCCTTCTAAATGTTTTGACTGCTTCTACTTCGGGTGAAAGTACTTCGCACGAAGGTTTGCCGAAGCAGATGCTTCGCAACGACTTTTGGCGAAGTAGAAATGGTTCGCTGGCGGGAAGGCCCAAAGTGAGTGCTTCGATGGCCTTTTGGCGAAGTATTTTCAATGTTTGCCCTTTTCAATTTTTGCTTCGCAAGTTTCTTGCCCGAAGTATCATTTTGAAGTGCTTCGGACCCGAAGTAGTTTTCATCCCTCTACCTTTGCATTTTGCTTCGGCAACATCGCTTCACAAAACTTTCACCCGAAGTAACTGTTTGAGGGACTTCGGGGCCGAAGTAGTTTTTCTTGCCTTAGCCAATTCGGACCACGATTTTCCTTCAATGAAGCTGCCGCTTGAATGCCGCTTCACAAAACTTTTGCGCGAAGTAGCTTCTGGAAATGCTTCGGGTGTGAAGCTCTTTTTCTGAATTCTTCTTCGGCAACGCCACTTCGCAAGATTTTTGCCCGAAGTAGCTTCTTGAAGTGCTTCGGGGCCGAAGTAGATTCCATCCTTAGTGATTTCCTTTGTGAAGCTATCTTCCTTAGCTTATTCGGTAGCGAAGCTCTTTCTTCTTCCTTTTTATGTACAAGGGGGGTGGCAAGGAAAGCCAAAATTGCTGCAACACTTGAAAATGTTGTTTCTAAAAGCAAGGGAACAAATTCATGAATTTAAAGAAATACTTTACAAAAAGAGATACTGTACAAAATTTTGATTTCTTTTTCTACCCCTTGTGCAATGTGACAAAATTGTCAACAGGTATATCATGTGGGTACAATTTTCCTACTAGATGTTGAAGTTCTACCTTAGCTTCTAGCATTCCAAACATATAGCAATACAAATAGTGATATCCTATTTTATTTCTATTCAATAGGTCTTTTTCATGTTTTCATGCATCTTTGCACCTCTTGAATGAGTAGAATATTTAGACCTATGCACCTCTTGCGTAATAATTCTCCTTAAATCACTAGTTTTGGGTATGAAAACCCTATCCTTGAAGTATAGAAGTCCATATTTTATGTTGAAATCCTTATTTTCTTCAAGATTTCTCTCAATTTTGGCCTCGATTTCAATGCAATACTGATCCTATAGTTGTAATTATTTGAATTTATCCATTAAGTCTATATGTATCTGAGTTAATGCTACTATATGTCTTCTCCCACTCAAGGCATCTACAAATTTATTTTCTTTCTCTTTGATATACTCAATACCAAAGTCATATTATGCTAAGAACTCTATCCATATTTGTCTTGCATTCAATATAGGTTGGGTAAAAATATACCTTATATTTTTATGGTCCATTCTTAGCTCAAATTGTTTACCCAAAAATTATTACCTCTAGACCTTTAATCCATGCACAACTGCTACCAAATCTAGGTCATGTGTAGCATACTTTAACTCATGTTTCTTGAGTTTTCTAGATTCATATACTATTGTACCCTCATTCTAGGACAACACCCAATCCAAAAATTCTAAGTAAGCATATATGCACATTTTAAAATTCCCAAGAGGATCCGATATCTTGAGAATTGATGTTGTACTTAGATTATTTTTTAGAGTTTCAAAAGTGATCTCACATTTATCTGACCATTTAAACTCCTTTTCCTTTCTTTGAATGTGGGTGATAGAGTAGGCAATATTTGAATAATACTTCATGAAATTCCTATAATAATTGGTGAGCCCTATGAATATTCTTACTTCAGACATATTTTTTGGTGAAGGCCAACTCAAAATAGCCTTAATTTTCTTAAGATCTATAATAATTCCTTCTAGAGATATGATATTCCCCAAATACTAAACTTATGAGGCATTAAAATCACACTTAAACAAATTTCCATATAGTTGGTTCTTCATCATCACCTCTAACACTAATCTTAAATGTTGTTCATGTTCCTCTTTGGTGTAAGAATATATCAAGATATCATCTAAAATTACCAAGATAAACCAATCTAAATATTTCTTGAACACACTGTTCATAAAATTCAATAAAGTTGTTGATGCTTTGTCAGTCAAAATAGCAATACTATGAACTCATAATGTCCATATCTAGTCTTAAAGTTTTTTTTTGTGAGTATCCTCCTCTTGAATCCTCAATGGATGATATCTTGATCTTAAATTAATCTTTTAGAATATACTAACATCCTTTAGTTGATAAAAAATATCATCAATACTTGGTAAAGGATATCTATTCTTGATGGTCACCTTATTCAACATCCTATAGTCAATGCACAATCTTAAGGATCTATCCTTATTTTCATAATAATACTAGAGCACCCCAAAAATTACACCCTAGGTTTGATCAGACTATTTTTCAACAAATATTGTAGTTGCACTTTTAATTCTTGCAGTCAATAGGGTTCATCTTATAAGGTGTCCTTGCAATGGGTTATTATCTAGGCATGAGTTCAATAGTGAAGTCAAATTCACATCCAGGTGATAGGTCTGGGAGATCTTCTAGAAATATATCCCTAAATTCATGTAAAATGGGATATTTCTTAAATATTTCTTCATCCTTTTTTTTTTTCTATCTTACCATTAACCTTGACTACATTCAACATAACATCTCTTTTAATGGCTTTCTTCAGCTACATAGCTGATAATAAATGGGTTCAAAAATATCCTTGTCTACTTTGAACTATTACTATCTTCTTATCCTTATAAGTGTAATCCATCCACCTTTCTTGGAAATTGATTAATGCTTCATGATCCTTCAACCAATCTAATCCTAGGATAATATAAAAAGTATGGGATGGTGCTACATATAAGTATCATATAGTGGATCCATTGGGAAATGTAATCATAGCCATAGGAAAATATTTATCCACTGAGTAGGTTTGTCTAGACCCATACTTGACTCTCCACCTTTGTGCCAAATATCTAGGTATTTCCAGTATATCCTGATAATACTAGTAGAAATAAAACTATTTGTAGCTCCATTATCTATTAAAACTTTAACATCCTTATCAAAAAAATTACCATTCAATAACATTGGTGTTTCTTGTCCATCTAAGTTTTGACTCCCTATAGTGGCAAATATTCAGTGTGGTTGCTCCTCTACTTTGTTACTTTACTCTAATCATTGGGGACACTTGTCGGTATAATGAGGATCCTCGTAGATGAAACAACCTATTATGGGTGCCTAAGATATTTCTTGCTTTTCCTCCCCTATTTCATATTTCTAGCTGAGTCATTCTAATTTTGATATTAAGGGTTGGGGTTGTCCTTTTTCAAAAATTTCTTTTTAAATTGCCCTTGGTTACCATTGTTCTTATTACTAAACTTTGGGTTCCATTTACTCTTCTTATTTTTCTTCTTATCCCATTTCATAAACCCTACACTCTTTATTTTATTGACCTCCTACCTCTCTGCCTATGTTAACCTTGAATAGTTGAAGGAATTTTTGGTTTGAAGATTGATTTCTTCCTATTTGGCCAAATCATGGGCCTTTTGCAGAGTTTTGAATTTGAACAAATTAATTACTATCCTAATATTAAGATACAACCCTAAGATGAACTTATGAACCTTTAATTTTTCATTGATCTCATACTCAAAAATATACTTCAAAAGTTTAATGAATCTCTAATAGTAAACCTCTTTAGTTAGTGTACTTTTCTAGAGTGTAGAGTATTCCTCAAACTTTAATACATAAAACTAATATGATATAAATATTTTCTTAAAAGCCTTGATGAAACTATATCATTTAAGCTCCACAACTTGGATTCCTTTGCCTATTTTGAATATGTTCCACCATTCTAATACTTCATAATAAATATGGAGAGTAGCCCACATATTCTAGGTTTCAAAAGAATTTCTTCATGGAAAAGAAAACCATGATTCTACTGCATCAACCCCTTACTTTCTGTTAAATTTAGCTATCTTAACATTCTTAAGATATTTAGCAATCTCAACCTCTATCAAATATTTTCCTTCATGGATCCTTATAATATGATTCTCTTCTTGTCTACCCTCCAAATCCCCATTACCAGTTTCCTTATTGATCAGGGTTTCTAAAAAAATTCATTGTTGCTCAATCTATTCTTGAAGTAACTTAACTACATAACCTACTAATCTTCTAGTTTTCTTGCTATTTTTTTTTTTACTTCCAAACTTCTTACTAGGGTACATTGTTCTCCTAGTTCTCTTGATGCAATCCATTGTTCATCCAATATTATTTTAAGGTTGTACTATAGTTTCCTCTTATGCAACCAATCTTGCTTTCTTAGATAATCCTCCTCTTAGGTGACATCTCCTATCCACACAAAGGATCTAGGTAAGTTATAAGTTCTTGCAATTGTACTTACAATAAGTTAGTTTCATTTACCCCATGAACTAACTTGGACCATTATCAATCCCTTGATAATGATCATGGTCACACTTGCATCTCCACAAGGTGCCATCCCCAACAAGAAAATTTACTCTCTAGGATTTTTACTCATTCATCTGATTGGTTTAGTCAATATGTAATACTATAGACACCTAAAACACATCATGTTTAGGATATTACTCATATGAGCACATTTTCAGACCATATGAATGACCTTGGACCCTCCCAAGCCTAAGCAATGATTCTAATCACTCATTTTAGGTAATCTAAGTCTATTCAGCCTTAGTCACTGATGACATCAATAGCTAAGATCTTAGTCATTGTTAACAAAAATGGCTAGGGTTCTAGCCGCACTGAGCAACAATGACTAGCCCTATAATAAATTCGAGCTACTAGAGTTGAGTAAAATTAGTTACAATGATCAATTTGCAACTGATTTGGAGAATTTTTGAATAAGGAAGCTTCCAGAGAATTCCTCCCAACTACTCAGACCAATAACTTCTTGATCTTGGCTTCCTTAAGAATCCAAGATTGTGATTTGGAGAGTCTATTTATAGACCCCCAAAAGAGGCAATACAGATAATGAACTCATTGTAGCGAAGCTTTGTCGATTTGATGATTGATTTCACAACCCTTGAGGAGTAGTGAGGTGATGCCAAATTGAAGAATGACATTTGTTGCTATGCCAATGGAGTTTCGAATAGCTTGAGGAGTAAGATTTCCACTTCACATAAATCCATTGCAAATTCACATAAATTCAACCACAAATCTATGTTCGAACATGAAGGCAACCCTTGACCATCAATTACATGGAGAAATAGAGCATCTACAGTCCTAGAAGAAATACTTTTCCCATGGCTACTATTGTTAATAGCAGCCCACAAGCTTAGCTATGGTTGTTAGCAACTAATAACAAAGCCAGTCTTTCTGAGCATAAGTAGCTAGAGTTTGATGCGCTTAATCCTCTATCTTAGCTACAAATTTACATTTTTGAGCATGCATTTAGATTAACTTAGGTTAGATTAATCAGATTTACTGCATTTCTATGGTGTATTTCCAGTTTCATAGGTATCTTTACCTTCATTTATGCATTTCATGCTTTATTTCATATGCTTTATGTATTAGGTTCCTTTATGCTTAATTTTCTAGATTTCATGCATTTCTAAGTTCCTTTACATGTTTCAAGCAATGCTTTGTGCTTATTTGTCAATATCTTAAGCATATTTATGTATATGCATGTTTTATTTACATATTTGCCATGTTTCATGTATCTTATTGGAAAATAACCTCATCATGAGAGGTTTCATATGCTTTTAATGTGCTTTGTTGTTTCCTTGCATGCAGGTGACAGATTCTTCTAAGGACTCAAAGCTATTCAAGATCATTCCTCTTGACAATAGAGAAGGAGGCATCCTAGTAAGCCCTCACACAAAGTTGGTGGAGACCTAAAGAGCATTTAGAGTACATCACCCACATTTAGGGAATCAAAATAATTGTATACGTGTATCAAAATTGGTATCCCTAAGAGGGACATATATGTAACCGATTTTCATCGTGGATTAATATAAAGGAGGTATTCTTTATTGTAAATTTGGTTATATATGTTCTTTGTTTCAATTTTGATTATCATGTTGTAATTAGTATAGATGTACATATTTTAAGCCTTTTATATATACTAAGCTTATCCATGATCACGTTAAGGTCCCTAGTAGAGTAAGTCTCCCCAAATTACCACATCAAGTCAAGGCTCATCCTAGGTGCACTCCATGGAATATTCTAGCCATAGGACCTATAAATATAATACCAACTGTAACAACCCAACAAAACCAACCTGAGAGAAATAAACATTTATTTTTCACAAGGTTTAGAAAGGGGTTCCAATATTACTTTTTAACATTCTTAAATAATCACCATATTTGAGTTCAATGTCACTACATATGACACTCAAGTGGACAAGAGCAACCAACATCCCATATTTTTTGGGTTAACCTTACTAAACCTCACCATTTAGAAGGATTCCAAAGTGGTTATCCCACCTTTCCTATACCCTCATAGGTGTAGCACAATTTAACCAGAGCATAGGGATTATCCTTTAAGTCTCATAACACTTACAGGGGAACACCTATTCCTTACTCCTTACATAAGTTTGTCTATGTAGGTTATTATGTTGTAAAGCCTTGGTGCTTAGTTACCACACCTCTATGGGATAACTAAGGCCATTACCACTCACATGGTAATAAGCATGGTCACCTAAAATTCACCATTTATGGTACCACAATTGTTGTCTCCTAAATAATTTTGTTAACTTCATAGTTATAGAACACCTTATCCTCATAATTTAAGGTGTATCAGACATGAATATTTGACTATTGCATCATCACAACTCCTTCTAGATTCGTGATTACCTGGCTATTGCATCATAACTCTTTCTAGGACTCATAATTACCTGGTTATTACATATCCACAACTTCTCCTAGGATTGGATAGTCTCTTTGAATCAAGGGTCCTAATAAGGTTCTAGATCCATACCCAAGAATCCCCCCAAACCCAAATTTTACATAAAATAATAAAACATCTCTCTTGAAAATAAATAAAGTAATATAAAAAAACCATTCTAACATAATTCTAGCACCAAGAAGCATCTTTCTAAATTTAAAATACCTTTAAATTAATCATGATGCTAACAACTATGCATAACTTAGCATAAAACATCTCTACAAATAAGGCTAGCCAAAACAAGCTTATATAGATCAAAATGCTATCATATAAATTTTTATTTTTCAAATGAAAAACATATTCAAGAGTTAATAACTAATTCATGCCCAAGTAACCATGTTTTCCCTACATTTACATAGAGACTCCCAAACCTTATTAATTCAAGAATAAAATATCCAAGTGTTATATAACAATTTTTTTTTTTACATGAAGTTTTCATTCCCAAATACACTAAAGCAAGTCCACCCAAGTGGTCTCTACACCACCTTATTTTCATGATCCTCTTCATGATATAAATCTCCCATGAACTTTAAAAAACTTAGGGATCAAGGCAACTCTTAACATAATGCAACTTACCATGATCAATGCAAGCAATCATGCAAAAATACATTTCAAACAATCAAGGAGAGAATCCCATGCTTCTCTCTATAATGGTATCTCTACCTACTGAAGTCTCAGGAAACCATTATAATTATTTAACAAAACCAAAACTCTTATCTTCCTTTAAAAAAAAGAATCCCATAACCCATTTATCAAATCCAACAAATAAATAATAGATCACTAACTTTATTTATAACATAAATGGCCCTATATTTTCTTTGAAATATTAAAGAGCATCATAACAAAATAAAGCTTTATATTTTCTTTTAAAAATTAAAAGAACATTGTATACTAATAAAGCTCTATCTTTCCTTTTAAAAATTAAGAGAACATCATAACATAATAAATCTCTATATTTTCTTTTAAAAATTAAAAGAATATAATAACAAAATAAAGCTCTATATTTTTAATTTAAGACATTATACATTAAAGGATATTTATCATTAAACACAATTATATCCTTGTTTTTAATTAATAAAGCATCATATAAGAAATGAACTATGTCTTCTAAATCAATGAGCATTACAAAAAGAAATATTTCTATAATTTAATTTAAGAGCAACCTTTAAATTAAGGACATAACATAAATTCTAAAGAACCTCTAAGAACCTATTGCAATTCATACATCTAAAAAATTGCTAGAGGGTTCAAAATGCCCTCCAACTCAAGCAAGGAAAGTAAACTAATTCCTAGCTAAAGCAAACCCCTCCTAAATGACATCAGATCCATCAAATCTACCCAAGCATGGAAGCCTAATACAACACTCTCTTAAAATAACTTAGGTTGGTGACTACGAAGCAAACCATTGAAACCTCAAAATCTATTCAATACTACATGTGACTTATAAGACCAATGCTTACCACAATGCTACCAACTTATAGGAGACAATAAATCTCATAACTCAACAAGATTCTACCTAGCCTCTTGCAACTTAAAATAGACCTGTAATAAGAAAAACAAATCAACCAACACTCAATAAGGTGCCACCATCTACAACTATTCACAGCTGCCAAGGTAGGATCTAAAATTTGCTATGATTGCAAAGGATTGAAAAATAAGGAGGGCTATTTAGGATCTAAACAAAGGGTGATACATCGAAAACCACTTTATATGGCTTCAAAGAATAGATATTTGGCATCAAACTAAGCTTCTAGAGGCACAAAACAAAGATCCCAAGGTAATCTTGAAGAAGCAAACAGAAGCAAAGACTCAAGCCAACACAAAGATATGCAAATATCTATGCAAGCATTTAAATAAAATATATTAATAATCCTACATTTACACGTAGATGAAAATGCTTCTACTAGAGTTATCCAATAACGTTGCTCCTTTGAGGTTATGCTCATTCCCTTTGATATTCATGCTCTATAGGATTTTTCTAACTTTCACTAGGCAATATCCATGCCATATATGCTTGATGTATTCTAGCCAAAGCAATGGAGGAGACACATTCTTACATGTAAATGTAAGGAACATACCTTCATGATATTACAAGAACTCAAATGTAACCACCATCTAGTGTTATGAAAGCCACACATTTAATTCAATAATTAAGGTAAAATTAAATCTTTCATAATTATAAAGAACTAAATCAAACAAGCCTATTAATATTTATTACGCTAACATTAGAAAGCTATCAATTTAACATAAAATAACATTATTATCTTCTATGTTATTGCTAATTATTAGCCATAGGGTAAAATGCTATTCAATATCAGGTGTTAATATTAACCACTAACACTAATATTAAAATCCAAGTATTAATAATATCACCTTATTATTAATACTATAATTTCACATCTTCAATAAACATCCATAAAGCAATTCAACCATGTACACCACACATTATATCCTTAAGTAAATGGCTATTTAAGATAGCCAAAATGTTATCCCCATATTACTAAGGATGAATCCTTTGCTAATAACAATCTCATAGCCCAACGTGTGCTCAAACAATAAAAATATATGCAATGCATATATATGAAGGGTATTCTTCTACCATTGAGCTATCGATGAATAATACATCCATAATTTTCCAGTTCTCTCAATTCTAGTGGTTGTCCCATACAAATCCATCGATGAGAGTACATAGTCCTACAATTATAAATACATCAACTACACCATATTTCCAAAAGTAATATAATCAAAGTATAAAGTACAACTTACAAGATATAAAACATGAGTATGCATTAGATATCCACACATAAATACATAGATCAAATGTCAATAATAATTCCTGCCAAGGAGGGTCCTTACATTGTGTATAACAATACTTGAATATTTAGTGGTTTTCAAGGTAATATTTTGAGCCCCCACTTCTAGCATAATCTATAATTTTTATATTCATATATACGTTCTTGAGGTCATGACTAATTGGATCTTTCTATCCCATTTCTTGTGTGTTTATGTTTATGTGTGTATACTAGAGGCCATGACTAAATTTTTTTTGTCTTGTTTCCTTTATATACAATTAGTGTGAAATATTTTGAAAGGATGAAGTGTTCACCTTTCAGCTATCAACACATTACACTTGCACATTTGTGCTTCTTACTATTATGTAGAGGAATGTTATTATGATATTGGCACATCATCCCCTATTAGCTTAGGTTATATTAGGATATTTTTCCTTTCTGTTATCTTTATTTTCTCTTTTACTTTTCCCCCTAAATATTGTTATATTAGGATAGAGTATGAAGAACACTAAAAATCATATTTTAAAGGAGTTGAACTTATGAAAACTTCAGAGGTAATGTGATTGAGTTGATTCACATGCTCTTAGAGTTACCTTTCTATGTCACTCTACGTGAGGTATGATAGTTTGATCATCTAATCCATGCATATGGTGACCATTGTAATCGAAGAGGACAACATAATGCTAACAAAAATATTTAAGTGGTGTATCTCTAGGATGAATATCAATGGAAAAAAGAAAAGGGATCTTGATGAATATGTTTAGTTTGTATTGATGTGTAAGTATTCTAAGCACTTTTAGAATTAGAGTACAAGAACGAGCAAGTGCAAGTAGGGAGTGATTTTAGGTGACCAACCATCACCTTTTCATGTTCCAAATATTTGGTGAAATTAAAAATAATGGATTATTATAAAAATATATATGCTACATGAAAGGAAAGTCATTTATAGAATCATTAACTATAAGTAAGGGTACCCTAGCATGATATATAAATTCCTTTATTGGAAAAAAGAGGAAAATCAAATATATGGTAGTCGTTATCCATAAAGTATATTTTACACTGAAAGTGATTATCAAGGATGAGATGATCAACTGTAATATAGTGGTTCTTAACACTAGAACACTAATATGTAAGTTCCATAAATACTAGCTAGGTTTTTTGGGGATTCAAATATATATTTAATGGAAATGGAGACTGAATTCAAATTAATCCATGACTTTTATTTTAAAATTAATTTTCTTTCTCTCCTATATTTCATATATTAGGAATAAAGTAGTAGGTGGTATATTCAAATTAAAAACATATTTATAAAAAAATTGAATTAACACATTATCTAAAACAAATTAGTAACTCATAGAAAGACACAATGCAAAATAAAGGGTATTTATATACATGAAAACAACCTCATTAAAGGAAAGACTAAACACTCAAACTAATAAAAAACTATTAACCTCAAGGGGTATAAATAACTGATTACATGTGACCTTACATCAATGCTAAAAAATTGACCTTAAGGTTTACTATTAAAATATTATAATAATACTGTCTACATATGGTGTACAAAATACCAAAGGGATAAAATAATCATAATATAATAGCTGGCACTGGAATCAAGTGAATCTTAACACCACATATTCCAACATCCCAGTTAAGCTGAATGGGGGACATGGAGAGAGTCCCTTATTAGTTATCCTCCTTAAGTGGAACTCTAGCTAAAATATTCTCCTACAATCACATAAAAGGCACCTTTGTCATACCATTTGTTAGGATATCCATTGTCTACTCTATTGATGGTACACAAACTAGATCAAGAATACCATGAGTATGCAATTAAAACTTTATGTAATTAGTATAATAATGAAACACTTGATTGTAGACATGGTTGATGAAACTCTAGTTATCATACTATAGAATGATTGAAAATTATTAAGGAATATCCAACTGCTACAAAATCATGAGTATATATCAATGTTGTTTGGATTTCTCAGTAGTAGAACTATATTTAGCTTCTATAGAAGACTAAGATATGGTGAGTTATAGTCTACAACACCAAGAGACATATAAAACCAAGATAAAGTAACAAACCCAATGATAGGGCCTCAATAGTCTAATTGATGGATCCAATTTACATAAGAAAATCCTATTAAACCCATAGTTACTCGAACTAAGTAGTAAATACTCATGTTGTGTATATGTATGATATATTAAAGGATTTGCTTAGTCACTATCTAGTGAGTCTTGTAGGGTGATTGCATATACCTATAATAGTAACTAATAACAAATTCAAATACTTGATTGAGTACAAATGAGATAGACATATCCCCTAACAAGTGATCATTACAAAGTGGCATCCATGAAAGAAGTACTACAATCTACATGGAGAACCAAACAATAACAAAGGAAGTGTAAGTAGGTTTATAATCCTTAATGTTAAACTATTTTAGAAGATCCAAGGTAGAATTGGGATGAGAAATAATGATTTTAGGGGTGATTGATATAAATACCAAAAAATAGTGGAGGCCCAAATATATCATCTCAAAAGGGTATCATGCTCCATCTTACATTGTTAGAATTCACAACCAAGAAATATAGAGTGAATATTCCCATACCAAGCATATAAAACCTACTTAAGCCCATACACAGACTTCTTTAGCCTACACACCAAGAGGATGGGCTTGTTAAACTCCAAACTAGGTCATTACTATATATAAATCTTCTCCTCAACCTCTTCATAAAGAAAGACACTATTCACATCCATCAAATATACCTTTAATTTATCAAAGATAAAAATAGAGAGAATCATCTTAATAAAGTCCATCTATGCAAGTAGAACAAAGCTTTCCAAATAGTCAACTCTCTCTTTTGAGATAATCCCTTAGGAACATGACATAGCTTGTGCATCCCTACTTAACCATGATAAGTGTACTTTGGACTTCCTCCTGATGGATTGGTGTGCTTTGAGATGATAACAAGGTGTGCTTAGGGCACCCACACCTCATGTAGAGTGACATAGCAAGAATCACCATGGGAATACAGATAGTTTATAGGAAAAACTTTTGGGTTTTAATTGAAGTCAGATCCTCATAAAATTTAAATTCTTGGTGCATGGAGGCCTTCACAAGATAAGGCCTAATTTATTGGGGGTTTGTAGGGAAAATGAATTGCAATAAAAGTAAAAAATGCAAGAAATGTAAACTTACAAAAAATTAAATCCTAAGGTATAGAGGGCTATGTGCCAATATTAATGTTCCCTCTTCTACCTTAAATAAATGGCTATAATTGAACATAGGAACACTATCTAATATATAGAATGAACACACTCAATTTTTTCACAACTAGGAATCACAAAACACATCAAAGAAGGAAGAGAGAGTGAAATTAATCATAGATTCCATTAATGTACCAAGAATGATTACAAAGAATATGGCCTAAAGAGGCTCGATGCTCCTTAGGAAGTGGCTCAAGGTTCAACCTTTGCTTATTACTATTGGAAATATTAAGTATATTGGTTGTCATTGATGTCAAAGGAGAAAAGGTTGAGAATTATCTTCAAGGTTGAAATATTAAAGTGCAAAGTAAATATCTTCAAAGGATACATGAGGCAGTGTCAAAGGTACAAAATTTTTCAAGGCAAAAACATTCTCCATGGTTATATTTGCAAGAAAAGGATAAGGTCATTCTCCATGGTTATATATGCAAGAAAAGGACAAGGTCTTACTTGATTTAAAAATATTTAAATTTCAGAATTAGAGGCAAAAGTTTAAAAGTTATTATTATAATATTTTTAAAATATTATAATATAACTAAGGTTAAGGTTTAAAAGGCACCATTGAAAAATCAAATTTTACACCACCAACATTTGAAAAATATAATCAAAGTGCATATTTAATGAGGGCAAAATACCTCATTAGGGCTAAGGTTGAACGTTGAGTGCAATCGATCCATTCACATTTTATAAAGGGAGCAGAGGAGCAAGATAGCATGCACATTCATTTCAAGGTAGAAGCAAGGAAATAAATTGAAGGACATGCCTTCATTGTTCTAAGCAGGCAACTAGCTTAGGTGGTAGCTTAGCCAAAGCTAAGGCACTGGCAAATAAGAGGTCAGGGGGTTGATTTACGACAACTCCAATTTTATTAACATTTTGATAAAGGAAGAAGTACGCTGAAGCAATAAGGAGTATTTTGTGAGCTTAAAGTTTTGTGTCGAAAACTAGATCACATGGCAACCTAGATTGCATTAGGGTGCAGACAAGCAAAATGTGGTAGGTTCAATTCATGGTGGCTGCATTGGTAAGGGCATAAAGTTTTTTTTAATTAAATTTTCTATGGTATGTGTTGATTAGGGAGTCATAAGGTTGTGTTAAAGGTTTGTTCCTTTTTGCAAATAGGGAGTCATAAGGATGTGTTAAAATATTTGTTATCTTGCAAACTAGGAGTTATAAGGGTATGTTTTAAAATATTTTAGTTTGAAAAATATAAGTCATAAGGGTGTGTTTTATAAAGTTTTTATTTTGCAAATAGTATAAAGAGGAAATACAAAGGAGATATTTTTGCATGTGAGAATAGGAGGTATAAGGTGTATGAAAGTGAAATTAAAATTGTATTCTGCACTTAGGGTTTTGGATGATTATAAGGTACATTATTGATATTGAAAATTATTTGTGCCTTTTACAAGTAGGAGTTATAAGGTGTTATTGTGGTTTGATTTTTTGTTGTAATTTTTGTATGGTGAAAAGAAAGTTTGAGGGGTTTTGATAATTGTTAATGCCCTATATTATGATAACAAAAGGAGAGTAATTTTTTTTTTGGTAGATAAGATACTATAGCATTAATACCAGGTTTTACAGGTTGACCCAAAACCTTTTACAAAAATCAGCCCAGGGTTGTTGATGAACATATCCTTACTAAAGGATCCTATATATGTAAAATCTACATGCCGTAAAAGCCATTACATCCGGTAAGGCACATAGCCTGTTATAAAAAAGAAACTTCCCATACAACATTTTCGTTATACCCCAAGAAAACACACATGCATCATAATTACAAAAAAGAAACAGACACGGATCCCTTCCTTGAGACAATGGAGAAATAAAAAGCTGTAGACACACATAGCAGAGTACTGAAAAAACTTCCACAAGCTCTGTATGGATAGTTACTCTTAATAATTCTTTGGTAATTGCTTTCTTTCGTATATGACATGCTTTGGTACCACATACTATCTTGGCTAATCAGCCTTGGAGAAGTGAACCTGTTGGCTAGATTTATGGCAATGGCTATCTGGTGGTCCACGTGGCTTTGGTTGAAAGTCTTATATTATTGTTTCTTTCCTTCCATGTGATTATCAACCAACCTCAAATTACTACGATGACTAGGAGCTATGTTATCTGACATGCGACTGTCACCATTAGTCTTTGTGGTATTTCCAAGCACCATCCACGAAGACTGACAGCTCAGATAATTTTTATTGTGAGTCCAATTCAAAAAATATATGGGAATACTCCTAGCATTCGAACTTACAGTTCCTTACCTATTGGTAAATTTGACTATCATTCTTGGCATTCTTATTGAATAAGCTCCTCTAATTCACTTAGGACACCGTGTTCCCATTTGAAAAGTCCATCACCATCGACACCCAAATTGGCTAGCTTATCAACAATTTTGTTAGCTTCTCGAAAGACATGTTGGGATTTTCTATCCTGTCTTCCCTGGAAAAGGATCCTAGCCTCTTCAAAATTTTTTTAATCCTCCAAGGAGGTGTTTTAAAATTATTGAGGAGATTTATAACATGCATAGAGTCTCCTTCTACAATCAAATTGCATTCTAAGTCTTGAGTCATTTGAAGGCCTCTCCACATAGCTCTAGCTTCAACTTCGTTTTTCATCCTTGTTCCCAAATATTTAGAAAATGCAAGCATCATATTCCCATTATGATCTTGCACAATGCCACCAGCGCCTGCTCTTCCAGGATTATTCTTAGATTCTCCATAAAAATTAAGCTTAAACCAACCCGTAGGATGTGGAGACAACTTAACATTGGCTTTGGGGTTGACTACCCTAGGCACAAACTCATCTAACAAGGTTAAGCTTAAATATTGAGCAATCGTGGTCTCTTGCAGATGAGGTTTACAACTATCAAAAGGGATAAGGTTCACATTCTCATTGGCAAAGGATAGGATCCTAGCAATGATAGTTTGATGATCATGGATAGACTCATTAAATACTCTATGGTTCCTTTCTAACCACACCTACCAAAGATAGTGATTGAGACAAATTTTCCACATGTATCTAAGTATTTGGATTAAAAAGGGGCAAGGCCACTAGACGAACAAATCAAGTATGATGGCTGGTTTAACCCATGAAATATTGAAGGCCTAAAAAATCCCACTTAGGACAGTCAAGGAAAAGGAGATTCATTGAGCATCATATTCAGATTTCATTATGCACATCTTTTTGAGAAGAAATTTAATGTTGATGGTTTGAAAGAGAAATCTACTAACTAGTTTTGAAGTGGCACTTTGAAAAGGGAATTCTTTTGAGACATGTTTTTGAGGGCACATATTCATCAAATAAAGTTAAGAGGTATGGTGATATTATTCCTTATTTAAGGTGTTTGGTTGAGCAAATATTTTTGAATCATAAGGTGGAGAAATAAGGATTATATATATGCATTGTTGGAAATATTTGTGTTAGGGTTTGTGAACAAATTGTGCTTCATTGTTGAATGAGATTGGAAACACATGTGTTAGGGTTTGTGAACAAATTACACTTCATTGTTTGAATGAATTTGTGAATATTTTGGGCATTGATTTGAGTGACATTGAAAGTGGATGAGCAAGTTTTAAGAAACCAGTTTTGTGAAGCAATTTGTGCATTGGGCTTGAGTGATATTTGAAAAGAACATATTGTGAAATTTGTAATAACCCTCCCTATCTAGTTCTCTAGGGGTTTGCCAATTCTTAACCTTTTTCATGAATTTTTGATATACAAAATCACAAACACAGAGCAATCCAAAATTCTCAAAAATATTGCTTTATTCTTATATCAAAACTAGGGCACAAATTACAATGCAAATACCTCAAATGTCTGATGAAACCCTAGCTGCTCCGTACTCTATAAATGATGATGAAGGCTCAGCCCTTCTGATGTGAATACTGTGTGGTGTCCCAGCTCCAAATATTCCCTGTATAATCTCTGAATGACCCTGTGTGGTAACCCAACTCCAGAAGTCTTTAAAACTGAAGTCCAACTGCAATCCCTGTGTGGAAATGCCCAGATTGACCTGAGGGTAATCTTGCAACCCCGAAGCCAATGTCCCTGTAAGAGGTTGTCGTCTCTCACAAGCTCCAGAATCTCTGTAAATGGCTCGCGCAGAGAGTCCTCCAAAAAACCAGAGAGAAAAATAATAATCTTCGCATATCTCCAAATGAACTCAAAACCTCCTTTTATCTCCTCCATAGGTCGACCTAGGGTTAGGTCACTTTTAGGGTGAGCAAATATAATTTTATCAATTTTTAATTCCACCTTATTTCTCCTTAATTTATTCACCCCCTTATGCCTAGGCTTAACGACTTTTTAAGTCGTCACTTAAAATGGCCCCTTTTAAGTATAAAATGATTTTATAATAAAATAAAGTCACTGACTTTACAAAATTAAATTAAATAATCACTTTATTAATTTTATCTTCGACCATTAAAATTTCCAACCTCTGCCCATCCGAATTGAAATCCGTGAATGGTTTTGGACACCCATTTCACTGAAGAATATCACTGCACTATCTGTTGTCCACCGAAACCCTAAAAATGGACATGGCTAAAAATAGTAACTCTGATCAAACAAATCTCCGAATGAGCCCAAACGACCATCAATCAATAGCTCTCTAGGTATTGACAAAGATTCTGATATCTCCAATGGCTCCCCTCCATCCGACTTAGCCTACGGGAGCTCGTGTATAGGCTAATCTGCTCTGCACCTGACTGCATAGAAAAGGGGACATTACAGTCCGCCCTTCCCAAAGATTGCTTGTCCTCAAGCAATACGTATACATACTCCAGTCAGATGCTACATCCCGGCTGAGATCACATCAAATCCCCTGGATCCCATAGCAACCTCAAAAAGGAACCGCCACGCTGACGCTGCGCCACTCTGATCATCACTACCCCTCTGACATGGTTAAGTGGCAGAAGTCTCAACTGCAATAGCATGATGAAATCTCTCTCCAGTCTGGCACTGACATGTCTGTCTGAGCTGAGATGTAATATCATGTACCACGACATATCGAAGGAATCAACATCATAGATTACTACAAACACAATGTTGGAAGTGCCTCCATAGTCATCACCTAACCAACTCAACTCGACGTTCACACTCCTGGAATCTCCCAGATAATCCCATGTAGCCCAATCTACTACAGTCAATGTAATATCCTCTGGAAATATGATGTCCCTCATCATACTCAACCAAGTAGGGTGTAAATGTATCTGTATAATTCCTGAAAGATCAACCACACTCCACTCTGGCAACTCAATAAGAAGCTCAGCCTCACCATCAAAACTGGTATGCCCATTATGACTGCACCCTGTGCCAAGTAACATCTCATGCATAGGTGACTCAACCAGGCCTATCTCTGCACTTTCACTGATTAAACTGACCCCTTGAGAGGGCACTGTGTTCAAATAAGAAGTAAGATACTCCATGTAATGCCAACCAAATTGTGGACCCATCTCCATCATGTAAATGTTATGGCTGTCCGAAAAGCGAACAACGACATATCTCTCATACCCATGATCAACTATTGCCCACAACATGCTCCTACCATCGCCCTCGATGCCCATCAAGGCAAACATACGATCCTGGGTAAGAGAACTCAACTCCTGGTCATCCGGATTAGGCTGGAGGATGCTCATGGAATCACCCTCAGACTCATGTCGGAGTAGACACCCTGTCTCAAACAATGTATCCTGATGATCTATTACAGTAAATGAATCAACACTCTGCATCTCAAAAAGCGGATTGCCCAAAAATGTCACATGATCCATCTCATATAACGGATTGTCAGTCCATCGAAAACAGTTATCTCCCTTGTGCTTATCAAGGTTATTTTGCTGATCCCAAATTGTGTAATCTATTTTCATGGGACAATGTGATAAGTCATAGTCCTCCTGAATGCAATCTAGTTCATCAACAATCTGCCCAATCTTCCTGGCTCTCTCTCGATTCAGCTGTTCAGTAGATTCTAAAACAAAATTGAGTTTCAACTCTGTCTCATGCAATGAAAAGTGTGCCTCTGACAAAGAGCTTCTAGTCCACTCAAGCTCTTCAGTTAGCTGATTGACTTCTTCTTCTTTGCTCCTGTATGCACTAAGGGTCTCTTCGACGAGCTTGGCATAGTGATCTCTGTCTGCAAGAGTGTTCATGAAGTCTAACTTCATAGTTTCTAAGGCTGCCCTCAAATTCTGTAAATCAGCACTGGAGATTACTCCTTCTACACCCTTCTGTCTCTTCTCAACTTGTGCCCTCCAATATAGTTCTTCGATGAACTTATGGGTGGCATCGAAACGAGATAAGGCTGCAGCAATTCTGTCCTCATCAGACCTGGAACTAAAATCAGATTTATGTACCAAGTTTTCAAAATTATGCATCTGGTCTCCCTCTTCACAACTCTTGGTGTTTGGCTCCCTGTATGAAGATGTAGTAGGCAGATCATCAAGGGGATGACCATAATAAGGTGCTGATCCACTCGGATCCTCATTAAGCTTATCATGAATACAATCTAAAATGGGATTATAACCAACAATAAACTCAACATCCGTGGAGTCCTCATGGCTGTCTTGAAGAGATAAAATATCCTTATAATCTGATTTTAAATCAGCAGCAATCTCAACTGTGTTATGGTCTAAAAATTCATGTGTGTGCTCCTCAAAAGGGGCTGCTATGAATTCTGTAACATCACCATCATGTGTATCATCCACCACGGACTCCATATGCAACTCACTCTGCAAATCTCCGAAGAAGATGTAGTTATCCAGTGCATGCATCCTACCCTGTTCCGATTGTGAACCCGAATCCATAACACTTCCCTCTGAATGGGTCTCAACCTCATGTTTTGGCTCATCAGCAGTGTGTACCTGTATATCAACTGAACTAACCTGTGATCCTACCCCGCATACCTCATGGGAAGAGGACTCTTCATTCTCACAATTTGCTGATTTGTTTTTCTTTCTCCACAACCTGGTCGCCAACTGTGTCATCCCATTAAGATAAACAGGATCACTTAAAATAGCATTCATCTTGTCCAATAGGTGTATCATTTCCTGCTGATTTCTAACCCGATCTCCGTGCGGGTCCATGATTTTATTCTCTCTGGATATGTGAAGTCTCGTCTTTGCTCACTGTCTGCTGATGTATAAATCTTGAACTGTCCCCCTAAGAATTACTGCTTAGTTTGAAGCAAGACTTCACACATTCCTTAATTCTGCCACCCACAGATGGTACGACACAGATTGTTGAATAGTGTAGGACTGTGTAATTTTAGAACCGAATTGATTATTTGTTCCTTTAAAAGGTACAACAGATGCAACCAAAGGGTCTTCACCAATACCTCTATACATAGGCTTCAAAATGAAGTTGCCCTATGAAGGAAGATTAGTTATTGTGACTTAATCAAACTCTGTTATTTCGACTGCAGGTAATCTGAATATTCAGTGATATAATGGTATGTCCCAGGTATTATGTTATTCAGTCATAGCCGAGGAAGTTTCAACACTACAGTCCAAAAAGTGTCATGTCTCTCAAAGGAGTCATCGTCAGTTATGACAGAATATTTTGCCCCTTGCAGATACAAAATAATGTGATCGCCGATATTGTTCATTACCAAACTGTTAATTTTTTCAATGGATTTAAAAAAAAATAGTCAATATCTGTCAAACTCCCCATTCATCAGCGCAAACAAAGAATCTTATTATTTCGTATTTGCTCAGCTTAAACCAATCTTCAACCGCAACTTTTCTTCAACTTATATTCATTTCCCACGACCCCTGACAAATAAATATAAATTCACAAGCAACGACTATATTCCTGCGGGCACAAAGATTCATATAGAATCACCTTTGTTAAAAGAATGCCAATATTTTATTTGGCCACCAGATTTTTGTGGAGTCGATGCCTCCAGTATTACACCGTTGCTCCACACAGTATGTTGGCACGTTAAATTTCTAAAATTTATCCTCGTACAGGATTCATAAATTTCTCCAATTTACCATCGTTATGCTTCAAGCAAACCCTAACAGGTAGGCAGGAAAAACCCGCTCTGATACCACTGTAATAACCCTCCCTATCTAGTTCTCTAGGGGTTTGCCAATTCTTAACCTTTTTCATGAATTTTTGATATACAAAATCACAAACACAGAGCAATCCAGAATTCTCGAAAATATTGCTTTATTCTTATATCAAAACTAGGGCACAAATTACAATGCAAATACCTCAAATGTTGATGAAACCCTAGCTGCTCCGTACTCTATAAATGATGATGAAGGCTCAGCCCTTTTGATGTGAATACTGTGTGGTGTCCCAGCTCCAAATATTCCTTGTATAATCTCTGAATGACCCTGTGTGGTAACCCAACTCCAGAAGTCTTTAAAACTGAAGTCCAACTGCAATCCCTGTGTGGAAATGCCCAGATTGACCTGAGGGTAATCTTGCAACCCCGAAGCCAATGTCCCTGTAAGAGGTTGTCGTCTCTCACAAGCTCCAGAATCTCTGTAAATGGCTCTGCCAGAGAGTCCTCCAAAAAACCAGAGAGAAAAATAATAATCTTCGCATATCTCCAAATGAACTCAAAACCTCCTTTTATCTCCTCCATAGGTCGACCTAGGGTTAGGTCACTTTTAGGGTGAGCAAATATAATTTTATCAATTTTTAATTCCACCTTATTTCTCCTTAATTTATTCACCCCCTTATGCCTAGGCTTAACGACTTTTTAAGTCGTCACTTAAAATGGCCCCTTTTAAGTATAAAATGATTTTATAATAAAATAAAGTCACTGACTTTACAAAATTAAATTAAATAATCACTTTATTAATTTTATCTTCGACCATTAAAATTTCCAACCTCTGCCCATCCGAATTGAAATCCGTGAATGGTTTTGGACACCCATTTCACTGAAGAATATCACTGCACTGTCTGTTGTCCATCGAAACCCTAAAAATGGACATGGCTAAAAATAGTAACTCTGATCAAACAAATCTCCGAATGAGCCCAAACGACCATCAATCAATAGCTCTCTGGGTACTGACAAAGATTCTGATATCTCCAATGGCTCCCCTCCATCCGACTTAGCCTACGGGAGCTCGTGTATAGGCTAATCTGCTCTGCACATGACTGCGTAGAAAAGGGGACATTACAAAATTTTATTTCATATCATTCTCTATATGTTCTTGAACAAGAATTATGGATAGAATATATCTGAAGTATTATTATCAAAGCATGTGTTATAAGTAGTTTTGAGCATGTGTTATGAGCAGTTTTGAGCATGTGTTATGAGCAGTGCTAAACATATGTTATGAGCAGTTTTGAGCATGTGTTAGAGCAGATTTGAGAAAATATGGTAAGAATATTAGAGAAGGATTGTGAGTTGTTTTGAGTAGGCCTTTTTGAGAAGGCTTGTGAGAAGTTCTAAGAAGGATTTATGAGTAGGTTTGAGGTAGACTTGTGAGCAGGTGTGAGATAGATCATTACAGGTAGTTGAGCAGGTTTAATCAAAGTTGTGAGAAAATTTGATCAGAGCTGAGTAGAGTTGAGAGCACACTTCAAAGATAACAAACACAAAGGGGATAGAGGTATCCTATGGATAGAGGTCCACAGTTAGAGGTCTCCTATGGATAGAGGTCCCAAAACCAGAGTAGTGGGGAAAGAGGTCTCCTATGGATTGGGATCCATGAACTTGGGTATAGGAGATTGGTGTCTCCTTTGGACATATGTCCATAAGCATTGTAATAGATATTAGGTTCCCAAGATATTTGTTGAGAAAATTTATAAAAAATATTTTCTCCGTGGACATAGCCCACATTGGGTGAACCACATTAAATCCATGTCTCTCATGTGTGTGATGATGTGTGCATTATTTACTACCTTGATATTATTGCTATTATCATTTGGATTGAAAAGTAAAAAGTTTTATCTTATACTATTAACCCCTCCTCGTAGTATAAGCTTGTGTTCTTCAATTGGTATCAGAGCGGGTTCCTTCATTAAAAGCCTAATAGTTTGAAGGAAGATCCTACAAGAACACACATGACCACTAAAAATGGAGAAGAAGCCATGGTTGACATGAAAGATGAACTTATTGCTACTCTTGGAAATTTGGAAATATTTATAGATAAGAATCCAAGTTTGAAGGCTCAAATTCAAGAGGATGAGGAAACAAAGACAAAACTTCAACAAAATCTCATAGACTTAAAGGTGAAGGTTGAAGAGGCAAAGAAAATTGAAAAAGATATCACTGAACAATTAAAGGTAAAAGAGTTAGAATGTGAAAGAATGGACCTCTCTAATAAAGTGAGTTGAAAAGTCTAAGGATAAGTTACAACAAAATATAAGGTTAGGGAAATAGAAAGTGGAGTCAAGATCCAAAGGAACAAAGATATAAAATAAATAAGATCCCATGAACTATGCTGATATGTAGAAAGGTAAAATTATTGAGGAGAAAGAAAATAGAGAAACATCATGGACAAAAGTCAATTATAGAAAGAACAAAGGAAGAATCATGTGACCATATCATTCAAGGCAATCTAATAGGTTACAAATTTTTTTCCATGGTTATTTTTTTTCATGTAACAAATATGGTCATAAATTTGTACATTGCATGGTCTATGTGAGAAATAATATTGATAGAAATTTCAATTCATTTTCACCTCTCATGGATAACAATATCATCTATTACAAATGTAAGAATTTTGGGCACAAGGCCAAATGGTGTAAAAATAAGGAGAATCATAAAGTTTAAAAGAATACAACCTCAAAAGTTTGGAAAAGGAAAGAGGAACAAGAAAAGGAGAAATCAACGTTGGTACAAATAGCTCTTCATGCACAAGATAAGGGAAATAAGTGGTATGTTGATAGTGGTTGTTCAAGTCATATGATAGGTGAAAAAAGTAATTTTTTTTCAATTAAATAAATCAATGGAGGATCAGTGAAATTTGGTGATAATGCTTTAGAAAAAATTATTGGAAAAGGGACTTTGAGTTTAGATAATGGAAAATCAAAGACAAAATGTATTGTATGTTAAGGTATTGAAGCACAATTTACTAGGTGTAAGTAAGATTTGTGATCAAGGGCATATAGTCACCTTTCACCCAAATAGATGTGAGATCATAAAATCTAAGACATAAAATATAATTGCAGATGCCAGTAGTACTACAAACAATCTCTACATGTTGAGTGAAATTAAAGGAGAAAAATATTTTTTATCACAAGAGGATAAGAGTTGGTTATGGCATAGAAGAATGGGTCATCTAAAATTTGACAACATAGTGAAAATAAACAACTAATAGGTAGTCAAAGTTTTACTAAGGATAAAAAGATCCCAAAGCACAATTTGTGCACTTTTTCAGCATGGTAAGCAAACAAGAACAAGTTTCAATTCAAAAGAATATTTTTCATCCAAACCATTGAAACTAGTTCACACTAATTTGTGGTCCTACACAAAAAAAGAGTTTACAAGGTGAAAGTTACTTCATGATATTTATAGATGATTTCTCCATAATGACTTGGGTGGCATTCTTAAAAGAAAATTCAGAAGCTTTTGAGAAGTTCCAGGTATTCAAGGTTCTAGTAGAAAATGAAATAGGTAAAAATATCAAGTGTCTAAGATCAGATAGAGGAGGATAATTCACTTCAGGTGAATTCATAGAATTCTATGAACAACATGGAATCAAAAGAGAATAATCATAAGCAAGGACTCCACAACAAAATCGAGTAGTTGAAAGAAAAATATAACTATTGAGAATATGACCAGAGCTATGCTAAGCGAGTCTAAGATTTTCAATGGTTTTTGGAGAGAGGCAATTCATACAACTATCTATATCATCAATAGAGCTCAAGTAAGATTAAATCATCACAAAATCCTATATGAGCTTTGGAAGGGAAGACCAGCTACTATAAAGTATTTCAGAGTTTTTGGAAGCAAATGCTAAATTAGATGAGAAGAGAAACATTTAGGCAAGTTTGATTCAAGGTGCGATGAAGGTATCTTCCTTGGCTATTCCACTAAGATAAAATCCTATAAATGCTATAATAAAAGGACACATACAATTATGTAAAGTATAAATATAACAATTGATGAACAAATAGGGTCAAGAGAACCAACTCAAGAAATTGTATATCAAGAAGAAGAAAGTTGCCAAGAAGTAGATGAAGAATCAGAAGAAGATGAAACACAACGAACACTGTCTAAAAAACCATCTAGGTATGTGCAAAAGAGTCATCCAAGAGACCTGATTATTAGGAATCTATATGAAATATAAACAAGGAGGAAGATAATAGGAACAAGGATCACTATGAGGGGATTGGGACCCCTCATAAATTCCTGTGTAAACTCATTGAAAACAATTAACCCATAAGGGATACAATAGTGGTAAGTCCTTGGGTTTTCATCTAGGAGACCCAAGTTCAAAACCTAATATGAGGGGATTGAGACCCTTCATAAAACTTGTGTAAATATTAAATTTTAATGGGATATAGTAGAACCGTAGGATGTAGGATAACTAATACGAGATAACTATAAATCTAAAGACATAATAATATCTAGGAAAATAAAAAAATGAACATCTATAATAACTTAGAAATATACCATTAATGAGAATGATGAAAATAGCACAATGCTATATAATGGAGGACATGAACATTATGAAATTATATGAAAGAACTACATTGTACCACACTATATCTACTACATACTATATACTTACTATATCACTCTCACTCTCTATATCTCACTATTACACCTATGAGACCTTTATATAGAAATATAGATTGCTTCACCTTTACTCTACCTAGAACTCATGTACATGTGGACTACATGCATATTTACAACTTGCACATTAACACTTGTACATTTATTATAATACTTGAAGTAACTAACTAACTTTACTCTAAAGTAAAATCCTACTCTAGATATGTATCAAAGGTGGTACATTTACATGACCCAAATGATGTAATATACTCTAACACCCCTTGTATTACATTATTTGGGTATTGAAGACTTTAGTATTAAATATGGATCTTTATCTTTGGAGTAATATTTAACTTGGTCTAGTTTTATTTTCTTCTTCTTCTTCTATTTTTGTGTTGTTCCTTCTTGTCATTTTTATTCCACTACTTTTTGTTGTTTCTGAGTGATTGGAGGTGTCTTTGATATTTTAGTCTTCTAGGTATCCTTGATGGACTAGTGATCTCATAATTTTACAAGTTATAAGTGGGTCATCACTACTTCCTTTTATGTTTAGTGGTCTCCTATATGACCTATTTTCCTGGTCTTCACAAAATTCAAGCTCGAGTTCATTGTTAGTGGATGCTTCTGAAACAAGAGCTTGGAAGAAATAGTCTAATCTGAATATTAGTTTCTCCTTGAATCTTTTATAGTATTTTTCCTTGTTGTAACAGTAGTAATATGGATGATATTTTCCTCCACAATATTTATAGGGATGGAAACTCTAGCAGTTATCCTTCTTATGACCATATTTGTTGTAGTGGGTGTAAAGTAAAGATATTCTATTGTCTTTGTTTTTATTTTAGGAATATCATGTTTGTCTATTTATTTTATTAAATAGTTGAACCATGTGTGTACAATTGAAGTTATCTTATCTTTACCTTTTTCATAAATTTGTATGAGATATTTTTGATCAATATTCTTTTCTACCTTTTGAATATGATCAATTCTCTTTACTATCTCATTAGAAGATGTGCCTAAAGAATCTATTTCCACAAGACTACTAGTTTGTGAGTTTTCAGAATTTCTTTTAAATTCTATTGATTCTTCTCTTTCATTTGTATCTTCTTTATTATCCATTGAGTTTTCTGAATCATCAATCATGCTTTTAAGTCATATTGGTATTTTCCTTGCTCCTTTTCTTATTACATGATTTAATGTGTTCTTTGAAGTAGACATCCTTATAGCTCCTTAGTATGTGAATCAATTTGATAAAACATTTCTAAAATTAGGTTTTGTAGAATTCCTTATGTCTCCCTAGTATATTAAGAGTAAGCTATAAGCTCAATAAAGTGTGTAGTAAATAATAGTTCACTTTTGAGTTGATTTTATAACTCCTTTAAGTAAATGAAGAACTTCCTTTTATAACCCTTAATGTCCAATAGTTTAATATTTCTAAATTCCAATAAACCATTAGATGTAGTATACCTTATAACTCCCTACTTTTGGAATATTAGAAAATAATAATAACAGTATTTGCAAATTTAATATTTTTGGTTTACTAAGGTTGACAATCTTATATCTCCTACTTGGTGATTTGCAAATATCTATAATTTCTTCTACCTTTTTTAGGATGGCTTCCTTGCTTTCTAAGGTTGTTATTTTAATAATAGTAATCAACCTTATGCTTAACACATTATAACTCCAATTTTTAGAAAGCAAATAATTGAATAATATACTTATCTTACTTCAATGTAGATGGCTTGGCTGGTAGTGAGTATTCTACGATAGGATGCTCTCACTGAACTATGGTAATGTAACTAATTTTATTCTCCCTTGGTGACGGTGATGTAGGTGATTTTTCTCTCCCTCGTCTATAGTGATATAAGATTTTATTGGATGGTGCTAGTATTATTGTTTCCACCTGAATATTTAATCCCTGATGGCCACTGGAATTACTGATTGATGATAGGATTTTAGTGGAAATACTTTGAGTCCTTGACTTCAGGCTTTCAATGCATCTTCATTGTAATGCGACTGGCTTCAATATCCTCTCCTTAAACTTTGGTTACAATTGCTTACACCTACTCGGACTTCATTGTAATTTCTTGGACTTGGGTTCTTATGGAGCTTCTATTCTCCTTAGACTTGCACCCATCTGTTACTAGTAGCTGGTGAGGTGTTTTTATAATGCTTTAGCCTTTGAGTAACACTTATTTCTTTTCCAATTGACAAGCAATGATGATGATGCTCTTAATGATGCCTTTCAATATCTAAAATGTAGATGTTATCTTAAGAATTTCATTTGTGAGCGTTATCGAACACTCTATTGCATGTGACGAGTGGTGGCCTTCTCAATTGCATGTATGGTCTCTTCCAACATCTATCAAAATTTATAAAACTCCTTTGAAAATGAGTACATATCTATTTTCCTTATTCTCAACACTTTCTTTAGGTGGAAGAAATGTGCTTCCTTTCACAACATTGGCTCTGGTTCAATGAGCCCGATTCTATGGTGTTGTGATGATGTCTATGTGATGCTCTCCTAGTTGGAAGTTCTCCCTTGGTAATATACCATTTCTTTTGTCTTTGTTATCTATTGTAGTGATTCATCCTTAGTGCTATGTTGGAATGTAATACACAATGAGTACTTAGTGCAAACCTTGATATGTTGTCCTTCCTATATTGGCTTTGACACTGTAGGTGATCTATCGATGATAGGCCAAATATGGTGACTTTGTACACATGAAAATGCTAGTGTGGATGCTTAATGATAGGCTAAATATGGTGAATTTGTACACCTAAACACGAGCCCTTTGCTGGCTCTCTACCTTGCTCAGATGACGTTACGAGTCTTATAGGCTACTGGAGTGTCCTTATGATGATAAATATTTTCCTTAAAATGGTGTAAGAAACTAATATAAAATACTTTACAAACATTATAATAGAATATTTGATTTTGCACCTATTTTTGAGATCTTCCAATCTCCTTGCAAGTTTTTTTTTTTTTGTTGAGGTGGCTCCTTGATGTATAGCTTTAGGGCTATTGTAAAATTATTAGAAGCTTCTCCTAGCTTCTTGGATATGGCCACTACTTGTTCTTACTTCTTTAGAGAAATGTGTTGTTGCATTTCTTATTCGAAAATATTAACTCTTTCACTTGGATAGTTTAGTAACAATAAATCCAAGCTAATAATCATGCAAATAATATGCTTTTAAAAGTTATTTCTGCTCTAACTTTCACCTTTAATGAAACCCTTAGTGTGCCTTAGATTTGAGACTCTCCAATTCTCAATTTGTAGTTTCTTTCAATGATTTTAATGGTGGTTTTATTCTCCACTCCTTGGAGGAATATAAATATGTTTGGCTACTTCTCTAGGCCACAACAGATTGTAAATTTTGTGCACTGAATAATGTTTCTAAACACTTTGATATTTTGAGCTTTGTGCACCTTAAATAAATCAACCAATGTACATAATAATATTTTTTTTGGTAAATTTAGTAGATTAACAGTGGGTTTTTATAGAGGATCCCAAAACCTTATGTACAAAATCAGCCTTACTTCTAATGATGCATCATGCCTCCTGGCTGGATATATAAGCCTGATTGCAGAGATAGCAAAACCTAGACTAATTGCCCGGAGGCTACAAAAAAGGCATTTATGCCTGATTAACCAGAAACCAAACCAAAAATTAACCGAGGTAACGAAATGTAATAGCCGAAGAAACTGAAACATTGGAGAGCAAAAGCAAAATAGCCAATCACCAGACAAAAACAGCTACTACGGATCCTCCTGATACTTCGAGTTCTGATGCTTCTGGGTCTGCTTCAAAATTTTAATCATGGAGTTGATAGAAGTGAGAATGGTAGATGCCAGGCCCAGGAGGGATTTATCAGGAGGGATCTCCCTGTCACTCTCAGTGTCCGACAAAATTTGTTGCAGGAGGACGTCCTTCTCCTCCTTTATGATTTTCTTTAGGCGTTGGAAGGATCTTTCGAGGGTGGATGAATTATCGCCAATGCTCCATTTTGGATGAGTTCAAAAGGTGTTGTTGTAAATGGAAGGCCTATCAGCACTTGGAGGGCTAGTTCTAAAGGTACTGGAAGCTTGGCCCTCCGCAGGGGAGGACACATTGCCAGGGGCCTGGGAATTTAATGGATTGACAACCTGAGGAGGAGGGCGCATGGCCAGGGCATGCCTATAAATGACTACCATGAGGCCTTTATGGGTGGGTGGGGATGATGATTTCCTACTCTTATCAATGGCAAGGGCAAGGGAATACATTAGGTAATCAATAAATCTCACTTGCTTGGCATCACGGAGGTGATTGTAAAAACTAATGTGGAAGTTGTGGATTGGCTTCTCGGGATCATCACAAGTTATATATTGCATGATGGGAATCATGGCAGACCTATATGGTTTAGGGAGGGCTGACCGAAGGAGGCATGACTTGTCCCATCCGAGGTTTTTCCATTTATTAGGGAACTGCTCTAGCTCCTCGACCCAATTGTGGCTATCTCTTCTGATGATCCGCCCAAGGGAAGGTAGACTAGAGACCATCGCCATGAAATCAACAGACACACAAATATTAATCCCTTTTATGACCACATCACCCTAGGTCCAGGTATCAATGAAGACCTACGTGATTTCCTGGTCGAGACTAGAAAAATTTTCTAGAAAGGGCAACAGCTTCTTGGATTTCATAAAAATTCGCACCTCATCAGTAAGGGAAAGAGTAGAGGACTTGATGAAGGGAACAACCATGGTTAAAACTACCTGCAGAATGCTCCAGAGATAGAGGTTGGAACAAATCACCAAAATAAATAAGAAGGAAGGGGGAGGATAGACCTGACCATGAGCCGCCACCCACGATCAACTCGAAGCCAGAGCCGCAAGCCTAGGGCCAAATAGGGAAGGTGGCACGCAGATCACAAGCTCACCCATCCTCAGCCTGAAGGTGCCACATTGCCTCTCCATATGCCTAGCCATAAAGCCTCCGTCATCCTTCCATGCATGGGAGACAGTCCGATAGAGGCACCGAACAAAAGAAGGACTGAAGAGAGCATGCCAAATCCGAGGTAAGGATTTGGCATGATCCAAGCCCAAACATTCCCACACTTTGCCATTGTCCCAGCCACGCGTGGACACCATTGGGAAGGGGTACTTTGAACTTCCATCATCGAACAAAAGGGGAAACTGTAAAGTGCAGGAAAAAATAGCTAGACCGCCTTGGTGGAGAGGGGTGCGCTGATGACCACCAGGGCACCAAGTCTGGTGTGCCTTGGAACCTTGAAAGCAACAAGCTTTGGAGAAAGGACTGCACTTCGCGTGACTCGTGTGGGCGCTATCGCAGAGGGGATTGGATAGAGCTGCCAATGTACATAATAATATTTAAGAGTAAATAAATTAGATAATATATATTAGTACAATAGTAGAATCACATTATTGCTCCTTTAATGCACTAATACAAAATCTTAAAGAACTCACAAATGCACTAGTAATTTTTGGAACTCTCTTAAGAGTAATTATAAAGAACCCTTAAAAGTAATATGTAATATGCACTACAATAAATGTTGTAGGATGTAGTTTTCTTGATTCTTAGATAGAAAATAGGTATATGATAATTTTCTTTCTATTGAAATATATCTAACTCCTATTTAATGTGCAGATAATAACCTTAAAAGTAACTTCCTTATGCACTCCTTGAAGACTATAAAATGCAACCTTCTCTTTGAAACTTTTGAATTCTAATAAGGTTCTTTAATGCAACTGAATAATAACCAAAATTAAAGTTCAACTAATGAATCTATTTGTATCCAAGTTGCTTCCCTTAATTATCATTGTAGATGAAAGATTACAAGTGATTAGGTTTACCTTATTGTTGCCCTTTTACTGGATGAATGTGCAACTATTATTGGTTATCCTAAAAAGCTCCTTAACTCACCAATTTGTAGCTTAGAAACTTCTCTATCTTGTTTCCATTTAATCTATAGTAGGTGACTCCTATTAGCCTCCAAGATGAACTCTAAAACTCCTAAAATTTTGTAGCTAGTAATGATATCTTGATTGCTACCCTTTTGCAGTTAATTTTTGCATTGAAATGGTGTTTTTGAAACTCATAAATTTGGTAGGGTGCTTCCCCAAATTACAACTAAGTTTTTCTTAAAGGATCCTTTCAGTATTTTATTGTAGATTTAGCAAACCACTATCTTCGGATGATCCTTATAGCCTCCAAAGGTAATATTCAAACCTTTTTTGGTTTGGTAGTAAGGTATGATTCCTTTATCTTTGTCAAATTCTAACTTCAATATTAGTATCCTTCTCAAGAATCTAAATTTTTTAAGGTCTTTAGTATTATCCTTTGGGATTTGGCACTCCTTACCAAATTCTTCTTATTTTGGGCTTGTTATCGGATGGCAACAATTGTCCCAAATTTTGCTCTGTTAGTAACTCCTCATTATTGGTAGAGTTATCCAATGAGTTCTTCTAGGAACTACTTTAGTGCCCTTCTTCAAATTATAAAAATAAGGCTATCCAAAACTTCTCCTTATTTCTCCTTGAGACCTTTCCAAGGTATTCTATCTCGCAACTTCTCTGGTCTTCCAAACGAGATATTTTCTTCAACCTTCTACTAAGGAAGTATTAGTAATGAGATATTCTTCTTGGATCTATGAAAACTATTGCTACTGGAATCTAGAACATGGCCTTTTATGGTCCTTCTTTACTTATACAATTTGTAAGTTTTAATGGAGATCACCAACCTTCAGTCTTTCAAAACTAAAAGTTTTATAACTAGACCTTCTATGGGTCTCTTAAACTTCTTCTAGTTGATTTCTTCAATCTATTGTTTACAGTATTTAATAGAGATCACCAACCTACAATATTTTTCTTGACTCTTCTTTGGAGTATCTTGAATTAGTAGTAAGGCTACTATGGCCTTTTCTTCTTCTACACTCTTGCATGTTTGCAATCTCTAGTAATGAGACCTCTCCTCAGGTATCTAAAATATTTAGTCTTCTAATTGTTGCTGCAAGGGATAGAATGATTCTAAAAAGATATTCTTCCTAGCTCTCTTGTAGGAAGCTTCCCAATTTTTTTTTTATCTTATTTTCCTACAGAAAGATTATTAGAAAATAAAATGGTGGAAACTAAAAAATCTAGATATGATGACTCTTCACTAGTTGATTTTTCAATCTAGTGGGATGAATGTTGAGTCCTAGTATTCACTAGTTTTTCTACAACTCTATGGAAAGACTAGCGAAATGCAGTCTCAAAATTTTTGGCGTTAAGATTTGCTTCTCTCATATCAACCTATCTTATGGTGGCGTTTACATGTAGCAATGCACAATGGCGAATCTGGTTTGCAAAGACACAAAAAAGTTCCTTGTGGCTCTCCCTATTTCTATTGATATACCATGTGCTTTGATACCACTGTTAACTTTTTATGGGAGATAGTACAACCACAGGATGTAGGATAACTAATATGAGATAACTATAAATCTAATGGCACAATAATATGCAAGAAAATAAAGAATAAAAATCTACAAATAACTCAAAAATATGCCATTAATGAGAATGATGACAATAGTACAATGATATATAATGGAGGACATGAACACTCCATGAAAGTATATGAAAGAAATATATTGTACCACACTACATCTACTACACACTATATACTTATTATATCACTCTCACTCTCTAAATCTCACTATTACACCTATGAAACCTTTATATAGAAAGATATATTTATTGGCCTTTACTCTATCTAGGACTCATGTACATGTGGACTACATGCACATTTACAACTTGCACATTTACACTTGTGCATTTATTATAATACTTGAAGTAGCTAACTAAATTTACTCTGAAGTAAACTCCTACTCTAGATATGTACCAAAGGTGGTGCATTTACATGACCCAAAAGATGTAATATAATCTAACAATAAACTAAAATTTTAAATTACAAGCTTGCTTTGTAGTGGTAAGGACTTTGGCATCTTTTTGAGAGGTCCAATATTCTAACCCCACTTAGTATGAGGGGACTAGGACCCCTCATAAAAACCTATGTAAACTCATTGAAAAAAATAAAGCAATAATTCTCTTAGAGTCTATTTATAGTCTTGGTATAAGTTGGTTATGGGATTGTAGTAGAAGGGTTTTACTTTAGATATTAAATAGATGATTAAAAATATCTAAATATATTTTTTCCCCTTTAAATTGTAATGTCTATTCACCAAACATGTTTCCCACACACACTCATGTTAACATCATTTTTTAACTATCATACATTATGGTATAATTATTGGTGTATGATGTTAGACTAAAATGTACAATTTAATGTCTAGCCAATTTCTTTTCAAAATATAAATTATTTTATTATTGTACACTTTATTTATAATAATTTTATTAATTACATTTTTTCTCTAATCTATAACTAATGTAGCACTTAATTCTTTATAAAGTTAAGCATCCTATTTAAAGAAACTAGTAGAATATAGTATCCCAATATAATGTCATAATAACATGCTTATACCAATAGTCAACGTTTTTTCTTTCATATGAAACTGAAGTGTTTTCTTATATTTATTTAATATTATCACCATGTGATATCGTGTAACCAATTTGTCCTCCTTTCCTTCCTCTTTCTCTAACTATACTCATACTTTGACAGGTCTATGAAGATTCACTTGCATAATACCAATATTAAGAAATCCTTTTGTTAGGTCAAGGAAGAAGAGCACGATTAATAAATTTAGACTCTTATAAATATTTTTAATAACAACCTTGAGTACTTCACTTATTGGTGAGTGAGGCCCTATAACCCACCAAAAATTTACAAATGATACTCTTTTTGCTTCAAGATCTTCTATTCCATAAGCACAATAGATTAAATTATTATATCTTCTTATGAGGCTGCCTTTGGATAGAAGATGAATTTCAATAAGAGCAAGTTGTTTTTTTAATACTCCCCCTTCAAAGGTAGGTAAATATTGTAAAAATATTTGAATGTTCCATTGGGAAGCTCCCTTTCATTTATCTAGGTTTATCAATTTTTAGTGGTAGGTTATAGGATTCTTCTTATCTTCCTATGATTGAGAGGGTCAGGAGAAAGTTGGCAAGCTAGAAAGTTTCCCTCCTCATCCAAGTTGGTATGGCATAACTTGTTAAATCTATCCTCAAAAGTATTTCTATCTTCTTTTTATTGTTGTTTAAGATGTCGTAAGAAAAGGATTTGAAAGACTATCTCTTGTTAAGCCCTCCCCCAAGAAAATTTGTGCTCTAAATTATTTATCCAATATTCTTAGAATTCATCTCCTTAATCCTAACCCGTCAATTAATTCCCTTGTTTAGAAAGTAGATAATAAGGGCCTTTTCATGAATAAAGTTGTTTACTTTCTTCAAATTGATGAGGAAGAGGACTGGTTTCTAGCCAGTAAGATATGGTTCAAACACCTCATACTTAAAGTTAATTTTTTCTATTGGCTAGCCACCAAAAACAAAATTCTTACTATTGAAAACCTTCACAAAAGAGACTTACCTATTTTAATAGGTGTTATCTGTGTGAAGCTGCTTGGGAGAATGCTAATCATTTGTTTCTCGAGTGTCCCTTCTCGTTATAAGTTATCCATATTCTTCTCATTAAATCCAATGTTACCTTAGTCATGCCTAATAACATTCTAGACCCGTGTTTGTAGTGGGTTTATCCCTTCCATAATATTTTTCTTAGAAATTATTGATCTTTCTATTTACCTCATATTTTTAGCATATTTGGAATGAAATAAACAACAAAGCCTTTATAATCCCTAAAATTTTCAATTCCTTGAAAGAAAATGTTTTTATAACCCCTATCAAAGATGGTAAATGGTCCCATAGCGAAGATAAGATTACTAACCAGTTGGGTATATTGAATCTGGAAGGCATTTGTAGACTGCCCACCTCTAATCCTAGAGATCTTGTTAAATGGCAACCTCCACCTCAGGGTTGGATAAGATTGAAATTTTATGGGGTGACTAAGGGTAACCCAAGCATCGTAGGGGCTAGAGGAATCATTAGGAATGACAAAGGGGTTATTCTTTTTCTCTTTGCCGACTTCTTGAGTGTTCAATCCATTTTTTATGCTGAAGCTTGGGTACTTTATCAAGGGGCCGCTCTTGGAAAATTTGAATGCAAAGAAGAAGGTGATCAAAGGCGGCTCTCTTTCTATCATTAATATTCCTAAAGGAAATTATTCCCTCCATTGGTCCATTACAGATTTAATAGAATATATTTATCATCACATTGAGAATTTGAAAGGTGTTGAATTCAAACATACATTTAGAGAAGGAATAAAGAAGTAGACTTGTTGGTCAACTAGGGGTCAATCATAATGCTCTTCAAATCTATGTAAAGGGTTTTCCTATATTTTTAACTTGGTGTGTTTTGGTTTTGAATTTTGGTCTCTTTTAGTCTTTGGTTGATAAGGTGCTCCCTCTTACTTTTGTTGAAGGCCTTTTCTTCCTTCTACCTATTTATGGTTATTTTTTTGTATCCCCTTGTACCTTGGGATTGTTCTTTTCTTGATCTACTTATTGTTCTTGTTTAAATTATGTCTCTCATTGTAAAATGTTATGGATCCTTTCAAAATCCTATGTTTTCCTACCTAATAAAAAAAAGTATTACATACGATGTGAAAATTTCTTTGGTGGAAAAATTAATATTTATGAGTTCTTAACATATGTAATACATGTTTAAATATTTATGTGTGAAGAGGTCTTGGTGGAGTGGTGAATGGGAGATGCTTCTTGTGAAGAGGTCAAGGGTTCAAGCTCCCTTGACATTTAGTAGTTGCCTTTGTCATCTTAAGTCATTTGCATGCAGAGCTAAAAAAGATTTAGTCTAATCCAATTTAAATCATTAATTCATTTAGAGGTTATAATAAAAAACTCAAAGTAATTTAAAAATTTCAATGAACAATTTCAAAGGAACATTCAAGACTTTAATATTGAGGGTTTGAACTTTGATAAGGGATTCAACTAGTGTTTTTTGAAAAATTTAAAACAAATATAGTGTTTTACAACATTCACTAAATAATTAAAATGTTAATGTTCTAATGAAGAAAAAAATATTAAAAATATATTGCATATATACTATTCAAAAATCATGTAAGGGCATATTAGTACTTAGCAATTCAATACAAAATCCCCATAATATCCCTTAAAATGTTAATGTTCTAATGAAGAAAAAAATATTAAAAATATATTGCATATATACTATTCAAAAATCATGTAAGGGTATATTAGTACTTAGCAATTCAATACAAAATCCTCATAATATCCCTTGGAAAGTTAAATTTTAGATATTGGTTTCTCTTTTGATATCCTGAGTATAATTGAGTTAACCTTTTTATAGTTTGATTGTGACAAGTGTAAAAATAAAATTGAATTAGATCCGTTAAGTATTATTTTGTTTCCCCTTATATATGAAATCCACATTGCATTAATATTCAAAAGAATATGTACCATCGTATATCTTGAATATAGTATTGAAATAGTGTCAATATAGTAGTAGATAAAAGTCATAATGTTACACCAACATTATTATGATGGAAGGTTGAATGGTTATTAAAAAAAAGTGCATCAAATGCTAGCCCAACATAATCAGTAATAGTATAGGATGCAAATGTAGTGATGACACCTAACAATAAATAATTTATTTATATTGATGGGATATTTTTTAATAATATTAAAAACTATTATATTATAAAAACCATGTAATCTAATTTATTTATTTGTAATTTCATAATTATAATGTTGACTAGTAACAGCCAATTTCTCCACCAGCTTGTTAACAAAAGGTTGAATGATTATCATAATATATACTTCATTGTGATATGACCAACTTGAATCAAGATTATCCTGGTGTATGCTTTCCTATGCTTTCCTATGCAATATAGAGTGTACACAATCCTTGGATAGAGCCAATTACACTAAAAAAATTATTGTATATTGTAAAAGTGATATTTTTTAAAGTTTAAGTGATGAATACATACTTTGCATGTTCTTGTATCATAATATTTTTATTTAGTAAAAGAAGTATGAATAAATTTATTCTAACAAAATTGGGTCCTTAGGTCTCATGCAAAGTTTACTGTATTGAAAATAAGATTGAATAAACAATAATTGGAATAATCTCATATTTTTTTTCTACATTTTATTGAACTAGATTTAAGATATACAAGGAATATAAGATCCTCTTAACATTTTAAAATCACCCTTTGGTCCCATGTTATTGAGTCAGTATTTACTGTATTGAAAATAAGATTGAATAAACAATAATTGGAATAATCTCATATTTTTTTTCTACATTTTATTGAACTAGATTTAAGATATACAAGGAATATAAGATCCTCTTAACATTTTAAAATCACCCTTTGGTCCCATGTTATTGAGTCAGTATGACTATATGTCGCTAAGTCAAGTCAATAAACTAGACCTACAAAATAGACCTCAAGTAAGTACTCTAAGGAGTGGATTCTAATGAAAGATCTGCATGTTGATGTTTTTACAACTTTAGAGATTAAGAATCTCTCTAACATATAGGTTAGATATGACTTACCTCACCTCTCAATGTAAAAAAACATTTGTTAACATTCACCCTCAAGTCAATCAACTAGACCTAGAAAATAGACCTCAAGTAATTACTCTAAGGAGTGGATTCTAATGAAAGATCTGCAGGTTGATGTTTTTAAAACTTTAGAGATTAAGAATATCTCTAACATATAGGTTAGATATGACTTACCTCACCTCTCAATATAAACTTTAGAGATTAAGAATATCTCTAACATATAGGTTAGATAGGACTTACCTCACCTCTCAATATACAAGAACATTAGTTAACATTCACCCTCTTGCCTTTTAACAAGTTTTTTTTTTTTTTGGTTACATAGATGAATTGGTTACAATCACAATTTTTAGTAATTGCCAGCACGACTGGCAGAGTTCAAACTATCGGTGAAGGCTTCCAACACACCCATCGTTTTGTTAATGGTAACTCAGCGTGAGATGGGGACTGCCAGACACACAGGGTTTACCCCGTCTTCGTCAGTCTGGTTCAACACGTGGCATGAAGGGGGACCGTCGGACAAGCAAGAAACAGACACGCCCGTGGGATTGGAACCTAGGTCTCCTCTCGGTAAGCGCCCCAACTTACCAATCCACCTAGATCCACTGACACTTACCAATCCACCTAGACCCACAAACACTTTTAACAAGTTCATTTTAATGTTTTTTCTTCTTATACAAGTTTTTGTTTTCAATAGCATATTCTTATAATGGATTTTTGTTCCACTTCAATACATATTCTAGATGCATTGCCAACAAATAAAAAAAAAAAAAAAACCTTGTCCTGCATAATCCCATCAAATAAAATATTTTTGGTTGAAAAAGTGGTTATGTTTGTATAAATTTGATTTTTACAAAACTATCAAAATTTGATTTGTTTTCTCTTTACTTTAAAAGAGAATTTATATTAAATACTGAATAGATAACTTAAATACTCTTACATAAAGTAATATATAATATATTTTTCTATAAAAAATAAAATAAATACACCATTAAAAATTTTAAATAAAATAATTTTATTTATAATTAATATATATTTTAATATATATATATATATAAAATTATAATTATTTAAAAAAAAATGCTACTTGTTTACACGGGCACCTCATAGAATGAGAAACACTTTTAAACGTCAAGGGACTTGACCTGTTGACTGTTTTAGAAAGAAAGTGTCACTGCCTCTGCATCCTGTTCTTACAGGGCGCGTGCTATTTTCATCTGAAAGTTTCTCTGAAAGTGGCATTTTAGCAAGAGGATGGACAAAAACAAGTTTTTGGTTTTCCTCTCCTGTGTTTTTATTTTCGCGGTACTGTTCTACAATAGAGGAGCAATCGGAGTAGCAACTTTAAATGCGACTTACAGAGCAGGCATATGGGAAGAAAATCCGAGGAACGAGAGCTCCAAATTTGCGCCATATTCACAGGTAAGATAAAAGTCATGTTTAAATTGTTTCAAAATCTCTGTTCATTGTTGAAGAGTCAGGATGCTCTCTATTCCACAGAAGTGAAGGATGAAAAATACTGTGGAATACTGGGTATTACAGAGAAGTTGAAGAAAAAACAAGTATGAAAACCCGGTTAATTTGCGCATGATGACGATCTTGACTTTCATTTCGTTGAAAAAGATAATAGAGGTGGGAGATATATATTTAGAGCTAAGCTCCAAATAACTCAACATGGATCTGAAATAATTTCCTCTGCATTTAGCAATAACTTTGAAACAGTAAGCAATGTTTTAGGGTAGCTTTGAAATTGAACGCAACAGCAGAAAACCAGCTCCCACAGAATCTTGCTTTTTTTGTAGGTTAAATAAGAGAACCATCTTTATGGCAATAATTTATTTTTTTTAGAAAGTAATAATGCGTCGATCTTATCTATAATTAACTTCTAATTTCAGCTTTTGAGAACCCCTCAAATTTAGCATATATTGATATTCTGTTCTATCAATATATATAGCATTATGACTTCTGATAAATACCTATTAGATCCCAAGGATATCTGTATTTAAATATTGCAGAGACCAAATCATTAAAGTATCAATATGATTGCTAAAGTACGAATTCTGTAAATTTTCTTGACATAAATTTTTACACTTACAATCGAATTACAAGAGAGTCTCAGAAATATTAACCATACAAATCTTCTGAAACGGAAGCTCCATATTTTTAGGTTTTTCGTTTTTATGTCATACACGAATACAGGACCTTATGAAGGGTATTCAACGAAATTCCACAAGGCCTTATGAAGGGTACGCAACGAAATTCAACACAGGATCTTATGAAGGGTACTCAACGGAATTTGAATTTTTAATTTTATTAAAACTTTTAACATCTTTGCAACAATTCTGAAAGAATTAAAATACCGTGGAGCGGGAGCGGAATCAATCCGCAGCTTGTTACAAACAAGAGAGTGCGGATTCTATTCCGCTTGGAATAACACAGGGACACAGCGGAATCTGTTCCGCTCTATTTAATACATAGAGCGAGCGGATTCTAATCCGCTTTTTATAACACGTGCATTCGGGGCAGAAGCAGAATAATAAAAAAAAAATGCAAACGAGAATTGCGGACTGAGTTCCGCTCGGAAAGCACACGAGGAGGTGTGGAATCTAATTCCGCACAAATTAGTGGCTTTGGAATTTAGTCTATTTTCAGGTATGGATTTTGGAGCAAGGTTAAATATGAGGAAGGGCAAACTTTAATAATACAACTTTATAATATTAATAACTTAAAGTTTATTCCACTATACAATGGAAAGAAAGAGCGGAATGCAACCTTATACTATTCCGCAAGAGCTAACAAAGGATTTAATGCAGAATTGAAATATAGCTTTCTTCCACGAGATTTACAAGGTTTTCAAGCAGAATGGAGGAAATATTAAGATTAATTTTGCTAAGATAATCAACAATACACAAGGCAAAATTTATGCAAGTATTTGTTTATTGCTTAAAACTGGAAATACATCCACATACACTAGGTTGGAAATACATCCACAATCATCTGCAACTATGATAGATTGCAAGATAACACAATGTTTCTGTTGCGCTTCTCTGAGCTCTGCTGCTCCTTCTGCTCCACAACGCTGTTGCGTTCTTCTTCTGCCCTTTGCTCTGCTATGCTTTCTCTAACAATACAAAATAGAACCCCGAAAGAAATATATAGCTAGGGATTTAGGGATGAGGCGAAAAAGTTCCACCAACATCTCTGACTTGCAGTTTATACAAAATTAGGGTTTCTTTCTAATCGTTGAACTAGCTGAAAGTTTCAATTATCAGTAATTAATTCGAATAAACCAAGATTCGGTGAAAGGTATAGTAGGTCGATTTGCTAGAGGTGTCAAATCTGGTTTAATTTTCTAACACCCTCCTTTAAACCAGATTTCATAAAAAATTTGACACCAAGCATCTCCCTTAGCCTTTTGAAGTCTTCCTCCTTCAAAGGTTTTGTGAATATATCAGCTATCTACTCCTTGGACCTGCAAAACAATAACTCAATCTCATTAAATTTCACCAGCTCTTTGATGAAATGATACCGGATGTCAATGTGCTTTGTCTTGCCATGAAACATTGGATCCTTTGACAGTGCTATGGTGGAATTATTGTCATAAAAAATGGTTGTAGTTGCATTCGACGGATGATTCAGTTCACTCAGATTCTTCTCAGCCAAACTGTCTGGCGTGCGGCTGAGGTGGCGACAACATACTCTGCTTCAGCAGTAGATAGTGCAACAATTGGCTACTTCTTTGAGGACCACGAAACTACTCCGGATCCAAGATGGAAGGCATATCCAGAAGTGCTCTTCCGATAATCTATGTTGTTAGCCCAATCGATATCTGTGTAGCCAATCAGTTCAAGCTGGTCTTTTTTGGCATAGTGGATTCCATGGTTCCTCATTTCATTAACATACCACAAAATCCTTTTTCTTGCTTTCCAGTGAGTGTCCTTGGGTGAATCCATAAACCTACTGATTAAACTCACTGTAAGCATCAAATCTATCCTGGTTGCAGTCAAATACATCGGGCTTCCAACTAACCTTTTATAGAGAGTTGGATCAACATTTCTGTTGTTATCAATTTTGTTTAGTTTTAGGCCTGTGGCAATGGATGTGATGGCAGGTTTGTTGTCCTCCATATTAAACCTCTTCAAGACATCCTTTGCATACTTACCCTAAGAAATGAAGATGCCATCCGTAGATTGGTCAACTTCAATGCCAAGAAAATACTTCATCAGCCCCAAGTTCGTCATCTCGAATTCTTTCTTCATGGTTGTTTTGAACTGCTCAAACAACATATTGTTGTTGCTAGTATATATCAGATCATCTACATACAAACAGATGATTATCATTTCACCCTTTGCATTTGTTTTCATATACAAAGTGTGCTCATATGGGTATTTAATGAACCTATTCTCCTAAAATTAAGCATCAATTCTGCTATACCAAGCTCTGGGTGCTTGCTTCAACCCATACAAAGATTTCTTCAATTTTAGGACTTTGCCTTCTTGCCCTTCCAGCTCATAGCTAGGTGGTTGGTCTATGTAGACCTCTTATTCTAGTACTCCATTTAGGAAGGTAGACTTAACATCCATCTAATAAATATTCCAACCCTTCTAAGCTACCAATGCCAGGATCATTCTGACTGTGTCAAATTGGGCTACAGGTGTATACACCTCATGATAGTCAATCCCTGACTTCTTCTTGTAGCCTTTTGCCACCAATCTGGCATTATGTTTATCAATTTCACCTTGGGCATTAAACTTAGTTTTATACACCCATTTGACCTTAATGGTCTTCTTGCCTACTAGGAGATCCATTAGCTCCCATATCTGATTTTTCTCTATTGATTCTATCTCATCATCCATTGCTTTTACCCATTTTCTATTATGAATTGCTTCTTCAAAATTAATTGGATCACACTCAAAAAATAAAGTAAAATCAGAATATTCTTCATCAGTTTCATTTCTAGTTACCTCATAAATATCTTGCAAGCTCTGAGTCTTTGCTGGTGTCTTCAAATTTGAAATCCTTGTTGCAAGTGGAGGTGACCAAGATGATGAGGTTGTGTTGTTGCTAGCTCCACTACTATTGTTTGAAGCTACAGGCTACTCCACTCTATTTTTCTCCAAGTCTTTAGACTCAATATCTACTGGCTCTGACTGGCCAGTCTTTGACTTCCAGTTCCATGCTTCATCCTCCATGAACTTCACATCTCTGCTGATGATAAAATTCTTCGTTATAGGATTAAACAACCTGTAAGTTTTTGCTTGTTCACTATACCCTGTGAAGATACATTTCTCTGCTTTTTCATCTCTCTGCTTTTTCATCCAACTTCTTCCTCTTCTCATCTGGGAGGTGTGCATATGCAATACACCCAAAAAATCTTAAGTGAGCCACACTGAGCTTCTGTTTACTCCAAGCCTCTTGAGGAATCTTGTCCTTCACACTCTTGGTGGGACATCTATTTAGCAGATAAATTGCATAGTATACAGCTTCTACCCAGAAATCATATGGAAAATTCTTTACCTTTAGCATACTTCTTGCCATCTCCATAATGGTTTTGTTCTTCCTCTCTGCAACACCATTCTGATATGGTGTGTATCTGGCAGTAAACTATCTACGAATTCTAATTTTCTTACAAAATTTATGGAATTCATTGGAGATATACTCACCTCCTCCATCTGTCCTAAGAGTCTTCACAAAATAACCGCTTTGTTTCTCAACCAGAGCCTTAAACTCCTTGAATTTATCGAATGCTTATGACTTTTGCTTGATGGGATAAACCCATGTTCTTCGACTAAAGTCTTTAATGAAAGTCAAAAATATTTATTTCCAGCAAATGTGTTGGTCTGCATTGGACCGCAAATATCTAAGTGCACCAACTCCAATGGCTGTGAAGCTCTCCAAGACTACCTTGAAGGGAACACATCCCTATGCTAATTTCCAACCAAACAACCTTCACAAAATTGATTCGGTTGCTCTATGAAGGGTAAACCCTTCACCATATTCTTCTTGTGCAATAGGTTTAGGTGATCGAATATGAGATGCCATAGCCATGTAGCATCCTTCACTACTACACTCAACAACATCAATAATTCATTCTGAATCTGCAAAGGGAACATTTTGTTCTTTGTCATGGACACTGTTGCAATTTGCACATGCTCCTTATATTTGATGGTACAAGCTCCATCTTTAAATTGAATAGTGTGCCCCTTCTACATAAGTTGTCCAATGCTCAACAAGTTATGTTTCAACCCAGGCACATAATACACATCTTGTATTTGTTTCCTTTCATCGTGTCTGGTTCGAATAATGATATTTCATTTTCCTCTGATTGGTACCTTGTTATTCACCATTTTCACTTTTTATTGGACTGTTTCATCCAACTGTGAGAACATCTCTCTCTCTGTTTCTAGACATGTGGTTGCTACACCCACTATCCAAATACTAGTTGTTCTTCTGGATTTCCTCCTCAGTATTGCAAGTCAGCAACATATCACATGCATCTCTACACTCTGCATTTCTAGCTTCATTTGTATAGTGGGCTTGTTGTTTGTTATCTTTGGCCATATTCTTTCTACACTCAAAAATATAATGACCAAATTTCTTGTAGTAATAGCATTGGATCTTGGATTTATCAAACTTTTGATTAGATCCACCTTGCTAATTTTTGCCATTGTCTCTTCCTCCTGCTTGATGGAAGTTGCAATTGTTCTCTCCTTCATTGGAGTTGGACCTTCCTCCTTGCTTGTTACCTCTTCCATGCTTACCTCTATTGCTCTGTCCTCTTCCTCCTTGAGAACATGAGGCACCTTGGTGGGATTCATCTCTTCTGCTATTGTCTCAAAATGAAACTCTCATCTTGAATGTTTGCTCTAGAGAGGACTGAGATGATCGACTCAACCTTTGCTCATGTATCTGTAGAGAACCCATGAGCTCATCCATAAATAGGGTTGTCAAATCCCTCGATTCTTCTATTGCTATCACAATTGAGTCAAACCTTGCAGGAAGGCTTCTTAGAATTTTCTCCATAATTCTTTGGTTATCCACAATCTCCCCATTCATCCACATTTGGTTGATGATATTCATTGTTCGAGTGAAGAAATCGCTCATGGACTCTAACTTGCTCATTTGCAAGTTATCAAACTCTATTCTCAACATCTACAACTTCACCAACTTCACCTTGTTGGTGCCCTAATAAGAACTGGTTAAAATTTCCCATGCCTACTTTACTTTGGTTGCTACTGCAATCTGTGGGAATATGGTCTCCTCAACCGCATACATATATAAAATAATGCTTTCTGATCTTTCTTCTAATCCTCCTTCAGTAAATTTGAGTCCGCTTGGGGGAGAGCAGCCAATGCTACTGCATCTACTGGTTTTGCATAACCATTATCGACCAAGTCCCATAGCTCTTGAGACCTGAACAGGATCTTCATCTGGATGCTCCAGTAATTGTAATTTTTTTCACTGAATCATGGGATCTACAACTGCAAGGAGTTGGTTTCGGAAGCCATTGCTTCTATCTTCCACAAAACTGGCACTCACTCTGATACCAATTTGAAAGAATTAAAATACCCAGGAGCGAGAGCGAAATCAATCCGTAGCTTGTTACAAACAAGAGAGTGCGGATTCTATTCTACTTGGAATAACACAGGGACACAACAAAATCTGTTTTGCTCTATTTAATACATAGAGCGAGCATATTATAATCCATTTTTTATAACACGTGCACTCAAAAGCAGAAATGAAATAATAAAAAAAATGAAAAGGAGATTTGCGGACTGAATTCCGCTCGAAAAGCACAGGAGGAGGTGCGGATTCTAAATCTGCACAAATTAGTGGCTGACGTCATTATTGCCAAGGAAATAGTGCGGAATGGAATTTAGTCTATTTTGGGTATGGATTTTGGAGCAAGGTTAAATATGCGGAACACACCAAATATTAGGGAGAAATTAAATAATGCAATTTTATAATATTAATAACCTAAGGTTTATTCCGTTAGACAATGCAAAGAAACGAAGCGGAATGCAACCTTATACTATTCCACAAGACTTAACAAAGGATTTAATGCAGAATTGAAACATAGCCTTCTTCCACGAGATTTACAAGATTTTCAAGCAGAATGGAGGAAATATTAAGATAAACTTTGCTAAGATAATCAACAATACACAGAAGGCAAAATTTACACAAGTATTTGTTTATTTATTAAAACTGGAAATACATCCACATACACTGGGTTGAAAATACATCCACAATCATTTGCAACTATGATAGATTGCAAGATAACACAACGCTTATGCTGCGCTTCTCTAAGATCTATTGCTCCTTCTGCTCCACAAAGCTGCTGCGTTCTTGTTCTGCTCTTTGCTCTGCTCTACTTTCTCCAACAATACAAAATATATAGCTAGGGATTTAAGGATGAGGTAGGAAAGTTCCACCAACATGTCAAATCTGTTTTAATTTTCTAACATATTTGTTACAATTACCTTTATACAAAATCACATTTAAAAAATAATAGAAGTTCAATGAAACCATTTACCCTGAGATGTTCATAAACTATATCCCTTCAACGGACCACCACACTGTAAAATTCGAATAATATGAAATTGTATAAAGTTGAAGTTCATTCATCTTCAGTTCTTTCTGGGTATTGTAGATTTTCCTATTTTTTTTTTTTATGGGAGAAGGATTTTCAATTTTATTCCCTAGAACAAAGTGAACATAGTGTATATGAATGAGATTGGTGTTCGTAACAAGGTGAACATAGCGTATATGCATGAGATTGGTGTCTTGCAAATTAGTATTTATTAATGATTTCATTTCTACGGATTAATTAACTTATTTTTATGGTATGTCATCAGGACCACTTGAAGTGGGCATTGGCCAACAAGATGGTCATATTAACCTCTGTGCATTCAAGTGCACTGGCATTGCTACCGACTGATGACATCAGGAGTCGATTTCTCAGGCGAGAAAACCTTCATGACACAAGACTACCTGAAGATTACGCACAGCAAAATCATCTTCCTCAAGAACATCATAGATCGAGGCTACAATTTTCTTTTCTCTGTGAGTCCTAGATCAGATCAATGCATTAAAAAAATCGTGTATTTTGTTTGCTAGTTATGAGTTTCATTTATCAAATGAATGCGCGTGGTTACATAGGATGTAGATATTTTGTGGTTTCGCAAGCCCTTTCAGCGATTGTTGAACGATTCAGATATCAAAATATCATCCGATTGCTATCATGGCAACCCCTACGACATGAATGTTAGAAATATTAATCCAGATTTCATGCCCTGCCAGACTGTGCTCCAAACTATGGCGAAGCTGAACTGCGCTTGCGCAGTTGGGGATCCTGACAAAAAGGTTTGACATGATGTCGCACCTACCCTCTGACAGATGTGACATCTAACAGTTCTGATCACCACAGAAGTTAATGCCAGTTCAATGATTTAATGCCAGTTCGACGATTGGTTAGAAACCCTAGTTGAGGGCCTGTCAGAACCCGTCAAAGGACAAACCCTATCTTCCTCTCCCAGCGGCTATATAAGGCATCTCGGGTCTTCAGAAGTATGTAGAAGTGGAAGTGTGGAGAAGAGAGCAGAGAAAGAAAGGAGAGCGTTTCAGTGAGCAGTGTGGCTCATCTGATTAATGTCCGAGCAGCCGACTCAACATTTTTCCTTGTAGTTTATCCTGCAGCTTAGTCTGTAAATGTTGTTATTTCCTTATTTGAGGACTTCTGTAACCCTCGTTTCATATGAATAAAGTTTATTATTATTTAAGGCATATTTAGGGTTTGCAATTATTATTATGTGCTAAAGTCTATTGTTCTCTGTACAAATCGCCTCAAAGTGATTTCATTCGGGTTCTATAAGTTAGAGCTCAAATCTGAAACATTGGACTCAGATCCAGTGTTTCTCTCTTTCGTACAGTTCTTCCCAAGCCAGGGAAACCAACCCCACAGCCGCGCAAGCCTCCAGATAGAAAAATTTTGCAAGGCCAAAAATTTGGCTAAGTTTGGAAGAGTCTTCCCAACTTCGCTGCGCAACCTGACTATGCCCGAGATTCGAGCATAGCTAGAGTGCGCAAGCGTAGCCTGAAGTGCGCAATAAGTTGGAGCGCACCCCGAGTGTGCAAGCGCAACCCAGTTGCACAATCTACGAGAGCACACTTTGAGTGCGCAAGCGAAGTGTGAGTCAGGCCTCCCCTCCTGCGCCCTGCGCCCTATGCACTTGTTGGCAATTTTGGGTACATTGGGTACATTGCCTTTACTCTAAGTGTAAGAAGTTGTCATTGATGTCAAGAAGGTCTTGAAGCAATTTGGTTTGATGTCAAAGAATGTGTCTTGATGAATATTTCAGAATGGATAGTAAGTTTCCAAGAAGATCAGGGTAGCCCAGTTGCAAAAAGATCAAGAAAAAGATAAGTTAGAAAAAGTATGCAGGCGGCTGGAAAAACTGTCGCGATTTTGCGACATGTTTGAGGAGAGAGAAAGTTCTGGCAAAACTGTCACGATTTCGCGACATATTGGAAGGCAGAGACGAAGCTAGAAAAACTGTTGCGATTTCGTGACATGTTTGAGGAGAGAGAAAGTTTGGGCAAAACTGTCACGATTTCGCGACATGTTGGCAGAGAAGCAGAGCAAAATGGAAAGTGTCACGATTTTGCGACATGTCGCATTTTCACGACTCGGACAGTGCAGGAAGGCAGAGAAAGAAAAGTGTCACGATTTTGTGACATTCTGCAAAGGAGGCTGTACGGACAAGAAAGTGTCATGATTTCACGACATGTTGTAGAAGAGAAAGTTCGCAGTGTGATCTGTCGTGATTTTGCGACAAGATTGAAGAGAGAGAAAGTGATTCAGGAACTGTCATAATTTCGCAACATGATGCAAAGTTCCAAGTAAGGGCTATCGCATTTTTGTGACATGCTACAGAGGTCGAGTTGAGGACTGTCATGATTTTGTGACATGCAGCAAAGAGAAGAGCCTGAAAGGAGAAGTGTCGTGATTTCACGACAGGCAGTGGAGAAAGCGTACGGAAGCCAGAAGTGTCACGATTTCATGACAGGCAGTGGAGAAAACGTTCAAAAGCTAGAAGCATCGCGATTTCATGACAGGTTGTAGAGAAAGCTTTCGAAAGCTGAAAGCATCACGATTTCATGATAGGTTGAGTTGGCAGCTTGCAGTTGGAGAAAGTGTCGTGATTTCGCAATAGAAACAGTTAGCCAGTCTTAATCAGATGAAGAGTCATGATTTCATGACGAGTTGAAGAACGAAGAGCTCGAAGGTGAAAGCGTCGCGATTTCATGACATGTTCCAGTTTCACGGGCATATGGCAAAAAAGAGCTTAAGGCAGCGAAAGCATCACGATTTCGCGACAGAGTGAAGATGACGTCAGTAGAAGCAAAAAGTGTCACGATTTCATGACAGAAGCTGAGAGGAAGGGCATGAAGACAGAAGGGTCGCGATTTTGTAACAGAGTGAAGATGACATCAGCAAAAATAAAAAATGTCGTGATTTCATGATAGAAGCTGAGAGGAAGGGCATGAAGATAGAAGGGTCATGATTTCGTGACAAAAGAGTGTGATGACATCAGCAAGAGGCAAAAGTGTCATGATATCGTGATAGAAGCACAAAGGAAGTCGACAAAGGCCAAGGTGTCACGATTTCGTGATAGCAGGCTATAGAAGGTGCACGACTGTAAAAATGTCACGATATCGCGACATGTTGAAGTTTCGTGCCAGAAGCTACAGGGAGGCAGTGAAGCCGACAGAGTTAAATCTAGGCCGATGTAGCGTAGGGTTTTGCAGCCGACGTGGTTGAAGGGTAAACAGTCGACTAAGATCAAGATTTCAATATTGAGATTGTGAGTATAAAAGGAGGGCTATTTGAATAGTTTGGGTATCGATCAAGTGTGCGTTCGAAGTGTGAATTGCACAGATAGAGTGCGGGGAGAAGTTCGATCACAGAGGTGCATAAATAGAAGTCTGATCAACTGCTGTGTTTGTGTGAAGTGTGCGACGTTTGTGCTACTGTGTTTGCGTAGAGGTTGCGAAGACAATACTGTCGTGTTTGAGCAAAGAGTGCGAAGACTATGCTGCTGTGTTTTTGCAGAAGAGTATAAGTAGATCGAGTGCTCTTTGTGTTTGCGTAGACTATGAAAAATTGTTTTCGACCAAGTGCATCTGTAATAGAAAATAAAAGAGGAAGAGGACAGATTTGTGCCAGACCGAAGGACTGTGTTTAGTGCAAATTTGAGGAACAGCTTTGCAGTGATAGAGTTGAGGACAAAGATCTCCAGCTAGAGCAGGGAAGACAGGTGTCTTCTGTGGATAGAGTTCCACTTGCTAAGGGTAGAGGAGGTAGAGGTATTCTAGAGGATAACCACTAAGAGCAGAGCTAGGGGAAGGTATCTCCTTTGGGTTGGTGCCCATAAAATTTGTAATTGGGAAGGTTTCCCAAAGAACTGTGATATAAATTTTAGAGAAAAGTTTTATCCATGGAGTAGCCCACTTTGGGTGAACCACGTAAATTGCTGTGTCACTTTGTGGATGGTGTGTTGTGCATTGCTTTGATTACTACTGTTATTACTGCTATCTGTACACTGCATTATACTGTTTTGAAAGTTGATTTTTAAAGCAAATTAAAAAGTGGTCTTATATTGTTCACCCCCCTCTTAGTATAAGCTTGTGTTCTTCAATTGGTATCAGAGCGAGTTCCTTAGAAAAGGTTTAACAGCCAGAAGGAAGAACTGGTTAAGAACACAATGGATTTTTTAGGTGGCAATGCAGCACCTATTCTTGATGGATCAGATTTCGGTCTATGGAGTGCGAGAATGAGAGTTTATCTAATGGCTCTTGGTAATGAGGTTTGGGAAGTGGTTGAAGACGGGTACACTATTCCTGTAAATGGTCCTTATACTAAAGAAGACAAGCTCCTACATCACAACAATTCAAAAGCAATGAATGCAATCTTAAAAGGTTTACAGAAGGCAGATCTTACCAAGGTGATTCACTACAAAACAACTAGTGAAATGTGGAAACAGCTGCAAGTGGTTCACACAGGTGATGTAAATGTACGAAAGGCCAAACTGAGACATTTTAAAGATTTTAAGATCTCTTCCTAACAGATTTAGTGAAAATATTTCTGCTATTGAGGAAGCTAAAGATTTAGATAAATTGAAAAAGGATGAGCTTCATAGTATTCTTGCAGCATTTGAGCTGAGAACTCAAGTAAAAATTGATGTCAAGAAAGAGGCAGCTTTCAAAGCCACCAAGAAATCAAAGGGCAAACAGATTCAAGAAAGTGATGAGTCTTCTAGTGATGAAGAGGCATATTACAGCAAGAAATGCAAGTTCTCTAGAAAACACAAAATCAAGAAAAACATAAAATGTTTCAACTGTGGAAAGTTTGGTCATTATGCTACTGACTGTACTGTTTCCAAGAATGAAAGTGATGAAGATATACAAGATGTTAAAAGCAAGGATTCTGAAAAGCACAGGTATTACAAAAAGAACAAAGATGAACACAACAATCAAGGAAAGAGGCATTCACACAAGAATAAGAAGAGCTTCTACCTAGACAAAGCAAGTAAGTGTTCTAGTAGTAATAGTGAAAGTTCTTCTAGTGATGATGAAAATGAGATGTTCATTTCAGAAAAAGAGGAAGAACCGAAACATAAATTCATTGTCATGAAATGTTTTAGATGTGGAAATTTTGGGCACCTTGAGGATGATTGCACAAATAATGAATTGGTTGCTAGTATGTATGAGGATGCTTCAGAAAATGATAAGGAAGATGCTTGTATGGTTTTTGAAAAGGATAGCACCTCTAGTGATAAGAAATCTAAAAAAGGCCTTGATGATTCAAAATGCAATAATATAGAGGATCTTGAATGTGAACTTACTAATGCTCTTAGTGTTTTGAAAAAGGAAATAAAGAAGAATGCTCGACTTAAGGATAAATTAGATGAATGTTGTATGGAGAAAGATGAACTCATAAAAAGTATTGACATCTCTATGGCTAAGACACAAGAACTCAAGAATGAGTTAGAATCTAAGATGCTTGAGTATAGTGAATTAGAACAAAAAATGGCTGCCATGAAAGAGGAAAATAAAAAATACAAGGATAAGCTGTACAGGTTTCAAGATAGCTCCAAAAGGGTTAAGTCTCTCATCCAAATTCAAAGAAATCCTTTAGATAAAATAGGTCTTGGTTTTGTTAAACCACACAAAAACCAGGTTGGGGAATAAAGTAAGATATTTCAAAAAGAAGAGAGTTCTGATGAAGAGAGTATTACAGGGAATGAGTCCGTGAGTGATAAAATCACAGAAACAGAAAATAGAATTCTGAATGCGAAAAAGAAGTTCTCGGGACCCAAGAGGTCAAACAGAAGAATATTTCACGACAGATGTTTTGTGTGTCACGGGTTTGGCCACATGGCTTCGCAGTGCATGAATCAAGTAAGGAAGATAAATGAAAATTTCAGGGGCCATAATTTATTTCAAGGGTATTGCTACTCTTGTAATCAGTTCGGGCACAAGGCAATTTTTTGCAAGACAAATAACAGGAACTGGGTTAGTCAGAACAGGCAAATTCAAAGAACAGCTATGCCCAAAAAAAATAATATAGTTACTTGCTATAAGTGCAACAATGCAGGTCACATAGCCAGACAGTGCAGAGCTGATCTTCCAAGGTACAAGAATAGGAACAGTGGTATAAACAGGTCCAAGGATCAAGGTATGGACAAGAAAAAAGATGAGAACAATAACAAGAAAAGTGACAAGAACAGAAACACTGACAAAGAGTTCAAGAGAAGGCTCGACAAAGAAATTATAGACACTGATGATGATGAGCGCCTAATGGGAGTTTCACTCCCACCCTTGTTTTAAATCACCTTAGCAGGAGGTGGGGGAGGGACTAAGCTAAGAAGCTCATTCTTAGTCCCAAGCCCCAAAGGTGACCCTTTGCCATTGATGACAAAGGGGGAGAGATATGAGTAAGGGGGAGAGCTTCAAGTGAAGAAGAGAGCTTCAAGTCAGGGGGAGCAAAAACTTCAAAGGCAGATTCTCAGTTGTTGGATCAGTTGTTTTTAGTTTTGGCTCTTGACTCGTGTTTTCAGTTAAGTTTTGCCATCAATGACAAAGGGGGAGATTGTTGGCAATTTTGGGTACATTGGGTACATTGCCTTTACTCTAAGTGTAAGAAGTTGTCATTGATGTCAAGAAGGTCTTGAAGCAATTTGGTTTGATGTCAAAGAATGTGTCTTGATGAAGATTTCAGAATGGATAGTAAGTTTCCAAGAAGATCAGGGTAGCCCAGTTGCAAAAAGATCAAGAAAAATATAAGTTAGAAAAAGTATGCAGGCGGCTGGAAAAACTGTCGTGATTTCATGACATGTTTGAGGAGAGAGAAATTTTTGGCAAAACTGTCACGATTTCACAACATACTGGAAGGTAGAGACAAAGCTGGCAAAACCGTCACGATTTCGCGACATGTTTGAGGAGAGAGAAAGTTCGGGCAAAATTGTCACGATTTTGTGACATGTTGGCAGAGAAGCAGAGCAAAATGGAAAGTGTTGCGATTTCGCGACATGTCACATTTTCACGACTCGGACAGTGCAGGAAGGCAGAGAAAGAAAAGTGTCACGATTTTGCGACATTCTGCAAAGGAGGCTGTACGAACAAGAAAGTGTCACGATTTCGTGACATGTTGCAGAAGAGAAAGTCTGCAGTGTGATCTGTCACGATTTTGTGACAAGATTGAAGAGAGAGAAAGTGATTTAGGAACTGTCATGATTTTGCAATATGATGCAAAGTTCCAAGTAAGGGCTGTCGGATTTTGCGACATGCTGCAGAGGTCGAGTTGAGGACTGTCGCGATTTCACGACATGCAGCAAAGAGAAGAGCCTAAAAGGAGAAGCGTCATGATTTCACGATAGGCAGTGGAGAAAGTGTACGAAAACTAGAAGTGTCGTGATTTCGCTACAGGCAGTGGAGAAAGCGTTCGAAAGCCAGAAGCGTCGTGATTTCGTGACAGGTTGTAGGGAAAGCTTTCGAAAGCTGAAAGCGTCGCGATTTTGTGACAGGTTGAGTTGGCAGCTTGCAGTTGGATAAAGTGTCATGATTTCATGATAGAAAAATTTAGCCAGTCTTAATCAGATGAAGCATCACGATTTCGTGACGAGTTGAAGAACAAAGAGCTTGAAGGTGAAAGCGTCGCGATTTTGTGACATGTTCCAGTTTCGCGGGAATATGGCAAAAAAGAGCTTAACGTAGCGAAAGTGTCACGATTTCACGACAGAGTGAAGATGACGTCAGCAGAAGCAGAAAGTGTCACAATTTCATGACAAAAGCTGAGAGGAAGGGCATGAAGACAGAAGGGTCATGATTTTGCAACAGAGTGAAGATGACGTCAGCAAAAATAATAAATGTCATGATTTCGTGACAGAAGCTGAGAGGAAGGGCATGAAGACAGAAGGGTCGCGATTTCACGACATAAGAGTGTGATGACATCAGCAAGAGGCAAAAGTGTCACGATTTTGTGATAGAAGCACAAAGGAAGTCGACAAAGGCCAAGGTGTCACGATTTCACGACAACAGGCTATAGAAGGTGCATGGCTGTAAAAATGTCGTGATATCGCGACATGTTGAAGTTTCACGCCAGAAGCTACAGGGAGGCAGTGAAGCCGATAGAGTTAAATCTGGGCCGACGCAACGTAGGGTTTTGCAGCTGACATGGTTGAAGGGTAAACAATCGACTAAGATAAAGATTTCAATCTTGAGATTGTGAGTATAAAAGGAGGGTTGTTTGAATAGTTTGGGTATCGATCAAGTGTGAATTGCACAGATAGAGTGCAGGGAGAAGTTCGATCGCAGAGGTGCATAAATAGAAGTCTGATCGACTACTGTGTTTGCACGAAGTGTGCAACGTCTGTGCTACTGTGTTTGCATAGAGGTTGCAAAGATAGTACTGTCATGTTTGAGCAAAGAGTGCAAAGACTGTGCTGCTATGTTTTCACAAAAGAGTATAAGTAGATCGAGTGCTGCTGTGTTTACGCAGATTGTGAAAAATTGTTTTCGACCAAGTGCATCTGTAACAGAAAAGAAAAGAGGAAGAGGATAGATTTGTGCCAGATCGAAGGACTGTGTTTAGTGCAAATTTGAGGAACGGATTTGCAGTGATAGAGTTGAGGACAAAGATCTCCAGCCAGAGCATGGAAGACAGGTGTCTTCTGTGGATAGAGTTCCACTTGCTAAGGGCAGAGGAGGTAGAGGTCTTCTAGAGGATCACCACTAAGAGCAGAGCTAGGGGAAGGTGTCTCCTTTGGGTTGGTGCCCATAAAATTTGTAATTGGGAAGGTTTCCCAAAGAACTGTGATATAACTTTTAGAGAAAAGTTTTATCCGTGGAGTAGCCCACTTTGGGTGAACCACGTAAATTGCTATGTCACTTTGTGGATGGTGTGTTGTGCATTACTTTGATTACTGCTATTATTACTGCTATCTGTACACTGCATTATACTATTTTGAAAGTTGATTTTTAAAGCAAATTAAAAAGTGATCTTATACTGTTCACCCCTCCTCTCAGTATAATTTTGTGTTCTTCACGCACTCCGCTCTTTGCCCCCGAAGTCGGAATTCAAAAAATCACCCTGTGCATTTCGCACTTCACTGTGCACCGTCCGCACTCAGTAGTGCGCTATCCGATGTTCGTACTTTAGTCATCCAGACTTCGGTGCAAATCGAAATAAAATTCTTCAAATTAGTATCAGAGCCACTGATCCCTTGATGCGAAGACCAAAGCAGAATGGCTTCCAGCAACAACAATTTGCAGTTGCAGATCCCGCGCTTCAATGGGAAAAATTATGATTACTGGAGCATCTAGATGAAGATCCTATTCGAATCTCAAGAGCTATGGGAGTTAGTCAAGAATGGCTACCCAGAACCGACAGATGCAGCAACACTGGCCACCCTCTCTCAAGCAGACAAGGACCTGTTGAAAGAGAACACGAAGAAGGACCATAAGGCCCTCTTCTATATCATGCAAGCGATCGAGGAGTCCATATTCCCGTGGATCGCATCGACCACCAAGGTAAAGCAGGCCTAGGAGATTCTGGCCAGCTCGTACTAAGGCACCAATAAGGCAAAGTTGGTGAAACTACAGATGCTCAGGAGGGAGTTTGAAAATCTATAGATGAGTGAGTCCAAGTCCATGAGTGATTTCTTCACCCGGACGATGGACATTATCAACTAGATGCGGTTGAATGGAGAAAATGTGTAGAGCTAGAGAATCATGGAGAAGATTCTCAGAAGTCTGCCTACAAAGTTTGACTCGATTGTGATAGCAATCGAAGAGTCGAGGGATCTGACAACCCTCTCGATAAACGAGCTCATGGGTTCATTACAAACACATGAACAGAGGCTGAGCCATTCGTATTAGACCTCTCTGGAGCAAGCATTTAGGGTTCAGGTCTCATTCCAAGACAGCGACAGACAAGATTCCCACCATGGCACCTCTAGTTCTCATAGAGGAAGAGGCAAAGGCAGGCGTGGGAAAAGCAATAAGCAAGGAGGAAGGTCAAACCCTAGCAAAGGGGAGACCAACTGTAATTTCCATCAACAAGGTGGAAGAGGCAGTTCAAGAAATCAGCAAGCTGGATTTGGTCAAAAGAAGGACATGTCAAAGGTCCAGTGCTATTTCTGCAAGAAGTTCGGCCATTACATCTCACAATGCAGAAAATGGATGGCCACGAAGAACCAGCAGCAAGCCCATTACACGGATGAAACCAAAAATGCGACAGGAGGAAATGTGTTGTTGACTTGCAACATTGAGGAGTGCCAGAAGAATATTTGGTACTTAGACAGTGGGTGCAGCAACCACATGACGAGGAACAAGGAGATGTTCTCCCAACTGGATGAAATAGTCCAGTCTAAGGTGAAGATGGGGAACAACAACAAGGTTCCCGTAATGGGAAAAGGAAAGATCCTCATCCGCACTAAGAACGGTGAACAAAAGCAGATCTGTGACGTCTACTATGTGCATGGCCTGAAGCACAACCTGCTGAGCGTTGGACAGCTCATGCAGAAGGGACATACGGTCCAGTTCAAAGATGGAGCTTGCACCATCAGAGACAAGTCGCATGGGCAGATTGCTACAGTGTCCATGATGAAGAATAAAATGTTTCCATTGCAGATTCAGAATGAATCATTGATGTCTCTGAGTGTAGTTGTGAAAGATGCTACCTGGATGTGGCATCTCAGATTTGGTCACCTGAATTTCAGTGGCCTGAATCAACTGCACAAGAAGCAGATGGTGAAGGGTTTACCCCTGATAGAGTAGCAAAATCAAGTTTGTGAGGGCTACTTAGTTGGAAAACAACATAGGGATTCATTCCCTTTCGGTCAGTCTTGGAGAGCATCACAACCATTGGAGATGGTGCACTCAGACATTTGCGGTCCGATGCAGACCAACACGTTTGTCGACAATAAATACTTCTTAACATTCATAGATGACTTTAGTCGAAAGACTTGGATCTATGCCATCAAGCTGAAGTTAGAAGCATTTTCTAGATTTAAGGAGTTCAAGGCTCTGGTGGAGAAACAGAGCGGATATCAGATCAAGACTCTCAGGATAGATGGTGGAGGTGAATACATCTCCAACGAATTCCATAACTACTGCAAGCAGCACAGAATTCGAAGGCAGTTCACTGCCAGATACATGCCACAGCAGAATGGCGTAGCTAAGAGGAAGAACCAAACCATCATGGAGATGGCACGAAGCATGATGAAGGCGAAGGGATTACCGCACAAATTTTGGGCAGAGGCTATAACATGTGCAGTCTACCTACTGAATAGATGTCCCACCAAAAGCGTGAAGGACAAAATCCCTCAGGAGGCCTGGAGCGGTGTGAAGCCAAGTGTGGCTCACTTGCGTGTGTTCGGGTGCATTGCATATGCACATGTTCCAGAAGAGAAGCGGGAGAAGTTGGATGATAGAGCTGAGAAGTGCATTTTCATAGGGTACAGTGAGTAGGCGAAGGCATATAGGCTATACAACCTTGTGACGAAGAAGCTCATCATCAGTCGTGATGTGAAGTTTCTTGAAGATGAAGCCTGGAACTGGAAGTCGAGATTGGCCAGTTAGATCCAATAGTAGTACAGTCTGTTGACTTGGAAGAAGGAAGTGTGCAACCACCTGCAACTTCTAGCAGCAGCAGCGGTGCCAATAGTAGCACAACCACTCCATCTCGGTCGCCTCCATGTGCAAGTAGAATCTAGAACCTGGTGACGCCAGCGAAGACAAGGAGCTTGCAAGAAATCTATGAGGCAAACCAAACCCATGTAGATGAAGAGAACTTTGAATTTGCATTCTTTACTAAAGTTGATCCAGTAGAGTTCGAAGACGCAAGTCAGAATCAGAAGTGGGTGCAGGCGATGGACGAGGAGATAGCAGCCATTGAAAAGAATGAGACATGGCAGCTGGCTGATCTTCCAGCAGGAAAGAAGACCATTGGGGTCAAGTGGGTGTATAAGACAAAGTTCAACGCCCAAGGAGACGTTGACAAGCATAAGGCCAGACTGGTGGCAAAGGGTTACAAGCAGAAGTCAGGCATCGATTACCATGAGGTATATGCGCCTGTAGCCCAACTTGACACAATCAGGATGATCCTGGCATTGGTAGCCCAACAAGGTTGGAAGATGTACCAGATGGATGTCAAGTCAGCCTTCCTCAATGGAGTGTTGGAGGAAGAGGTCTACATAGACCAGCCACCAGGTTACAAAATTGAAGGCCAGAAGGGCAAAGTCCTGAAGCTGAAAAAGGCCCTGTACGGTTTGAAGCAGGCGCCCCGAGCTTGGTACAGCCGGATTGATAGTTATTTTTAGCAAAATGGGTTTGTAAAATGCCCATATGAGCACACCCTATACATGAAGACAAATGAAGTAGGTGAGCTCATTATCGTCTACCTGTATGTGGACGATTTGATTTATACTGGCAACAACAATGTCCTGTTCGACCAGTTCAGAACAACCATGAAGAAGGAGTTCGAGATGATGGACTTAGGGCTGATGAAGTATTTTCTCGACATTGAAGTTGACCAATCGATAGATGACATCTTCATTTCTCAGGGCAAGTATGCGAAGGATGTCCTGAAGCGGTTCAAGATGGAGGACAACAAACCTGCCATCACACCTATAGCCACAGGTTTGAAGCTGAGCAAGCTAGATTCGGGGAGGAATGTAGATCCAACCCTGTTCAAGAGGCTAGTTGGCAATCTGCTATATTTGACTACAACTCGGCCAGATATGATGTTCGAAGTCAGTCTGATCAGTCATTTTATGGAGACTCTGAAGGACATGCACTGCAAGCAGGCAAGAGGATCTTGCGCTATGTCAATGGGACGCAAAATAATGGCCTATTTTATGCCAGACAGGACCAGTTGGAACTGGTCGGTTTCACAGATAGTGACTGGGCTGGCAATATCGACGATCGAAAGAGCACCTCCGGGTATGCTTTCCATCTCGGATCAAGGGCAGTCTCATGGGCGTCCAAGAAGCAACCCATCATTGCATTGTCCATAGCCGAAGCAGAATATGTCACCGCCATGTCATCCGCATGCCAGGCAGTTTGGCTGCGAAGAGTTCTGAGTGAACTGAACTATCCTTCGGAAGGCACGACAACAATTTTTTGTGATAACAATTCGGCCATTGCACTATCAAAGGATCCTGTGTTCCATGGCCGGACAAAGCACATTGATATTCGTTATCACTTCATCAGAGAGTTGGTGAAGTTCGAAGAAATTCAACTGCAGTTTTGCAGATCCAAGGAGCAGTTGGTAGATATTTTCACGAAGCCTTTGAAGGAGGAAGACTTCAGCAGATTACGAGAGCATCTTGGAGTCAAAGCACTCGTGAAATCAGGCTTAAAGGAGGGTGTTAGAAATATTAATCCAGATTTCACGCCTCCGCCAGACTGCGCTCGAACTTGGGCGAAGCCGGACTGCGCTCGCATAGTTGGGGATCCCGACAAAAAGGTTTGACATGACGTCGCACCTACCCTCTGACAGATGTGACATCTGATAGATCCGATCACCGTAGAAGTTAATGCCAGTTCGGCGATTTAATGCCAGTTCGACGATTGGTCAGAAACCCTAGTTGAGGGCCTATCAGAACCTGTCAGAGGACAAACCCTATCTTCCTCTCCCCACGGCTATATAAGGCAGTTCGGGTCTTTAGAAGTATGTAGAAGAGTGGAAGTGTGGAGAAGAGAGCAGAGAAAGAAAGGAGAGCGTTTCAGTGAGCAGTGTGGCTCATCTGATTAATGTCCGAGCAGTCGACTCGATATTTTTCCTTTTAGTTTATCCTGTAGCTTAGTCTGCAGATGTTTTTATTTCCTCAGTTGAGGACTTTTGTAACCCTCGTTTCATATGAATAAATTTTGTTGTTGTTTAAGGCATCTTTAGGGTTTGCAGTTATTTTTATGTGCTAAAGTCTGTTGTTCTCTATACAAATCACCTCAGAGCGATTTCGTTCGGGTTCTATAAGTTAGAGCTCAGATCTAAAACATTGGACTCAGATCCAGTGTTTCTCTCTTCCATACAGTTCTTCCCAAGCCAGGGAAACCAACCCCGTAGCCAGGCAAGCCTTCGGACAGAAAAATTTTGCAAGGCCAAAAATTTGGCTAAGTCCGGAAGAGTCTTCCCAACTTCGCTGCGCAACCCGATTGCGCCCGAGATCCGAGCGCAGCCCGAGTGTGCAATAAGTTGGAGTGCACCCCGAGTGCGCAAGCGCAACCCGGTTGCGCAATCTACGGGAGCGCACTCCAAGTGCGCAAGCGAAGCGTGAGTCGGGCCTCCCCTCCGAACCCTGCGCCCTGCGCACTCCGGTCTTCACCCCCAAAGTCGGACTTCGGCAAATCACCCTGCGCCGTCCGCACTCCGCAGTGCGCCGTCCGAAGTTCGCACTTCGGTCATCCAGACTTCGGCGCAAATCAAAATAAAATTCTTCAATGACAACTCCACAGAACACAGGATTCATGCTCATTTGTTCCAACGAATGGACAGTTAGGGTTTTTAGCCTATGGCACAATACTGCGCTTACGAGGCCTAGTAAGCACGACCAAGATATTCTGACGAAAGTAAAGTTGTCTTCAAGCTTTAGGGCATTGGGTGTGAAGTTGAGGTTCTGCCAGGCCCCTTGGATTTGAAGGTGGTGTGCACAATGCATGCCAATTGCTGTAAAGGGCTAAAGAATAAAGTTCATGATTAGGCCTTGTTTCGATCTTCGACTGGCAGGAAGGGGCACTGGAAGGTTAGGAACCAATGCGTGCATTCATTTGGCCGTACTATTTTGGTTTTGTAAATATCTTAGCAAGGAGAAGCATTTGGCCGCCGAGATTGTAAATGTCGAGTAATATATTTACCTTGAATTTAAAAATATTTAAAAAATTGCGTTAGTAACCAGTGCAAAATTTGGTGGTATAAGGCTTTTGTTTTGTTTTTATCCCTCTTTCTCTCCGAAATTGCTCAATTACGGGAAAAGCTGTTTTGTTCTGTTCGGTTAAGGTTGATAAGTTTCACCTAATTTATAAATGATTTTGTTTTAATATAAAAATTTTAAATTTTTTAAAATATATAATTAAAAAATATATATATTTTATTTATTTTTAAAATAAAATTTTATAGTTAAATTTGAAAATTTAAATTTAAAATCAATTGCAATGTCTTAGGTTATTTTTTAATATTAGGTAATTTTTGTAATAAAAGTGTGTAAGATTTAAAAAAAAAAATAAAGTTTTAAAATTAAGAAGAATTGTGTAGTTGTATATATTTTTTTATAATTTTATTATAAAATATAAAAATAATTATTAAAATTAAATTAAATGATTTGTTAAAATATAATAACATAAATCTAATAATAAAATAAATTTATATTTAATTTTATATAATTAATTATAAATATATTTTATTTTTAATTAAAGATTATATGAAAGTTAAAGAAGTTCTTAAAACCACTTTTTTTCTTTTCTTTTTAAAGTCATATCTGTGACAAATGATATGGACCTTTATTTAAATTTGTTCTTTGTTTTTATAACCTTTATTTAAATTAGTTCCTTGTTTTTGGTTTTGTTAGAATGCACTTTAAAAATAAATAAAATAGAATTAAATATTTAAAAGAGAAGCAAACATATTATTTATAATTGTTTTTATATTTATTTTAAATCAATATTATCAAATATTTATTTTAAATTTTATTTAATAAATATAAGTGTATTATAATTAGTTATACACACTTTAAAATGTGATAATATTTTTAAATAATTGTATTTATTTTATTATATTATTGTATCATAATTTTATTATTATAATATTTTAAAAAATTAAATTATATTTATTATTAGATTTTGTTGGTGTGAGAAAATCGTTTAGGAATGGCATCCCCATCCTACTATAACCTCTCATAATGGGTGAGCTGAGCTTATCAAACACACAATCATACATCCCCTCACACACTCTCCTAGTTTGAGCCTTGACAAATTAGATCATTATCACCAATCTCTAATATAATATAGAAATGTTCATCATAATATATAGTATAAATATTTGAAAGTATTCAACTTAATGTAAAGATTAGTACTTACTTTAAAAAATTTACATTATACTATATAGCAATATTAAAAATCAAACAAGATTATTTTTAAAGATATAAAGAGAATATAATCTCAAAAGTAAACAAGGTTATCACTGTAAACCATTTAGTTTGGTGTGGATTTTGTGATGTTCTTATTTGTTACTTATTTTTTATTTTTTATTTTTTTGAATTTACATGGTGGAATCGGTAGTCGCCACGAATCCGAGCAGGCTGTCCAGATTTTTATGGTCGCCACAGTATTCTATGCTGTCCACCCCAGAAGCCGCCACACAGATCTTCACGTAGTCCGCCCCTATAACCACCATGCCACAATAATTTTAAACCTTTTACGTCGCTAAAAGCACCAGGAAAGGGACAAGCATTCAGTCCGACGAGGCCCGAGATTTGAACCTTGGACCTCTGCCCCCTTATGGGGTTTGGATGAACCAATTGGTCTACACCTCGGACCTATTTGTTACTTATTTAAATTGTAATAAATATTTCAATAAATTTTTAATTTAGAATTTTTATTATACTATTTCAACTAAAATATATATTTTTGTTTGATAAAAAGGTACTCGGGTCCCCCACCCTTAACAAATTGTATCTCTCTTCTTTAGAGTTTGAGAGTTTACAAATAGATATACTTATCATCTCAATTGAGATGCTATAGTTAGAAACCTACATCATTTTACATAAAATTTTTGAATTCTTGATTTTCATTTTCTAGACACTGAGAGGGGGGGGTGAATCAGTGCAACTATTTAAAACTTAAATCAGCAGCTCCTAATGCTGAAATAATGCAAGCTTAAAATAGATACAGCAAGTATAACAAGATAGCATCACACAACACAAATACACACAATGACACTAAGAGGGGGGGTGAATCAGTGCAACTATTTAAAACTTAAATCTGCAGCTCCTAATGCTGAAATAATGCAAGCTTAAAATAGATACAACAAGTATAACAAGATAGCATCACACAACACAAAATATAACGAGGTTCACCGATTTGGCTACTCCTCAAAAATTGACTGTTTGGACTACAATCCAAATCCAGCCTTTGCAAAGCTTCAACTTTACAAGCAATTTACCAGCCACCCACCGGAAGGAGCACCAACCCCTGATTAACTGTCCAAGCACCAACTTGGACTTCTATTTTGAATCTAGATTTGACATAAAAATGCCTTCTCTTTTACAAGACCCTCATTGGTCTATTGCTCACTCAACTCAATCTCATAGAAGCATAAGGAGAATTGTTAGAGACTCAATATCTTCTATTGCTTACAAAACCTCTCTTTTTATTTGCATAAACAAAACAAGGTTTATCAGCTCTATTACGGTTTTGCCTACCGCACTCTTTATGTGCTTCTTACAACACTCTTACTCAACCTCACTTTCAGTTTTTCAAGAATAAACAAGGTTGCAGTAACCTTACTTACTGCACTTTTTCAGTTCTTTATACTGGCTCACTCAAACGGCTCTACTTTTCCCTCCATTTTGCCATGCATTCTCAGCTGCGTTCAATCTGTCACACTCTCTCTGACGCGCTCTGTCTTTCAGCCGCTCTCTTTTTGACGCATTTTGACAGCCTTCTCTGCTCACTCTGATAGCATTTTCTATGCATTTTGACGCTCTGTCATTCTTATCTTCTCTCTTTTAAATTCTGAGCTACCTTTTCACTTATGCACGCAACTGCCCTTTCTGACACATGCAACCTATTAATGAATTTCTCTTTAATCGAGATTCTCGAAATATCCACCCCTCTGACAGTCTCACAGCGTCACGGCCCTGTAACAACCGTTCTGTCTTTAATGCACTGTTCTATAACTGCCCCCTGTAACTGTAGTTCTGACTCCAGTTAACTCTTACATGTTTGGCTGCATGATTTTCCTCTGCAACTTCCCCCTACAACTGTCACTGTGTATGCTTCTCGACTTTTACCCATGAAACTATGACATGTCACGATATCGTGACATTTCTGCCCCTTTGACTTTTTCATGACAGTTGACCGTGAAAACAAGACATGTCGCTATATCGTGACATTCTCTGCCTCCTTGTCCTCTTCTCGGCATGCAACCGTGAAAATAGAACATGTCACGAAATCATGACGCATTCGCTGCCTTGATCTCTTTTCTATCTCTTGCCAGCGAAAACACATGTCACGAAATCATGACACTTTTCGCTTCCTTGCACTTCTCTGCCTTTGCCCGCGAAAACGGAACATGTCACGAAATCGTGACACTTTCGCTGCCTTGTGCCTTTCTCTTCCTTTTGCCCATGAAAATAGAACATGTCACGAAATCGTGACACTTTCGCCTTTGAGCTCTTCCTCCTTGAATTTGTCATGAAATCGTGACGCTTCTGCTTCCATGCTCTTTCATTTTGCTTCTGTCATGAAATCATGACACTTCATCCTTCGGAGTCTTCCTCTCTTGTTGTCATGAAATCTGACATGTCAGAAAATGTGACATCTTTTCTCCTTAGCTCTTCCTCTTGCAAACATGACATGTCACGATATCGTGACACTTTTTCTCTCGAGCTCTTCCTCTTGCAATATGTCACAAATGACACTTTTCCTTACAAGCGCTTCTTCTCCAAACATGTCACGAAATCATGATAGTTTTCCTTGCAAGCGCTTCTTCTCCAAACATGTCACGAAATCATGATAGTTTTCATTGCAAGCGCTTCTTCTCCAAACATGTCATGAAATCATGACAATTTTCTTACTTGCAAGCGCTTCTTCTTCAAACATGTCACGAAATCGTGACAGTTTTCCTACTTGCTTCTTTGCTTCCAACATGTCACGAAATCATGATAGTTTTTCTACTTGCCTTCTTCTCTGCCAACATGTCACGAAATCATGACAGTTTTTCCACTTGGCTTCTTTGCTTTCAACATGTCATGAAATCATGATAGTTTCTTTTCCAGCTTCTCAACATGTCACGAAATCATGACAGTTTCTTTTCCAGCTTCTCAACATGTCGCGATATCACAACAGTTTCTCTAGCTTTTTCTCTCTCCTTCGATATGTCATGAAATCATGACAAAAAACATGTCGCGATATCGCGACAATTTTCTTACTTGTCTTTTTCTTTGATTTTTTGAATCTGGGCCACTTCTGTCTTCTTGGAAATTTACTGTACATGTTCTGACTGACCTCTGAACTCCTATCCACTGCATCAACAATTGATCTGTCTGTCTGTGTTGACAACAATGACAATACTGTTTCTGCACCTTGCTCAACAATCTCCCCCTTTGGAATTGTTGGCAACACATGTGCAATTTCTAGTAATTCTTCTCCCCCTTTGACAATAATACCAAAGGGCTGCTGCAGACTCCCCCTGAGTCCATGCACAACATTCTCAGGCACACAATGTTACAGTTAGCAAAAATTACAAACATGAGCAAATAGGTAATCAAATATATAATTGCTCCCCCTGAGAATGTATTCCCGATAGCTAGTCAGTTCTTGGGTAGTGTGACCACTCCCAACTTACTGCGAAGGTATTCAAAAACTTCCTTGGGCAATGGTTTTGTGAATATATCTGCTACTTGCTCTGTAGTTGGAACAAACTCCAATTTGACCTCTCCTTCTACAACTTTATCCTTCAAGAAGTGATACCGGATCGCAATATGTTTGGTTCGAGAATGCAAAACCGGATTCTTTGATATGTTGATAGCACTAGTGTTATCACATTTAACTGAAATTGGCTCATTGAAGTGAATACCAAGATCTTTCAGTGTTTGTCTCATCCATAATATCTGTGTACAACATGTTGTTGCTGCAATGTATTCTGCCTCTATTGTGGATAGAGAGACTGATTCTTGTTTCTTGTTGTGCCATGCTACCAACCTATCTCCAAGATAAAATGCTCCTCCACTGGTACTCTTTCTGTCATCAATACATCCTGCCCAATCTGCATCAGAATATGCAAAAAGAGTGAAGTCTTTTCCTTTTGGATACCATAACCCATACTCCATAGTACCCTTGAGGTACCTAAAAATCCTTTTCATAGCTGTCACATGAGTCTCTTTGGGACTAGCCTGAAATCTTGCAACCATGCAAACTGCCTGTAAGATATCCGGTCTGGTGGCTGTCAAATACAGCAGGCTCCCAATCATAGATCTGTACATTGTTTGATCAACATCTGGAGATTTTTCATCCTTGCTCAACTTGCAGCCTGTTGTCATGGGAGTGCTAACAGGCTTACTATCCTCCATTGTGAACTTTTTCAGCATTTCTTTCACATATTTAACTTGAGAAATAAAAATGCCCTTTTCAGTTTGATTAACTTGCAGTCCGAGGAAATATGAAAGTTCACCAATCATAGACATTTCAAATTCTTTCTGCATTTTATTTGCTATGTCTCTACATGACTCATCATTGTTGCTGCCAAATATTATATCATCTACATAAACAACAAGGACAATAAGATTGCCATTCTCTATTTTGATATATAAATTGTTGTCCACCATACCTTTCTTGAACCCTTGCTGAGTGAGATAGTTGTCCAGTCTTGCATACCATGCTCTGGGTGCCTGTTTCAAGCCATACAATGCTTTCTTCAGCTTGCAAACAAAGTTGGGATTATCACAGAGTTGAAAACCATCTGGCTGTTCAATATAAACTTCTTCTTCAAGATTTCCATTCAGAAATGCTGATTTCACATCCATCTGATAAACTTTGAAATTCCTGTGAACTGCTAAAGCCAGAAATAGTCTGATTGCTTCGAGTCTGGCCACTGGTGCAAAAGTTTCCTCAAAATCAATCCCTTCAACTTGAGCATAGCCTTTACAGACCAATCTTGCTTTATTCCTTACAACCTGTCCGTCTTCATTCAATTTGTTTTGAAAAATCCATTTAGTACCGATTATGTTTTTATTTACAGGCCTTGGTACTAACTCCCAGGTTTTGTTTTTCTCAATCTGATCTAGTTCTTCATTTATTGCCTCCATCCAACTTTCATCTGTGCTTGCTTCAGCAATATTTTTGGGCTCAATGCTGGATAACAGAGAGTAGTTACTTATTACTCTTCTTCTTGTTTGAATACCAACTTTGGGGTCTCCAATAATTTGCTCTCTGGGATGATTTTTTTGCCAGCTGCCTGTTTTGGATTTCCTGTTTTCTTCGATTTCTAAATCAGTACTGAAATCATCTGAGTCAAATTTTTGTTTCTCTTCTTTTTCTTGATCTTCATCCTCTTCAATAAATTCTTCATAAGTAGGGTAGTTTTCTTCATAGCTGATTTCTCGTTCCCTACCTTCATCAACCTTAACATCGGCACTCTCAACAATTTTCTTTAGTCTTTTGTTGTAGCACGTGTAGGCTTTGCTTTTCGTCGAGTAACCAAGAAAAATACCTTCATCAGCTCTATCTTCGAACTTACCAAGATTATCTTCAGTTCGTTTGATGTAACACTTGCTGTCGAACACTTTGAAGTATTTTGTTGTTGCCTTTCTGTCGAACCACAGTTCATAAGGTGTTTTGCTTTCATGCGTCCTCAACATGCACCTATTTTGGATGTAAACTGCAGTATGAACTGCCTCTTTCCAGAATCTGTCAGCTATTTTGCTCTCAGTCAACATGGTCCGTGCCATTTCCTGCATATTTCTGTTCTTTCTTTCTACCACACCATTCTGCTGAGGTGTTCTTGCTGCTGAAAACTGTCTTCTAATCCCATATTTTTCACAGTATTCTGCAAACTCCTCTGACATAAACTCTCCTCCTCTATCTGATCTTAAACATTTAATTCTTTTTCCTGTTTGATTCTCAACTTGGTTTTTGAAAGACTTGAACATCTCAAAGGCTTCTGATTTAAGCTTCAAAAATAGTACCCATGTCATTCTGGAATAATCATCTATACACAACATAAAATATTTGTACCCATTTATGCTTTCCGTTCTCATGGGTCCACATAAATCAGTGTGTATTAGTTCTAACGGTTTGCTCGTGAAGTACTCTTTTGCTTTGAATGTGGCTCTGGTTTGCTTCCCCTTTTGGCATGAAGCACAAATGCTATTTGAAGGTTTGCCAATAGTGGGTATATCTCTTACTGCCCTTTTTGAGCTGATTTTTACCAGATTGTCAAAGCTTATATGACCGAGTCTCTTGTGCCACAACCAATTTTCTTCTTCCTGTCCAACCAAGCAAGCTCCTTCTGAAGTCTCTGAGAGAGTATACAGATTTCCAGAAGTCCTCAATCCAGTAGCTATCAATTTCCCATTTTTTGTCTTTCTTACTTCATAGCCCTGCTTCTTAAAAATTACTTCATGACCTCTGTCACAAATTTGACTTACACTCAGTAAGTTATGCTTCAGACCAATCACAAACAAGACTTCTTTAGAGTTGATTTTTTCATCACTTATCTTGACTGATCCTTTACCAACTATCTTGGCTCCATCATTATTTCCAAATTTTACAGAACCACCTTCGTATGTCTGTAACTTATCAAATTTTTGTTTATCTCCTGTCATATGACTGGAGCATCCACTATCCAGAATCCATGGTGCAGATTTGTTCTGGGCTTTGAGAGCTGTTTGAACGATCAAGGATTCCTTTTCTTCCTTAGGTCGCTCCTTTTCTTTCCATTCTGATTTGATGGCAGATTTGGTCACTTGTTTTGCCTTTTCCCTTTCATTGGCTTGTGCCTGTTTTTCGAGAAATTTTCTGTTTTGTTTCAATCCATTTGGTTGATAATTTCTTCCCTGATATTTATTTCCTACAAAAGAGCTACGACAATTTCTTGCAATATGTCCAAAGTTATGACAGTTATAACATTCTACTGCATAATCTATCAAAGGTGAAAAAATATTTCTACTAGTGAAATTTCTTTGTCCTACATTATAACTGCAATTTGAAATTTTATGACCATAAGCATTGCATTTAAAACAATAACCAGAAAAGGAATGATTGTACCTGGGTAATGGTCTTTGCCATGTTGTAGTAGGTGCCATAGGTCTTCTTCTTCTTTGATGTGTGACTTTGGTGAATCCATCATTGTCAGTACTCCTATCGTGCCTGGCCTTATTGTTTTCTTTTGCATGATTCAGTTTTTCTTGATCAACCCTGATCTTACCTTTATTCTTTATTGGTTCTACAATTATGGCCTTTGATTCCATTGATGATTCTTCTTCTACGAAGCCCAAACCAAATTTAATGCCTGTAGGCTTTTGGTTATTTATAATCTTATCAAGCTTCACAGAACTTCCTTCAAGTTTGTGGTAGCAACTCAGTTTTTGACTCTTTTCTTCTAGCTGCATTCTTAAGCCAACAATCTCTTCTTCCAGTTTGTTGCACTCATCTATTTTCATGGTTAATTGTACTTCAAGATCTTCAGACTTTTTCTTAAATTCTTCAGTCTGTACTTTCAAACTGATTATTATTTCATTGGCATCCTCAAGTTTTCTTGAAACCTTTTTATTCTTTTTCCTTTCTGTACTCAACTCTTTAAGTGCAGCAACCAACTCACCTTCCAGATCTACTTCAGCCTCATCCTCTAGTTTTTCATCACACTCCTGGGTTTCCTCTGTTCTTTCTTCTTCAAATGCCATGAACAAAGCTTCACCTGTTTCTTCTTCAGAATCCTCATCGGAGCTGTCTTCAGAAGAGTTGACATTCTTGGAAATGAAACTTTTCTTCTTGAAGTTGCTTTTTCTAAAATGTGGTTTCTTCTTCCAGTCACTTCTTTCTTGGTGTGACCCTTCATCACTTTTGTTTTTCTCATTCATTGGGCATTTAGCTGCAAAGTGCCCGATGCCTCCACAGTTGAAACACTTAAACGGTAACTTTCCTCTATACTTTCCTTTTCCCTTTATTAGTTTCCTAACAAAGTTTGCTTCAGTTTCATCTGAAGATTCTTCTTCCTCAGATTCTTGTTTAGCTTTTATATTTTTCTGTGCTTTAAAAGCAGCTTCTCTATCTGAGGGCTTAGTTTGTCCTATTCTCATTTCGTATGCAGTTAAAGAACCATGCATTTCATCCATGCTAAAAGTATTTAGATCTTTAGCTTCTTCTATAGCAGAAACTTTAGAATCAAATCTTTTGTGAAGAGTTCTTAGTACCTTTTTCACAACAACTGCATCTTCCATTTCCTCGTCGAGTCCTCTAATCGCATTAATGATTCCATTGACTCTCAGCATATAGGCCTCTATGTTCTCATCGTCATTCATCTTTAATGCTTCGAACTGGGCTCGATGTGTTTGTAGCTTGGCTTCCTTGATCTTGTCGTCTCCTTCATGAATGCTTTGCAGTTTGTCCCACATGTCTTTTGCCGTTTTACAGCTCATGATCCTTATCAGTTCACTGTCTACTAACCCACACATTATAGCATTTTTTGCTTTAGAGTTATTCTCAAACTTTTTCTTCTCAGCAGCATCTGTTGGAGGAGTAGAGGGTATTGTGTATCCACTTTCTACTGACTCCCAAATGTCATATCCCAAAGCACACAGATAAGTCTGCATCCTGAGTCTCCAGAAGGAGTAATTAGTTCCATCGAACAAAGGAGCTTTGTTGGATGAAAATCCTTCACCACCGGCCATTGTGTTTCTTCCAAGATCACCTTAGCTGATTGAGCTTGTTCAAGAACTTGGCTCTGATACCAATTGATATTCTCACAATGACACTGAGAGGGGGGGTGAATCAGTGCAACTATTTAAAACTTAAATCTGCAGCTCCTAATGCTGAAATAATGCAAGCTTAAAATAGATACAGCAAGTATAACAAGATAGCATCACACAACACAAAATATAACGAGGTTCACCGATTTGGCTACTCCTCAAAAATTGACTGTTTGGACTACAATCCAAATCCAGCCTTTGCAAAGCTTCAACTTTACAAGCAATTTACCAGCACCCACTGGAAGGAGCACCAACCCCTGATTAACCAGCACCAACTGGACTTCTATTTTGAATCTAGATTTGACATAAAAATGCCTTCTCTTTTACAAGACCCTCACTGGTCTATTGCTCACTCAACTCAATCTCATAGAAGCATAAGGAGAATTGTTAGAGACTCAATATCTTCTATTGCTTACAAAACCTCTCTTTTTATTTGCATAAACAAAACAAGGTTTATCAGCTCTGTTACGGTTTTGCCTACCGCACTCTTTCTGTGCTTCTTACAGCACTCTTACTCAACCTCACTTTCAGTTTTTCAAGAATAAACAAGGTTGCAGTAACCTTACTTACTGCACTTTTTTAGTTCTTTATACTGGCTCACTCAAATGGCTCTTTCAAAATGGCTCTACTTTTCCCTCCTTTTTGCCATGCATTCTCAGCTGCGTTCAATCTGCCACACTCTCTCTGACGCGCTCTGTCTTTCAGCCACTATCTTTCTGACGCGTTCTGATAGTCTTCTCTGCTCACTCTGATAGCCTTTTCTACGCATTTCGACGCTCTGTCATTCTTATCTTCTCTCTTTTGAATTCTGAGCTACCTTTTCACTTCTGCACGCAACTGCCCTTTCTGACACATGCAACCTGTTAATGGATTTCTCTTTAATCGAGATTCTTAGAATATCCACCCCTCTGACAGTCTCACAACGTCACGACCCTATAACAACCGTTCTGTCTTTAATGCACTTTTCTATAACTGCCCCCTGTAACTGTAGTTCTGACTCCAGTTAACTCTTACATGTTTGGCTACATGATTTTCCTCTACAACTTCCCCTGCAACTGTCACTGTGTATGCTTCTCGGCTTTTACCCGTGAAACTATGACATGTCACGATATCACGACATTTCTGCCCCTTTGACTTTTTCATGACAGTTGACCATGAAAACAAGACATGTCGCTATATCGTGACATTCTCTGCCTCCTTGTCCTCTTCTCGACATGCAACCATAAAAATAGAACATGTCACGAAATCATGATGCATTCATTGCCTTGATCTCTTTTTCTGTCTCTTGCCAACGAAAACACATGTCACGAAATCGTGACACTTTTCGCTTCCTTGCACTTCTCTGCCTTTCTCCGCAAAAATGGAACATGTCACGAAATCGTGACACTTTCGCTACCTTGTGCCTTTCTCTTCCTTTCGCCCACAAAAATGGAACATGTCACGAAATCATGACACTTTCGCCTTTGAGCTCTTCCTCCTTGAATTTGTCATGAAATCATGACGCTTCTGCTTCCATGCTCTTTCATTTTGCTTCTATCACGAAATCGTGACACTTCATCCTTCAGAGTCTTCCTCTCTTTGTTGTCACGAAAATGTGACATGTTGCGAAATCGCGACATCTTTTCTCCTTAGCTCTTCTCTTCTCTTCAGGTCACGAAAATGACATGTCGCGATATCACGACACTTTTTCTCTCGAGCTCTTCCTCTTGCAATATGTCACGAAATCGTGACACTTTTTCTCCTTAGCGCTTCTTCTCCAAACATGTCACGAAATCGTGATAGTTTTCCTTACAAGCGCTTCTTCTCCAAACATGTCACGAAATCATGACAGTTTTCATTGCAAGCGCTTCTTCTCCAAACATGTCATGAAATCGTGATAGTTTTCTTACTTGCCTCTTTTGCTTCCAACATGTCACGAAATCATGATAGTTTTCCTTTAATGCGCTTCTTCTCCAACATGTCACGAAATCATGACAGTTTTTCTACTTGCCTTCTTCTCCAACATGTCATGAAATCGTGATAGTTTTTCCACTTGGCTTCTTTGCTTTCAACATGTCATGAAATCATGATAGTTTCTTTTCTAGCTTCTCAACATGTCGTGAAATCGTGATAGTTTCTTTTCCAGCTTCTCAACATGTCGCGATATCGTGACAGTTTCTTTTCCAGCTTCTCAACATGTCGCGATATCGTGACAGTTTCTCCAGCTTTTTCTCTCTCCTCCGATATGTCGCGAAATCGTGACAGAAAACATGTCGCGATATCGCGACAGTTTTCTTACTTGTCTTTTTCTTTGATTTTTTGAATCTGGGCCACTTCTGTCTTCTTGGAAATTTATTGTACATGTTCTGACTGACCTCTGAACTCCTGTCCACTGCATCAACAATTGATCTGTCTGTCTGTGTTGACAACAATGACAATACTATTTCTGCACCTTGCTCAACACTCGGGTCCCCCACCCTTAACAAATTACATCTCTCTTATTTAGAGCTTGAGATTTTACAAATAGATACACTTCTCATCTCAATTGAGATGCTATAGTTAGAAACCTACATCATTTTACATAAAATGTCTAAATTCTTGATTTTCATTTTCTAGATCTTTTCAAATCTCTGTATGAATACAATTAATCCATAATTTAGCATCTTTCTTGACATTTTCCTATAGCATCCTTCACAATGCCAAAAATTCACCTCTACTATCTATGCCTTGCATCTTAGTAGAGTAATATTTCCAAAACATCGCACTAACATAGTCCACTTTACCAAATCTGGATTGCTAGTTTCCTTCCTGAAACACAAGTGCAACCACAAAAATTATAATAAATAGTCTAAATGAACACACATTATTGTTACAAAATAAAATAGATATTACCAATGGAAAATATTAAAGTAAATCTTAATCATTAATTGATTTAGGCAATCAACAATTTTTGTCAGCTTCAACTAAACTTTCTACTTCCTCTAACCATGGAAAGGAGAATTTAACTTCACGATCCTCAATCAAAACCCCTCTATTGGCTAGCTTATCTGCACATTTGTTTCCTTCCCTTAATATATGTGTAAACCTGATTTCTTCAAACTCTTTAGCAAGATCTTGAATTTCCATAATTATCTCTTGTATGTTCCATGGAGCCTTTGCTTTCCTCAAAATTGCATTTATTACTATGAGAGAATCACCTTCCATCCATACTCTATTCCATTTCATTTGTTTACATATTTTTAACCCTTCTAAAGCTTCCCAAGCTTCAACTTCATTATTTGTCTTAAATCCACTATTGAAAGCATAATGAGACAAAATCTCTCCTCTATTATTTCTAATTATTCCTCCTCCTCCTGATCCTGGATTTCCTTTAGATGCTCCATAAAAATTCAATTTAACCCACTCCACATCTGGTGGTTTCCACTTTATATTATTTACCTTATTTTTGCTTCTCTTGTACCCAACATCATAATTCCATTTAATGACTTGACTCCATCTATCAAGACTCTCTGCTTCCAAATTAGGGATTGGGTGAGTTGATAGGGTTGGTTTAGACTCCTCTATGGCTAAACATATCTTCTTTTTCATTACCTCTAAATTGCTTTCCTTTCCTTTAAATATTCTTCTATTCCTTTCTAGCCATATAGTCCAAAGTATTGTATCTTTTGATATATCCCATATTGTCTGTAAAGCCTCACTTTTATAAGTGCTCTACCATTTCTTTAACCAATCTTCAATTTTGCTATTCATCACCATGCATTTACCAAACATATTAAGAATCCATTGCCATAGATTCCAGACTATTGAGCAATGTCCCAAGAGATGGTCAATACTCTCCTCCTCCTTATTACAGAAAACACATTGAGAGGGGCCATGAAAACCCCTTTTCATAAGGTTATCCCAGGATAAAATTCTTCTATGACCTACTAGCCAAACAAACATTTTGACTTTAGGAATGCTTGGGCTATCCCAAATATCTCTCCATATTCTAGTGATATTATTATTATGTTGGTGTTGAACATTATATCCACTTCTTGTTGTGTATTCTCCTGAGCTATTCAACTCCCAAATAAATTTATCCTTGGCACCCCTCGAAATAATCACAATTGTTATCTTTCTACTCAATTGCCTCCTAGCATCAATGTCTTGTATACTTGTAAAAAAATATTCTTTCCATTTGTATCTTCCTTCTCGATCCTTGTACAAAATGTTTGAAACCCTATCACCATATTTATCTTGAAGTAATCTCATCCAAGGTTTCAAAACTGGATCTAAATTGAGTGGTTTTTTATCACACCAAGTATCCATCCAAATAGAAATTTTTTCTCCAGTTCCCACCACCCATATTAAACCTTTAATCATAAGATCAATATATTTTTTTAAACCATTCCAAAGAGCAGAACCATTTGGAAGAGAGAATGCAGTAAATATTAAACTTGGGTCATTGGGATCAACATACTTACTTAGAAGAATTCTTGCCCATTGTCTTTGAATCTCTTTGTATAATCTCCAGATAACTTTTCCCCTAAGAGCTAAGTTTGCATCTGTAAGAGCTCTTAAACCAAGACCTCCCCTAGTTTTATCATCACACAACTTGCTCCATTTCACCAAAGGAAATTTCCTTTTATCATGTAAACCTAACCATAAAAAGGATCGCATAATAAAGATTAAATTTTTTTCAACTGATTTTGGCATAGAATACAATGACATATAATATGTTGGAATGGCTTGTAAGACTGACTTAATTAAATGCACTCTTCCTGCTAATGATAACCATCTACCTTTCCAAGCTGGAAGTTTATTTTGAACTTTACTAATAATTGGATTCCATAAATCTATCCTCATTCTCCCCTCAAATAAAGGCATCCCTAGATAAGTTGTTGGTAAATTTGCCTCCTCCATTTGAAGCAACCTACAAATTCTTGCTTTGATATTAGTAGGAGTGTTAAGAAAGTAAATTTTGGATTTAGTCCTATTAATTTTTTGCCCTGAAGCTCTTTTGTACTCTTTTAAAAAGTTATTCAAAGCTCTGGCCTCATTTATCCTTGCCCTTCCAAAAAGGGTTGTATCATCTACAAATTGTTGATGGGTGATGTTATCGATGTTATTACTAACCTTAAGTCCACTTATAAGCCCATATTTGTAAGCCTTCTTTAAGTTCCTACTCAAAACTTCTGCCATAATAATGAACAAATAAGGAGATAGAGGATCTCCTTGTCTAAGGCCTCTCTTGGCTTTAAAATATTCTATCACTAACCCATTGACCAACACTGAATAAGAAACTATAGAGACACAAGCTTTAATCCATCTAACCCATTTCTTCCCAAAACCAAACTTATCTAAAACTGCAAAAAGAAAATCCCATTTAACCCTATCATAGGCTTTACTCATATCAAGTTTTAAGATCATAGCTTTCTCTTTTCTTGAAGTTGTTGAATGTATAACTTCATGAGCTACTATGATCCCATCCAAAATTTGTCTCCCTTTCACAAAACCTCCTTGCTCTTCTAAAATAATTTTGTCTAACAATGGCCTTAATCTATTCGCCATCACTTTGGAAATAATATTATAAGCCATATTACATAGGCTTATGGGTCTAAAAGAATCAAACAATTCAGCATCCTTATTTTTTGGAATTAGGGTAAGATAAGTTGCATTTATTTTATAAGGAATGTATTGTTTTACCCTAGACTGTTCCACTACCACCAATAAAGAATCCTTCACTATATCCCAATTATGTTGGTAAAAAGTTGCAGAGAGCCCATCTAGACCAGGGGATTTATCCTTATTAAAAGATAAAAGAGCTAAATGAACTTCTTCTAGAGTAATAGGCTCCATCAGTTTCCTATTGTCTTCATTTGTTATAATTGAAGGAACATCTTGAAGAAGTTTATCATTAAGAACTTCGGTCTCCTCTGAACCTAGAATATTCTGATAAAATGACTTTGCCTCTTTTCTAATTTCACTTTGATCTTCAATCCAAACCCCTTCTATTGATTTAATTCTACTAATTCTAGAAGATGATATTTGTACTATAGCCATCCTATGAAAAAACTTTGTATTTTTATCTCCTTCTTTTAACCAAGTTTGTCTTGATTTTAATCTCCAGAATTTCTCTTCCTTACTCAAAATATTATGATATTCACTAAGCAACTCCCTTTCCTCTGAGCTTGTATTATTTTCATCACCTTTTTGGAATTTTGAAAGTTTATCTTTTAGTTCTTCTTTCTTCTCAAAAATATTTCCAAAGGTGTTCTTGTTCCATTCTTTTAATCTAGATGTCATAGCTTTAATTTGGTTTGGAAGAGCATACAACCCACCATTACCTAAATAATTCCATGTTTGAGCTATCATATCAACAAATTGAGGATGGTCTTCCCACATCTGCTCATATTTAAAATATGATATTTTTTTGAATTCACTTACCACCATTTTAACTCTTATTGGCCAGTGATCTAAACCAATCCTTGTTAAGGTATTAATTTTAGCATAAGTTCCTTCATCTAGCCAATGATCTGAGAGAATGCATCTATCTAATTTTTTTGCTATTAGGTTCTAGCCTCTCCTGTTGTTGGTCCAAGTATAGTTGTCTTCTTCAAACTCAACTTCCCATAGATTGTTGTTTTGAATAAAAGTTGAGAAATATTTCATACTTTGGGTCAATTTCCTAATTCCCCCAAATTTTTCATTCAACTTGGTTATGGCATTAAAATCTCCAATGATCATGAAATGGGTTTCTTGGTCTTTACTTCTCATAAAGGCTTCAATCCCACTCCAAACTTCTAATCTACCTAACTGAGTTGTAGGTCCATAGACATTGATAAGGATGAAGTGAATATCTACAAAGTAGCAAGTGACTAAAGAGGCTATCCAATGCCTAGTTTTATGAATGGTTACACAAGAGGTTCTAGAAGGATTCCAACAAGTTAGAATTCCCCTATTACTCCTTCAGAATCCATAGCATCCCATTCACATCTTGCCCAAACTACTTTCATAGTTTTTGAAACTTCTTATTTTATCATTTTAGTTTCCTAGATACAAAGAATATTAGGTTTATTACTTAAACATAGGTCCCTAATACACCTATGCTTTGAGGGGGCATTAGCACCCCTTATATTCCATGAGATGATAATCATGTCTCATTAGGGGCTTTTGGCCCCTCTTGTATTACCAATATTATTTTTTTTGTAAAAAAGATTCACCAACTTATTTTTCTTTCTCTACTCTTCCTCTTTCTTGTAATTTGAGGTTTCTTTTTTCCTTACCTATATCAGAACTTTTTTTTCTCTTCTTTTTTTTATTTTTATTTTTTATTTGTGGAAAACATCCCAAAAGGGATGCCACTTTCGGTAAGACCCAAGGAGGCAGGGGTATCCATTCCACCAAAAATGCCTAGGACTCGGACCTAGCCTACCACCTTTGACATACTCAAGGAGCAAACAAACACACAAAACCAATTTAAAAATAAGTAAATAACAACAAAAATAATAAAATAAAATAAAAAACATGCTCCTTGAGTGTGTCAAAAACAAAAGCACAACCAAACACGCACAATAAGATAAAAGAAACCACAACACAAACCACATAGAAAAACACAAGAACCACATAACAAAACACAAACAAGACAAAAACAACAGAACACTACAAAGACATAACCCAAAAAAACATGAAAAATAAACACAACCAAAACCTAAAAAATAAAATAAAAATAAAAAACAACCAACAACAGACAATAAACAAAAACAAAAAACATAGAAAACACTCACACATAAAAACATGAAATAACACAAACAAAGAGAAACCCAAGAACAAGAACGAAAAAAACACAAGAACAATAACAAAAAACATAAAAAAAAAACAAAACAACAAAAACACAAGAACAACAAAAAACAACACAAAGAACACAAAAACAAAACAAAACAAAAGAACCCACCCACCTTAAAAAACTAAACAAAAAAAACAAAAAAGAAAAAAAAAAAAATGAACAAAACAATGACCTATCTAGACCAGAAGACTATTAAGGCAAGAATCAACAGAGGAAACAAAATAAAGAATAGAATGAGCTAGGGAACTAAAAAAAAACTGAATGAACCAAAGAGAAGCAAAAAAAAAAACAAGAAGAAACTAGGTACCTTCAGAACTGGGAGCCATCCAAAGAAATGATAGAAAGAAGAGCTTCCCTAATTTGAGAAGCCCACCATATAGGAGGGTGGCCATAACAAGTAAGATCACCTTTGTCCAAAGCCCAATTAGCTAAAGCATCAACACTCTTGTTTTGATCTCTGACCACATGATTGTAATCAACTTTCAAAAATCCCATCTGGATTAATTGAATCTTCTCAATAATTCTTTTTATTCTCCAATCCACCTTATGATTCTTAGAAGGAGTCTTCAAGAGATTAATCATAAGTTGAGAGTCAGACTCAACTAACACCTTTTCCCATCCAACCTTAGTAGCCTCCTGAAGGCCTCTGAGGATACCATACCCCTCAACAAGGTTATTGGAAAGAATACCCAAATTCTCAGCAAAAGTAAAAACCAGGGAGCCATCCGAAAGTCTACCAATTCCTCCCACACTCGGCTTTTCCAGGGTTCCCTCTAGAGGCTCCATCAGTATTGACTTTTCCAAAATCCTTAGGAGGAGGTTGCCAATTTCTAGTCCTATCCATCTTACTAATACTCACATTCCCTTTAAGTTGGTTGCCCTTAGAAGATTTAATCTTCAATATTTGCATCACTTGATCCCATCTTTGGTGGGAGTTTTGGGGGTGATTAAGGAGTTGATGGACTCGATTCAACTAAGTTGGCTATGGTCTTTTGCCAAATATAGTGAATATCCTTCCTATCTTGATTAAAAATTTGGTTGTTCCTTTCATTCCAAATATTCCAAAGAAGAATGGTAGAACCCATCCAAACTAACTCGCCTAATAAAATGATCAACACCCTCTTGATTAGGCCAATCCCTCCAAAGCTGTTCAAAAGTAAAAAAATTGGACCATTGTAAGCCAAGTAAAGTGGCCATTCTCCTCCATAGCTCAGAGGCTAAAGTACACTCAATAAAAATATGGTTGATATTTTCTACATTCTCTTCACACATTTCACATCTAAAAGGGCCATGAAAACCACGCTTCATAAGTTGCTCACCAGTAAGCACCCTACGATGCAATAAAAGCCAATTAAAGAACCTCACCTTAGGCCAGAGCTTTTGAGCCCACAATCGAGAAAATATGTCAGAAGAATGGTTGGGATTATTATGGCATAAGGTCAAATAACCTTGAGCAACTGAATACTCACCCTTAGTAGTGTTGTTCCATCCAAAACAATATTTTTCATGGGACCAAGAGAGGGATCTCATATGAAGGATGCCTTGGATATCTTGTCTTTGCCTTTCTGGGATTTGAATAGGCCAGTCCTCAATAGGGATCCAATATCTACCAACCTTTGAATTACCAGTATGGTACCGACAGTAATTAGCCACCTTTATCCAATTAGCTCGGTGAAGCTCCTCCATCCAAGGCCTCCAATCGGGAAACCGAGTTATCAAAGGCTTGTGACCATCCCAAGAATCTGTCCAAAAATTTGCATGTTGACCATTATGAATGATCCAAAATAATTTTTTCTTTATCAAATCCTCACCAGTCTTAAGAACTGCTAAAATGGGAGAACCTTTGGTAGGAAGTTGATAGCGAACAAGGTCTTCAGGACTTTTGTTCTCAGCATATTTAGCACGAAGATTATTGGCCCAAAGAGCATTGGGGTTATGCAACATCCTCCAATATAATTTAGCAGCTAAAGCTTTGTTGTTATTAATTGAAGACTGGAATCCTAACCCCCCTTCACTCTTAGGAAGACATAAAGTATCCCATTTCACCAAGGCCCATTTTCTTTTCTCCTTAGTACCACTCCAAAGGAAACGATGACTGATTTGATCCAATTCTCGAAGAACAACCTTTGGGATATTCAAAATGGAAGAAACATAAATAGGAATAGCTTGAAGGACTGATTTTACCAAGGTGATTCTAACCCCAGAAGAAAGCCACTTGTTGGTCCACTTTCCAATTTTCTTCTTGACTTTGTCCAACAACCAATTCCAATATTTATTTTTCTGCCTTTGAATATTTATGGGAATACCTAAATAAGTGATTGGAAGAGAGGTCTTCTTATATCTTAATTTATCCAAGACCATGGATTCCTGTCTAGCAGAGCAGTGAAAGAAAATAACTTTAGATTTGTCTTCATTGATCAACTGCCTAGTAGCCTTAGAAAAATAGCTAATGATTTGCTTAATATTAGAAGCTTCCTTAACTTTAGCTTTACCTAAAAGAGTAGAGTCATCCACAAATTGAAGATGAGAGATAGGTCTAGCTCCATGAGCAATGGTAACTCCCTCAAGGGTTTTGTTTTCCCTCTTTTTGGTTATAGTCCTACCCAAGCATTCAACAAGAATGATGAATAAATAAGGGGATAGCGGGTCACCTTGCCTAATACCTCTGGAAGCTGGAAATGACTGAGAAGGCCTACCATTGATAAGAACTAAGTAGGAAACTGAAGAGATACATCCCATAATCCAATCCATCCAATCCTTAGAGAAACCAAATTGCCTCAAAACTTTGATAAGGAAGTGCCAATCCACTCTGTCATAAGCTTTGGATAAGTCTAACCGAATGAACATGGAAGGAGAATTTTGCATATCCATGGAATGGATGGCTTCCTGAGCAAGAACTATCTCATCTACTATTTGACGTCCTTCCACATAACCCCCTTGCTCTAGGGAAATAATCTTATGCAAAAGAGGCTTCAACCTTTTTGCCATGATTTTAGTAATGATTTTGAGAAGAACATTACATAAAGCAATAGGTCTAAAAGCTGAGATATGATCAACCTCTTGAGCTTTTGGAACAAGAGTAATATAAGTTTTATTGATAACCTTCAAAATTTCTTTGGCTTTCCTGGCTTCTTCCACCACCTCTAATAAATCAACATGAAGGATATCCCAGAACTCTTGGTAGAACTCAATGGGAAAACCATCGGGACCTGGGGTTTTCCCTTTTTGCATTTTAAAAACTACTTGTTGAAGCTCATTGATAGTAACGAGAGCAATCAAAATAGAGTTCTCCTCAGAAGTGATAAGAGAAGGGATTGCTTGAAGAACATTTTGTTGAGAAGTCGAGTCAAGAGGAGTAGCAGCAAAAATATTGGAAAAGTAATCAACAACAATAGAGTTCATGCCATCCCAAGTATAAACAACATCTCCAGAATCTGATTTTAAGGAAGAAATAAAGTTGTGAGATCTTCGAGCTAGAAGAGATTTGTGGAAGAAATTTGTGTTTCGATCTCCTTCTTTGAGCCATTGAATTCTAGATTTTTGCTTCCATAAGATTTCTTCTCTTTTTTCCCATTCCTCTAACCGAGTTGTGAGTTTAATTTCATCTCGCACTTCTCTTCTCTGTGAGGCCATCTAAACGGATTTTCTTATTCAAATTTTCAAGATGAGCAATAACTTCATGTTTTTTTTTATGAACATCCCCAAACTCTTTCCGAGCTCCAAGTCTTGATTTTGGATTTAATGTATTGCAAGTATTTTGGCAAAATAGAACATCTTAGTCCCATGCCTAGGTTTACCTTCCTTCCACCATTGTTGCACATGAGGTCTGAAGGAAATGTCTCTAAGCCACATTAATTGAAAATGAAAAGGAGAGAAACTCACATTGGTTTTCCACATTTCCACCATGATCGGCCAATGATCCGAACCAACATTATTAAGAGTCTTCACTTTAGGAATGTGACCATGGATTAAGAAATTTTTAGAGAGCAAAAACCTATCCAATCTCTCCATTATACAAGCTAAGCCTTGCCTTCTATTAGACCAAGTCATAAGGCCATTATCTGGTTGGATATCCACAAGATGGAGGTTTGCAATATATTCGCTCATGAGGTCAGTGCTTTTGTCCAAATTTCTATTTCCCCCCCTTTTCTCATCTAGAGAGAGGATGGTATTGAAATCTCCTCCGATCAAGATCCAAGATTTAGGAAAATGAGAGATAATATGAGTAATATCCTTCCACTATCTTCTTTTTTCCTCCAAAGAAGTCGGAGCATAAATAGTAATGCAGAGCATAATCTGGTTGGAATGTCTACTTTGAATAGCTATAGCCAACAAACCCCAACTGCCAACCATATGGTGAATAACTACCTCTTTTGGGTCCCAAAGACAAGCAATGCCACCCGAAGTCCCTTGGGAACTGAGGGAAACCACTTTTCCAGCTGGCCAAATTTTACTGGCAATTGAGTCCATATCCTCCATTGACATCTTTGTTTCTTGAAGGAAAACAAGATGTGGATGATTTATCTAAATCATTCTTCTAATTTCATTTTGTTTTGAAAGACTCCCTTTGAGTCCTCTAATATTCCAAGTGATGATCTTCATTAATACCAGGGCTAAAAAATTTGGGAAGGGCATTAATCTTACCTTCCTCTACAAGCTTTTCACCTTCTTTTACCATATGATATTGATTGGTCTTGCGACCTACTTTTTGATTAGAATCCATCTTCAATTTTTTTTCCCTGTTTCTTGACTTATTCCAATTGAATCTGAGATGGCTTCTAACCTTGAAGAATGCTCGTACACGACCAAAATTTTACTAGATGGTTCAACGGAGTCTATATTGGGACCTCGCATTATTTGAAGTTTTGACATTTGAAATATTGTTTTTCTTGTGTAAATTTTCTCCTTTTTTTTCTGTTGAAAACCTTTGATTTGTTGGTTTGTCTCTGAGTTCTTCCCTTCATATTTAAATTGTGTTTCTAAGATTTTAGTTTCCATTATTTCCTCTTCCTCACTTGGGACATCATTTGTGGAAAGGATTTCAAACATATTAGCAGATGACTTTGATTGATCCTTCATAACTGGTTTTTTCTGAGTGTTCTTCTTCTTAGGTATTTGGAAACCTGCTGAGTTTATATCTTCTTTCTTTTGATCAGGAATTTTATTTGGGCAAGCACTAGCCAAATGACCATATTCATGGCAAATTCTACAACGAAAAGGAATGTTCTCATAGTCCACTACTTGCTCCCAAGTGTCTTCCCCAAATTGTAATGTGATATTTTTAGGTAGGGGTTTGTCAAAATCCATTAAAACACAAATCCGAGCATAAATAATATGTTCAAAATTTTGAGTACAATCAGCGGTCATCATAAAAGTTCCTAAAGAGTTTCCAATTGAAGAAAAAATAGTAGGATTCCAAAATTCAATAGGGAGGCCAAAGAGTCTAACCCACACGGGAGCTATAGAAGGCATCTCTTCTTCGACTTTAAATTTAGTATGCCAGGGCTTCATGAAAAGCCCTGCCCTTCCAAAAAACCAAGGACCCCCTTGAAAAGTTTTCTCTCTATCTTCATTATTAGCAAATAAAACAAGAAAATAACCATTTGGATAAATAGAGATTTGTAACTCACCTTTAGTTTTCTAGATTTTTGCAGCCCAGACTTTGAAAGCAGATAGACTCGGACGAAAACCCATGAACCGACAAATTAGTCCTCTTTTTTCCAAATCTTCAATGCCAGTTCGAATGTTACCCATATCAAGCTTAACAATAGGAGTTCCATCAGTTGCTTTAAGACATCCTAACTCCATTTTCCTGGGATCAATCTTAGGCATTCTTAGAGGTTTATGGGAAGCCCTAAGATTGATATTAGCATTGGGCTGAGGCTGTCCACCATGAAGGGCATCCCTAAAATTCATTTTTTGGGACTGAGTCTTCGAAATTCTTACCCTTGACAGGGGTTTTCATAGTAGAATTATTTTGTGGGTGCACCTTAGCACCAGATTCACTTGAGATATGAGCCATTTTTTGATCAACTGCTTGAAACTTGTTTCGTGATCTCTTTAATCCTTGCCCTAGACGCCGTGGAAAGGTATGGTTTTCACTTTTCTTTTGTGCAGCAAATTGGAAGCCGTTGTCACTCAAGTTCACAGTATGATCTATTGAAAGACAAATTTCTAACCCATCTTGGATCCCCTGCAACATTTCCTGCTAAAATATTGAGCATAAACCACAAAAATATTGGCCGCTAGGGCCCGAAGGCCCTAAAAACCAACCTCTGGAGCTGCTTGCACTCAACCCAGATGAAACCCTCGCATAGCCGCTTGCCAAATATCTCGTTCACACATAGGGATGCACTAGGATCTGTGTTGCTCCAAATGATATGAAAATTGGTGGAGACGTTCTAGGGTTTTTCAGGCATCTACCCTCAAAATTTTAGCTCAATCCGAGTCCGGATGAGTGAGATATGGCCGAAATGAGTTCGGTAGTTTGGGCAGTCCTACGAAAAACATCTCTAAAATCAGTCTAAGTGTAGTTGTTAGCGTGTCTTCAATATTATTTTTTTATTTTTCAACATATTTATCCTCTCTTGGCTCTATTATAGAAGCTTTTGACTTATCCTACTCATTTTTTGGTATTTCCTTATTAATGGCAAAGGTATTAACTTCTAAAACTGCATTTTCTTTACCAATTATTTCCTCCTGAATGGTGCATGGTACTTCAAGAGAGTCTTTAAAATCTGATGAAACACATTCCTTGGGTTCATCGAGAATGTTCTTCCTTAAATTAGGATCATATTGAATAGATGGTTCCTTACTAATATGTTGAAATTGTTGTCCTGTGTCCTCTAAGTTTTGATCTACTTTTTCTTCATAGGCTAAAGCCTCAAAAGAATTAGAATTTCTTCCAGTATCCTTTCTTATTGGTCTCCACTATTTATTTTCTTTTATTTTTCTAGATCTATTTTTTGGAAGTTGAAAACCATCTTTATCCATAACCATTTGTAAATTTCTCTTATGATTTTCTACAAATAATTCTATTGGGCTCTTCTTAGGGCATGATCTCTCAATATGCCCCACCTCATGACATATTCTACATCTAAAAGATATGTTTTCATAATCTATAGTTTGGATCCACATCTTATCCCCATACTTAAGAATGATTGATTTTGGTAAAGCTTTACTTATATCAATCATGACCAATATTCAAGCATAAATAGCCAAAAATCCATCTTTTGTTGTATCTAAAATCTCAAGGAATTCTCCTAGAGTGTTGCCTATTGCCTTGAAGGTATCTATTTCCTAAAATTCAATGGGCAATCCAAACATCCTAACCCAAATTGGTACTAGGGATAGATTTACATTTTTAGGTGAAAAGCCTTCATACCAATGGGTAAGGAAGAGCCCTGCTCTTCCCATAAACCAAGGACCCCCTTTTAGGATTCTTTCTCTTTCTTCCCTAGAACAAAAAATGGCTAGGAATAAACCTTTGGGAAGAAATGATAGAATCACTCCTAGAGACTTCCAACTCCTATCAATCCATTTTCTCAAGGCTGAAGCCCCTGGCCAATACCCATTAAATTTACCAAAAACTACCCTATCTTGGAGCAATGAGGATCTCTCTGAGGTGCGCTCACTAACCTCTACCACTAGGGATGATTCTAAGGATTTAACTATAAATCGATCCATGGAAAGGAAACTAAAACTCAAAATCTAATGAAATTTATCTGAAAGTTCTATAACAAATATAATGGTATGGTATTGGTCTCTCTATGTGACTTCTCAGAGTGGTTGGATCTCCTGTGTGACCTCTAAGAGTAGTTAGATTTATGCAAATTCTAGGGGAATAAAAATTTATGAAAACTTTCCTCTGGTTATCAAGAACCTACCTTCAAAATTTTAGGAAAATCCAAGTTTGGATGAGGAATTTATACCAAAATAGTGAGGGTGGGTCTACCCAGCCTCTCGGAGTGGTAGGCTCTCTATGTGGCCATCTAGGATGGTTGGTTCTATATGTGACCATATGGGATGGTTGGATCTAATTTTTTCAAGGGCCGTAAACTTTGGTGTGAGGACTTCTGAGATGATTTTAAGTTTTTTGTTGTTGATTTGAAATCGTCAAGTCTGTTGAGTTGAGAGTAGTTGAAAAATGAAGCCTTGTTGCTCTTCAAGAAGACTCCATTGTTGTAGTGGCCTTGAGCTCTCCAATGGGGTGGTCACACTCACAAGCTCAAGTAATTATAAGGGGACACAAAGGGGCCAAATAAATTTTGATAATATTTTTTGAAGGTACTATTGTGTTCATGCAAATGAAGAGAAATGAGGGATTATTTATAGGGTTTGGGGTAAGGTGAGGGGGATGACATAGGAGTGAGGTGAAGGCTAGGTGGCACCCAAGTGGTATGTGGGGAACCCAAGGAAAATCTAGGGAGGCCACATGGAGGAATGTGCACCCTCCACATTTATTAGCCTTGGGTGGGGTGAATCCTCACCCACCCATATGCCATAAAGTGGCCTAGGGGGATGTGAGATGTGCATGGGGGGAAGTGTGCATTGGGTGATGTGGGCATAATTTAAAATTACTAAAATGAAAGGGTGGAAGATGGAGTGTACAAATGGCTTAATGAGGGAGGTTGACTTTGGAGTTAAAGGGTAATTTTAAATTCATCCAAAATGGAAGGAAAAGGGAAAGGAGAGTTGAGGAATTAAATGGTGGGAATTCCCATGGGATTTCCTAGGGATTGAGGGGGCTTGTCTTGGATTTTGGGGATTTGATTGGTATTTTAAAATTCTTTTGTGCATTCCCCTTGGGATTTGGTTATGGATTAGAAGGGTGATTAGGGCCTAATGGAGGGTATGATTGTGGGATTAGGTGGGAAGGGAAGGTTATGGGGATTTCAAGGTGGATTAGAAGAATTAGGGAGGTTAATGATGGATTAGGAGAATTTAATGGGAGTAGGGGGAAATTAGGAGAATTAAAAGAGATTAGGAGGAATTAGAGGAAATTAAGATGGATTAGAGGAAATAGGAAAATTAGGTAAATTAAAGAAGAATTAGGAGAAGATAAAGAATATTAGAGGAATTTAGATGAAATTAGAGGGATTTTAGAGGAATTGGAGGAAATTAAAAGAATTAAAGGGGAATTTTAGAGGAAAATAGACATATTTATATGGGAAATTGGCGTTTTGAAGGGTTTTGGATGGATTTAGGTAGTTTGTGATTATTTTGTGGCAATTAGAGGTCTTGGTGAATCAATTGGAATATGAGCTCAAATGCTTGCAAAAATGACTAATTTTAGGTGTCTACAACAAATATAAGTTATATTAATATATTATAATTATAGTTAATATAGCTATCATATAAGGTATATACTTGTTACAATAGGATTATGTAGCTATAGGGTTAATATTAATATAACATATATACATTTTAACTATTAATATTATACTATAACCTTATAGTTATATATATTATATCATGCAATTAATATATTATATAACTATAAACATTATGACCTAATTATTATAATATTATTATATAGTTATTATATAATTTTTAATATTGTAACATAACATCTTTGAAACTTTAGAGATTAAAAATCACCCTAATATATAGGTTAGATATGACTTACCTCATCTCTTAATATACATAAACATTTGTTAATATTCACCTCGTCTTTTAACAAGTTCATTGTGATATTTTTTTATTTGGTGGAAGAAGAGGTTTTGAAAGGATCCTTTAACCTTTTACAACAAAGAAGCATAATATTCCAAGGAATAACCAAGAGAAACCAACAACAAGTGAACCCACCTAAGGGAGTCAAGAAACAAGCACAAACTTAAACTAAAAACTAGCAGTTGTTCTAAAAACAACAGGGACATTCCCTATTCTAGCTCTGGGTTGTACACAAATTCATCACCTCAAACTTGTAAAAAACTTCATATGCTATTTAAATCTCCAGGAAATAAACTATATTAATTGAAATTGGGATTGGATATCTTTCCCCTAGCAAAGGGCTATGAAGGTTGATAATTTCAAACATCCATCTTCAATAGAGATTGCGAGCCATTGGCGATCTCTAACTCTATATCCCTTTTTATTAGAGCTTTAATTTATGGTCTCCCAACATTACACTCTACCCCAACATCTATAAATCCCTTTTTAATACTTCTTGGATTAGGGTCAAGAAGTACCTTCTCCAAGAAGGGTTTCGAAGGATATTCATGACTTCTGATTTTAGGGCGTAGGGACCCTTTCTCTAGTTTCACCACCCTTTTGACAAGAGTGAATGGGGGAGGATTTACCAAATATAATAAAACATCCAACCCCGAGAAATTGATGTAATCAAAGGAGTTTTGCAAAGATAATGGGGCCAATAGAGAAGGGGCACTTACCTATACAATGTGTTTTTGAAACTCTAATTCAAAAAAAGATGGAGGTACATCGCAGTATTCAACCATGGGAGGCATCTCACCCTAAAGGGAAGGCATAACACAACCTTCAACCAAGGGTGTCTTCTCACTCTAGACAACCTCAAAACTTAGAATATCAACTTCCTCAACTTGCTAGAACTCAGTGAGACTATATTCTTAGCTATCTGTCTTGTTCGTATTCTTTAGGGGCTTCTCTTGGCCAGATTTACCCTATGAATTTATCCTCTTTAAGGGTTCCTCTTGAGCAGATTTATCCTTCAAGCTTGTGTTTGTTTGAGAACTCAACATTGGTTTCTTCATGGGGCACTAGCCCAAAATATGACCATCAGATTTATAATTAGTGAAAAAATTATGGTGATTCTAATACACAATGGGATGGGTCCAATACCCTAAGCTCGAAATGATATTAATGGAGGATGGAATATTAGCTTCTAGATCCATATTTACGTGTATTCTTACATAAATCATTCTTGATTTTGCTCTAATTGTGGTATTGTTATCTTGGCTATACCACACAAAAGATCAACATGTCAATACTAAAAAGGTAAGCTAGGGAGTCTGAACCAGAGAGGGATCATATTGATTTTCTGTGTATCAAGGTAGAAACCTAGGCTCCACTGATGCAAGAAGAAGCTTTGCTTCCCATAGAACCATGGATCTTCGTAGAGGATTCACCTAGAATCCTCTTCACAATTGAACTTAAACATGAGAAAATATATGGGAAGAGTGACGATATCCAGGTAACTCTAAGGCCACCATTTGGATAAAGTTCACCTCCTAACATCGTCTAGATTCGATTGGGAATCCAAAAATTTTCCCACCAAATTGAAGGCCCCATCCTCCATTGTGAGCTTAATCAGGCCCTCATGAACATGGAGGGTGTCTTCAACCAAAAAAACATCAAAAATAATGTTTGCAAAAAACAAACCTAAATGAGATGAAACTATTGCTGCAAATGAAGATCCGACACTGGGATCAAAGGGCTTTTGGAGTGAAGCCCTAAGAGAGGCCCTATTCATAGTACCACCTAACATATAATGCACACCCGCCAAAGGGCCTACCTCTCCACTTGGTAAAAACACATGATTTTCCACAGGGTCGACAAGACCATCTTCAGACTCACATTTTTTTGCTAACTCTCTAAAATTTTCACCCACTGTCTTCTCACCATTCTCGCTACCCTGGCTGCCGATCTTGCAACCCTAAACTCCATCCCCACTACCTCGCACACCTTTCTCGCTCAAAGACAAGTTCAAAAAATTGAGTCCATAAAGCCTTAATGTTTATCATTGAGTAGATCTGCAAAGCTGAAAGCCATAGGATACAGTGGGAGACAAGGATGTACTATGAATTGTAGTGTTTAATAACCACTATAACAAAACCATAGCTTTAAGTTCATTGTAATATTTTATTTTTTTATGCAATTTTTTGTTTTCAATTACATATTCGTATAATGAATTTTTGTTTCACTTCAATATATGTTCTAATATATATTCTAGATGCATTCCCAACAAAAGGCCTTGTCCTACATGGTCCCTTTAAATAAAATATTTTTTATTGAAAGAATACTTATGCTTGTATAAATTTAATTATTACAAAAGATCAAAATTTGATTTGTTTTCTCTTTACTTTATAAAAGAATTTATATTAATAAATATTGAATCTTTGAAGATAGCTTAAATACTGTTACATTTTTATTAAACCACATAAATAATATATAATATATTTTTTAATAAAAATTAAATAAATATACCATAAAAAATTAAATAAAATAATTTTATTTATAATAAATATATATTTAATATATTTTAAAATATATATAGCATTATAATTTTTTTTTTTAAAAAGATTCTACGACCGTGATCAACACTTTTAAATACAATCCCCTCTATAACTATCTAATTAATGATTGTGTTTTCATCATCCTCTCATTCAATTACCATTATACATGGGCAAAACAAAATTGTATATATGGGCTGTGCATGATATTTATTGATCATACAGTGCCACTGCCTCTGCCTCCTGCTCTTACAGGGCGCGTTCTATTTTTCATCTGAAAGTTTCTCTGAAATTGCATTTAGCAAGAGGATGGACAAAAACAAGATTCTGGTTTTCCTCTCCTGTGTTTTTGTTTTCATCGTACTGTTCTACAATAGAGGAGCAATCGGAGTGGCAACTTTAAATGCGACCTATAGAGCAGGCATATGGAAAGAAACTCCGAGAATTGAGAGCTCCAAATTTGCGCCATATTCACAGGTAACATAAACGTCATGTTTAAGTTGTTTCAAAATCTCTGTTCATTGTTGAAGAGTCAGGACGCTCTCTATTCCATAGAAGTGAAGAATGAAAAATACTGTGGAATACTGGGTATTACAGAGAAGTTGAAGAAAAACAAGTGTGAAAACCCGGTTAATTTGCGCATTATGACGATCTTGACTTTCATTTGATTGAAAAAGATAATAGAGGTGGGAGATATATATTTAGAGCTAAGCTCCAACCAAATAACTCAACATGGATCTGAAATAATTTCCTCCATGCATTTAGCAGTAACTTTGAAACAGTAAGCAATGTTTTAGGGTAACTTTGAAATTGAAAGCATCAGCAGAAAACCAGCTCCCACAGAACCTTCTTTATGGCAAGAAATCTTTTTTTTGGAAAGTAATAATGCGTTGATCTTATCTATAATTAACTTCTTATTTCAGCTTTTGAGAACCCTCAAATTTAGCATATATTGATATTCTGTACTATCAATATATATAGCATTATGACTTCTGATAAGTACATATTAGATCCTAAGGATTTTTGTATTTAAATATTGCAGAGATCAAATCATCAAAGTATCAATATGATTGCTAAAGTACTAATTCGCTAAATTTGCTTGACATAAATTTTCCTAAAGTTCTTTCTGGGTATTGCAGATTTTCCTATTTTTTTTCTACGGATTAATTAACTTGTTTTTATGGTATGTCATCAGGACCAGTTGAAGTGGGCATTGGCCAAAGCTTCAATGCCCAACAAGACGGTCATATTAACCTCTGTGAACGCAGCATGGATGAAGCCTAACGGCACTTTCAACCTGTTTATGAAGAGCTTTCACGAGGGCGAAGGAACAGAGCCATTGCTTTCACATCTCCTGGTAGTCGCCATGGACGAGGAAGCCTACAGCCGGTGCGTTCAAGTGCACCGGCATTGCTACCGACTGATGACACCGGGAGTCGATTTCTCAGGCGAGAAAACCTTCATGACACAGGACTACCTGAAGATGACGCACAACAAAATCGTCTTCCTCAAGAACGTCATAGATCGAGGCTACAATTTTCTTTTCTCCGTAAGTCCCAGATCAGATCAATGCATTAAAAAATCGTGTATTTTGTTTGCTAGTTATTAAATGAATGTACGTGGTTACACAGGATGCAGATGTTCTGTGGTTTCGCAACCCCTTTCAGCGATTGTCGAACGATTCGGATATCGAAATATCATCCGATCGCTATCATGGCAACCCCTACGACATGACAACTCCACAGAACACAGGATTCATGCTCATTCGTTCCAACGAACGGACAGTTAGGGTTTTCAGCCTGTGGCACAATACTGCGCTTACGAGGCCTAGTAAGCACGACCAAGATGTTCTGACGGAAGTAAAGTTTTCTTCAAGCTTTAGGGCATTGGGTGTGAAGGTGAGGTTCCTGGATACCTTGTACTTCAGTGGATTCTGCCAGGCCCCCGGGGATTTGAAGGTGGTGTGCACAATGCATGCCAATTGTTGTAAAGGGCTGAAGAACAAAGTTCATGATCTAAGAGAAGCTTTAAAGGATTGGGCCTCGTTTCGATCTTCGACTGGCAGGAAGGGGCATTGGAGGGTTAGGAACCAATGCGCGCATTCCTTTGGCCGTACTATTTAGCAAGGGGAAGCATTTGGCCGCCGAGATTGTAAATGTCGAAATATATTTACAGTAGGTTTTAAAATATTTTAAAAATTGCGTTAGTAACAAGTGCAAAATTTGGTGGTATAAGACTTGGGGTTTGGTTTTGTTTTTATCCCTCTTTCTCTCCGAAGTTGCTCAATTACTGGAAAAGCTGTTTTGTTCTGTTCAGTTAAGGTTAGAAGATTCTCTTTTAATGATTTTTGTTAATATAAAAATGATTTTATTTTAATATATAATTTTTAAATTTTAAAAAAGATTATTAAAATAGTTTTTATTTGTGGATATGTTATTGTAGCAAGTGTGAACATCTCTTCTAAGTCCTAGTTAATTTAGTGGCTAGGCTAGGTTAGTTGTCGGCAAATTCTTTTATTGTCGGCAATATAGTTTAGTTGGATATCTCTTCTTTTCCTTATCCCTCCATTCTCTCCTATATGCCCTCTTCTACCTTATCACTCCACCTTCCTTCCCTCTTCTCCTCCAACCTCCCTTCTTTTTCTCTCCGCCAACTTCCTCCCTTCCCTCTTCATATAAATTAGTAATTCTATCCTATGTTATGTTAATGGTTGTATTGGCTCTGCATAGAAACTAATAAAGAACTATTAGTTTCAACTTATTCTATAGTCACCTGATCCGATTTTTAGAGTTATGTATACAAAGATTACAAATAATAAAAGAAAAAACTTTATTTTTTAAAGTTTTATGGTAAAGTTTGAAAATTCAGATTTAAAATTAATTGCAATGTCTTAGGTTATTTTTATTAACAAGGATTATATAGTTGTGATTTTTTTTTTTATATAAATATTAAAATAAAATATAAAAATATAAAAATTAAATTAAATAATTTATTAAAATTAGTGAATCCATTACATTAAATTAAAATTTTATATATTTTATTTATTAAATAAAATGAAAATTTTTTATTTATATAAAGATAAATAAATAAATATTAACGGAATTCCAATCATATAAAAAAATAGAAATTACATTCATTAATAAAACAATGTTACAAAATTCATCATGTGATATTGACATTCTATATAATATGACCACCAAAAATAAATAAAAGGATACCTATAAAGCAAAACAATGTTGGCACATTGAATATTCACAATGATTTTAAAATTTTTATGCTTATTTTATTTTTTATTAATTATAATTTTAGTTAAAAATTAATTTCGTGTGTGCATATATTTATGAAGTATAAATTTCCGTTATCAAAAATTACAATATAGAAGAGATATATAACTATTTTTTTTGAAAAAAAATGAAAAACTTGTATTAATACAAAGAGCAATTACAAGCGGGAGAGAACACATACCAACCAAGAACAGAAAACAACACTACAAGAGAAGAGCACAAAGTCAACCCAGCACAACACAAAGCAAAGAAGTCAACTGGGCGCGAACAAGCGACATGTCGCGAAATCGCGACATGTCGCGAGATCGCGACATGTCGCGAGATCGCGACAGTCAACCCCGGCTCCTCCACTGCGGTGCCAACAGTCACGAAAATGCGACATGTCGCGAAATCGCGACATGTCGCGAAATCGCGACGACAGCACCCTCCAGCAACCCTTCGTCAAAATTGTCGCGAAATCGCGACAAGAAGACCAGCTTGCTCCATAACGCCAAAAAGGTCGCGAAATCGCGACAGAGAGCCTCCGAATCATCCAACCATCAAAAGTGTCACGAAATCGCGACGAATTATCCTTATGGCATCCAGATCGCAAAAGCGTCGCGATATCGCGACAGTTTTCTCCATTCCGTTGGTAAGCCAAAATTGTCGCGAAATCGCGACGAGATTTTCATACGACGAGCCATCGCCAAAAAATGTCGTGATATCGCGACAAAATATCCACTTTGCACCACATCAGCAAAATGGTCGCGATTTCGCGACGGGTTTTCCTTATGACACCAGATCGCCAAAAGTGTCGCGATATCGCGACGGTTTTTCCTTTCGGCGCCCAGTTCTCAAAACTGTCGCGATATCGCGACGAATTTTCCTTTCGGCGCCCAGTTCTCAAAACTGTCGCGATATCGCGACGAATTTTCCACTTTGCTCTCCATCTGCAAAAGTGTCGCGATATCGCGACAATTTTTCCAGTTAGCCCCAAATTGCCAAAACTGTCACGATATCGCGACAATTTTACCATGCGCCTTCCCCGAGGGCCACGATATCGTGACAAAAACCTGCCAAAGGCCGAGAGGGCGCAACCTGTCGTGATATCGCGATAACTTCCAACTTGAAGCAGCGACGACGCTACATGTCGCGATATCGCGACAAAAACCTTCCTTAGCATAAAAACACTGCACATCATTTCAAAAAACGTTCAAGGCCTTGTCGGATCTCTACATCCTCCACAGGCATGTCACTGTGCAGCTGCATCCCAACCTCCCTTTCAGCACCCATCTTAGCAAGGAAATCGGTCGCCTTATTGAGATCTCGATTCACATAGACAAGTATCACATCATCTAATTCCCTCCAAAGCTCTTTGATTTGGAAGACTAAGATCCGCAACCTCCAAGCTTTCAAGACAAAGTTTCTCATACAGTCAAGAGCACCCACCAAGATTTGGGAGTCAGACTCAATAATAATCTTCCTGTGTCCCTGTTTGGCGGCCCAGAAGGAGGCAAATTTAATGGCAAAGGCCTCGGCTTCATTGTTTGTGGCACATCCCAGACCCTGCAGTTCCCAATAGAGCAAAGACCTAGCATGATCGCGGCACACTACTCCAATTCCAAGCACTTCCCGGATTGCCTTTAGCGACTCCATCAGTATTGATTTTGATCCATCCTTCAGGAGGAGGTTTCCAACTACCACTCACCTGCCTTTGTTGAATAACAGCTCCCTCTTCCAAAGGCTCAGAAGTAGACTGAATTTCCCCCTCGGCATGAATGGCAACCGTTTCCGCCACTTTGCTCCAAATGACTTGCCATATTCCTTCTAGAGGGGAGAAGGTTTCACGAAAAATACGGGCATTTCTCTCCAACCAAACCTGCCACCAGATAAAAAATAAACCAAGCTCCCAGCCAATTCGAAGAGCTTTGGATTTAAATCTACCTTTCTTATAGCTTTCCCAAATGTTGTTTTGAGACAAGACCCCATTAGCCTGAAGTTTAAAGTGGGAGAACCAACGCTTCCAGATCTGTCGTGTGAAAGAACATTCAAACATTAGATGATCCGTAGTTTCCTCCTGCTTGTGGCATAACACACATTGAGAAGGGCCAATGATGCCTCTGAGTCTGAGATTTTCATAGGTGAGAATTCCATTATGCAAAAATTGCCAGGCGAAGAAGTTCACTTTTAGCCAGCCCTGGGGATGCCATATCTTTCTCCAATCATGAACCAAAAAAAATTGTGGGGGGGGCTCTGGGAGGATCTCATCATATCCCTCTTTCACAGTATAAACCCCAAGGCTCCCATAGCCCCAGGCCAGTTCATCCTCCTCATCTCTCCCAAGAAGAAACCTGCTTCGCCAAGATTTTTCCCAAAGTAGGTACCAAATCCAGAGGGATTGGTATTGGCCACTCATCCAGCCGCTTAAACTTTATGATCTTGTAGTCCCCCAATTGACTAGTGTTAAAGTAGCTCTCAATTTGGATCCATCCCTTATCTTCTATAACAGATTTTATCGAGTTGCAATTCAGGAAACACAGTAATAATGGGAGGATTCTGGTCCCAAGAATCAGTCCAGAACCGAGCCTTATCCCCTCTCCCCACTTTCCAAAATAGTTGATCTTTGATGAGTTGAGCTCCAAGCTTGAGCGCCTGCCACACTGGTGATCCAAAACCTTCCAGAGGAAAGTGGCCCACATCATTAGGATGGACAGAACCCAAGTATTTGCTAGAGAGGATTCTACTGAAGAGGGATGTTGGCTGAGAAATCCACCTCCAGTACTTTTTGCCAGCCAAAGCCTTGTTGTTAAACTTGGAGCTTCTTAGTCCCAACCCTCATTTTTCCTTGGGTTGGGTAACCTTGTCCCAGCCAACCAAGGCCCATTTCCTCTCTCCCTTGGCACCTTCCCATAGAAATATTCTAGCCATTTTATCCATATATTTCCAAATAGACTGGGGAGCAGCCAGGACGGAGAATTTATAAATTGGCATGGCCTGAATAATTGACTGCAAAAAAGTTAGACGACCCCCATAACTTAACCATCTATGAGACCAATGGTTCATTCTATCTTTGATGCCATCCAATAGGTCCTTCCAAACATCTATTTTCAATTTTTTGAAATGGAGAGGGACCCCCAGGTAAACTCATCGGGAGAGAGGTCCGAGTGAAACCTAAAATCTCAATAACTCGGTCCTGTAACCGTTGATCAATATTGAAGAAGATCACTTTGGATTTATTGTCATTGATGACTTGATTAGAGGCTCGGAGGTAGACATTTAGAGTATCTCTGATTCTTCTTGCTTCCCTAAGGCTGGCCACTCCCACCAATCCAGTATCATCTACAAACTGTAAATGAGTCAAAACTTCAACCTCGACCTTAAAACCTGTTATCTGACCTTGAAGTCTTCTTCTCAGAAAGAGTCTACCCAATCCTTCAGCCAAGATGAGGAAGAGATAAGGAGAGCAAGGGTCTCCTTGCCGCAGGCCACGAGAGGCACCAAAAGGAGGCGAGGGAAGTCCCTTGATAAGAACAGAGTATGAAGGCGTAGAAATACAGCTCATGACCCAGTCTATCCAGTCCTGAGAGAAACCAAAGGCAGTCAACATCTTTGCCAAGAAGCCCCACTCCACCCTGTCATAAGCCTTGGACATATCCAATTTAATGAACATTCCTTTGTTCCCAGATTGGTGCATTGTATGGATAGCCTCCTGTGCAAGAATCACTCCATCCAAGATTTGCCTCCCTTCAACAAAACCCCCTTGCTCTGGGGAAATTATATTATGCAAGATAGGTTTTAACCTTTCAGCCATAATCTTAGTAATTATTTTATAGATCACATTGCATAAGGCAATAGGTCTAAAATCAGATAAATGAACCCCCCTGCTCCTTTTGGAATTAAAGTAATGAAGGTATGATTTAGAGCCTTGAGCATTCTTTTATTGGTTCTGGACTCCTTAGTGATAGCCAGAACATCTTCCTCCAGGGTATCCCAAAAGGCCTGGAAGAACTCAATAGGGAAGCCATCAGGACCAGGCGATTTACCAGTACTCATCCCAAAGACCACCTTCTTAAGTTCATCTCTATCTATAGGTCTAAGTAGGGACTGGTTCTCTTCAGGAGAGATTATAGAAGGAATGACAGCAATAACTTCATCTTGGGCTGCCCCATCTTGCTCCATACTTTCCTTAAAGAGTTTTGAGAAATACTCCATTGAATGGGAGTGCATACCAGGAAGAGTGTCAAAAGAGTATCCATTCTCATCTTGAAGGAAATCCATATTATTCACTTGTCTCCTAGCACAGGCAGAGCGCTGAATTTTTTTTGTATTTTTGTCTCCTTCTAATAACCAAGTATTTCTTGCTCTCTGTTTCCAGTAAATCTCTTCTTGATTATAAATATCCTCAACCGCTTTGCGCAAAGCATCATCCTCGGATTTAAGGTGCTCGAAAATGTTTCCTTCCCTGAAATGTTTTTGCACCTCATCCCATCTGGCAAACAAGGGGGCCCGTTGGTGCTGGAAGTCTGATTTGTTAGTTTGCCTCCACTGTTTCAGTTTACACTTGACAAATTGAAGCTGTTTGTGAAATTTGAACATTGCAGTCCCAAAAGGTGGGCGGCCATCTTCCCACCACTGAGGAATTTTTCTTTGGAGATATTCTTTTTGCAACCAAAAATTTTCAAATTTAAATGGTTTATGGTACTGCCCTGTCATAGCCCCTCCCTCCAAGTAAAATGGGAAAGTGGTCCGAACTGGGCCTTCCAAAATCTGAAATTTAATATTCCATTTCACAAATGCTTCCTCCGAGACCAAAAACTGGTCTAGTTTTACCTTCCTACTGTGTGGCTCTCTTCTCTTATTAGTCCACGTAAAATAAGTGCCAGGACCTTTGATATCAACAAGGTGAAAGGCCTGGACTTGAGCAATCAGAAGCCTATCCCCTGGATCCAAAACTGGGAAACCACCTTCCTGATCCCTGGCAGATAATTTGGCATTAAAATCCCAGACAATAATCCAATCGCAATCTTCCCAGGAGGATCTCATTGAATGAACATCATTCCATTGAAGCCGCTGGCCATCAATGCTTTGAGCCCCATAGAAGTTTGTGATTAAAACCTGTTCAGCTGTAACAATGTTCTTAAAGAGAGATGTGAGAACACCCCTCCAAGTTGTATGTTCTATTGCTATCCACACCAGAGGGTTCCAAAGAGTAACAATCCCCCCCGAAGCTCCTTGGGCCGCCACATCCATATATCCAGCGCCCCTCCATATTCTACTAGCAATTTTACACATAAGATCTAAAGACATTTTTGTTTCCTGAAGGAGCAAAAAGTCTGTTTTGTGTCTTCCTAAAAATCTTTGAACAGCAGATTGATGGGTTCTACTGTTTAAACCCCTTACATTCCAAGATTGTATAATAATTGGAAACCTTGGGAGCAATAAGAGTCAATTGTTCTCACCGATCCTCCATTGATCAGCTTGTCCCCTTGCGCTACTAGTAGATCCTTATTTTCTACCAGCTCCTTGGAAATTACTATTCTTAGACCTCTTTTCCACCTGGGTAATCCCCAACGCTGGTCTTTCTCTGTTCTTTTCTACACTTCCCATGTTGACATCCTTAATAACTGGTTGTGCAGGGGAATGGATTACCATAGCCCCTAGGTTCTCTAGCTGCAAAGTCTCAGGGGTTTCAATCACCTGTTCTAAGACAGGAGTAGATGATAGAGGAGCATGAGAGTGGGTGTTAGTATCCTCAACATTCCCATCCACTCCTTCCATGACTTGGTCTTCTTGGTCTACAAGGGATTTGAAGATTTCATATCGATTGGTTGGCTTGGTTTGGGCCTGGTCTTTGCCATTTCTCTTTTTGTTTTTCCTCCGCTTCGTTGTTCAAAGCCATATTTCTAGGCATCAGAACCCTGGGGGATATTGAGGGGTTCTTTGACCGGAGTGAACTTACCCTCTCTGGGGCGATATGGCACTCCCGACGGAGCTTCTGCTTTTGTGGTCAGGCTATTTGGGCAAAACCTAGCCAAATGGCCATGCTTATGGCAGACTCTGCATCTAAAAGGTAAGGCTTCATAGTCTAGCTGCTGTATCCAGGTTAGTCCTGCCAACTCCAATTCCACCTCGGCTGGAAGTGGCTGGCTAATGTCCATTTCTACGCATATTCTAGAAAAGACAACAGTATTTCCCTCCATGGTATCTCTTGAAACTCCCAAATATCTACCTAGAGAATTACCAATCAACTCAAGAATTTGCTCACCCCAAAACTCCATTGGGAGAGCGTACAGCCGTATACAGATCGGGACAGCCGTGGGCTCAATGCGAGGATCAAAACCCACTCTCCACGGTTGGACAAATAATCCTGACGGGCCGTGGCTCCTCTTCTCTGATTCAAATGCTCTGTTTCTATCTGCTAAAGAAGAGAAACTAATAATAAAATACCCATTGCTTATAGGCCATAGAGAGTACTCACCAATGGGCTCCCAGTTCTGTCTCACCCAGGTGTGTAGAAAGTTCAGAGTGGGCCGGATACCCATGAATTTGCAGATCAGATCATGGGTAGCATGGTATATAATCGTATCCTCAACCAGCTTTTGGTTCTATGACAATCTTAGGCCTGGAAGCAGATTGTGGAAGGCAGCCGTTAAATCTGTTTGCAGGTAAACCCTTTCCAGCATTCTTAAATAGCATTTGATAAGCACTTCGTTGAGCTTCATCGGAGGAAGATGCAGGGTTTTCTTTTAATATATCAGCATATGAGCTTTTCTGCCCATCGATAGATCCTGGAGGAGACCCCATTGGGCCCTCCCAAGGCAACGAACGATCCTTCAAAGTAGTGTAGATTCAATCCACAGGAGGTCCTGGAAGAATCTTCCAACCAGAGACCCTGGAGCTTCGCCCGTGCCTGCACAGAAGGTTTCCCGCCAAATCGCTAGAGCTCGAACTCAAGATTTCGAACCGTTTGCCACCCAAGAAGAGATATATAACTATTAAAAATATAAAAGTAATTTATTTTTATTATAATTTTTTATTTTTATAAATATATATTATTTTATTATTTTTTAATATTTATATTAAAGGTTATTTTTATAATAATATTAAAAGAGCTTCCTAAAACTACATGGATTGGTAATTGTTTGTTTGGTCAGGTATTTATCCAAAAGAGACCTAGGTTCAAACTTTGGGGGCATGTTTATTTGTAAAGGTAGTAGAATCCTGAGTGTGGTAGAATCCTGTGAGTGTGCCATGGTACAAATATCGAATGACGATGGTTTTCTTCACACCCGGTTATAGGCTTGTTGGGGGAAACCCTTGTGGTTTGAACCCTGCACTTGGTGATTAAATAGTGTGGATGTAAACTCTCTTTATATATATATATATATATATATATATATATATATATATATATATATATATATGAGAATATGGATTTTGCTTTTCCATGAAATATATTTTCTAGATTGCTCTTCATATTTTTGACTACTTTATGAATTATTTGATAAATTTTTAATTAAGAATATACAGTATTATAAAAACAACTTCGGAGAGAAAGAGGGATAAAAACAAAAATTATCATAAAAACAAAAATTATCATGTGTAGTATTAATTTTATTACTCACGTCAAGGACAACGACAAAGAGCTTTGGTCTCTCTTTTGAGAGGTCCAAGGTTTAAACCATGATATACCTAGACAAAAATAGGCTAGATTGTAAACCATAACATATCCAAAGGTGGATAGGTTGCATAGTAGTAGGCTATATTGTAAACCATAACATATCCAAAGGTGGATAGGTTGCATAGTAGTATTCAAGTGTTTGTTGGTTGGCTATCCTAGTTTAATTCCCCCGTTCCCCCAATCAAGGGTCGAGGTTTTGTTGAATTTGTTAAATCCAATGAGCTAGGGTTTGCATTGGCAACACCCAATGGTGCTACTCATTTCCCTATTTATTTAAAAAAAAATTGTTACCCACTCTAAAATATTAAAAGGCCATACACATTATGTATATAAGTTTTTAATTATCATTTACCAAGACTTACTAGTAAAACAAAACTTTTGGATATAATGTTAGTGAATTCACTACTTTAGATTAAATTTTTATATGTTATAGCCACTATGTAAAATGAAAGGGCTTCTACATAATTATGCATACTATGCATATTAATTAAGAGAAAAAATACAAATTACATTAATTGATAAAATAAAACTACTAATAGAATGTTATAAAACAAATACAAATTACATTAATTGATAAAATAAAACTACTAATAGAATGTTATAAATTTCATCACACGATAATAAAATTCTATATAAAATGGCCATCATCAATAAATTTATAACATAGAATGTTATTATATAATAATGTTCAATTATTCAATTGTTCATTATGTAATAAATAATAACATTCTATGTTTTAAATTTATTGATGATGTCCATATTATATAGAATTTTATTATTCAATTGTTCATTATGTAATAAAGAGATAGTTCAGAGTGAGGGGATGATTGGAGAATGTAATCAATGAGAGGAGCAATATGCCTAAGTTGTAAGGGTCAAGGTAGGGTTCGAGATTGTGGATGATGGTGGGATAAGATATTTATCTATGATAGTGTCACCACTGTACCTCCAAGTTTTTACTAGGAAAAATATGCTAAGGAGAGGATGGCTATTTTGCAAGCCATGAAAAAATAGACCTCCCTCAAACCCACTAGTTTTGGTACTTCCCCTACTTCCTCTTATGGTCCTACTAAGGTTACTTCTTTATCGGTGGTCCAAGTTTTAGCTCCTGATTTATACGTGTCCGCTCTAGTGGAGTCAGGTACGCTCTATTTTGTTGGAAACTTTTTTGTTCAGATGTCTTCTCCCTTACCCTCGAGAGACAATGCCACTTCTATCCTCAAAGAGTTTAAGGGTATACCGAAGGAGGAGTTGTTTTATATGAACCTTGTCTTGGAGGGTAATGGGGATATCCCAGGGTTATATCTTTATGAGATAAGAGTGTATCTATGGACAATACCTTGTGAGGTGGAGGAGACTCTTGTGGGGTCCTTATCAAGGGCTAATATGGACTCTATTATGGAACAAATTATCGAGCTTGAGGTAGATCATGCGACTGAACCCTCTATAATTGGTCAAGTAGACCCTATTATGGAAAAAAATATTGAGCATGAGGTGGAACATGTGGTAGAGCCTTTTATGGGTGGTCAGGTAGACCCTTTAATGGAATAAATTACTGGGCATGAGGTGGAACATAAGTCAAAAACTACTAATGGTGATCAAACTTACCTTAGTGAGGAGAATCAAGAGTTGGTTAATTCCTTGGGGGTGAATATTCGGTCTGGTCTTTCTGTTGAGAATTATTATTTTGTAGTGGTTACTTAGAGAACCAAGTATGATGTTCCTCTAGACTATATCTTTGATCTCGATCCTATTCAATCATCCCTTATTGTGCCTTCAAAGTTGATAAAGGTTCCTATGGGAGAGGGTGAGGCCTCCCTTGTTGGTAAATTTCTTAGGAATCCTAGACCAAACTTGGAATCCATTAGGAGATGAGCCTCGATAATTTGGTCATCAAAATGCCAGATGAAATGGTAGCTCTTCCTAATGGATTATTTTTTATTAAACTTTCTATGGTAGAAGATCTCAGATCCATTTTTGATGGAGGTCCCTAATTATTTGGTAGAAGGGGCCTCTTTATTCATAAATGGGGTCTAAATTTTAACCCAAACACCTAAAACATCAATTCAAACTCTATATGGATTAGATTTTTGAGGCTTCCTTTTCACTTATGGTATAAAGTGATTTTTAGCATTATTGCAAAATTGATTGGTGACTTTGTACTACTGGATGCTCCTACTAAAGAAATATCTCAAATAGATTTTGCTCGTATGTGTGTGATTGTAGATTTGGATGCTAACCTGCCCAAGTCTATAGAACTTTTATCAGAGGTGGGTGACATAAATCAAGCCATCTTGTCTAAGAACAAGCCTATATTTTGTGCTCAGTGTAATTCTTAGAGTCACATCTCTATATGATGTCCTTAAAGCTTACAACTAGAGCATTGGTAAAGGAACCTGCAAAAGAGACTCAAATATTTTTAGATGAAAACATCAATATTGATCTAAGGATAACATCAAGAGACTATAATCACATTAATATTTTAGAAAGGAATAATTGCAAGATCTCAAACCCTCCTTCAATGCAAATTTTAGAGAATCCCTTTTCTTGTTTGGCTATTGAGTTAGCTCCTAAAATTATGAAAGAAACTACGATGGATTTAGATTTGATTAAGTTGAAGTAGATCATTCTGCCTTCATCAAAACCAAATTTCTTGAAAAAATTTGAATCCCTAAGTCTTGTAACTCATGGAAAAATTAAAGGTAATACTGAAAAAACCCTATTGGATGCTTGCTCAAATCCAATTTCTAAAGCGAGAGTAGGGATATATCGAAAGTGATTTTTGATGTCCCTTTTCGATCGATAATTTTGGTGGAAATTTTTTTATTCAAATTCAAATTTTTGGTTTGTCCCCTAGGAGGGATAGTGGTATTTCTAACCAAGTTTTTAATGTTCTTTATGACTTTTTTCTGGTTGGATAGATTTCGAAAGTAATCCAATGTCATATTCAAAATTCAAATTAATATTATATATATATATATATATATATATATATATATATATATATATATATATATATATATTCACTTTTTGGCACCTGATTGGGAAGTGCAGTTGGTGGTGCCTCTTTGGAATCTATGTTAGGTCCTCGAGAGATTCTACATCTCCTAGGGTGATTGTATTTTTTGATCGATGTTTGTGCCTCTTTTCTTGTAATGGATTGTCTTTTTTCTTTCTTCAAGCTACTCTTTTCTATTGGTGGGTTAAAGTGAAGGACTTGAGTTAATAGGTGCTTGAGTGGTAGGAATGTGTTTTCTAATATGGGATATTTTCCCTTTTGGTTTTATGGGTTATTGAGGATTGTTTCTAGGTGGGACAACTTTATGAGTAATGTTTGGCTTCTAATGTATCCCTTTCAAAACCCTCTTCTCAATCGAATAAAACAAATGTTGCTCATTGAATATTTACAATTTAAACATGCATTTTTTAAAATAAACTGTGTGGATTTTATTGTGGGCCACTCCCATTACAAAAACAAAACATTAAATTACTCTCATTACATTTCTAACAAGTTAATTTAATTATATCCAACTTTACTTTTCTATCAAAGATATTATTTATTTGTCTTTCTATCAAAGATATTTTCCATCTTTCTCAAATTGCTAAATTTTTGCAATCAACTCCTTTTATATCATATGCCTTCCAAAATTTAAATTCTATCAATCCAACATCGTGAATGGCTAAAATATTTTCTGCCCTACTTTCATATCTATAAATATATTTTTTATAACAACCTTGCAATTTCTTAATACCTTTTTCCAGGTTTCTTATTCATTCCCCCAATATTCTAATATATTATTTTTATTATTATTTTTTATTTTTATTTGTGGGTTTAGGCCCAATTCTTGTTAGCACTTATGATATTTGTTTTTATTTTTCCATATCAATATTTTGTTGGATTTCATTTTCTCTTTGTTTTTTCTTCTTGGGTCTTTTTTTTTCATTCCTAGAAATACTTTCATCTTCTTCAATCTTCTCACACTACTCATTGTAAGACTTATCATCTTTAGGTTTGCCTAGTTTTGAAGGATCTTAAGTGCAAGGAATAACCTCAAAAGCACAATCTTCTTTAATTTTACCTAGAAACCCTAAAGTGCAAGGATGCTCTCCTATAGCAATTATCTTCTTATTCTACCCTAAAAACCTAAATTGTTATGGGTTTACTCCATCCTCATTTATTTATTATGCTTCTCTTTAAACCTTAAAGTGCAAGGGATAAAATCACCCCTTTAACTTTTATTACTTGGAGAGGATTCTATACTACTTGAGGAAAATGAAGACGATTTAACTAGAATTAACTTGACCTCATTTGTTGTCTTTTTTTTAGGATTTCTCTCATATTATTTTTCACCTTTAATTCTTTTTGAACTTGCCAAATGATATTGTAGATAGGATTTATTTACCTCTTATTTTGAAGTGGAATATGTTTTATCTAATCTAGCTTCTATTACTGCATGATTTTATTGATTCATCTTGAAGTTTATCTCATGGCTAGAATTTATTGTCTCTTTCTTTATAGTTCTCACTTTTCAAACTCTTGCCATGTGTTCAATATCATAACAATTATGGCAATGAAATACATTATTTTCATAATCTACTTGATCTCATTCTCTTTATTTGGATTTAAACATAATGTATTGTGGAAAAGGTTTTAAAATATCCATAACAACACATATTTGAGTATATATAGCATGCTTTGTCCTTCATTGATGAATTACCATAGGGTATTTAAAATATTTTTCAAAACATTCTTATTTATAAATTGATATGAAAGTCCAAAAACCTAACCCATATTGGAAGCTTCTTAATAGTTTCTATCTCAAAAAAAAAATTCTTCCATGGTCTCATATAAATTGCATCTCTTTCCCTAAACCATGGGCCACCAACCATTATTTTATCCTTAATTTTTGAACTAGAAAAGATGACAAGGAAAAGCCTTTAGGAAGAAAAGTCAAAGTAATTTGAATTTAGTGTCCACTTCTACTTGATCCAATTTTGAATCTACAAAAACCCTAGCCATTACCTATGAAACCTACACATTAACCCTTTAATTTTAAGAACCATTATATCACGCTCAATAATCTCATCCTTGATACTCACTTTTGGTGTAACATTTGCTACCTAGATCAAACTTTCCATGTATTCACACTTTTTCTTATCTTCAACTTAGGCATCCATACTTCCAACTAGGGCATCTTAAGTTCCCATTATGGCTTTTAAATATGACTTTCCTTTCATACTAGTTAATGGATATAAATTTTGGCTTGCACTCCCTCATGGCTTGCAATAGCCCCTATCTCTTTTTTTTTCTTCAACAATTTTTTGAAAATAATGTTCCACACATTTGTGGTAAGGATTTTAAGCATTGATGCACTTTTAATGAACCACTTCTCTTCCATCATGATCGAATATTGTCTCACACTCCCTCTTAGTTCACACTTCCTCTTGGCTCACACTTCCTCTTTAGTATCTAAAATTTGAGTTTACATGGGTTTTATATTTAAACATGCATTTTTCATTTCTTATGTTTTTTTTATTTTTTATCACTTACAAATTTAGTTAAAAATTAATGTCTTGTGTATATATTTATGAAGTACAAATTATTTATTTTCTAACATATAGAGAATTGGTAACACCATTGGATGCTGCCACTATGAAGTAAAAAATATTAATTATAAAAACTTATAATGTAGAATAAACGTATGATTATAAATAATATATTATGTATATTGACTATTTAAAAATAGTTTATCCTTATTATAATTATATATATATATATATATATATAGGGCTCTAAAAGGGTTACCCTTTCCCTTTTACATCAACTTAGTCACATTGAGCTATATAGTCTATTTTGTGCCACCAATATTTGAACCTTGGTGTAGGCTACATCATCCATATGTCCCAACCATTGAATCCAGGTCTCATCAGGATTTATTCAAGATATATTATTATATCATTTTTATTATTTATATTAAATACCATTCTCATAATAATATTAAAATATTTAATATGGTTTTTTGCTTTTCTATTGAAAATATCTTCTAGATTGATTTTCATATTGTTGCTTACTTTATGAATTATTTGATACAAATTATATTAAGGAACCAAATATTCCTTGGCCAATAATCATCTAGGGTTTAAATTTTGTCAATCTAGATATATACATCATGGTTTGATCATGTGTATATCTATCGATGTGTGTGCAATGATATTTTAAAGATATGATAAATGTGAATACCTATCATTGAATAAAATGAGCTCAACTAGTTTAATTTATCAACTTTTAAGGAGGAGATCCATGCTTAAATATTACTCAACAATACTTTCATAATTATCAATTTTTAATTTCAAGATGAGAGGCAGAGGTAGTGGAAGTTTTAGTATGAGAGGTCATGGAATATTGAACATTGGGAGATTTTGGGATGAAGGACCTCTCAGATACACTATTTCAAATCCCAATCATAACTTTGATAGGTATAAATATTTGTATTAGAGTGTAGTGTCTTGGCAATACGAGAAGGCCTTACAATATGGATTGGATCCGATGGGCATTGACACTAATATTAAGCCTTCTTCTTACAATCCTTCATTTGTTGTGCTAGTTGTTGGTACAATGGATAATATTTCAAGATTTAATATCATGAAGCAAGATGAATATTACTTGGAGGTTATTGTTCCTCAAGAAGAATATGCCAAACCATTGGATTTAGATAGCTCTTCTCTCTTGTGGATAGGTGGTGTGGTCTATCGAAACTCTATGTTAAAATCTAACCCTTCTCTAGTGTAAGCTTCCATTTAGTATATGTACCATCTGGATTCGACTCATGAAGAGCCTCTACTATTTGTTGTGGGTACTATATTTGAGGAGCTCTTGGTTACTTGTAAAGAAATCTATTTTAATAGCCATCCAATGCTATAAATCTAGCCCTCAAAGGTTGATTTAAAGATTGAGAGGGAAGATTTTTCTACTTTTTCTCTCTACTAATGGTGAGTACAAAGACATGATCATGAATTTGGGAGTTCTACACACTGTGGATCAAACACCAATGGTAAATGTAGGGATTTATGTGGGATAAGTTACAACTATTGAGGTGAATCAAATCCCTACCTCAAAACTTATTTGTCAAGAAGATTTTTTTTGTCAATATGGTGTGGTTAAAAACTATGTTTTATCCTTAGATGACCCTTCTCCAGTATTGGTGACTAGTTTTATCTATGATAAATCATATGCTATAGTTATTTCTAAGAAATAATTGAATGTTATTATTTTGGAGTGCTTGTTAAAACTCGATCCTATGAAGAACTCTCTATCAGTGCCTTCTGATATTTTAAAGTTTACCATGGAAGAAGGTGATATTTCCCTTGTTCAAAAATTATTAGGGAATTACAAACTATAATTGGAATTGATCAGAAGATGAATGACCTTAAAATGATCACCAAAAGGATATATGGACTTGGTAACTTTATCAAAAGGATTTTTTCTTATCAGACTATCTTTGCAGGATGACTTCCACCACATTCTAGGAGATGGTCCATCATTTTTTGTTTGAAGAAACCTCTTGCTTCACAAGTAGAGGATCAAATTTGATCCTAACACAAAATATTAACACAAATTCTATTTGGGTAAGACTGCCTAACCTTCCTCTCCACTTCTAGCATGAAGCAATTTCAAAAGGATTGCAAACTTTTTGGGTGATCTACTTTCTATTGACCGCTTCACTAGAAATAGATCTAACATAATTTTTCTTGTATGTGTGTTGTAATGGATTTATATGTAGAGATTTATAAAAATATTGAACATCTATCGAAGGTCAGACCTAGGATCTAACCCCTTATTTATGAGAATAGACCATTGTTTTTTTCTCATTGCAACAACTATGGGCATGAGCTTTCTAGATGCTCTAAGCAAATGTCTATATCTACTTTACAAAAGAAAAATGCTAGAGTGGAGGAGAAAGTCTTGGAGGATGAAATAAAAAATCTAGTCAAGATTGAAAGTCAAATGGGCAATCCTCTTCTGCTGATGGGAATGCATCCATGATATCTTATTTCCACAAATCAAAAGAGTCACTTTCCAATAAAGATTCAGATTCCTTTCTAGGAAACTATTTTGAATGTCTGGTATAAGAAGTTTTTGAGGATACTATATCTTTGGGTTCAATAGAGGATCTTAACCATTTTGAAATAGATCTAGTCTCTCAAGGGGGAAAAATTAATGATGCATCTCTTGGTCTGATTATAAGGGGCAAGCTAGCCAAGGAAAAACTCCTTGAGTTGGTTCTAAATCGAAGAAGAATATTGCTCAATTGTCACCCAGCCAAAAGATCGAAGGAGGAAGATGGTGAATAATCCTCTAAGATGGTTCAATGGATTGGATGGTGGGAGTTCAAGTGGGATGCCGTAGTTTCAAATTCAAATTCCAACTTTTTTGGGTTTGCCACCCTTGATCTGAAAGTTTTCAATCAAGGTAAGATCTTTATTATTCAGAATTTCATTTTAAATTTTGTTAGCCTAATGAACTCAACATTTGAGCCATGTTATAGTCAGTTGGATTCTGGCACATGTTTTTTTATTGTGTCCTTCCTTTTTATTTAAGGTGAACTATTTTTTTTTGTGGTCAAATATTTTAATTAGATCCTATCAGTTTGATGTTGGTTGATCTTATACAAGCTCTTGGATTATGTTTTAGTTTTTGTGGATAGCATTACCTTTAAAAATATGGTAACTTGTGGGTTTCATTTGTAAAATGTTAGGGGGAGCCTTTCAAAACCCTTATTTTTACCATCTAATCAAAAAATTTGTATCAAGTGTTCATAATACCATTATGTGGTCATTATATGATATGGGTAGGTCCCACTTTAATTTTATATAACCAATAAAAATCTGTGTTTGTGAATATCTATCAAATAAAATATATCTCTATGCTATTTTATGGTAAATTTGATCACTATGAATGCACTAATGTTTGCATTGTTTGTTCATTAGATAAAAAAATTATATTGATTATTCAATGAACATTACCTTCAGCTATTTTCCAAAGGATTCCTTTAGAAGCAATTTAAAATTTAAGTTTAAGGATCCTTTGAGCATTTTTGTTTTACCATTATTAAATGCAAAGCCTTTGTTTTAACTTCATTATCACATGTCACCAATTATTTTGTATTCAAACTCTATATCCAAGATATTGACTCATAATTTTCTATGATAGAGACTTCCCATGGTGGAAACCATGCATATGAGCACTCTATAAGAAGAAAATAACATGAATCTAAAATTGAAAATAAATTTTAGATCTGAAGTTAAGATTCTAATGGTATTTTAGATACTATAAAAAAAAATAATAAGAATAATCCTACATAGAGTGTTGAATTATTTTTGCTTTAATACATCTAATTTAACATTCCATAAACTATTCTAATGTCAGTGATCAACCAAGTATATTTTATTTTTTATGAAAATAACCTCAATTAGAGGAAACAAATGGACAATAAAAATGTATATAATTCAATATTTCTAGATATTCCCTAGATAAATAACATCTAAGTATTTATGATATCCCTTTTATTGTAAAATATAACCAACAAAAAAAAAATTATGTTCACTTCTAACAAAACAAATATTCAGGCCTTAAAAATAGTCGCAAATGACCAAATATTACTCCAAGAAAAAATACTTATGTGTAAGGAGTTCAAAATTTTCAAAATCATTATATATCTCATTTTGAGAAATTATATATCATATATTTATATATTTCAAACCCATGTTTCCTTTAATAGTATATATACGTAGACATGACCCTACTAACATCTTCTAGAGACCCTTTTTCTTTTTTCTTAGTGTCCACCCCCTAAACAAAAACTACGAATCAAATCCAGGATATGGGTTTATGTTGACATTATCATAAATGATGAAATTATAATCTTTATAACAAAAATATTCCTAGGCCCAAATTTAATATACTATATTAACATATAATAGGATAAAACCTAAACCAAGCACTAGAAATTATACAATCATCATTGTTGATTGAACACCTAATATATTTCTTGATTATTTGAATTCTCATTAAATTTTCATGTTGAGGATATTCTAGGAAAAATTTGCTTCTTACAATTTCTTTTGTCTCCACTAAGTATATATAATTTTATAGTAATAGTTTTTCCAATTCTTTCCTTGAGTTTGAAATATTTAAAACCATGCTTTATCCCTAATTCTAAACTCTTGAATCTACAATGTTACAAACCTACCCATCCTACATTCTTTAATATATAAACCCTAACTATTTTATAATTTAAAAATCATAAAATTCTCATTACATAATTTGCAAATGAAATCCCCTTGAATTTGATCAAATTTAGAGGCTATACCATTGTAAATCTCAAATATGAGTATTACAATATAGCCTTTTATGTTCAAGTCTTACATAGAATAAAAAAAAAATTATTTTCAACCATCAAATAGGAGATTTACTTTTATCCAAATTGAGTCCTAAAACACCTTTTTAATTCATTATAAGAATACGTAGACGTGATAATGATATTTTTTCACTCTAAAATCTAAAATATCTATAATAATCTTCTATAAATCAAGGTATACACATTTATGTTTTTATACCATGATAAGATTAATTCAGTTTTTATGGATTAAGTAACTAAAGAATGACCTAAAAGAAGAGTGTAATAAACAAACTATATATGAAATTCAAAGGGAAAATTTATGGTGAGCTAGATTTTATTGATTTTACTATTATATTTTTCTTTTGACAATTCATTTACCAATTTATCAATAAGAATATTAAAGAGATAGTGGGATATATTGGCCACCTTAAGCAATGGGGCCAACTCAGTAAGATTGTGGTATAACACATGCTTTGATAGGGTACTTAAGAATATCCCTAAAATTTATTTCTACCTCTCAATCCTATATTATTAATACTTGATCGTAATACATTTTTAAAATTAATATACACTCTTTTCACCATACCATCTAACTACAAATGCATTGTAATATCATTTCTATAATTGGAGGAAGATAAATCATGTCCTCCCCAACCTCTAGATTTAAGTCGAATCCTCACTAACCATCCTAATATAAATTGATGTAAGTGAAAAAAATCTAAAGGGAAAAGAGTGCAATAAATATAGTGTAACTAGAATAAAAGAAAATACAATCATAGTTGTAGAAGGAATAGTGTCTATCAATCATCACATCTAGTGTAAATTGAACAATACGAGTATGCTCCAATTATATAAAGAAATTATAATAATAGAATAAATGAATAAAAAAATATAAAATGGTAGTGTTATAATCATTTTTCATCGTCAAATATAAAGGATAGTGCCACAACTAATAAGTAGATGTCCTACACAATATTTCTATTATTAGAAAATAAGATCCTAAGTATAGATGTAATTCATAAAGTATATCTATGAACTTCTAAAATGGCCAAAATATCATTACAATGGAGTCCATAACTCCTATTTGTAAAAAAATATTAATGTAATAGTTGTTTGAGGTAAATGCTTTCTACTTCTAGTAAAATCTCTAAAACTTTTATACCTCTAAAACCCTTCAAATCATACTTAGTATACCTCTAACGCCTAATTTGAACCATATGAAGATAAAATATCCCTTTTTAGGTACTTATCTTGGATTTTGTATTGATCCTATCTTGTTATGAACCAAAATTTGTGATCTACTATTTCTAGGATGAATCACACTTTTGTGGCCAATTGTACTTCCTAGACTTAACTATTTTTTTTACGTTTTTTAAAACATAATTGATTTACACTAATGTTTTTGGGGCTAAACATTTTAGTTTTCTTGTTCTTCATGGTAAAATCCTTATAGAAATTTAAATTTTTTTAGCAAAACTACTACATTTTTAATGACTTCTTGAGGTACCAGCTTGACTTGTTAGAGATCCTAGGTCTTGTCTTTATCCTTAGGTATATAGTCTTCAAAAATAAGATCATTATTCTATAAAATTAAATATGTTTAATCAATTTGATTTATTATTAGTATAACATGCTTTAAGAATTCTATAAATCCATGTTAGAAGGTAGCTTTAGATCACTTAGAATTTCTATGTCCATTGTTAGCTCCTCATATTGATACTTTAAAAATATTTCTCGCTTATCTACAATACCTTTTAGTTTATCAAGTAGGATTTTAAACTCAATAATATTTTTTTGATAAGTTAAAAGTATTAAACTCAATAATATTATCTTGTGCAATATTATATTTTTACTTTACTTTTCTTCTCCTCTAGTATTTTTCTCACCTATTTTAGCACAAGGAGTTATTCTTGATCTATGAAGACATTGGGAAAATGACATGTATCATTGATAAATTTTTCTATTTTTTTTTGCATTGATAGATTTAGATATCCATGGGTGGTCTTACAATCTTGTAGTCTCCTTTGAATATTAGTTATTTTCTTAATTTGCTTGATCATGGTTATTTTGTAAGATACCCCTATCCCATTTAATTGTTCTACTGATATTTTTGATAGTTGTTAAAGTAATTTGGTGTATGTTGTCCTAACAACTAATTCCTTATTTATCTATTAAATTGTTATGGTAGTTTAATTTAGGCCAAGTTCTAAATGGACAATGAATTCAAAATAAGTTATAGCATATATGACTTCATTACATATTTTATCCCATAGGGAGTTGAGTTATTCTTCAACTTCTCATTCAACCCTTCCAATTTAACAATTTCCTTATCCTTATCTTACAAAACTTCCCATAGTTGATCTAGTTGAAGCTCTAGATCTTGCTACTCCTTCTCAAACTACTACTTTAATTGATCCTACCTATGTGCCAATTACCCTTTTAAGTCTTCTAGGTACTTCTCTACCTTACCTTCCTTTGTCACGTTTCCTTTTAGGTCTTATAACTATTTTTCTAGCTCATATTTTTTGTAATTACTTTCCTTTTAATGCTTTCCTCTTCTATTATAATTGTACCACTTATTGCTACTCATACTTTACAAAATACTTCATTTATTGTGCATTATATAGGCCTTGCTTTTGTATTTTTTGGATTCAATGGCTACCTAAGCATATGTAATGAAAATTTATTATTGTAATTGTCTCATTAGCTAAACCATTTAGAATGGGTCAAATATTGATAGATCATGTGTTTATAATTTGGAATTATAGTCTAATGGTGTAGTGGTTGGTCTACTTAGATCTATGGGGATGTCTCTTTTAGAATTAATTTATTACCACCCTCTATTAATTATGAATGAATAACCATAGGTTCCTTAGAATCTAAATACTTAAGGCTAGTGATATCCTATTTTATTTCTCTCTTTACCTCTTTCATAAAGCTAGTGATTTCATTGATAGCGTTTCTTATAGATCCCTGTATTTTCAAAATGAATGTATTGATTGCCTTTATGGAAAACTATTTCTCTTGGGTTATGTGAATAAATGCATTCATTTGCAATGATGCTTTCAAGCATGCTATCATCATCATTTTAAGAATTGTTATGTCAAGATACCATTAGCAAACATGGGACATGGTGAGGTGAAGATATGCTTGTGATAATATATGGTAAAGTAGTGGAAAGTGAGTATATGAGATAGAATATTCTAAGGGTACTTGAACCATGTGTGACTAGCAGATGCATTATCCATATTTGGATAGTAAGTGTGGATGATGGTAGTAAAATATATTCTTGAGGATAAGGTGATGTATAGATAAAATACATGGATTAAGAGTATTGTTTATATTATCCAATAAAATGGGAAGGTATAACTCTAGTCATTCCTATGGTTACATTTCTATGTAGTAAGCCACACACAAGAAAGTGAGAGAGACTTGAGAAATAAAAATAAATAGAAGTGTAATAAGGAGAGAAGGCAAGGAGAATGTAAGAATATGAGATGGATGAAATTAAAGTGTGATAATGGGAGTGGGAATAGAGTTTGTTATAGCCTCTAATATGATGACCCCTATTGTCATAGTCTCTTACCTCACATATGAAGCAACCGATTCTTATGTGACACCCTATTCAAATTTATCTCCTTCATCTATTCCTTTTGCACCTTGATATGTTAAACTCTCTACTATGACATTATTCTTTAACATATTTTCTAAAATTGATATCACATGACTAAATTCTTGTTGAACCATCCCCTCACAATGTTTCTTGTTAGCACCAATATTTATGTTATGATAGCCATCATTAACATATATAGGTGAAGGTAGGTGTTGATATTAGTATTTATTTGGAGACTTTTTCCCTTATTGCTTTAATTCCTTTTGTATCAAACATTGGAAAATTATACATCAAATCATCTCTATGTTGTTGGATCCCCTAAAGTGTTGATATTGTATCTCATATTCCTTTAGGCTAAATATTTTTCTTTTGTATAACCTTCATTTAAGATTCTCTATATAGTACAATCATTTATCTTGAAACTTGAGTCAAATTTTAATCTTACTCTTATTTTTTATAGAAGGAAAACCATAGAGATGGTTTATTTTTCAACTACTATGACTCATATTCATACCCATAGGGAACATCTAATTTGATGGTTGTGTTTTCATCAAAGTTATATTCTTTCTCCACATTGATCATATTTTCGTAAGTATAAAATGTGCTAATATCAAGTTCCATCATTCTAGTTAGTAACAACACTTCATCATCATAGGACCAAAATTTCACCATCTCCTAACTTTCTAGTTTCAAGCTAATAAGCACATTACATCCTTTGGCTAGTGGGGTGACTACCATGATTACTCCTCTAGCCTTCTAAAATGTGGAATTTCTTGTTTAAAGTGATTTTTGGTTGATATAGTTAATTTTCATCATATATTAAAAATTAAACAAAAACTTGGGTATGAAGATAGGTGGTTCATAGGATATTCTTGAAAATCCATAGATCTTGAATAAGAACTTGTGTCTACCAAGATAGTTTAGCCTCCATTTGGTAATTCCTTCTTGTTGTCCTCTTCAATTGTCCTAGCCATTGGACATGGGGTGGACCATATGGCTAGGTAGATCATACATTTTGTGGAGTGATATAATAGGTCCTATGAGAGTATGAGGTTCAACGTAGTTAGGGGCCTCCAATATTTTAACAAATTTTGACTCCTTTATAAGATGTGATCTTGGGCACACACTTCCTACTATAACAACTTGGAGGGAAAAGAGTAAGAGAAAGAAAAATAAAGATAGAAAAAAGGAAAACCTAAGCTAACAAGGTGGTGATACACCAAAGATCAAAGAAGATCCCTCTACATAGTAACTCTAACTGTAATACACTAGAAAAAATATAGAAATGCAAGCACATACACATAAAAGAGATGGGTCAGGGTATGAGATCGATAGATAAATTTAAAATAGACGCATAGACCTCCATTATATATATGCATGTAAAAAAGTATTACAAAATATTATGCCAAGAGTGGAAATTCAAGTTTCCTGCAAGATTGCTCTGAGATCCATGTATTGATATACAAAGGGAAATTAAGTGAAAGTTAATACAAACTATAAATGCACTAGCTTATACAAACTTACCCACAATTTACAATATCTACATTTCTACTATTTATAGATTATAAGGAGGATGTTTTCCCTCCAAAAACTCATGCAAATTTTTTAAGATGATTGTTGCTCTTAGTTCCAAGGCATATCTTCATTTAAGATGGTTTCTCTAACGTCTCTAGATCTAAGATAATAACTATTAAATGGTTTTGATTCTTTGTATTAGTAGCTACCACAATTATTCCCATCTACCTCCTTTTAGGGATTCTTATAGTTTGAGTGTAGAGGATTTTTGCAATCAATATTTTATATTTGGCTATAGTTATCCTTTTATAGAGATATGTTGTGATCTAGTGTAGGAAAGTAATATACTCTTTGGAAGACTAGACACCTTAGCATAATTTTTGGTGTCTAGGGTGATGAACCTAGCTAGGTGGAATGAGGGGCCAATAATCCTCTATTTTGAGGTTTAGGGGTGGGAGCCCCTAAATCAAATTTGGTCCCCTAAAATTTTAGAATTTGGGTGGTTTTAGTCTTTGAAAGTTAAATCACCATATAACATTGAAGCTTTTATCATTTTTGAATCTCAAGACTATATAATCATAGTACATCATGCATTAAAACTTTTGAATCTCATCCTCAATCAAAAATTTTATAGACTTCTGACTTTCATATATTTAACTTTCTTGGACCTTTTGAGGCTTTTGCTTTATGGTTCTCAAAACTTTATGATCTAAAGTCGCATCAACACTTATTTTCTACTTTAAATTTTGCTTCCAACCACTATAAATGGTGCATCTTTTATGTGTAGTGAGAATTCATTTCACTTTTTATGGAGATATCAACACTTTTCAAATATCAAAGGTATTCTTTACTTTCATCCTTTAATTATTGGATGATACACTATGCTATAGAAGTTATAAATTATTTTATCCTCTACCTTATAAATACAACCACAAGTTACAAGTGGTTTCCCATTAGATTCTAGTTGATCTAGTTATAGTTTCTACAAAAATACTTCTTCTAATTTAGGATCAAGCAAATGAACTAATATGTGTAGATGGATTTAATGGGATTTTTATATTTTCATAATTTTCAATCTATGTTTCCAAAAATGAATTTGGTATAATCCACCGTTTAAGAATAGGCTAGATAATTCTTTTCTACATGTAACATTGCCACATGCTTCTCCCTTACCAGGTCATTTATTATTTCTTCAGGTATAATTGTAGTGAACGATAGAATTATTTGTACATCCTTCTTGAATTATATAATATTGAGAGAAATTTTGAACTAATGTGCATCTTAAGGCTTCTCTAACTTAGTGGCTAGGAAATCCATCTATCTGTTATTTTCAAATTAGTTGTGCTACTCTATGTTTAGAAATTGGGTGTGATACAATAAGCTTGAATATATTCTACCTGCACTATATTACAAATATAATCATCATTCATAAATATGTGGTTCATCCAAATCCTAGAAATAGATAGCATGTTGATTATTTTTTTGGTATTGATAAAAAAAAAGGGGTTGAAGGGCCCTGATCGTTTACAAAGAGCTCAAAATATGTACATAAAAATAAGAGAATATTAGATAAATGCAAGATAGTGCTATCTTAGTAAAAAAAACAAACCTAGGCTAAACCTACTTATGGAGAAGCTAAAATAATATCCATCCCACTATCCTCCTATTTTACAAGGCTTATGTAGTGTTCAATGCTTTACATGACTAATAAAGAAACTGCTGACAACAATGTAACTTAGTGTGCTCAAATCCTTCATCACATGATCCCAATAAGTATTTAGATTTGCTTAGCCCTCTTTATATGCTAGCTTCATTATCAATTCTTATAATCTCTTTTAATTCCATTGGGGCATATGGCCAGACCTTGAATTTTTTAGATATAACTACCATATTCACCATTTTATTGATAATTTTATTTCTCTCTCTATAAATATGTTTAATTCGACTTTATTCTAGGTTTTCCAAAATAGTCCTCACATATGTAATG